>CM053029.1:25215111-25815111 GCA_028564925.1 Lithobates sylvaticus
ATCTGTCATATACAAAGATCAAACATGCAAAATGTCCCATCTATATGGTCTCAAGTGAGACACTCAGTGTTAGTGAAGAAAAAATAGAATTACGTGTATAGAAAATTATAAGTGCATTGAACCAGTCTATGTAGAGTTAAAGTCCATAAATATTATAGTCCTGGATTGAGAAGTGTGTTCAAAGGTGATTTCAACAGGGAACTCCAAAGCTCTTCATTAACAGAGACGTGATCGGTAATTAAACAGCATGCTAAGAAGTGATAACACCGCCACCACAAAAACACGCTGCCTGCTTGCCAGAGCTAGGAGGTCCCTTGTTACAGGGGACCCCTATGCGCGGATGGCCTTAACCCCAGCCAGGGATGACATTTAGCAGAGTCCTGGATGTTTCAGGGGATGAGGGAACCTTGTCTTGCGCTGTTGCTGGCTACTGGGAAGTAGACCGACTCATGGACAGCTCAGGATCAGGGTCAGCGAGGCACAACATAAATCGATACCGAAGGAAGGAATAAAGTGCTCACATGGCATAAAATCCTTATTATATTTATTGTAATAAAATGACAAATAAACACTTACAGTGTTGAAGATAAAAACGGCAGAATACAGCGAGCCGGCCGGTCTCGCTCAGCAGCCCGTGGTTCCGGGACTACGACGTGAGTGCGGTGACGTCAGGACGTCGCTCCTCCTCCCTACGCGTTTCGTCACAGATAGGACGTCGACCGGCCGGCTCGCTGTATTCTGCCGTTTTTATCTTCAACACTGTAAGTGTTTATTTGTCATTTTATTACAATAAATATAATAAGGATTTTATGCCATGTGAGCGCTTTATTCCTTCCTTCGGTATCGATTTATGTTGTGCCTCGCTGACCCTGATCCTGAGCTGTCCATGAGTCGGTCTACTTCCCAGTAGCCAGCAACAGCGCAAGACAAGGTTCCCTCATCCCCTGAAACATCCAGGACTCTGCTAAATGTCATCCCTGGCTGGGGTTAAGGCCATCCGTGCATAGGGGTCCCCTGTAACAAGGGACCACCTAGCTCTGGTAAGCAGGCAGCGTGTTTTTGTGGTGGCGGTGTTATCACTTCTTAGCATGCTGTTTAATTACCGATCACGTCTCTGTTAATGAAGAGCTTTGGAGTTCCCTGTTGAAATCACCTTTGAACACACTTCTCAATCCAGGACTATAATATTTATGGACTTTAACTCTACATAGACTGGTTCAATGCACTTATAATTTTCTATACACGTAATTCTATTTTTTCTTCACTAACACTGAGTATCTCACTTGAGACCATATAGATGGGACATTTTGCATGTTTGATCTTTGTATATGACAGATGTGACATCTTTTGCACGTTTGATTTAATGTCTATGGCAAGTTATTGTTATATTTACATTAAGGTAACGTGTACACATACTGTGCACACTGAGATATTTACTCATATATTGAATATCGTGTTTTCTTATCACGTTTATAGTATAGTCTAATTCAGCGCAGCTCCCTTTTTAATTTTTATTGTTTAATGTGGTATAACATTTTGAGCAGCTGCTTTACTTTTCACGAATAGCGCAATTTCCTATATATTTTTACTTATACTAAATTATTAGGTAACCCCACCACACAATGTAAAAAAATCACTGGAACAAATAATACATCTAGAAGTGAAGAAAAATATATTGAATATCAAAGAAGCAAGATATCTGGTGCCAGACTCGTGTAGGATCCCAGTGATCTACACAGTCCCTAAAATACATAAAGACAAGGTAAATCCACCAGGGAGACCCATTGTCAATGGAATAAACTCTCTAACATCTAGAATAGGTCAGTATATAGACAATTTTATCCAACCAGCTATTCAACTTACAACATCCTACCTCAAAGACACTAAACATGTTTTACAATTACTAGAAAACCCACAAGTATTAGAAGGAAGAACGCTACTTGCAACAGCCGATGTATCATCGCTCTACACCATTATCAAACATTATCAAGCTTGCAAAGCGACAAAGTGGGTTTTGAGGAAGCATAGCAATTTAAAATGCATGCAAAGAAAGTACCTCATCAAATGCATAGAGTTTTCCCTGAAAAATAATTACTTTTGGCATGACCATGCATATTACAAACAAACAAATGGCGTAGCCATGGGCGCCAAATTTGCCCCAAGCGTGGCCAATGCTTTTATGGCCCAGTGGGAAGAAAATGCAGTACATAATAACCCACCATATGAACTAGGACTTTATAAAAGGTTTATTGATGATATTTTAATTATTTGGAATGGTAGTAAAGAGACATTGGAAGATTATCTAAGAAAATTGAACCAGAATGACAGAAATATACTACTAACCTGGCAAATTAGCGCAAAGAGTATACAATTTCTAGATTTAGAAATTAGTATAGAGGAGGATAAACTAACTACTAAAACTTATTTTAAAAATGTAGCACGGAATAGCTACCTACCTATTACTAGCTGCCATCACAAACCATGGTTGTTCAATATTCCAAAGGGGCAACTAATAAGAATCAAGAGAAATTGCACATTGGAAAAAGACTATGAAATACAAGCAGCCCTGATTGGACAGAGATTCATCACTAAAGGATATGATCCAAAGTTTGTGGAAAAACAAATCAGTGTGGTACAAACCATGGATAGAAAAACCATGATACATGGGGAAAAGAAAAAACTTCCACGCACAGAGGCACCAGCTCTAATCCTAGATTTTAATGTTCAACATAAAGATGTAGAAAGAATACTCAAGAAGCATTGGCACATTTTAAAAGGAGACAAACATTTACAAAGTATTCTACCAGATCGACCTGTGATTTTATATAAAAGAGCAACCACACTAAGAGACCTGATAGTAAAAAAATTTGGTGCATCCACCTAGTAAGAATCAATTTACATTTTTTAAAGGTAAAGGATTTTATCCCTGTAAATATTGCTTTGCTTGTCAACATTCAAAAAAATTTCAAAGCAAAAAAAGTGAATTTTTAGCAACAAGTACAGGTAATATATATCCGATTAAAGATTTTATCAGCTGTCACACAGAGGGAGTGGTATATGTTCTTCAATGCTCATGCAAGCTACAGTATGTAGGCAGAACAAAAAGAGAGCTTAACCACTTTCAGACGGACCAATTTGCAGCCAAAGGACCAGGCCCCTTTTTGCGATTCGGCACTGCGTCGCTTTAACTGACAATTGCGCGGTCGTGCGACGTGGCTCCCAAACAAAATTGACGTCCTTTTTTTCCCACAAATAGAGCTTTCTTTTGGTGGTATTTGATCGCCCCTGCGTTTTTTATTTTTTGCGCTATAAACAAAAAAGAGCGTCAATTTTGAAAAAAAACACATTATTTTTTATTTTTTGCTATAATAAATATCCCCCAAAAATATATAAAAAAAATTTTTTTTTCCTCAGTTTAGGCCGATACGTATTCTTCTACATATTTTTTGGTAAAAAAAAAAAAATCGCAATAAGCGATTATTGATTGGTTTGCGCAGAAGTTATAGCGTTTACAAGATAGGGGATAGTTTTATAGCATTTTTATTAATATTTTTTTTTTATTAGTAATGGCGGCGATCAGCGATTTTTATTGTGACTGCGACATTATGGCGGACACATCGGACATTTTTGACACATTTTTGGGACCATTGTCATTTATACAGCAATCAATGCTATTTAAATGCATTGATTCCTGTATAAATGACACTGGCAGTGAAGGGGTTAACCACAAGGGGGCAGTGTAGGGGTTAAGTATGCCTAGGGGTGTGTTTCTTACTGTGGGGAGGGCGTGGCTGTCAGCTAGTGAATGCTGATTTCTGCTCCAATCACAGGGAGCAGAGATCAGCGTCACTAGTTGCTAGGCAGAACGGGGAGATGCTGTTTATCTCGGCAGCTCCCCGTTCAGCCTTCCCGTGAGACAATCGCGGGTGTCCCCGCGGCGATCGAGTCTGCGGGGCCCGCGACCGGACTCACGGGGGTCCCGACCGGCGCGGGAGCGCTCCACTCCCGGCGCGCTCCCGATGCCACGGACAGGCATTAAGGAGGGACTTATATATACGCCCTCCTGCCTGTACGTGCCATTCTGCCGACGTATAATACACCTTTGTGCGCCGGTCGGGAAGTGGTTAAAGTAAGAATAAAAGAACATATACAGAATATAATCAAGGGATTCCCAAAACATAATGTCTCCAGGCATTTGCTGCTGTACACAAAAATGATCCATCAGAGCTAACATTTTGGGGGATTGAGAAATATAATCAATCATGGAGAGGGGATCATAAAATCAGAACAATAAGCCAAAAAGAATCTCAATGGATTTACAAAATGAATACTTTGGCGCCAAATGGATTAAATATTGATTTTGATTTAAATTGTTTTATTAGTGACTTTTAATATTGCTCCATAATGTAAACTTCCTGGTTTAATTCCAGTATACGGCACATTTATTCCGCTATTTTTTATCAGATTTTATTTGGATATTATCACCCCCTTGTTTTTAATTTATTTTATAATCCACATTTCAATTTTATAATTCATATGCAATATTCATTGTATATGTTTTTCAGTTATTTAGAATGTATGTTGTCTTACATATTTTTGTCCACAAGATGTCTCACTGAGGAATATTAAACTAGTTGGTAAAAAGTAAAAAGTACCTATAACTTACCACAAGATGTCCCCATAAGTAATCTACATAGTACAATACATATTACGATTAGAAATTACTAATACACCAACATATATAATTTATTATTATAGCATAAATACAATATTATTGCATAAATATAAATATAAATGCAATTTATGCAATTGCATATTGCATAAATACAAATAAGTAAGGTAAAACAAACAAACAAACTTAGGTAGCTGAATTCCGGGTTTAAAATTCCATATTTAGTGATGTATTACAGACCGCTATTCACAGCCATAATAAAGCCTAATGATCCACAACAAAATGGCGGATTAGGCACTTCCTGTCAATACAATATAAATGGATGAAGGAATCATCCAATCTGGTTCCTTGAAAAAGTCACGAGGTGCGTAACGTGACGTAACGCGTGGGTACGCAAAAAACGGATGTTAACAAACGCGGACCGGAAGAAAACCAAGAAGGGCCTGCAAAACGCTGTTATATGCTGTTTGCCCTCTGATAATTATTTATTTGGCCTATATTTCATATTTTAAATGTAAGCAGTATATTTTAAAGATTAAAGTTAACTTTACTTGGGTAATACACCATCTTGAGTACCCTTTTCATTACATATGATTACCAATATGGAGCATGGAGGATCTATAACACAACAGTGCTAAGAACTCGGCTACCAGGGGGGACAAAGAACCAACCAGCAGTAAAAGCGTAACGTATATACTGAGAAGATAAGAGCTCTGTGAGCACGTTTTTGGATTCTTCACCCATTGTTCACTGGAAAAACCCTGCAAGCACTAAAGCCACTGATTGATGTGATTTTACTACCACGTCTGAAGGAATTGAGCACGTCTATGCACTTTATTGGAGTGAACTATATCAATTGTGCATTTGCACACCATATTGGACACCGTAACATACAGCATTAGTCTGTATGGAACTGTTCCACTGGATACATTATTTATTGCGAGCACATTTTTGATAAGTGAATATACACAGTTTTGGTATCACACTAATATAATTCATGTTATGCCCTTAATATTATGCACATTATTAGCATTGTATGATAGACATGTGAAATTCGTTTAGTTTTTTTTTCGTTTTTCGTTAAAATTTGTTATATTCGTGTATTCGTTATCGTACGAATGAACGAATGATTCGCTAAAAATTTTAACGAATCGTTCGAATAGAACGAATACGAAAAACAACGAAAATCCGAAAAAAAATAATTAGAAATAACGAAACTACGAAAGAAGAAAATCCGAAAAACGAAAACAGGAACAACGAAAATCAAAATGAACGGAAAAATTCGTACATTCGTAACTTTTTTTTTTTTGTTGAATTGGTAATTTTCCGTGTCCCTTACAATGGTGCTGCTTAACGTGCTTCGAATGGATTGAACGAAAAAATTTGTACATTCGTAACTTTTTTTTTTTTTTTCGATTCGTAATTTTCCGTGTCTCTTACAATGGCGCTGCTTAACGTGCTTCGAATGGATTGAACGAAAAAAAATTCGTACATTCGTAACTTTTTTTTTTTTCGATTCGTAACTTTTTTTTTCGATTCGTAATTTTCCGTGTCTCTTACAATGTAATAATAGCATACACATTACATACAATTATGAATTATGCTCCGATTACGAATCTACGAAAACAATGTTACGAAAGTACGAATAAATCAATCTAACGAAAGTACGAATGTAACTAAATCTACGAAAATACGAATGCGTCCGAATTTCGAATTTCGAATAAACGAAAATTAAACTAAACTGTAGCAGTTTATTAATTTTACGCATAAGTCACTTTATACACGTTTATATTGTCCTAACTAGCACTTTAGTATTTTTTATGCGCAGAGTCATGTACACTTGAGTACACTTTTATATTAAATCCATATATTGTGATCATGTACTTGAAATGATGTACCCATAGGACTTTATATGAGGTAAAACACAGTACAGAGTAGTTTCAAAGCTTGTTATTAGATAAAGACATGTCAATATAAAAACAACAAGCTGATTTGCTGTAACTGCAGTCAGCGTCTCATATATTATTCACAAATATTAGTGTTCAGGTTCCACAGAATGACAGTCGGAAACCGAAACAAAGCACATCACGAGTCTCTACGCGTTTTGTTAATATTCATTCACTTCATCAGGAGTAGAATCTACTGACATGATGTCTATAGAGTAATAAACAAAATTGTTTTAGATTTAGATAACTGTCAATCACTATGAATGTCACTCGGCAAAAGAAACCTCTGATGACCCTAACTCAATGGTGACCACTCAACGAATGACAGATCCACTAGTGGTGACATCATTCTCTTAATATAATCACATGACCATATTTGGCCAGTAACATATTATATGACCATATTTTGGCAATAACATACAATGCCTTGAAAAAGTATTCATACCCCTTGAAATTTTCCACATTTTGTCATGTTACAACCAAAAAACGTAAATGTATTTTATTGGGATTTTATGTGATAGACCAACACAAAGTGGCACATAATTGTGAAATGGAAAGAAAATGATAAATGGTTTTCAAAATATTTTACAAATAAATATGTGAAAAGTGTGGCGTGCATTTGTATAGCGCCCCCCTGAGTCGATACTTTGTAGAACCACCTTTTTCTGCAATTACAGTTACAAGTCTTTTTGGGGATGTCTCTACCAGCTTTGTGCATCTGGAGAGGGACATTTTTGCCCATTCTTCTTTGCAAAATATCACAAGCTCTGTCAAGATTGGATGGAGAGCGTCTGTGAACAGAAATTTTCATGTCCTGCCACAGATTCTCAATTGGATTTGGGTCTGGACCATTCTAACACATGAATATGCTTTGATCTAAACCATTCCATTGTAGCTCTGGCTGTATGTTTCGGGTCGTTGTCCTGCTAGAAGGTGAACCTCCGCCCCAGTCTCAAGTCTTTTGCAGACTCTAACAGGTTTTCTTCTAAGATTGTCCTGTATTTGTCTCCATCCATCTTCCCATCAACTCTGACCAGCTTCCCTGTCCCTGCTGAAGAAAAGCATCCCCACCACATGATGCTGCCACCACCATGTTTCGTAGGAATGGTGTAACTCCTTCAGGGTGATGTGCAGTGTTAGTTTTCCTCCACACACAGCATTTTGCTTTTAGGCCAAAAAGTTCAATTTTGGTCTCATCTGACCAGAGCACCTTCTTCCACAAGTTTGCTTCTCAAAAAACAAAAAAAAGGGACTTCTTATGGCTTTCTTTCAACAATAGCTTTCTTCTTGCCACTCTTCCATAAAGGCCAGATTTGTGGAGTGCACGACTAATAGATTCTCCCACCTAAGCTGCGGATCTCTGCAGCTCCTCCAGAGTTACCATGGACCTCTTGGCTGCTTCTCTGATGAATGCTCTCCTTGCCCGGCCGGTCAGTTTAGGTGGACGGCCATGTCTTGGTAGGTTTGCAGTTGTGCCATACTCTTTCCATTTTTGGATGATGGATTGAACAGTGCTCCGTGAGATGATCAAAGTTTGGGATATTTTTTTTATAACCTGACCCTGCTTTATATTTCTCCACAACTTTATCCCTGACCTGTCTGGTGTGTTCATTGGCCTTCATGATGCTGTTTGTTCACTAAGGTTCTCTAACAAACCTCTGATGGCTTCACAGAACAGCTGTATTTATGCTGAGATTAAATTACACACAGGTGGACTCTATTTATTAATTAGGTAACTTCTGAAGGCAATTGGTTCCACTAGATTTTAGTTAGGGGTATCAGAGTCAAGGAGGCTGAATAAAAATGCCCCCCACACTTTTCACATATTTATTTGTAAACAATTTTGAAAAAACATTTATCATTTTCCTTCCACTTCACAATTATGTGCCATTTTTGTGTTGGTCTATCACATAAAATCCCAATAAAATACAATTAAATTTTTGGTTGTAACATGACAAAATGGGGAACATTTCAAGGGGTATGAATACTTTTTTCAAGGCAGTGTATGATATGACTATATTTGGGCAATGATGTGTCGATGACAGCTCTGGCGGCTGTCATTTGGTGAGTGGCTATCATCATGTTAGGACGTTTGTTTTTGTTATTTTTACAGGAATCAATGCATTTAAATAGCATTGATTGCTGTATAAATGACAATAATGTGTCAAAAATGTCCGATGTGTCCGCCATGATGTCGCAGTCATAAAAATCGCTGATCGCCGCAATTACTAGTAAAAAAAAAATATTAATAAAAATGCTATAAAACTATCCCTATTTGTAAACGCTATAACTTTTGCGCAAACAAATCAATAATCGCTAATTGCAATTTTTTTTACCAAAAATATGTAGAAGAATCGGCCTAAACTGAGGAAAAAAAATGTTTTTTTATATATTTTTTGGGGATATTTATTATAGCAAAAAGCAAAAAATATTGCATTTTTTTTTCAAAATTGTCGCTCTATTTTTGTTTATAGCACAAAAAATAAAAACCGCAGGGGCGATCAAATACCACCAAAGAAAGCTCTATTTGTGGGAAAAAAGGACACCAATTTTGTTTTGGAGCCACGTCGCACGACCGCGCAATTGTCAGTTAAAGCAACGCAGTGCCGAATCGCAAAAAGGGGCCTGGTCCTTTGGCTGTCAATTGGTCCGGGGCGGAAGTGGTTAAAGGACTTGTCAAAAACTGTGTAGGCAGGTGTGGTCTATTTTCTCCACTGCAGGTGGTGCTCAAACGCAGCAACATTGCAGGGGGAGAGAAAGTCAAAAGGGACGCTTTTTTTTTTGCATAGGGTTGCCCCTTAAAATCCATACCAGATCTGAAGGTTCTGGATAGTAGGCGGGGATGTTGCTTTCACAGCTCTGGATAGCATTTTCTATTTGATATATTTAATAACTGAAAGTAATGAAAAAGTTTTTTTTTCCTTTATATGGTCTAGTGGTTATTAAAGGAGAAGTTTGCGAATGCAAGTAAACAAACATTTATACTCACCAGGTGAATCCCTCTCCGCTTCTACAACCAAGAACTGCGCAATCAAATACTTCTGATCGCTCAGTTCTCAGTCTTCAGTGAGCAGAGAGAGGTGAGTGTCAGTCGGCTCTCTGCTCTGCCCCTCCATCACTCACTGGTTGTGGAGGGGATGGGAGTGGCTAGCTCAGTCTCCCAGTGGCTCGTTAAGAGACCGAGCCAGCTGCCAGTCCAACCATCTGGATGGATCCCGAATGTAAAGACGGGATCTCTCCAGAGCCTAGACGGCAGATTTTAGCTGCTGTCAGCGTAATACAGGTCACACGAGTACAGAACGAAGTGCACTCCTGTGATCCATAGGAAAAGTAGGGCCAAAAAAACTTTGGCAATTCTTCTCCTTTAAATACCAGTGAAAGAAAACTCTATCTGTCAATAAGAAATAAGAAAAATATGACCTCAATGACATCCAGGCAATGTTTCCAGCAGCGTACCATTAGGGGCAGATCCTCTAGACAGGGGACTCCTCTTGCAGGACTGCACCCAGGACCCACACACTCTGCTCCAAGCCTCAGCCCATTTATGGTATCCCCAGCCACCTTCTGGTCCCACCTCCCCAGGGATTGGCTGGATCCCCATACATATTCTTTCTCCCACTGTGATTCTAGAATCCTCTAGAATGCACCTCCGCTACCTCCTTCTCCACATAATTATGTATGCAGGATCTCCTTCCACCACCTCCTCCTCCACATAATTATGTATGCAGGATCTCCTTTCACTACCTCCTCCTCCACAGAATTATGTATGCAGGATCTCCTTCCACTACCTCCTCCTCCACAGACTTATGTATGCAGGATCTCCTTCCACTACCTCCTCCTCCACAGAATTATGTATGCAGGATCTCCTTCCACTACCTCCTCCTCTACAGAATTATGTATGCAGGATCTCCTTCCACTACCTCCTCCTCTACAGAATTATGTATGCAGGATCTCCTTCCACTACCTCCTCCTCCACAGAATTATGTATGCAGGATCTCCTTCCACTACCTCCTCCTCTACAGACTTATGTATGCAGGATCTCCTTCCACTACTTCCTCCTCCACAGAATTATGTATACAGGATCTCCTTCCACTACCTCCTCCTCAACAGAAATATGTAAGCAGGATCTCCTTCCACTACATTCTCCACAGAATTATGTATGCAGGATCTCCTTCCACTACCTCATCCTCCCCAGAATTATGTATGGAGGATCTCCTTCCACTACCTCCTCCTCCACAGAATTATGTATGCAGGATCTCCTTCCACTACCTCCTCCTCCACAGAAATATGTATGCAGGATCTCCTTCCACTACATCCTCCTCCACAGAATTATGTATGCAGGATCTCCTTCCGCTACCTCCTCCTCCACAGAATTATGTATGCAGGATCTCCTTCCACTACCTCCTCCTCAGAATTATGTATGCAGGATCTCCTTCCACTACCTCATCCTCCCCAGAATTATGTATGGAGGATTCTCTTCCACTACCTCCTTCTCCACAGAATTATGAATGCAGGATCTTCTTCCACTACCTCCTCCTCCACAGACTTATGTATGCAGGATCTCCTTCCACTACCTCCTCCTCCACAGAATTATGTATGCAGGATCTCCTTCCACTACCTCCTCCTCCACAGAATTGTGTATGCAGGATCTCCTTCCACTACCTCCTCCTCCACAGAATTATGTATGGAGGATCTCCTTCCACTACCTCCTCCTCCCCAGAATTATGTATGGAGGATCTCCTTCCACTACCTCCTCCTCCACATAATTGTGTATGCAGGATCTCCTTCCACTACCTCCTCCTCCACAGAATTATGTATGGAGGATCTCCTTCCACTACCTCCTCCTCCCCAGAATTATGTATGGAGGATCTCCTTCCACTACCTCCTCCTCCACAGAATTATGTATGCAGGATCTCCTTCCACTACCTTCTCCTCCACAGAATTATGTATGCAGGATCTCCTTCCACTACCTCCTCCTCCACAGAATTATGTATGCAGGATCTCCTTCCACTACCTCCTCCTCCACAGAATTATGTATGCAGGATCTCCTTCCACTACATTCTCCACAGAATTATGTATGCAGGATCTCCTTCCACTACCTCTTCCACAGAATTATGTATGCAGGATCTCCTTCCACTACCTCTTCCACAGAATTATGTATGCAGGATCTCCTTCCACTACCTCCTCCTCCACAGAATTATGTATGCAGGATCTCCTTCCACTACCTCCTCCACCACAGAATTATGTATGCAGGATCTCCTTCCACTACCTCCTCCTCCACAGAATTATGTATGCAGGATCTCCTTCCACTACCTCCTCCACAGAATTACGTATGCAGGGTCTCCTTCCACTACCTCCTCCTCCACAGAATTATGTATGCAGGATCTCCTTCCACTACCTCCTCCTCCACAGAATTATGTATGCAGGATCTCCTTCCACTACCTCCTCCTCCACAGAATTATGTATGCAGGATCTCCTTCCACTACATCCTTCTCCACAGAATTATGTATGCAGGATCTCCTTCCACTACCTCTTCCACAGAATTATGTATGCAGGATCTCCTTCCACTACCTCTTCCACAGAATTATGTATGCAGGATCTCCTTCCACTACATTCTCCACAGAATTATGTATGCAGGATCTCCTTCCACTACCTCTTCCACAGAATTATGTATGCAGGATCTCCTTCCACTACCTCTTCCACAGAATTATGTATGCAGGATCTCCTTCCACTACCTCCTCCTCCACAGAATTATGTATGCAGGATCTCCTTCCACTACCTCCTCCACAGAATTATGTCTGCAGGATCTCCTTCTACTACCTCCTCCTCCACAGAATTATGAGTTTTTGCATATTATATCGATTGAGACTTGATGAAACTTTGAATGGACATAGTCAATGTGTAAGGTGGCCACCTCTATCAATTATGCCATGAAATAAAAGGTCCAAGATGTATATTAGGAGAGGGAGGAAATGTACCGTTTAATAATATCTTTGGATTCCAGTGGCAGAACTACCGGGGTCACAAAGGTCAACTTGTGACCAGGCCCTGGCATTCCACCACCATGGAGGGCCACAGGACCAAATGGTGTTCGGGGGCCAAGACGGGCATGTGGTGACATCTGTAGAAAGAAGGATGGTAGGCCAGCACACAGCCATACTCTGCGCACAACAGCTGATGAGACGAAAGTCTTCCAAAATGTCCACAGAGCCACAATCCAGACACCAGCCTGGACAGGACATGTCCCCCTCAGATCTCTGTCACCAGGAGCTTGACCCCCCCACCAAGCCAATTTCTCTATTACCATTGCCATTTTATGGAAGTCTGCCCATATACACAGATCTGAGTTAGTCTTCAACAATATGGCGCCCAAAGCCACAAATTTGGGATACATGTTACTTGTTTTTCAGCATCTCACCAAACAGGGCACTAGAGATGATAAACTACACTGAATGGGCAGGTGATAGAAAGAGGGGGAGTGGGAGTGCCAAGAGGAGAAGAGAAGAGGTGATGGATCAAAGCCAAGGTCCGTCTGACTGAGCCTGCCCTGCATCTGAGCAATGGAAGAGGTGAGGTCAGTGTGACAGCTCCAACCAGGCCACACAGAGTCTATAAGGGGGTCACTGTGGTCACCAGAGTCTCACCTTCACATCATCCCCTTTACATCGAACTCTACAGGATACCCCTCTACAGTGCAAGGGAGAACTCTGCGGATCCTGATGTAAAGGGGAACTCTGATGTAAAAAGCAATGTTACGGACCTAAGGGGAAACTCTTATGTGTTTGATATAACTGTGAACAGTTAAGTAACTTGATGTTCTCAGTCTGAGGACCTCCCTTCCCTTAGAGCGGTGAAGACATTAAATGTTTCTGTTAAATTTAACATTGAATAACAGGTAACAGTAAGCATTAGCAGGTGAAGGAACCTACCTGCTCTATTGTAATGGGCACCCTGGAGCACAGTTTGGGCAACTGAGATCAGTTTTGCCATCCCTACAGCTTCATCAGTGCCAACTTAACCAACAGACAGGGGTGCAATGCATGGAGAGGAAAAAATACAACTCCAGTATTTGTTTACTGAATGCTCTGGACTTTACTCAGGATGAACAAAGGTCCATGGTGGGACCCCATGAATAAAGATTCATAATGGGACCCTGTAAATAAAGGTTCATGGTTTGACCCCATAAATAAAGGCTGATGGTGGGACCCTAAATAACGGTCAATGGTGGAACCCTAATAAATAAAGGTCCATAGTGGGATGTCTGAAATAAAGGTTGATGGTGGGACCCTAAATAACGGTCAATGGTGGAACCCCCATAAATAAAGGTCCATAGAGGGATGTCTGAAATAAAGGTTGATGGTGGGACCCTAAATAATGGTCCAGATTGGGATACCATAAATAAAGGTCTATGGATGGACCCCATAAATAAAGGTTCTTGGTGGGACTCCATAAAAAAAGATCCATGGCGAGACCCCATAAATAAAGATTCATGGAGGAAGACCATAAATAAAAGTCTTTGGTTGGACCTTATAAATAAAGGTTCATGGTGGGACCCCATAAATAAAAGTCCATGGATGGACCCCATAAATAAAAATCCTTGGTTGGACCTCAAAAATAAAGGTTCATGGTGGGACCCCATAAATAAAGGTCCATGGATGGACCCCTTGCTACCTGATTTTAGAGCACACATAGCATTATCTCTGCATTAGGCCAGGGAGTGAGAAGGAGGGTGGAGCTAGCTACTTTCTGGGCTTCTGTTTCATAATTTATTTCAGGTACTATAGGGCTGTCAATTTACGCTGTGCTTTACATTTTTGCATATATTATACATTCACATCAGTCCCTGTCCTCAAGGAGCTTACAATCTATGGTCCCTAACTCACATTCATACACATACTAGGGCCAATTTAGACAAAAGGGTGTTAAGCTACCAGCATTCTTTTGGAGTGTGTGAGGAAAATAAAGTACCCAGGGGAAACCCTGGCAGGTAGTGCCGTGGTTGGGATTCAAACCATTGACCCTAGTTCTACTAGGTGGAAGTGCTAACCATGTAGCCACTCTGCTGCCCAATAAGGAATGCCAAATGTTTACCTTTATTTATAATCAGTTTTATCTTGTTCAGATCATCCGTTATGTTGGCAACTGGAAAGAAAAAACACAAAGCTGAAGAGACTGAACATTGTAACAACATTTCTCATTACTTCCTGTCTAAGTAACAATGGTCACCAGGACATATACAGAGTGCAACTCCTCAAGTGGGGACACAGACCGCAAATAAATAAACTCACAGAGATTCTAATCCTTCTGCTTTCTATCCAAAACAAAAAAAAAAAACGCTTTTAGCATTTCATACACTTTAATCGATTTCCTATAATTACCTGATTTCTGCAGATCAGATACATCCTGTGTCAATCCGGAATCTAAAAAAAATATATATAATAAAAAAAAAAAAGTAAATATAAATCAGAAACATTGGACAACAAGACTCTCCACAGACAGGAAGGGTAATCAGACTACGCAGAAAACATGTGACTGCTCAGAACGACAGTTGTTCAGAACACGACCCACGTTAAAGAGGAAGTAAACCCTTATGGGTTTACTTCCTCTTTGTTCCTGCAAAGGTAAAGCATAATGGGCTACTATGCATCGCATGTCCATTATGTGTCACTTACCTGACACAGGAGCCAGTGAAGTCACCGCTGTCCCCTTGTGTACGGAGCCTCCATCTTCTTTGCTGTCATTCAACGGAGCCGTGATGACATCACTCCGGCGCATGTGCACGGGAGCTGCCACTCGCGGCATATCGCCGTTAACAGCGGCGCGCTCAGTGCGCCTGCATGCGCCGTAGACAGCGGTGCCTGTCTTTTGGCAAATATCTCCTCGATCTCCTTCCACTACCTCCTCCTCTACAGAGTTATGTATGCAAGATCTCCTTCCACTACCTCCTCCTCCACAGAATTATGTATGCAGGATCAGTGGCATTGCTATGGGGGGGCAGGGGGTGCGGCCCGAACCCGGTGACACCCGCCAGAGGGGTGACACCGGGACCGGTGCCGCTACACAGTGCACTATACTGCTTGCAGCTAGCAGTTCAAGCAGGGCACCCAACCATGTGGGGGAGGCTGCCTGTATCACTCTCCAGTTAGGCTAAGCTGTCACTTGAGACCTCAGAGATCTCTCGAGGTAGCCAGAAGTGGTGTGAGTCCTAACCTGCCCTATAGCCCCCCAAACTGCCAATATACCACCCCAAACTGACTAATACCACCCCAAACTGCCCTATACAACCTCAAACTGCTTATATACCACCCCAAACTGCCCTATACCACCCCCAAACTGCCAATATTCCACCCCAAATTGCCAATATATCACCCCATCCTACCCTATACCACCCCAAACTGCAAATATACCACCACAAACTGCCAATGTACCACCCCAAATTGCCATATACCACCCCAAATTGCCATATACCTTCGTAACCTGCCCTATACCACCCCAACCTGCCCTATATCACCTTAACCTGCCCTATACCACCCCAACCGGCCCTATACCACCCTAACCTGCCCCTATACCATCCTGGCCTGCCACTATACCACCCTAGCCTGCCACACCACTATACCACCCTATACTATCATTTACAAGGGCCGGTTTGGGGTGCACCCTGTGACCATGCGCTGCCTGCAGGGTGCTGGGCAGCCTAGACAGGAGGGGGGTATACACAATGTTTTACGGCACCAGGTGACACCAACCCTAGTGACGCCACTGTGCAGGATCATCTTCAACTAACTCTTCCTCCTCCACAGTATTATGTATGCAGGATCTCCTTCCACTACCTCCTCCTCCACAGAATAATGTATGCAGGATCTCCTTCCACTACCTCCTCCTCCACAGAATTATGTATACAGGATCTCCTTCCACTACCTCCTCCTCCACAGAATTATGTATGTAGGATCTCCTTCCACTACCTCCTCCTCCACAGAATTATATATGCAGGATCAGTGGCATTGCTATGGGGGGGCAGGGGATGCGGCCCATACCAGGTGACATCCGCCAGAGGGGTGACACCGGGGTCGGAGCCGCTACACAGTGCACTATACTGCTTGCAGCTAGCAATTCGAGCAGAGTACCCAGCCGTGTGGGGGGAGGCTGTCTGTATCACTATCCAGTCAGGCTAAGCTGTTACTCGAGACCTCTGATATCTTTTGAGGTAGCCGGAAGTAGTGGGCAGAGCTGGGGGTGTTGCTGCCTCCTCCACTCCTCCCACAGACTCCTTTACTCTGGCTGATCCCGCAGCTGAAGAAAGAGAAAGAGGTGAGGACACAGCAGCCCCACCCGGGTGTCTATCTTCATCTGCAGGCATGCTGTAAGTTGCTTTGTAAGCTGTGAGTCCTAACCTACCCTATAGCCCCCCAAACTGCCAATATACCACCCCAAACTGCCCTATACCACACCAAGCTGCCCTATACACCCTCCACCTGCCAATATACCACCCCAAACTGCCCTATACCACACCCAAACTGCCATATACCACCCCAACCTGCCCTATACCACCCCAAACTGCCCTATACCACCCCCAAACTGCCAATATACCACGCCAAACTGCCCTATACCACCACCAACTGCCAAAATACCACCCAAAACTGTCATATACCACCCAAAATTGCCAATATACCATCCCAACCTACCCTATACCACCTGCAGGAGAATACTGCCGGGCAAACCGCTAGGGAGGAAGACAGCCAGCTGTATAGTATGCATTCATATTTTTGCCAACCAAATGCATTATTTTATATTTTTCTACACTGAACCTCCTTTGCCATGTAGTTGCCCACCCCATTAATCTGTTCAGATCTTTTTGCAGGGTTCCCACATCCTGCAGAGACGTTATTGCCCTGCTTAGCTTAGTATTGTCTGCAAATACAGAGATTGAACTGTTTACCCCATCCTCCAGGTCGTTTATGAACAAATTAATTAGGATTGGTCCCAGCACAGAACCCTGGGAGGCCCCACTACCCACCCTGACCATTCTGAGAACTCCCCATTTATCACCACCCTCTGAACTCGCTCTTGTAGCCAGTTCTCAATCTATGTACTCACCCGATGGTCAATGCCAACGGACCTTATTTTGTACTGTAAACATTTATGGGGAACTGTGTCAAATGCTTTTGCAAAATCCAGATACACCACGTCTACGGGCCTTCCCATATCTAGCTGGCAACTCACCACCTCATAGAAGGTTAGTAGATTGGTTTGACAAGAACAATTATTCATGAATCCATGCTTATTAATGCTAATGATACCGTTCTCATTACCAAAATCTTGTATATAGTCCCTTATCATCCCCTCCAAGAGCTTGCATACTATTGATGTTAGGCTAACTGATCTGTAATTCCCAGGGATGTTTTGTGGGCCCTTTTTAAATATTGGTGCTACATTGGCTTTTCTCCAATCAGCTGGTACCATTCCAGTCATTAGACTGTCAGTAAAAATTAGGAACAATGGTCTGGCAATTACTTGACTCAGTTCCCTAAGTTCCCTCGGTTGCAAGCCATCTTGTCCCGGTGATTTATTAATGTTAAGTTTCCCAAGTCTAATTTTAATTCTTTCCTCTGTTAACCATGGAGGTGCTTCCTGTGCCGTGTCATGAGGATAAACACTGCAGTTTTGGTTATTGAAGCCCCCCGATTCCATTGTAAAGACTGAGGAGAAAAATAAATTCATTACCTTCGCCATCCTTTGTAACCAGATGTCCTTCCTCATTCTTTATGGGGCCAATATGGTCTGTCCTCCCTTTTTTACTGTTTACATACTTAACCACTTCAGCCCCGGACCAATTTGCAGCTAAAGGACCAGGCCCCTTTTTGCAATTCAGCACTGCGTCGCTTTAACTAACAATTGCGCGGTCGTGCGACGTGGCTCCAAAACAAAATTGGCGTCCTTTTTTTCCCACAAATAGAGCTTTCTTTTGGTGGTATTTGATCGCCCCTGCGGTTTTTATTTTTTGCGCTATAAACAAAAATAGAGCGACAATTTTGAAAAAAATGCAATATTTTTTACTTTTTGCTATAATAAATATCCCCAAAAAATATATAAAAAAACATTTTTTTTCCTCAGTTTAGGCCGATACGTATTCTTCTACATATTTTTGGTAAAAAAAATCGCAATTAGCGATTATTGATTAGTTTGCGCAAAAGTTATAGCGTTTACAAAATAGGGGATAGTTTTTATAGCATTTTTATTAATATTTTTTTTTTTTATTAGTAATGGCGGCGATCAGCGATTTTTATTGTGACTGCGACATTCTGGCGGACACATCGGACATTTTTGACACATTTTTGGGACATTTGTCATTTATACAGCAATCAGTGCTATTTAAATAGCACTGATTCCTATGTAAATGACAGTTGTAGTTAGGGGGTTAACCACTAGGGGGCGGGGGGAGGAGTCAGTGTGACGTGTTGTGTTTTTTTTTACAGTAGGGGGGCGTGGCTGTACGTCTGACGTCATTGATCGGCGTTCCCGATGACAGGGAACCGCCGATCACTGACAGTCAGTGTAGGAAGCGCGGGGAGAGGTTTGTTTACATAGACCTCTCCCCGTTCTTCAGCTCCGTAACCCGATCGCGGGATACCAGCGGCGATCGGGTCCGCTGGTCCCGCGGCCGGGGTCACGGAGCTCCCGACCGGGTCGCGAGCGCGCCGCTAGCGGCGCGCAGCGCGACCACGGGCAGGCACATGCACGATCACGTACAGGTACGTGATTCTGCCTGCCCGTGCCATTCTGCTGACGTATATATGCAGTGGCCGGTCGGGAAGTGGTTAAAGAATTTCTTGGGATTGTTTTGCTCTCCTCCGCTATGTGTCTTTCATGTTCTATCTTAGCCATCCTTATTGCACCCTTACATTTCTTGTTGCATTCTTTATAAAGTCTGAATGCTGATAATGATCCCTCAACCATTTTTTGAAGGCCTTCTCCTTTGCTTTTATATGCATTTTTACATTGGAGTTAAGCCATCCAGGACTTTTGTTCGCTCTTTTAAAATGTATTACCCAATGTGATGCATTGGCTAATGCCCTTATTTAATATGCTCTTAAAGCAAAACCATCTCTCCTCCGCGTTCTTTGTTCCTAAGATTTTATCCCAATTTATTCCTTCTAGTAAGGTTCATAGTTTAGGGAAGTTGGCTCTTTTGAAATTCAGTGTCTTTGTATTCCCCTTATGTTTCCTATTTGTGTGAATTATACAGAAGCCAATTGACCTGTGATCGATGTTACCTAAATTGCCCCGTATTTACACATAAAAGTGTAGTGTGTTAGTGTAGTGTCAGTGTTTAACATAGCATTACAGTGCCTTGAAAAAAGTATTCATACCCCTGGAAATGTTCCACATTTTGTCATGTTATAACCAAATACGTAAATGTATTTTATTGGGATTTTATGTGATAAACCAACACAAAGTGTCACATAATTGTGAAGTGGAAGGAAAATGATAAATGGTTTTCAACATTTTTTTACAAATAAATATGTGAAAAGTGTGGCGTGCATTTGTATTCAGCCCCCTTTACTTTGATACCCCTAACTAAAATCTAGTGGAACCAATTGCCCTCAGAAGTCAACTAATTTGTAAATAGAGTCTTCCTGTGTGTCATTTAATCTCAGTATAAATACAGCAGTTCTGTGAACCCCTCAGAGGTTTGTTAGAGAACCTTAATGAACAAACAGCATCATGAAGGCCAAGGAACACACCAGACAGGTCAGGGATAAAGTTGTGGAGAAGTTTAATAGGTTATAAAAATAAAAGCTTTGAACATCTCACAGAGCTCTGTTCAATCCATCATCCGAAAATGGAAAGAGTATGGCACAACTGCAAACCTACCAAGACATGTCCGTCCACCTAAACTGACAGGCCGGGCAAGGAGAGCATTCATCAGAGAAGAGCCAAGAGGTCCATGGTAAGTCTGGAGGAGCTGCAGAGATCCACAGCTCAGGTGGGAGAATCTGTCCACAGGACAACTATAATGCGGCATACACACGGTCGGAATTTCCGATGTAAACAGTCCGATGGGAGCTTTTCAACGGATTTTCCAACCGTGTGTATGCCCATCGGTCTTTTTCTGTCGGAATTTCCGACGGACTTTGGATTGAGAACCTGTTCTCAATTTTTCCGACGGAAAACCTTTCTATCAGATTTTCTGATCGTGTGTATGCAATTCCGACACGTAAAATTCCAACGCATGCTCGGAAACAGTTCGACGCATGCTCAGAAGCATTAAACTTCCCTTCTATAGTGCTGTCGAACGTGTTTTATGCCGCTGTGTTACAGACCGTCGGAATTTGGTGTGATCGTATGTAGGCAAGACAGTTTGAGCGAAATTCCGTCGGAATTTCGACGGGAAAACCATCAGAGCTTTTTCCGACGAGAATTCCGACCGTGTGTATGCAGCATTAGTTGTGCATTCCACAAATCTGGCCTTTATGGAAGAGTGACAAGAAGAAAGACATTGTTGAGAGAAAGCCATAAGAAGTCCTGTTTGTAGTTTGTGAGAAGCCATGTGGGGGACACAGCAAACATGTGGAAGAAGGTGATCTGGTCAGATGAGACCAAAATTGAACTTTTTGGCCTAAAAGCAAAAAGCTATATGTGGCGGAAAACTAACACTGCACATCACCCTGAACACACCATCCCTACTGTGAAACATGGTGGTGGCAGCATCATGTTGTGGGGATGGTTTTCTTCAGCAGGGACAGGGAAGCTAGTCAGAGTTGATGGGAAGATGGATGGAGCCAAATACAGGACAATCTTAGAAGAAAACCTGGTAAACATAAACAAAAGCAGCGCTCTATGGGACAAAAAGTCAAAATATCTGTGTCCATATGTATATTCACATATAAATATATGTACTTGGATTGGATTTTTTTTTTAAAAGAAGCACTTTATTGCACATATTTTTGAGCCCAACAATGTCCATGGGGCTATAAGTAGAAGTGTAAACAGTCATATATATATATATATATATATATATATATATATATATATATATATACTTTTTTATGTTAAGACTGTACCCTTAAAATTAGTGAAATTAAAAGAAAAGATTTAAGCACAGTACCACCAGTATGTTCCTGAAGAGGAGGGGTTAACTGTACTCAGAAGGCTCATGGTTTCACAGGCAAGAAGTCATGCAGGGAGGGACTAGACATGTGCAATTCGTTTCGTTTTTTTTTGTTAAAATTCGTTATATTCGTTGATTCGTTATACGACGAATGAACGAACGATTCGCTAAAAATTTTAACGAATAACGAATGTTCGAATCAAACGAATACGAAAAACAACGAAAATCCGAAATAACCAAATTAGAAACAACGAATCTTTGAAAGAAAAAAATCCGAAAGACGAAAACAGGAACAACGAAAATCAAAATGAACGAAAAAATTCGTACATTCGTAACTTTTTTTTTTTGTTGAATTGGTAATTTTCCGTGTCCTTACAATGGCGCTGCTTAACGTGCTTCGAATGAATTGAACGAAAAAATTCGTACATTCGTAACTTTTTTTCTTTTTTTCGATTCATAATTTTCCGTGTCTCTTACAATGGCGCTGCTTAACGTGCTTCGAATGAATTGAACGGAAAAATTTGTACATTCGTAACTTTTTTTTTTTTATTTCGTAATTTTCCGTGTCTCTTACAATGGCGCTGCTTAACGTGCTTCGAATAGATTGAACGAAAAAATTCGTACATTCGTAACTTTTTTTTTTGATTCGTAAATTTCCGTGTCTCTTAAAATGTAATAATAGCATACACATTACATAACATTATGAATTATGCTCCCATTACGAATCTACGAAAACAATGTTACGAAAGTACGAATAAATCAATCTAACGAAAGTACAAATGTAACTAAATCTACGAAAATACGAATGTGTCCGAAAACAAAATACAACGAAAATACGAATTTAAAATAAACGAAAATTAAACGAAAATTAAACGGAAAAACGAATCAACGAACAAAATAACTCTTATGAAAATACGAATCGTTACGAATACGAATACGAACACCGACGACTTATGAATTTACGAATCGTTACGAATCAACGGGACGCTCAGACTCCAGTGAGGTAGGGATGGCAGAGAGCTCCGCCTGTAGTCCTAGGACCAGTGAGTGTAGAGATGGAGGAGCAGAAGAAACTTATGCCGGTCACGGCAGTGTCCAGAGCTGGGCTCTGTTGTCCACAAACAAGCGGCTGACTGGGATAGTGTCCGTCAATGCCGAGCAGTGGATCCAGGACGGAGGAGACCGGTATGCCGGGCGTGACTGAGCATGCGCCGAGACGTGAATGTGACATCAGCGCTTCTTTCGGGGGCAGAGACCAGATCACCAGAGGTGGACCGCAAGTTGTGGGTTTGCCGTAGCTGACATGTTTCGCACGCCTGCATTGTGTCAAAAGCCCAACCCAACACAACCCCTTCCTAACACAAATCCCCCTCCCCCACCAAAAAACATATTCCTTTCCCAAGCACAAATACCCCCAAATCCCGGCTCCTAGCACAAATCCTCATGAGCACAAATCCTTCCCCTAGTACAAATCTCCCCTCCTTACAGAAATCCCCCCTCTAGCATATACCCCCCCAACCTTTCACTAATCCTCTTCTCCTCCCCCAGCACACTCTTATCCCCAATTTCTTACTTTGCCCCCCCCCCCCCCATGTCCCCATTGCAATTCCCACCCTCCATCAAACACACAGACCTCAGATGCAGTGCAATAGTGGCTGTGTATCTAGAATGTGATAGAGTATTCCTGCGCTACCGTGGAGAGGGAAGGGTGGGGGATGGGAGGGAAGGGTTGACTGAGGGGGGACTGCTGCAAGCACCGAATGTAGGTCAGACCGTACCTACTGAACAAGGTATAGAAAAGTGGGGGTGATGCTGCGCTGTTCCCCAGTGGAATGTATTAGAGCTACCTCAAGGTGGCAGTATTGGGGCAAAAGCGTGAACCCCTAATGTATACAATGGTAATGGACAATGGTATTGTCTCGTCTGTGTGGCTGTGTATCCCCCCCCCCCCCCAGGCTCCCCCCTGGGCACCTTCGAGTTCAGGAGGTGCCTAGGGCAAGCAAACTTAACACTCCAGCCAAGCAGCCGGCGGGGAGAGAGGTTTAAAAACCCTGCATAGTCCTGATCTGACAGTTCTGATGCAGAAGCGATCATCAGCAGCAGGACCCACGAGGAAGAGCTCGAGGGCAGAGAGAGAACCTCCTCCTGCTCTCTTCTGCTCTCCGGATTCGGCTTGTGATATCGGGTGCTCCTTTCACCTACCCTCACCAATAAATGAATGACTTTCCGGCTGCACCAGCCAAGGGTTTAGGTGGGAGGGCTGGCCATATTGTTCAATCAGTTGCCAAACTGCAAGCAGGCTGGGGTGGGTAGAATTCATGAACCCAAAGTTCAACCCTATTGGCTGGTCCCCTGTATATCTGTGTCTTTTACATCTACTACATTCCCTTCTAGGATTCAATATTTGATATTGGATTAGTCGGGCGAACGTAATTATATTAAAATATATATATATATTTTTTTTCCTTGTTCTGTTTTGTTTTCCAGTCTGTGTTACTTTTGTTGGATTCGGATTCCCAACAGGCAATTCTCGGTTGCTTATCTCTAAAGATTTTACTTTAGTCAATTGACGATGCATGGTCTACATACTATTTAGCCACCACATGGGTGGACTTTTCTGAAGAAATGTAAATTTAAAGGTAGGCACAAGTAAAAGAAATATCATTTCATAATTGTTCTCTTTTTGAACTATTTTTGTATATAAAATGAAGTAAGTGCCGGTTCACACTGGGGCAACACGACTTACAGCGCGACTTAGTAAGGCAACTTGGACGTGACTTGGACGTGACTTGGACGTGACTTGGACGTGACTTTGAGTTATTTACAACACAACTTCAAGTCGTCCCCAGGCCAGGTGACTTTGGCAGTGGCCAATCACATAATAATCAGCTCTGTGGGAGGGAGGGGTTTGCCTAGAAAACTATTTATACTTCCTGGAAAGTTGCTTCAGTTAAGACAGGGGATGCGACTTGGAGGCAACTTCCATTGAAATCAATAGGTACAAGTCGCCTAGAAGTCGGATTGAAGTAGTACAGGAACCTTTTCTGAAGTCGGAGCGACTTCAGTAGTGTTCATTAAGACGGCTCTCATTCACTTACATGTCATTTCTGATGTCAAGTGACTTGGGGCGACTTGCAGTCTGACAAGTCGCCCCCCAAGTCACGGTAGTGTGAACGGGCTCTGAGTGCTGGTTCACACTGGGGCAACACGACTTACAGCGCGACTTAGCAAGGCAACTTGGACGTGACTTGGACATGACTTGGACGTGACTTGGACGTGACTTGGACGTGACTTTGAGTTATTTACAACACAACTTCAAGTCGTCCCCAGGCCAGGTGACTTTGGCAGTGGCCAATCACATAATAATCAGCTCTCTGGGAGGGAGGGGTTTGCCTAGAAAACTATTTTACTTCCTGGAAAGTTGCTTCAGTTAAGACAGGGCATCCGACTTGGAGGCAACTTCCATTGAAATCAATGGGTACAAGTCGCCTAGAAGTCGGATTGAAGTAGTACAGGAACCTTTTCTGAAGTCGGAGCGACTTCAGTAGTGTTCATTAAGACGGCTCTCATTCACTTGCATGTAATTTCTGATGTCAAGTGACTTGGGGCGACTTGCAGTCTGACAAGTCGCCCCCCAAGTCACGGTAGTGTGAACGGGCTCTAAGTCTGATGGTTCACTTATAAACAACTCCCATGTCCCTTTATGATGTACTACAGATTTCACAAATTGCTGTTTTCTGGTTCTGAAGAAGCTACAAGCGAAACGCGTCAACCAGCATTGATCAGCATGTTCGATTCAACAATCTGACTTATTGCGTCTGTATGCATATCTGGAATAGAATGATTCTTTTAATGTTAGATATATTATATGTATATTATGTGTTAATAAAAGATATTTAGAAAAACTTTTGTGGTATTCAGGTAAACGTCTGTTCAGGTACCGAGATAGTCCGTCAGGTTGGCTAAACCCCCTCTTGTTCCTTTTTTATACATTCCCTCTCCAGCCTTGCCACCCCAAGTGATGCCCCCCCCCCCCCCCCCCCCCCCCCCCCCCCAAGAACCATAATGATGAATACAGATACAATAACAAAGTGATCAAAATTGATAATTATAATAGAGATACTCACAGGAAATGAACTGAAGACTCATGATGATGACCACAGTAATGAAGGCCAATATTAGGAGGACCCCCAGGGTCAGCATCACCCAGTACTTTGTACTCCTGGCAGTCGGAATCTCTACAGACAGAGAGGATAGTGAATAATCCTGCGTTTATCAGCCGGTATAATAATCCTCCAGAATTCTTATCTCACATAAAGACATTTTATATTCACCTCGGATCATCTGTGTGTTCCACATCACCATACAAATCTCTTATAGTAGATGTGATATTGAGGGTTGTATATCAAAGTGATAGATGTGTTATAGTCAGTGGCGGCTGGTTCTCAAAAATTTTTTGGGGGGGGGCAAACAAACTGAAAAATACTGAACCCCCACATCAATTGCAGCCTCACTGTGCCCATCAAAGGCAGTCATTGTGCCCATCAAACGCAGCCACGGTGCCCATCATATGCAGCCACTGTACCCATCGTATGCAGCCATTGTGCTCATCAAACGCAGCCACTGTGCCCATTGTATGCAGCCACTGTGCCCATTGTATGCAGCCACTGTGCCCATCATATGGAGCCATTGTTCCAATCATATGCAGCCATGTGCCCATCGTATGCAGCCATTGTGCCCATCAAACGCAGCCACTGTGCCCATTGTATGCAGCCACTTGTGCCCATCATAAGCAGCCACTGTGCCCACCGACCCCCCACTTATGGGGCTTGTGGCTGGCAGCACCCCCAACCCCCCATGCGCGCGGTTCTGACATTGTGGCACTTACCGCCAGGCAGCAGCTCCTCAGTGCACCAGAGCGGCGGCGACCTCCGCTCCAGCGTGTGTCTCCGAGTCCTCCCCTCCTCTTCCTAAGCGCCAGGCATCCAATAGGGTGGTCTGGCGCTTTGGACAATCAGGTCTGATGCCCTGCCTGCTGATTGGCGGGGAGGAAGGTTAGTGTGAAAATAGTGAAAATGTATTCGCTATCGTCTCACAATTGGGCACTCTCTGTGCCCGAGCCAACCCTATTTTGAAGTCTATTCGAGACTCTGGCTCTAATCAGGTGCTTCAAAAAAGTACCACCCCCTCTCGCCCCGCCATAGGAATTCATAAAATCCTGAAAGGCACAGTGCACAGGCCGCTACTGGTTGCAGTGGGTCCACATGATTCAGGAAGAGAGCTTAGTGGGCCACTTTTATTTAACTACTTGTCCTCAGGAAGATGTACCCCCCTTCATGACCAGGCCATTTTTTGCGATATGGCACTGCGTTACTTTAACCGACAAATGCGCGGTCGTGTGACACTGTACCCAAATAAAATTTAACAAGGGGGGCCCCCAGATCAAGGCCCCCCACCCTATGTGAATGAGTATGGGGTACATTTTACCCCTACTAATTCACCCCAAAAAAGTGTCAAAAATATATAAAACCAGCACACAAGTTTTTGAAAAAAGGTCCTTTATCCTGATAAATGATGGGGCGGTGACATAACATAGGGAAGGGTCTCCGGATGATGTCACCAGATGACCATGCCCTATGGCTATATAAGTAATAGCACACGCTGGGTGATAACACAACAGCAGGAGCTAGCGTCGGGATACCGGCAATTGTCTCAAGGGGAGGAAGCACGGGAGATGCTTTTTACTTTAGCATCTCCCCGTTCTGCCTAGCGACAGTGTCACTGATCACTGCTCCCTGTGATTGGAGCAGAGATCAGTGATGTGTACAACACAGCCACGCCCCCCCCACAGTTAGCAACACGCCCCTAGGACACACTTAACCCCTACACTGCCACCTAGCGGTTAACCCCTTCACTGCCAGTGTCATTTACACAGGAATCAGTGCATTTGTATAGCACTGATTGCTGTATAAATGACAATGGTCTCAAAAATGTGTCAAAAATGTCTGATGTGTCCGCCATAATGTCGCAGTCACAATAAAAATTGCTGATCGCCGCCATTACTAGTAAAAAAAAAAATTATTAATAAAAATGCCATCCAAATGTCAACTATCCCCTATTTTGTAAACGCTATAACTTTTGCGCAAACCAATCAATAATCGCTTATTGCAATTTTGTTTACCAAAAATATGTAGAAGAATACATATCGGCCTAAACTGAGGGAAAAAAATGTTTTTTATACATTTTTGGGGGATATTTATTATAGCAAAAAGTAAAAAATAATGCGTTTTTTTTTCAAAAATTTTGCTCTTTTTTTGTTTAAAGTGTAAAAAAATAAAAACCGCAGGGGCGATCAAATACCACCAAAAGAAAGCTCTATTTGTGGGAAAAAAAGGACGTAAATTTTGTTTGGGAGCCACATCGCACGACCGCGCAATTGTCAGTTAAAGCGACGCAGTGACGAATCACAAAAAACGCTCTGGTCTTAAGCCAGAAAAATGGTCCGGTCTGAAAGTGGTTGATAAAGGATTTTGTCAAAAACTTGTGTACTGGTTTTATTTATTGTTGACACTTTTTTTGGGTAAATGAGTAGAGGTACAATGTACCCCATACTCATTCACATAGGGTGGGGGCTGGCTGGGATCTGGGGGCCCCCTTGTTAAAGGGGGCCTCCAAATTCTGATAAGCCCCCTGCCCGCAGACCCCGACTACCACCACCCATGGTAGTCTGGAAGAGGCCCTTGTCCCCATCAACATGGAGACAAGGTGTTTGGGGTGGGGGGGAGAGCTACCCCCCAATGTTGAGGACATATGGCCTAGTAAGGGTCCAGGAGGGGGGCCCTTGCTCGTCCCCCCTTTCCTAACCTGCCAGGCTGCGTGCTCAGATAAGGGTCTTGTATGAATTTTGGGGGGACCCTACAACGTTTTTTATTTTTTATTTGGCGTGGGGCTCCCCTTCAAGATCCTCAGAGCACAAGTTGCATGCCAAAGTCTGATCAGTTAAGATGATGATCCGAATTTGATCCGACTTCAATGATATTGAATGGGCTGAAGTAGGGCCAAAGTTGGACCAAAGTAGTGCAGGGACCTTTTTTCAAAGTCGGACCGACAAATTATCCGAAGTAACGAATGCGGCATCTGAACGAATGGAACGGAGCGACTACGATTGCATCCGAAGTCCCGAATGATCCGAATTCCCGAATGATCCGAAGTAACGAATGCCGCATCTGAACGAATGGAACGGAGCGACTACGATTGCATCCGAAGTCCCGAATGATCCGAAGTAACGAAAGCCGCATCTGAACGAATGGAACGGAGCGACTACGATTGCATCCGAAGTCCCGAATGATCCGAAGTAACGAATGCGGCATCTAAACGAATGGAACGGAGCGACTACGATTGCATCCGAAGTCCCGAATGATCCGAAGTAACGAAAGCCGCATCTGAACGAATGGAACGGAGCGACTACGATTGCATCCGAAGTCCCGAATGATCCGAAGTAACGAATGCGGCATCTAAACGAATGGAACGGAGCGACTACGATTGCATCCAAAGTCCCGAATGATCCGAAGTAACGAATGCGGCATCTAAACGAATGGAACGGAGCGACTACGATTGCATCCGAAGTCCCGAATGATCCGAAGTAACGAATGCGGCATCTAAACGAATGGAACGGAGCGACTTCGATTGCATCCGAAGTCCCGAATGATCCGAAGTAACGAATGCGGCATCTAAACGAATGGAACGGAGCGACTACGATTGCATCCGAAGTCCCGAATGATCCGAAGTAACGAATGCCGCATCTAAACGAATGGAACGGAGCGACTACGATTGCATCCGAAGTCCCGAATGATCCGAAGTAACGAAAGCCGCATCTGAACGAATGGAACGGAGCGACTACGATTGCATCCGAAGTCCCGAATAATCCGAAGTAACGAATGCCGCATCTAAACGAATGGAACGGAGCGACTACGATTGCATCCGAAGTCCCGAATAATCCGAAGTAACGAATGCGGCATCTGAACGAATGGAACGGAGCGACTACGATTGCATCCGAAGTCCCGAATGATCCGAAGTAACGAAAGCCGCATCTGAACGAATGGAACGGAGCGACTACGATTGCATCCGAAGTCCCGAATGATCCGAAGTAACGAATGCGGCATCTAAACGAATGGAACGGAGCGACTACGATTGCATCCGAAGTCCCGAATGATCCGAAGTAACGAAAGCCGCATCTGAACGAATGGAACGGAGCGACTACGATTGCATCCGAAGTCCCGAATGATCCGAAGTAACGAATGCGGCATCTAAACGAATGGAACGGAGCGACTACGATTGCATCCAAAGTCCCGAATGATCCGAAGTAACGAATGCGGCATCTAAACGAATGGAACGGAGCGACTACGATTGCATCCGAAGTCCCGAATGATCCGAAGTAACGAATGCGGCATCTAAACGAATGGAACGGAGCGACTACGATTGCATCCGAAGTCCCGAATAATCCGAAGTAACGAATGCGGCATCTGAACGAATGGAACGGAGCGACTACGATTGCATCCGAAGTCCCGAATGATCCGAAGTAACGAAAGCCGCATCTGAACGAATGGAACGGAGCGACTACGATTGCATCCGAAGTCCCGAATGATCCGAAGTAACGAATGCGGCATCTAAACGAATGGAACGGAGCGACTACGATTGCATCCGAAGTCCCGAATGATCCGAAGTAACGAAAGCCGCATCTGAACGAATGGAACGGAGCGACTACGATTGCATCCGAAGTCCCGAATGATCCGAAGTAACGAATGCGGCATCTAAACGAATGGAACGGAGCGACTACGATTGCATCCAAAGTCCCGAATGATCCGAAGTAACGAATGCGGCATCTAAACGAATGGAACGGAGCGACTACGATTGCATCCGAAGTCCCGAATGATCCGAAGTAACGAATGCGGCACCTAAACGAATGGAACGGAGCGACTACGATTGCATCCGAAGTCCCGAATGATCCGAAGTAACGAATGCGGCATCTAAACGAATGGAACGGAGCGACTACGATTGCATCCGAAGTCCCGAATAATCCGAAGTAACGAATGCGGCATCTAAACGAATGGAACGGAGCGACTACGATTGCATCCGAAGTCCCGAATGATCCGAAGTAACGAATGCGGCATCTAAACGAATGGAACGGAGCGACTACGATTGCATCCGAAGTCCCGAATGATCCGAAGTAACGAAAGCCGCATCTGAACGAATGGAACGGAGCGACTACGATTGCATCCGAAGTCCCGAATGATCCGAAGTAACGAATGACGATCATAACGAATGATCCGATAAACAAAAAAAACAAAAAACAAATGAAACGAAAATTAAACTCAACACATATTTTGGTAGTGCACTTGTCTAAAAGGCAGACCACAGTTCTGTGTCTTCTTATGATCAGAGGGTGCTGGAGGACATTGACCGGAAGAGTATACCCGGAAGAGTCGGATCACATATATACGCGTGATACTGTGCAGAGGTGCCAACCCATAGCAGTACAACTGCTATAGGGCGGACCTGCACTGGATAAAAACGAAAAGCTCACTAATGCCGCGTACACACGATCGGAATTCTCGTCGGAAAAAACTCTGACGGTTTTTCCGACGAAATTCCGACGGAATTCCGCTCAAGCTGTGTTGCCTACACACGATCACACCAAATTCCGATGGTCAATAACACAGCGGCATAAAACACGTTCAACAGCACTATAGAAGGGAAGTTTAATGCTTCCGAGCATGCGTCGAACTGTTTCCGAGCATGCGTCGGAATTTTGCGTGTCGGAATTGCATACACACGATCGGAAAATCCGATAGAAAGGTTTTCCGTCGGAAAAATTGAGAACAGGTTCTCAATTCAAAGTCCGTCGGAAATTCCGACAGAAAAAGACCGATGGGCATACACACGATCTGAAAATCCGATGAAAAGCTCCCATCGGACTGTTTCCATTGGAAATTCCGACCGTGTGTACGCCGCATAAGAGGTTACCCATGGAGGGGATTTTCATCAACACAACAGATAATGAGAATACTAGACATGTGCGACTCGTTTAGTTCCATATCGAAAATTGGCCAACATTTTCATTATTCAGATATATTATTTGGATGTATCCAAATTTCTGAATTACGATAGTAATAAATGTAACCCCTTAGAGCTGGCCACACACAAATATGCAGCTTCTTGGAGCCCGGGCCTTAGTGTCGGAAGGCCGCATAGTTGCATGAATTGCGATCAATAGCGCTCTGCCAAAAGCACACGCCCTGCCTGCTCCCCGATACAGTGACCGCCGTCTAACCAAAAGCTCCTGATCGCATGCAGCGCCATCTGGAGTTTTTCGGATCACATAACCGCTGTTATTGGCTGTCACGTGATTTTAAGCCACGCCCCGCGTCCCGGCATCTTAAACCTCTTAACCATTTATGGACCGCCCACCGTCGTTTTACGTCGGCAGCAGCTAGTTACCATAACCCCCGGTATCCTCTTCTTTAGCCGGTGATCCACTTTCAGATAAAAGTGGTTTCTGCGGCGGATTCGCTGCAAGATCACTTTTATTGGCAGCGGGAGAGGGCTTCCCCTCCCGCAGCGCTCCGGTGCCCTCTGCCGATTACTAGTGCTGTCGATAGCGGTGGAGGCGATCGGATCCTCTCCCTAACCATGGAGATAAGTGAGGGGAAGATGGCCCCCACCAGTCTCCATATCATTGCAGGGCGGATGCGACGTCAAAACGTCACTTCCGCCCATACCTCTTAAAAGGATCTTTTTTTATTTTTTCAAATTGCATTATTATTATTTATTTTTTTTATTGCATTTTTGTGTAAATATGAGACCTGAGGACTTTTTGACCCCCAGATCACATATTTAAGAGGTCCTGTCATTCTTTTTTTCTATTACAAGGGATGTTTACATTCCTTGTAATAGGAATAAAAGTGATTTAATTATTTTTTTTAAATAAAAGGTAAAATAAATAATAAGAAAAAAAAAGCTTGCACCATCCCGCCGAGCTCACGTGCAGAATCAAGCGCACATTTGAGTAGGGTCCGCATATGAAAACGGTGTTCAAACCACACATATGAGGTATTTCCGCGATCGGTAGAGCGAGAGCAATATTTCTAGCCCTAGACCTCCTCTCTAACTCAAAACATGCAACCTGTAGAATTTTTTAAACATCGCCTATGGAGATTTTTAAGGGTAAAAGTTTGTCTCCATTCCACGAGTGGGCGCAATTTTGAAGCGTGACATATCAATTTACTCGGCATAACATTATCATTCACAATATTATTATTACTTGCGATTTATATAGCGCCAACAGTTTACACAGCGCTTTACAATGTAGAAGGCGGACAGCACAATTACAGTACAGAAGGGACAGGAGGGCCCGGCTTGTAGAGCTTACATTCTAAAGGGAGGGGGTGGTGGTACAAAAGGTAATAGCTGCAGAGAATGATTTGATGGGGGTGGCTCGGGACAGTTCTTAGGTGGAGGTGGGGTAGGCTTCCCTGAATAAGTGAGTTTTCAGGGATCTCCTAATGGTGGACAGGTTAGGGGCTGATCGGATATACCGAGGCAAGGAATTCCAGAGGATGGGAGAGGCTCTAGAGAAGTCCTGAAGACAAGCATGGGAGGAGGTAACAAGGGAGCTAGAAAGCAGGAGGTCCTGGGAGGAGCGGAGGGGACGATTTGGGCGATATCTGCAGATGAGGTTGGTGATGTAGATGGGGGGCGATGTTGTGGATGGCTTTGTATGTTATAGTTAGCATTTTGAAATTTACATGGTGGGGTAGGGGAAGCCAGTGAAGGGATTGACAGAGAGGAGGAGAAGTCACGGATCGGTTAGTGAGGTGTATTAGTCTAGCAGCAGCATTCATAATAGACTGAAGGGGGAATAGCCTATGTAAAGGGTAGGCCATTAAGGAGAGAGTTGTAGTAGTCAAGGAGTGAATGAGTTGCTTTGTGGTGTCATTAGTCAGGAAGGGTCGCATTCTGGAGATGTTGCGGAGGTGAAGGCGGCAGGATTTAGCCAGTGATTGGATATGGGAGCTGAAGGAGAGTTCAGAGTCAAGGATTACACCCGGGACCCTGGCATGTGTGGAGGGACCAATGGTTGTGCTGTTGATCTTAATGGTAAAGTCATGGGGGGGGGGGGGGGGGAAGGAGGAAATATTACAAGCTTGAGTTTGAGGAAGTGGTGTGACATCCATACCGATATGTCATTCAGTAAGTTTGAGATCTGTGAGGAGATCGAGGGGGTGAGTTGAGGAGTGGAGAGATAGATCTGGGTGTCATCGGCATAGAGGTGGTATTGGAAGCCATGGGAGGTTATCAACTGGCCCAGGGAAGAGGTATAGAGCGAGAATAGGAGGAGCCCAAGGACGGAACCTTGGGGTACCCCAACAGAGAGAGGAAGAAGAACGGAGGAGATGGAGTTGTAAGTGACACTGAAAGTGCGCTGAGATAGGTAGGAGGAGAACCAGGATAAAGCAGAATCATGGAGGCCAAGGGAGGGTAGTTTGCTGAGGAGGAGCAGGTGGTCAACTGTGTCGAAGGCAGCAGAGAGGTCTAAAAGTATGAGTATGGAGTAATGGCTATTGGTTTTAGCAGTTAGTAGGTCATTGGTAAGTTTTAGTAGGGCAGTTTCAGTAGAATGTTGACTGTAGGGGGTCGAGAAGGTTGTTGTCTGTGAGGTATCGACTCATTCGGTCATGGACAAGGCGTTTCGATGAGCTTGGAGGCAAATGGGAGCAGGGAGATGGGTCTTAAGTTATTCAAACAGGCGGGGCCTAGGGAGGGTTTTTTTAAGTATGGAGGAAACCAGTGCATGTTTGAGCGGGGAAGGAAAGGTCCCGGAGGAGAGGGAGAGGTTGAAGATGTGGGTTAGGGAGTTTAGGATAGAGTGGGAAGGTAGTCAAAGTAATTGTGAGGGGACAGGGTCCAGGGGACAGGTGGTGAGGTGGGCCATGTATAAATATATAATAAAATATTAAAAAATATATATAAAAAAAAAAATATAAAAAATATAATATAAAAATATATAAACAAATAAATATAAAATATAAATATAAAAAATGTAATATAAATAATAATATAATAAAATATAAAAAAATATCAAATAAAATTGGGCTAATTTATTTTTTAATTCAAAAAAGTGTATTTTTAACAAAAAAGTGCGCTTATAAGACGGCTGCGCAAATACGGTGTGACAGAAAGTATTGCAATGACCGCCCATTTTATTCTCTAGGGTGTTAGAAAAAACAATATATAATGTTTGGGGGTTCTAAGTAATTTTCTACCAAAAAAAAACAGTTTTTAACTCTCAGAAAGAGGCTCGGTCTTTAAGTGGTTAAAGATCCGGGAGGCACAGCATGAAGAGGTTAAAGGAATCCAAAACAACATTTCATCCGAAATAACAAATTATTTGAATCTGAATCAAATAAAAAAAAATAAAAAATAGAATTTGAAAACAAATTTGAAATGTAAATATGTTGCTGACTTTGGCCTTCAAAGATTGTGCGTATTAGTGTTAGAACATAGCCAACTTCCGAAATTTGAAATTCAAAATTCAAAAATAAAAATGATTAGAATAGAAAATAAAGGAACAGAACAGAAAAAAATAGGACAGAATAATAAAATAGAATAGATTTAAATAGAATAAAATAAAAATAATATAGCTCTCTTCCAAAATTTGAATTTCAAAAAGAATAGAATAAAATAGAATAGAGCAAGGAAAAATAGAATATAAAGGAATATAATACAATAGAAAAATAAAATAATAGAATAGCATAGAAAGAATATAGCAGTCTATAAAAATAAAATACATTTCTAGTTTACAAAAGAAATAGAATAAAATAAAACAGAATGGAATAGAATAGAATATAAAAGATTGGTATATAATAGAAAATAAAGTAATATAATAGAATAGAAAGTAAAAGAATAGAATAGAACAGAATACACTGTAATGGTAAATAAAAGAACATATTAGAATATAAAAGATTAGCATAGAATAGAAAATAAAGGAATATAATATAATTAAAAGTGTCAGAATAGAAAATAAAGGAATAGAACAGAAAGAATAGAATGGAATAAAAATAGAACAGATTAGAATAGAATAAAATAGAAAGAATATAAATGTCTTCCAAAATATTGAATTTCAAAAATAATAAAACAGAATAGAATACAATAGAAAACAATAATCAAAAAAGAATAGAGTATAACATAATAGAATAGAAAATAATACAATAGACTAGAATAAAAATATAGCCGTCAGTTGAAATTTGAATTGAAAAAGAATAGAATAAAAAAGGAATAGGATAGAATAGAATAGAACATATTAGAATAGAATAGTGGGCTCATCTGACCCTATGGGCTCTCCGTAACCTGTGGGCTCCCCTGACCCTCTGGGCTCTCCTGACCATCTTTGCTCTCCTTCCCCTTTGGGATCTCCTTACCCTCTGGGCTCGCCTGACCCTCTGGGCTCGCCTGACCCTCTGGACTCTCCTGACCCTCTGGACTCTCCTGACCCTCTGGACTCTCATTACCCTCTGGGCTCTAATGAGCCTCTCAGCTCTCCCTACCCTCTGGGCTCTCACCCTCTGTGCTTTTCTTAACCTCTGGGCTCACCTGGCCCTTTGGGCTCTCCTAACCCTCTAAACTCTCCTTATCCTTTGGGCTCACCTGACCCTCTGGGCTCCCCTTACCCTCTGGGCTCACCTGACCCTATCCCGACCCTCTGGGCTCTCCTTACCCTCTGGGCTCTCTTGACCCTCTGGGTGCAACTTACCCTCTGTGCTCTTCTGACTCCTGGACTAACTTGACCCTCTGGGCTCTTCTGACTCCTGGACTAACTTGACCCTCTGGGCTCTCCTTACCCCTGGGCTCACCTGACCCTCTGGGCTCTCCTGACCCTCTGGGCTCAACATACCCTCTGGGTTCACCTGGCCCTCTGGGTTCTCCTTACTCTTTGGGCTCACCTGACCCTCTGGGCTCTCTTTACCCTCTGGGATCTCCTGACCCTTTGGGCTCTCCCTAGCCTCTGGGCTCTCCTTACCTCCTGGGTATATCTGACCATTTGGGCTCTCCTTACCCTCTGGGATCTCCTGGCCCTGTGGGTTCTCCTTATCCTCTGGTACCTCCTTACCCTCTGTGTTCTTATCACCACTCGGGCTCACCTGGCCCTTTGGGCTCACCCTACCCTCTGAGCTCTCCTAACCCTCTGGGCTCTCCTAACCCTCTGGGCTCTCCTGACCCTCTGGGCTCATCTGACCCTCTGTGATTTCCTGACCCTCTGGACTCTCCTGACCCTCTGGACTCTCCTGATCCTCTGGACTCTCCTGACCCTCTGGACTCTCCTGACCCTCTGGACTCTCCTGACCCTCTGGACTCTCCTGACCCTCTAGGCTCTCCTGACTCTCTGGGCTAACCTGACCCTCTGGGTTCTCCTTACCCCAAACTAGCTCATCCATGTCTTTACGGACCTTGCTTTGTGCGCTGGTGCGCAGTCACCAAACTGTTCCCACAAAGTTGGGATCATGAAAATGCTCAAAATGTCTTGGTATGCTGATGCCTTAAGAGTTCCCTTCACTGGAACTAAGGGGCCAAGCCCAACTCCTGAAAAACAACCCCCACATCATAATCCCCCCCTCCACCAAATGATTTGCACCAGTGCACAAAGCACTATATTATAATAACTTACCTTTGGCTTTTAGTGTATTCTTCCTCCTCTGTACATCGTAATCACTCATGTTGGCATATACATTGTCCTCAAAAGATTGCCCTGCAGAGGAACATAGACCTTCATATGAATATTGTAGATTTCAGGGAGGATATACAGATATAATGGAGCTCTATGAGAGCAATGTATACTCTCCACTAAGTATTCCTCCCATCAGAGATCCACACATATCAGCTATGCTCTAATAATAATCTTGTAGTATGACAGTTATGGTGGACTTAGCTTTGATATGTCTTCATGATAAGAGCAACCTGCCAAGTCATGTGTCAGGATATCACGTATCTCACAGAGATCACAGGGCTCCCTCTCCCCACTAATGTCTGCATCTGATTATCTCTCCAGAGGGACGGAACCATCGTTGTCTCTTCTGGACTGAGATGCTGTCTCAGAGAGGACCACAATTGTGTAAATCCCAAGGCCTTGTTCACCAATGTCTGACACAGATCAGCCCCTGATGCAGCCTCCCACCTTGTGATATTGCTACAAAGTTACAATGTACAGCCTGATCACTAGGGGAGAGGAGAGTGAGGCAATGCTTCCTTCTGGCCGCAGCAGACTGATGACATCATCTCTGCCTAGACAAAGTCAATGGCTGGAGCTCAAGGACGGCTTTTGCCGCGTACACACGAAGGGACAATCCCGCGGGATTATCCTCTGGACTGAAGTCCAGCGGATAATCCCCTCGTGTGTGGGCGCCGGCGGACTTTTTGGCGCCAAAGTACGGCGGACTAAAGTTTGAAGTTTTGTTTTCAAATTATCCGCTGGACTTGGCAGTCCAGCGGATAATCCCGCCGTTAGTGGGCAAGTCCGCGGGACTTTTGAAATGAACGGACTTGCCGCTCATCGGCAAGTCCGTTCATTTAGCACGTGACTTCAGGTTACGTAGCTAGCGTAGGCAGTAAATGCCGCCGCGCTAGCTCCGTGACCTGGCATGGATTTAAAGGGACTCCCCACGCCGAAAAAACGGCGTGGGGGTTCCCCCCAAATCCATGTCAGACCCTCATCCGAGCACGCAGCCTGGCAGGCCAGGAAAGGGGTGGGGACGAACGAGCGCCCCCCCCCCCTCCTGAGCCGTACCAGGCCGCGTGCCCTCAACATGGGGGGTGCCCTGGGGAAAGGGGGGCCGTGCGGCCCCCCCACCCCAAAGCACCTTGTCCCCATGTTGATGAGGACAAGGGCCTCTTCCCGACAACCCTGGCCGTTGGTTGTCGGGGTCTGCGGGCGGGGGCTTATCGGAATCTGGGAGCCCCCTTTAATAAGGGGGCCCCCAGATACCGGCCCCCCACCCTATGTGAATGAGTATGGGGTACGTTGTACCCCTACCCATTCACCTAAGGTGTAAAATGTAAAGTACAAAAACACACACACTTTTGAAAAAATATTTTATTGCACTGCTCCGGGGGTCTTCTTCCGTCTTGGGGGTCTTCTCGCCGGACTCCTCCGCTCTCTTCTGCTCTTTTACCTAGCTCTTTCACGAGGGGAGGAGTCCGGCTACCTTCTTCGTCGTCGCCGCCGTCGTCTGGGGGTCTCGATCCGCCTTCGGGGGTCTTCCGGGGGTCTCTTCTGTTCTTGCGGCGGTCGTCGTCTTCCGCGCCGCCGGCGCCTTCTTCTTCTTGTCCTTCTTCTTGTCCTTCTTGTTCTTCTTCTTCTTCCGATGTTGACCCGACGCTCTCTCTGCCCGGAATGCCTGTGCCGCTCTGCGCTCGGACTTATATAGGGACATGGGGGACAGGGTCACATGTTCATGTCACATGGTGACCCCGCCCCCTTGCGATGTCACAGTCCCAGCATCCTCCGGGACTGTGACAACACAAGGGGGCGGGGTCACCATGTGACATGTGCATGTGACCCTGTCCCCCATGTCCCTATATAAGTCCGAGCGCAGAGCGGCACAGGCATTCCGGCAGAGAGAGCGTCGGGTCAACATCGGAAGAAGAAGAAGAACAAGAAGGACAAGAAGAAGGACAAGAAGAAGAAGGCGCCGGCGGCGTGGAAGACGACGACCGCCGCAAGAACAGAAGAGACCCCCGGAAGACCCCCGAAGGCGGATCGAGACCCCCAGACGACGGCGGCGACGACGAAGAAGGTAGCCGGACTCCTCCCCTCGTGAAAGAGCTAGGTAAAAGAGCAGAAGAGAGCGGAGGAGTCCGGCGAGAAGACCCCCAAGACGGAAGAAGACCCCCGGAGCAGTGCAATAAAATATTTTTTCAAAAGTGTGTGTGTTTTTGTACTTTACATTTTACACCTTAGGTGAATGGGTAGGGGTACAACGTACCCCATACTCATTCACATAGGGTGGGGGGCCGGTATCTGGGGGCCCCTTATTAAAGGGGGCTCCCAGATTCCGATAAGCCCCCGCCCGCAGACCCCGACAACCAACGGCCAGGGTTGTCGGGAAGAGGCCCTTGTCCTCATCAACATGGGGACAAGGTGCTTTGGGGTGGGGGGGCCGCACGGCCCCCCTTTCCCCAGGGCACCCCCCATGTTGAGGGCACGCGGCCTGGTACGGCTCAGGAGGGGGGGGGCGCTCGTTCGTCCCCACCCCTTTCCTGGCCTGCCAGGCTGCGTGCTCGGATGAGGGTCTGACATGGATTTGGGGGGAACCCCCACGCCGTTTTTTCGGCGTGGGGATTCCCTTTAAATCCATGCCAGCTTGCGGAGCTAGCGCGGCGGCATTTACTGCCTACGCTAGCTACGTAACCTGAAGTTACGTTCGAAATGAACGGACTGCTCCGTGTGTGGGCAAGTCCGTTCATTTTCAAAAGTCCCGCGGACTTTTGGCCGGCGGATTATCCGCTGGAGAAGTCCGTGCGTGTGTGGGCAAGTCCACACGCTCGGAAAGTCCAGCGGACCCAGCTGGAAAGTCCCGCGGGATTGTCCGCTGGACTAGGTCCGCCGGCAAAAGTCCGCACGTGTGTACGCGGCATTTTAGTGACAAAGGGAGCTTTTTTCTAACTTTTTTCTAAAGCCCACCTAACCTCCTGCCCCCTGGACCCTGTTCCTTCTCAAATACTACGGTCACCCTCTGGCTCTATCCTACACTCTTTAACTCATATCTTCAACCTCTCCCTCTCTACTGGCATCTTCCCCAACCCTCTAAAACATGCGCTAGTCAATCCCATACCAAAAAAGGCCTCGCTGGACCCCACCAATCTTAACAAACTAAGACACATCTCTTTACTCCCTTTTGCCTCCAAACTCCTTGAATGTTTAATCTACAACCGACTGAGTGACCATCTCATGTGAATTTCATGTGAATTTCCAAATTCCGAATTTCCGAATTCCTGAAATTCCGAATTTCCGAATTCCTGAAATTCCGAATTTCCGAATTCCTGAAATTCCGAATTTCCGAATTCCTGAAATTCCGAATTTCCGAATTTTACAAATTATGAATTTCCAAAAATTTTGAATTTACAAATTTCCAAAAATTTTGAATTTTCGAATTTCCAAAAAGTTGGAATTTACGAATTTCCAAAAAGTTGGAATTTACGAATTTCCAAAAAGTTGGAATTTACGAATTTCCAAAAAGTTGGAATTTACAAATTTCCAAAAAGTTGGAATTTACGAATTTCCAAAAATTTGGAATTTACGAATTTCCAAAAATTTGGAATTTACGAATTTCCAAAAATTTGGAATTTCATAAATTGGGAATTTCATAAATTTGGAATTTTGGAAATTTGGAATTTTGGAAATTCGAAATTCGAAATTTCATAAATTTAAAAATTTAGAAATCTGAAAACCCAAAAATCTGAAATAATAACTAACTAATAATGAGTATTAAATCATAGGTATTGGAATTTCCTTTTAAATTTGGCTGTTAGTGAACATAATGAATACAAATTTTTTCAAATTATCCGAAATAACGAACGCTGCATCTAAATGAATGGAACGTAATGATCTAATAATAGTAAATAACAATAACAATTATAAAACCTTTTTATTATTATTATTTATTATTAACTTGTTCCATTCCATTTGTTTAGATGCGGCATTCGTTATTTCGGATAATTCGTAACTTCAGATACATTTGTATTTGTTATTTTATGTATTTGTTATGTTCACTAACAGCCAAGTTTGAAAGGAAATTCCAATACCTATAATTTAATAGTTAGTTATTATTTCAAATTTTACAGATTTTCTTTCTTTTTTTCAGATTTTCAAATTTGAAAATTTTAGAATTCCGAAAATTTGGAAATTTGAAAATTCGGAAATTTGAAATTTGGAAGTTCTAAAATTCGGAAATTCCGAATTTTTGAATTTCCGAATTTTCGAATTTCCGAAATTACGAAACGATTTCTGAAATGAAAACGAACACAAACGAAAACGAATTTTAGAACTTCCGAATTTCAAATTTCCGAATTTTCAAATATCCGAATTTTCGGAATTGTAAAATTTGAAAATTTGAAAATATGAAAAAAAGAAAGAAAATCTTTCAAACTTGGCTGTTAGTGAACAGTTTTGTCAGTGCACATGTCTTGCTCTAATGAGCAGGGCCCTCTGGTTCCTCTTGTACCAAATTGTAATGTAACTGTAATGTCTGCCTTCATTTTGTTATGCGCTGTGAAAACGGTTGGCACTATATAAATCCTGTATAATAAAAATAATAATAATATGGACTCACATAACAATTGAATTTGACTTTATTAAATATCTGTGATCAGAGATAATTAGAGTTTCGTTTTATTGTTGCAAAGTGTGTTATAACTCTGATTAAAGCACAGTGATACAGTGCATCCAGAAAGTATTCACAGCGCTTCACTTTTTCCACATTTTGTTATGTTACAGCCTTATTCCAAAATGGATTGAATTCATTATTTTCCTCAAAATTCTATAATTCCATAATGACAACGTAAAAGAAGTTTGTTTAAAATCTTTGCAAATTTATTAACGATAAAAAAAAAATGTACGTACCGTATATACTCGAGTATAAGCCGGCCTGAATATAAGCCGAGGCACCTAATTTTACCACAGTAATAGTGGTGAATATGTAGCGCTAAACTAAACATGTAAACAGTGCAAACTTGTGAGTGAGATTAATCAAACAAAAAAAAAGTGAGAAAAAGTCCACATAGATGAAACACCAAATGTCCATCTAGACACATAGGTGAATACACAGGATATCACACAGCCCCGAGAGTCATCAAACTGTAGGCATCTTCATTATAAACATCAAGGTTCATATATGTTTACCAGAGATGTTGGACTTGACTATCATAAGACAACGAGTCAATCGAGCGTGAATGCACCCATGGGACAGGTCCACGATGACTGTATATCATATGTCAGGAAATTCCCGGATTGGCCTTACTCCAACTTCACACGGTAACAACCATGGATATAATGGATACTGCAGGCGGTACCAGGACAGGAACTCCAGTGATGGCAAATGAATGACCAAACCCAACCCTAATGAGGGTGCTGGAACCAAATGGTGAAGCTCAGCAGCACTTGTATCGGTACACATAAAAAAGAAAAAAGGGGGGGGGCTCCGATAGTGCAGGTCAAAAGACGGCTTTTAATAGGTAAAAACCAATGTCCAAAAAATGTATAAAAACGTATAAAAACAATCACATGTGATAAAAGCAATATGGGGAATAGAGTAACTCACCAGACGCGTTTCGTCCAATACGGACTTCTACTGGGGCACCTAATTTTACCACAAAAAACTGGGAAAACTTATTGACTCGAGTATAAGCCTAGGGTGAGAAATGTGCAGCTACCGTAAGTGGAAAAGAGGGTCAACAATGCCAATTTGCAGCCTCACTGGGCCCATTTGCAGCCATAGGTCCCCCGAACTTCAAACTCAGTAGTTAAGGGTTCTTAGATGCCCCCTAGCTGCAGCCAAAATTTGGGGGCTCTGGACCCAAAGGGTCCTGAAAATACATTGTTGCAGGTGGACACAGTTGACCTACTCTGGGGCCCCGTATTTCAGGGCCACTTGGTGCTAGGTGCTTGGTGCTCTGCGGCAGAAAAGTGCTTGACTCGAGTATAAGCCGAGGGGGGCATTTTCAGCACAAAAAAATGTGCTGAAAAACTCGGCCTATACTCGGGTATATATGGTAAGTATTTACAGCCTTTGTCATGACACTCAGAATTGAGCTCAGGTGCCTCCTGTTTCCACTGATCATCCTTGAGATGTTTCTACAACTTGATTGGAGTCCACCTGTGGTTAATTCAGTTGATTGGACATGATTTGGAAAGGCACACTGTCACGCTCGGGGTATGGCGGGAGACAGGAGGTGGATCCCCTATGCCAGTGAGGCGATAGCACGGGTTGTATTGGAGGACCGGTTCTAATGTTGCTACTGGTTTTCACCAGAGCCCGCCGCAAGGCGGGATGGACTTGCAGCGGCGGTAGCAACCAGGTCATATCTTCCAATAGCAACTCGACCACACTGACAGCTGAGACAGGCGAGGTACACAGGGATAAGGCAGAGGAGAGGTCAAACGTAGCAATAGGTCAAGGCAGGCGGCAATGGTTTTTAGTCAGGGGCAACAGCAGAGATCTGGATACACAGGCAGGGGCAACACAACGCTTTCACTGGGCACTAAGGCAACTTAAGATCCGGCAAGGACAGGAAGGGGAAGTGGGTTAATATAGGAAAAGGTGAACCATAATTGGGCCAGGCACCAATCAATTGTGCGCTGGCCCTTTAAGAGGTGGCAGAGCCACGCGCGCGCGCCTGGGGAGAGGGGACGAGCGCGCTGGAGGAGGCAGGCGGTAGAGCCGGCGGGGACGGGTAAGCAGAGCGGGATGCGATCCACGGGCGGACCGGGGACGCCGCGTGGATCGCATCCCAGAGACTGAACAGCGCCTACGCCAGGGGAGCTGGCCGGGGCGCTGCAGGAGGAGAGACGCCGTGAGCGCTCTGGGATGGACGGGACACCCGGAGCGCTCGGCGTTACAGTACCCCCCCCCCCCTTGGGTCTCCCCCTCTTCCTGGGTCTCCCCCTCCTCCTGGAGTTCAAGAACCTGAGGATGAGACCCTTGTCAATGATGTTACCCTCAGGTTCCCAGGACCTCTCCTCAGGACCACAATTCTCCCAATCAACAAGATAGAACCGTTTACCTCAGATGGTTCTAGAGGCAAGGATCTCTTTAACGGAAAAGATGTCGGAGGAGCCGGAGACAGGAGCAGGAGCGGTGACCTTGGGGGAAAAGTGATTAAGAATAAAGGGTTTGAGGAGGGACACATGGAAAGAGTTGGGAATGCGGAGGGAAGGGGGAAGATGTAGTTTGTAGGACACGGGATTGATCCGAGCCTTGACCTTGAATGGACCGAGGTAGCGGGGACTCAACTTGTAACTGGGGATGCGGAACCTGATGTATCTGGAGGAGAGCCACACCCTATCACCTGGGGAGAAGTCAGGAGGACGTCTTCTTTTACAGTCCGCATGTTTCTTCATGCGAGAAGAGGCCAGGGCAAGCGACTTTTGGGTCTCCTTCCAGATGGACGACAGCTCTTAGGTGACTTAATCTACGGCCGGGACTCCGGAAGAAGTGGGGATGGGCAGGGGGGGAAGAGGATGGAGGCCGTATACTACAAAAAAGGGTGACTTGGAGGAGGACTCAGACTCCTTCAGGTTGTAAGAAAATTCGGCCCAGGGCAGGAGATCAGCCCAGTCGTCTTGACGAGCAGAGGCAAAGTGTCGCAGGTAGGCCCCAAGGATCTGGTTGACTCTCTCCACTTGTCCATTGGACTGTGGATGATAAGCAGAGGAGAAGTCCAGTTTGACTTTCAGTTGACTGCAGAGGGCCCTCCAGAACTTGGACACGAACTGAACGCCTCTATCCGAGACGATGTGAGATGGAAGTCCATGAAGACGAAAAATCTGGAGAAAGAAATGTTTAGCGAGACTAGGTGCAGAAGGGAGGCCTGGAAGGGGGACAAAATGTGCCCTTTTAGAGAAACGATCAACGACCACCCATATGGCTGTATGGCCGAGGGAAGGAGGAAGGTCCGTGATAAAGTCCATAGCTATGTGGGACCAAGGTCGTTCAGGCACGGGCAAAGGGTGAAGAAGACCAGCAGGCTTTTGGCGAGGGGTCTTGTCTCGAGCACATATAGTATAGGCATGTACGAAGTCCATCACATCCTTCTTTAAGGAGGGCCACCAGTAATACCTGGAAATCAGTTGGGAGGACTTCCTAATTCCAGGATGACCAGCCAGATGAGAGGAATGGCCCCATTTGAGGATCTGAAGACGAAGACGTGGAGGAACCAAAGTCTTCCCAGGAGGAACTTGCACCAAGGAGACAGGAGCTGAAGAGATCAGACACTCAGGAGGTATAATGTGTTGTACAGGGGGCTCGGACTCAGAAGAATCGGTGGAACGTGACAGGGCGTCGGCCCTGACATTCTTGTCTGCAGGATGGAAATGGATCTCAAAGTTGAAGCGGGCAAAAAACAAGGACCACCTAGCTTGGCGTGGGTTTAATCGCTGGGCCGACTGGAGATAAAAGAGATTTTTGTGATCCGTGAAGATCGTGATGGGATGAACGGATCCCTCAAGAAGGTGTCTCCATTCCTCAAGTGCTAGCTTAATAGCTAGTAACTCACGGTCTCCGATGGAATAGTTCTTTTCGGGAGGGGAAAAGGTCTTAGAAAAAAACCCACAGGTGATGTTCTTGCCCTTGGAGTCTTTCTGAAGAAGCACAGCTCCTGCTCCCACAGAGGAGGCATCGACTTCCAGGAGAAACGGTTTGCGAGGATCAGGCCTGGACAAAACGGGTGCAGATGCAAAGACAGACTTGAGGTGGTTAAAGGCCTCCTCAGCTGGAGGGGGCCAGGACCTAGGATTCGCATCCTTTTTGGTTAATGCCACAATAGGCGCGACAATGGAGGAGAAGTGAGGGATGAACTGGCGATAGTAATTGGCGAATCCAAGGAAACGCTGGATGGCCCGTAGTCCGGTAGGACGTGGCCAGTTCAAGACGGCAGAAAGTTTCTCCGGGTCCATTTGGAGGCCTTGTCCAGAGACCAAGTAACCCAGGAAGGGAAGACTGCAACGTTCAAAGAGACATTTCTCTAGTTTGGCGTAAAGATGGTTCTCCCGAAGCCTTTGGAGCACTTGACGGACCTGAAGACGGTGTTCCTCCAAGCTAGAGGAAAAAATCAGGATATCATCCAGATAGACAATGACACAGGAGTATAGCAAGTCTCTGAAAATCTCATTCACAAAGTCTTGGAAGACCGCCGGAGCATTGCACAAACCGAAGGGCATGACGAGATACTCGAAGTGTCCGTCACGGGTGTTAAAGGCGGTTTTCCACTCATCGCCTTTACGGATACGGATGAGATTATATGCGCCCCGGAGGACCAATTTGGTGAAAATTATTGCTCCGCGCAAACGATCATAAAGTTCCGAGATAAGGGGCAGCGGGTAGCGATTTTTTACCGTGATCTTGTTAAGACCACGATAGTCAATGCAGGGACGTAAGGACCCGTCATTTTTGGCAACAAAGAAGAATCCTGCTACAGCAGGGGAAGAAGACTTGCGGATGAAACCTCTTTTGAGGTTCTCCTGGACGTACTCTGTCATAGCTTCTGTCTCCGGGATGGAGAAAGGGTAGATCCTGCCACGGGGCGGCGTGGTCCCAGGAAGAAGATCGATAGGGCAATCGAAGAGTTTATGTGGCGGCAAGACCTCAGCTTGTTTTTTGCAAAACACGTCAGCAAAGTCCCTGTAAGGTTTGGGGAGACTAGACCGAGAGGTAGCGATGAAAACTTGCTTAGTGGGTACCGCTTTGAGGCAATGCCTGTGGCAGGAGGGACCCCAACTTTTGATGTCCCCTGAGGCCTAGTCGAGGGTAGGGGAATGTAGCTGGAGCCAGGGTAGGCCCAAAAGGATCACAGAGGTGCAGTTGGGCAATACAAAAAAGTAAATCTTTTCATGATGGAGAACTCCAATTCTCATGAGGAGAAGTTCGGTGCGGTAACGCACGACACAGTTCAGATTTTGACCATTTACCGAGGTGATAAAAAATGGCTTGACAAGACAAATGACTGGAATATTAAATTTGTCGATGAGTGAGGCTTCAATGAAGTTTCCTGCAGAACCAGAATCCAAAAAAGCCACGGCGGAGAAAGAGGGCTTCTTGGGCAAAGAAAACCTCACTGGAACAGTCAGAGGTGGAGAGGAAGAGTCCACACCTAGCAACACCTCCCCCACGTTAGCTAGGTGCGAGCGTTTCCCTGACGCTGAGGACGGATAGAGCAATCCTTTAGAAAATGGTCAGGGCTGGCGCAATACAGGCACAGATTATGGTCACGGCGGCGAGTCCTCTCTTGTGAGGTCAGGCGTGACCGATCCACTTGCATCGCCTCCTCAGCGGGAGGTACAGGAACAGATTGTAGAGGGTTCTGGAAAAGAGGTGCCAGGCGAGGAAACCGCTTGGCGCGACCAAGGTCCTTTTCTTGGCGTAGCTCTAGGCGTCTTTCGGAATAACGCATGTCAATGCGGGTGGCCAGCTGGATGAGTTCAGACAGGGTAGCAGGAATTTCTCGTGTGGCCAGCACATCTTTGACGTGGCTGGATAGGCCCTTTTTAAAGGTCGCGCAGAGGGCCTCATTGTTCCAGGAGAGTTCGGATGCCAGGGTGCGGAACTGAATGGTGTAATCGCCCACTGAAGAATCTCCCTGGACAAGGTTCAGGAGGGCCGTCTCGGCAGAGGAGGCCCGGGCTGGCTCCTCGAAGACACTGCGAACTTCAGAAAAGAAGGCTGGAATAGAAGCTGTGGCAGGATCGCCACGGTCCCAAAGCGGTGTAGCCCAGGCTAGGGCCTTATCAGATAGCAGGCTAACCACGAACGCCACCTTAGACCGTTCGGAGGGGAACTGGTCAGACAACATCTCCAGATGGAGGGAACACTGGGATAGGAACCCTCGGCATAGCTTAGGGTCCCCATTGAACTTGTCAGGAAGGGACAGGCGGACTCTAGCAGCAGCAACTCGTGGAGGAGATGTAGGAGCTGGCGGTGGAGACGGTAGACGCTGCTGTAGCATAGCAGTCAACTGCGCCAATTGCTGTCCCTGTTGAGCGACCACCGTGGTCAGATCCGAGAGGCTTGACAGAGGGACCTCAGCGGGATCCATGGCCGGATCTACTGTCACGCTCTGGGTATGGCGGGAGACAGGAGGTGGATCCCCTATGCCAGTGAGGCGATAGCACGGGTTGTATTGGAGGACCGGTTCTAATGTTGCTACTGGTTTTCACCAGAGCCCGCCGCAAGGCAGGATGGACTTGCAGCGGCGGTAGCAACCAGGTCGTATCTTCCAATAGCAACTCGACCACACTGACAGCTGAGACAGGCGAGGTACACAGGGATAAGGCAGAGGCGAGGTCAAACGTAGCAATAGGTCAAGGCAGGCGGCAATGGTTTTTAGTCAGGGGCAACAGCAGAGATCTGGATACACAGGCAGGGGCAACACAACACTTTCACTGGGCACTAAGGCAACTCAAGATCCGGCAAGGACAGGAAGGGGAAGTGGGTTAATATAGGAAAAGGTGAACCATAATTGGGCCAGGCACCAATCAATTGTGCGCTGGCCCTTTAAGAGGTGGCAGAGCCGCGCGCGCGCGCCTGGGGAGAGGGGACGAGCGCGCTGGAGGAGGCAGGTGGTAGAGCTGGCGGGGACGGGTAAGCAGAGCGGGATGCGATCCACGGGCGGACCGGGGACGCCGCCTGGATCGCATCACAGAGACAGAACAGCGCCTACGGCCAAGGGAGCTGGCCGGGGCGCTGCAGGAGGAGAGACGCCGTGAGCGCTCCGGGATGGACGGGACACCCGGAGCGCTCGGCGTTACACACACACCTGTCTATAGAAGGTCCCACAGTTAACAGTGCATGTCAGAGCACAAACCAAGCCATGAAGTCCATGGAATTGTCTGTAGACCTCGGAGACAGGATTGTATGGAGGCACAGATCTGGGGAAGGGTACGGAAACATTTCTGCAGCATTGAAGGGCCAGTGAGCACAGTGGCCTCCATCATCCGTAAATGGAAGACGTTTGAAACCACCAGGACTCTTCCTACAACGGGCCACCCGGCCAAACTGAGCGATCAGGGGAGAAGGGCCTTAGCCAGGGAGGTGACCAAGAACCCGATGGTCACTCTGACAGAGCTCCCGCATTTCTCTGTGGAGTGAGGAGAACCTTCCAGAAGAACAACCATCTCTGCAACACTCCACCAACCAGGCCTGTATGGTAGAGTGGCCACAACGGAAGCCACTCCTCAGTAAAAGACACATAACAACCCATCTGGAGTTTGCCAAAAGACACCCGAAGGGCTCTCAGACCATGAGAGACACAGGAGATGTAAAAAAATATTTTACTATCCAAAGTTAAAACAACAACAAGGGCAGAAAATGTAATAGATGGAAAGATAAAAACACTTACTGAAGTTCTGCTTTAAAGAAGGTGGAAAAGAGGAACAAAACCAAGAAAAGAGGAAGTGGGTGAGATGATGTGACTGCAATATATGAGATTACTATTGTATGGGTAAATGCAATAACCACACCAAGCTTTTTCTGACACTATTTGTTTAAATACGTATTTTTTGCTAGAAAATTACTTATAACCCCCAAACATTAAACTATTATTTTTTTAAGCAGAGACCCTAGTGAATAAAAATGGCAGTTGTTGCAATTTTTTCTCACACAGTATTTGCGCAGTGGTTTTACAAACACAGTTTTTGGGGGGAAAAAATACACTTTAATGAATTATTAGAAAAACAATATACAATATTTACCCCTCTTTTTTATATATAATTCACATTTTTTAATTTATTAATTATTAATTACATTTTTTAATTAATATATATATATATACACACACATATATATATATATATATATATATATATATAAATATACATATATATATATATATATATATATATATATATATATATATATATATATATATATTTTTTTTTTTTTTTTTTTATATATTTTTTTAGAATGTGAAAGAAAGATGATGATACCTAACATGTCACGCTTTAAAATTGAGCACACTCGCCACTATACTTCCATCAATATGATTGTGTGTGTATATATATATATATATATATATATTAGTAGTGGTGGGCTCAGACCCTCCATCTTTCCTTTGTTTAACCACTTAAATACCGGGCACTCTCGCAACTTCCTGCCCAGGCCAGTTTTCAGCATTCAGCGCTGTCACTTTTTAAATGACCATTGTGCGGTCATGTGACGCTGCACCCAAACTACATTTTTATCATTTTGTTCCCGCAAATAGAGCTTTCTTTTGGTGATATTTGATCACCTCTGCGTTTTTTTATTTTTTGCTAAACGAATAAAAAATGACCGAAAATTTAGAAAAAAAAAAAGTATGTTTTCTCCTTGACTGATGGGCACTGATAAGCTGCACTGGTGGGCACTGATAAGGCGGCACCGATGAGGTGGCACCAATGAGATGGCACTGATGAGGTGGCACTGATGAGGTGGCACTGATGGGCACTCATAGGCAACACTGATAGGCACTGATGAGCACTGATAGGTGACACTGATGGGCACTGATAGGCAACACTGATGGGCACAAAAAGGCTGCACTGATGGGTACTTATGGGGGGCACTGATAGACGTCACTAATGGGCACTGATTAGACATGTGCACTGCCAAAAAAATTGTTCATTTTCGTTTCATTTGTTTTTATTATTTTTTTCGTTATGATCGCAATTAGAAAATTTGTTCATTCGCACATTTGTACATTCGTAAATTCGTACATTCGCACATTCGTAAATTTGTTCATTCGTAAATTCATATATTCGTAAATTCGTACATTCGTAAATTAGAAAATTCGGAGAATTGGAAATTCGAAAATCCGAAAACCCAAAAATTGGAAAATCTGAAATAGTAACTAACTATTAAATTATAGGTATTGTAATTTCCTTTCAAACTTGGCTGTTAGTGAACAAGAATTTATCCGAAGTTACGAATTATCCAAAATAACGAATTCTGCATCTAAACATAATGGAACTGAACAAATTAATAATAAATAATAATAATAATAACAAGTTTTTTATTATTATTATTGTTATTATTATTAATTCATTACGTTCCATTTGTTTGGATACGGCATTCGCTATTTCGGATAATTTGTAACTTAAGATAAATTTGTTACGTTCACTAACAGCCACATTTAAAAAGGAAATGATACCTATAATTTAAAAGTTAGTAATAGTTAAGTTATTATTAGTTAATTATAAATTCAGATTTCCGAATTTATGAATTTATGAATGTACGAATTTGCGAATGTACGGATTTATGAATGTGCGAATATACAAATATAACTAATTTACGAATGTGTAAATGTACGAATTCACAAATGTACCATTTTTCGAATATAACAAATTTACGAATGTGCAAATGAACGAATGTACGAATTTACACATTTTAGAATATTCTAATTTATTTCCGAATTTACAAAACTGTTGAAATTCGTTAAAAAACGAATTCGAAATTAAACTAATTGCACATGTCTAGCACTGATAGGCGGCATTGATGGGCACTGAAAGGCGGCACTGATGGGCATTTGTGGGCACTGATATATTTCACTGATAGGCATCATTGGTGGCATTGGCAGGCATTTTTCATTGGCACTGATTGGCATTTCCCTGGTGGTGGTGCATTGCATGAATATATCTATGGTCGCTGCTGACACCCCCTATTCAGGTGTCCGGCCCCTTTTCAGTCACCGGGCGCCTGAATTACAGCAGTGGGGGTGTTTTTTGGAAACACCTGATTAGCGCCGTAGGCGCTAATAGGCATCGAAAAAGGTGACTCAGCAGCAGTATGTTAGCAAACCGAAGGAATTCAATTTGCTAACATTGTACGGCCCCTTAGCCAATCAGGAGCACAGGTCTGTGTTAGCTGTGCCCTGATTGGCTGAAACGACAGGCGCTGTGATTGGGCGCCTATGGCGCCCAATCATAGCAAAGGATGAGAGGAGGAGCGGGCAGGAGAGGAGATGAGGTCACCCGAGACAAGGTAAGTGCAGGGGTGGGGGGGGGGGGGGGGCACAGAGTTGTCCTTCCTTTTTGAACCGGTGTCCCTGACACAGAAGACGAGAGCAAATCCAACATTTTGAGTCATCGCCTAAACAGAAATACTGGAAAAATCATTCAATGGGACAGCTTTTGCAGTGACAACGGTCTAAGATATTTTCCTCTTTTAAAGAAGAGATTTATTCTCACTTCTTGTTGTGTCTACAGGAATTGGAACAATCCATAATCCGTCCCTTCTTTGCAGGGACAGCTTTATGGCAAAGTTGCTGTGTATTATGGCAAAGTTGCTGTGTATTATGGCAAAGTTGTTGCGTTTGATGGCAAAGTTGCTGTGTATTATGGCAAAGTTGCTGTGTATTATGGCAAAGTGGCTGTGTATTATGGCAAAGTGGCTGTGTATTATGGCAAAGTTGTTGCGTTTGATGGCAAAGTGGCTGTGTATTATGGCAAAGTGGCTGTGTATTATGGCAAAGTTGTTGCGTTTGATGGCAAAGTTGCTGTGTATTATGGCAAAGTGGCTGTGTATTATGGCAAAGTGGCTGTGTATTATGGCAAAGTGGCTGTGTATTATGGCAAAGTGGCTGTGTATTATGGCAAAGTTGCTGTGTATTATGGCAAAGTTGCTGTGTATTATGGCAAAGTTGTTGCGTTTGATGGCAAAGTTGCTGTGTATTATGGCAAAGTTGTTGCGTTTGATGGCAAAGTGGCTGTGTATTATGGCAAAGTGGCTGTGTATTATGGCAAAGTTGCTGTGTATTATGGCAAAGTTGTTGCGTTTGATGGCAAAGTGGCTGTGTATTATGGCAAAGTTGTTGCGTTTGATGGCAAAGTTGCTGTGTATGATGGCAAAGTGGCTGTGTATTATGGCAAAGTGGCTGTGTATTATGGCAAAGTGGCTGTGTATTATGGCAAAGTTGCTGTGTATTATGGCAAAGTTGCTGTGTATTATGGCAAAGTTGCTGTGTATGATGGCAAAGTTGCTGTGTATTATGGCAAAGTTGTTGCGTTTGATGGCAAAGTTGCTGTGTATTATGGCAAAGTGGCTGCGTTTGATGGCAAAGTGGCTGTGTATTATGGCAAAGTTGCTGTGTATTATGGCAAAGTGGCTGTGTATTATGGCAAAGTGGCTGTGTATTATGGCAAAGTGGCTGTGTATTATGGCAAAGTTGTTGCGTTTGATGGCAAAGTTGCTGTGTATTATGGCAAAGTGGCTGTGTATTATGGCAAAGTTGCTGTGTATTATGGCAAAGTGGCTGTGTATTATGGCAAAGTTGTTGCGTTTGATGGCAAAGTGGCTGTGTATTATGGCAAAGTGGCTGTGTATTATGGCAAAGTTGTTGCGTTTGATGGCAAAGTGGCTGTGTATTATGGCAAAGTGGCTGTGTATTATGGCAAAGTGGCTGTGTATTATGGCAAAGTTGTTGCGTTTGATGGCAAAGTTGCTGCGTTTGATGTCACAGGGGCACAGTGGCTGCGTTTTAATGGGCACAGTGGCTGCGTTTTAATAGGCACAGTGGCTGCGTTTTAATAGGCACAGTGGCTGCGTTTTAATAGGCACAGTGGCTGCGTTTTAATGGGCACAGTGGCTGCGTTTTAATAGGCACAGTGGCTGCGTTTTAATGGGCACAGTGGCTGCGTTTTAATGGGCACAATGGCTGCGTTTTAATGGGCACAGTGGCTGCGTTTGGTACAGTGGCTGCATTTGATGGGCTTTTTTTTCAGAATTTTTCTGTATATTTGCGCCCCCCCAAAAAATTTGGAGCACCAGCCGCCACTGTGTGGTGGCAATCGCTGGTGGTCCTGGTGGCATCGGAGGGGGTGCTTAGCTGATAAACAATCAGCACAGACCCCCCCCCTGTCAGGAGAGCAGCCGATCGGCCCTCTTTTACTCTCTCATCTGTCAGACACGAGTGAGGAAAAGCCAAATAACGTCTCTTCCTGTTTACATCGTGATCAGACAGGTAAAGAGCCTCCGTTAGGCTCTTTACCAAGATCGGTGTAGCGGTGTGTCTGACTGACACGCCGCACCACCGATCGCCGCAATGCATGCCCCTGCATATGACAACGTCATATGATGTCCGGTCAGGATATCGCAACCACTTTGCCGACGTCATTTTGCTATATGGCGGGTGGCAAGTGGTTAACCACTTTCAGACCGGACCAATTTGCAGCCAAAGGACCAGGCCCCTTTTTGCGATTCGGCACTGCGTCGCTTTAACTGACAATTGCGCGGTCGTGCGACGTGGCTCCCAAACAAAATTGGCGTCCTTTTTTACCCACAAATAGAGCTTTCTTTTGGTGGTATTTGATCGCCCCTGCGGTTTTTATTTTTTGCGCTATAAACCAAAAAGTGCGACAATTTTGAAAAGAAACACGTTATTTTTTACTTTTTGCTATAATAAATATCCCCCAAAAATATATAAAAAAACATTTTTTTTCCTCAGTTTAGGCCGATACGTATTCTTCTACATATTTTTGGTAAAAAAAATCGTAATAAGCGATTATTGATTGGTTTGCGCAGAAGTTATAGCGTTTACAAGATAGGGGATAGTTTTATAGCATTTTTATTAATATTTTTTTTTTACTAGTAATGGCGGCGATCAGCGATTTTTATTGTGACTGCGACATTATGGCGGACACATCGGACAATTTTGATACATTTTTGGGACCATTGTCATTTATACAGCAATTAGTGCTATTTAAATGCCCCATCATTGTTATCAGTGGGAGGAATAGTGTCCCATCATTGGTGTCAGTGGGAGGAATAGTGCCCCATCATTGGTATCAGTGGGAGGAATAGTGCCCCATCATTGGTATCAGTGGGAGGAATAGTGCCCCATCATTGGGTCAGTGGGAGGAATAGTGCCCCATCATTGGTATCAGTGGGAGGAATAGTGCCCCATCATTGGTATCAGTGGGGGAATAGTGTCCCATCATTGGTGTCAGTGGGGGGAATAGTGCCCCATCATTGGTATCAGTGGGGGAATAGTGTCCCATCATTGGTATCAGTGGGGGAATAGTGCCCCATCATTGGTGTCAGTGGGAGGAATAGTGCCCCATCATTGGTATCAGTGGGGGAATAGTGTCCCATCATTGGTGTCAGTGGGAGGAATAGTGCCCCATCATTGGTGTCAGTGGGAGGAATAGTGCCCCATCATTGGTATCAGTGGGGGAATAGTGCCCCATCATTGGGTGTCAGTGGGAGGAATAGTGCCCCATCATTGGTATCGGTGGGAGGAATAGTGCCCCATCATTGGTATCAGTGGGAGGAATAGTGCCCCATCATTGTTATTGGTGGGGGAATAGTGTCCCATCATTGGTATCGGTGGGAGGAATAGTGCCCCATCATTGGTATCGGTGGGAGGAATAGTGCCCCATCATTGGTATCAGTGGGAGGAATAGTGCCCCATCATTGTTATTGGTGGGGGAATAGTGTCCCATCATTGGTGTCAGTGGGAGGAATAGTGCCCCATCATTGGTATCAGTGGGGGAATAGTGCCCCATCATTGGTATCAGTGGGAGGAATAGTGCCCCATCATTGGTGTCAGTGGGAGGAATAGTGCCCCATCACCAGGCCAATAGGGAGCAAATAAGAGGAGATCATTGATTGCACACCCTCTAAGGAGACTACTCTTTGTCAGGATTCCCACCTCCCTCACTATTCACCAATGATCGAATGTCTGACCTACCCGGCTCCATCTCCAGATCTTCAGGTCTCCTCATTGCACGTTGTGGACAAACCCGATTCCGTGTCCTGCAGAGTCCGTGTCCTGCAGAGTCCGTGTCTTCAATATCTGCTCTTGTTTTGTTAAAAGAAGATTTTGCCCATTACTACGTTTTGTTTTTAGGAACTTACAAATGCCACCGACACACAAAGAGGAAGTGTACGAATTCCTGTATTTTCTGTCAAATATTACTGAATCAGACATTTTCTCTCGGGGGGGGGGTTCTGGCCTTGGAGGAATATATAATACACGGTGTACATCACTCCCCATTAGGGATCAGCTGTATAACAAAACCATATAACAAAATGACCACCGCAAAGTGGTTCCATTATCGGGACTGGGAGTCGTATGACGTCTAGCAGAAAAAGCTGGCGCGCATCTCTGACGTAGGTTCTTTACCATGTGATCAGCTGTGTCCAATCACAGCTGATCTCAGTGTATCGGCTTTTCCTCCACTCACACTGACAGACGTGAGTAGAGGAGAGCCAATCGGCTGCTCTCCTGACAGGTGGGGGGGGGGGGGAGGTCTGTGCTGATAATCAGTGCATTGATTATCAGTTGCGACCCATCGAGGATGCCCACTGGAGACCACCAGGGATGCCAATCAGTGCCCATTAGGATGGCACTTTGTGCCCATCAGTGATTGCCTGTCAGTGCTTTCTGATCAATGCTGCCCATCAGTACCACCTATCAGCAGTGATGTAAGTAACTGAGTTAAAATAAACGGAGTTACATAACGCAGTTACTTTAGAGGGTAACGAGTAATCTAACTGATTACTTTTCCCCTCATGGTAACTCAGTTCCCATTACTTTGGCTTAGTTACCCCAATTACATCTACCGCCACTAGATGGCAGTAGTGTAATTCCGGTGTCCTGCCGAAAAAGTTCCCCCGCCGGATAAGGACCCCCTGTACTGCGCAGGCGCAGCGCTTGCGCAGTACGAAGGACTACGGAGCTTCCGAAAATTGCCGAACCTAAACAGCTCTGAGTGAACTCTACACAGCGCAGGCGCAGTTAACATGTAATTGTACGAGGCGATGCCGCACGCTCCCGATGCTCGTGCTACTCTGCAAGGGGCGTCTATCGTGTAAGTAAGGGGCGGGTCTAGTATTACTGTAACCAAGGGGCGCATTTATTATTATTGTTATATATCGAGCTCTGCCCATTAATTTAACATTCGCCCTCTTCTGTAGCCATCCGCCCCTTACACGATATAATAATAATAGACCCGCCCCTTACACGATATAATAATAGACCCGCCCCTTACACGATATAATAATAATAGACCCGCCCCTTACACCATATAATAATAATAGACCCGCCCCTTGCTTACACGCTATAAGGCCCCTTTCACACACTGGGGCGTTTTTCATGCGGTGCAGCGCTAAAAATAGCGCCTGTTCACCGCATGAAAAAATCCTGCCCCATTCACTCCAGTGTGAAAGCCGGCGGGCTTTCACACTGGAGCGGTGCGCTAGCAGGATGAAAAAAAAAGTCCTGCTAGCAGCATCTTTGGAGCGGGATAGGAGCGGTGTGTTCACCGCTCCTATACCGCTCCTTCCCATTGATTACAATGGGAGACCGCCGTAAAACCGCGGCAATACCGCGGTTACCGCGGCAATACCGCGGCTACGGCGGCGCTCTGCGGGGGTGTTTAACCCTTTTTCGGCCGCTCGCGGGGGGTAAAACCGCACCGCGAGCGGCCGAAAACCGCGGTGAAAACGACGGTAAAGCAGCGCTAAATATAGCGCTGCTTTACCGTCACCGCGGATCACCGCCCCAGTGTGAAAGGGGCCTTACAGATCTGCCCCTTGGTTAGAGTAATAATAGAGCAGCCCCTTGGTTACACGATATATAACAATAATAATAAATGCGCCCCTTGGTTACAGTAATACTAGACCCGCCCCTTAGTTACACGTATAGAATATAAAAAAAAAAAGTCACAGTTACTTTGCTGAGTAACTAATTACTTTTCCAATGTAGTAACTGAGTTACTAACGCAATTACTTTTTGGGAGAAGTAATTTGTAACTTAACTAATTACTTTTTTAAAGTAAGATGACCAACACTGCCTATCAGTGCCCATCGGTGCCTCCTATCAGTGCAAATCACTGCTGCTTATGAGTACCCACATCGGTGCCACCTATCAGTGCCCATCATTGCTGCATATCAGTGCCACCTATCAGTGCCCATCATTGCTGCATATCAGTGCCACCTATCAGTGCCCATCATTGCTGTATATCAGTGCCACCTATCAGTGCCCATCATTGCTGTATATCAGTGCCACCTATCAGTGCCCATCATTGCTGTATATCAGTGCCACCTATCAGTGCCCATCATTGCTGAATATCAGTGCCACCTATCAGTGCCCATCAGGGCTGAATATCAGTGCCATTTATCAGTGCTGTATATGAGTGGCATCTATCAGCACAGTGGTGTAGTGGTTAGCACTTTCACCTGGCAGCAATAGGGTCACTGGTTAAAATCCCGACCAGGACACCATCTGCCTGGAGTCTGCATGTTCTCCCTGTGCCTGCGTGGGTTTCCTCCGGGTACTCCGATTTCCTCCCACACTCCAAAGACATGCTGGTAGGTTAATTAGATCCTGTCAATAAAATTGGCCAAATATATGTATGTTGTATGTGTTTGTAAGCGTGTCGGGACCCCACAAGTCAAGGACCGTGCTATACCACAGATGGACACCAGTGGAAGAAGCGCCCCGAGGCGATTCAGTTCGCATAGGTAGCGTTATACAAGTCATTCATTTATTATCAGTGCCCATCAGTGCCACCTATCAGTGCCCATCAGTGCCACCTATCAGTTACTGCCTGTCAGTGTATTCTGATCAATTCTGCCTATCGGTGCCATCTATCAGTACCACCAATGAGTGCACATCAGTGCTACTTATGAGTGCCTATCAGTGCCACCTCATCAGTGCCCATCAGTGAAAGAGCAAAATTTTGTAACAGAAACTATTAAAAACGTTTTTTTTTTCAAAATTCTCTGTCTTTTTTTATTTGGAGCGCAAAAAATAACAACCCCAGCGGTGATCAAACTTCACCAAAAAAGGCTCTATTTGCCCCCATGTTGTAAATCGCTGTGCAAACTGTTGGAGCTATATAAATCCTGTATAATAATAATAATAATAATAATAATAATAATATCTGTGGGAAAAAAATGTCCAACATTTTGTTTGGGTACAACGTTGCATGACCGCGTGGTTGGCATTCAAAATGCAACAGCGCTGAAAGTAATACATTTAGCAATGATAATAATTACTACCACTAAATGTGACAACTTCGCACCTAGGATGGTTGATAGGAAGCCAGCAGCTGCCGACGTCCTAGCAACCAGTGACTCCTCCCCGTCTGGTCCATCCAGCTGTCATCTGGGGATTCTTGGCTGATAGGTTAATGATAATAATGGGGTGAGGATTCCCTAACCACTTCAGCCCTGGAAGGATTTACCCCCCTTCCTGAAAGGGTCATTTTTTTGCGATTCGGCACTGCATCGCTTTAACAGGCAATTGCGCGGTCCTGCGATTTTATACCCAAATAAAATTGACGTCCTTTTTTTCCCCTCAAATGGAGCTTTCTTGATCCGTAGAGTTGGATATAAAATTCACGTTTTATCTTTCAAAAAGTGTTTCCCCGTGTTAAACCTTTCATCTAAATTGCTGCATTTGGACATTTTAAAAGCCAATATAAAGGAATAGTAGTGGTAAACAAAAGCCCTTGTGGATTTACTTAAAGCGGTTGTATACCCTCCGGTCCGAAATACAATTTTCATATGATTGCACAGATCCACTAACATTGCATCTATTCGGCGCTATGTGAATCCATAACTATTTTTACTTACAGTTTTATACATGTTCGTTTTCCAAAAAATCATATATGTAGACCCGCGCCATTTTTAGTATGGTCTTCCGCGTCTCCTCTGAGCCCTATTTCCGCCCACAGCTCTTTCCAATGCTGTGAAAATCCCGCGCGTGCGCATTAAGACTAGATTCAAGCCTCATTTTGGTTTCCGGTTACTATGGTAACGAAGAAAAGACAAACAGGAGACAAAACAGGAAGTTGTAACCGTATCTTCCGGAGCAGCCAGCATAGCAGAGGACTCGTCACCTATTACAGGGAGTATCTTAACTACTTCCCACCCGGCCACAGTATATATACGGCCGGGTGGGAGCCGCCTACTTCTGATCGGACGTTCCTGAACGTCCATCAGAAGTAGGGGGATCGCGCGCGATCCCGACGCGCTCGTGTCACCAAGACACGGCGCATCTCGGATCGGCAGGAGGGCTCTGTGATTGGCCCTCCTGATTATATGACGCCCGTGTCGAATCACAGCTGTCATGTGATGTAAGCAAACAGCCGGTTGCTAGGCAATCGGCTCTCCTCTCCTCACACGGAAGTCGTCGCTGAGGAGAGGAGAGCGGATCGCTGCAGCCGGCTGGTGATCAGTGAGTATGAGCTGTTTTTTTTACTCACTGATCACCAGTCTAGTGTCCACAACAGTGTACCAACACAGTAAAACACACATGTCCCCACACATGTCCCCAAAACATACATGTCCCCAAAACATACATGTCCCCAAATAAAAACACATGTCCCCAAATAAAAACATACATGTCCCCAAAACACACATGTCCCCAAATAAAAACACATGTCCCCAAATAAAAACACATGTCCCCAAATAAAAACACACGTCCCCAAAACACACATGTCCCCAAAACACACATGTCCCCAAATAAAAACATACATGTCCCCAAAACACACATGTCCCCAAATAAAAACACATGTCCCCAAATAAAAACACACGTCCCCAAAACACACATGTCCCCAAAACACACATGTCCCCAAATAAAAACACATGTCCCCAAATAAAAACACATGCCCCCAAAACACACATGTCCCCAAATAAAAACACATGTCCCCAAATAAAAACACATGTCCCCAAAACATACATGTCCACAAATAAAAACACATGTCCCCAAATAAAAACACATGCCCCCAAAACACACATGTCCCCAAATAAAAACACACGTCCCCAAAACATACATGTCCCCAAAAAACACATGTCCCCAAATAAAAACATATGTCCCCAAATAAAAATGCACGTCCCCAAAACATACATGTCCCCAAAACACACATGTCCCCAAAACACACATGTCCCCAAATAAAAACACATGTCCCCAAATAAAAACACATGCCCCCAAAACACACATGTCCCCAAATAAAAACACATGTCCCCAAATAAAAACACATGTCCCCAAAACATACATGTCCACAAATAAAAACACATGTCCCCAAATAAAAACACATGCCCCCAAAACACATGTCCCCAAATAAAAACACATGTCCCCAAATAAAAACACACGTCCCCAAAACATACATGTCCCCAAAAAACACATGTCCCCAAATAAAAACATATGTCCCCAAATAAAAATGCACGTCCCCAAAACATACATGTCCCCAAAACACACATGTCCCCAAATAAAAACACATGTCCCCAAATAAAAATGCACGTCCCCAAAACATACATGTCCCCAAAACACACATGTCCCCAAATAAAAACACATGTCTCCAAATAAAAACACATGCCCCCAAAACATACATGTCCCCAAAACACACATGTCCCCAAATAAAAAACACATGTCCCCAAAACATACATGTCCCCAAAACACACATGTCCCCAAATAAAAACACATGTCCCTCACATATGTCCCAGTAAAATCACATGTCCCAATGATTATCTGCACACATATGTCCGTGATCACCTGCACACATCTGTACATGATCATTTGCGTACATATGTCCGTGATCACGCAATTATTATACACTTAACGGAATTTTTTTTTACTAAAAACATGTAGCAAAATACATTTTGGCTTAAATTTATGACAAAATTTGATTTTATTGGATTTCGTTTAAAAAAAAAGAAAGGAGAAAATATTGTTTTTTTTTTTTTCAAAATTTCCGCTATGTTTTTTCCCTTATATTGCAAAGAAATAAAAAAACGGAGTCGTGAATAAATACCACCAAACTAAAGCTCTATTTGTGCGAAGAAAATGATAAAAATGTAATTTGGGTACAGCGTAGCATGACCGCGCAATTGTCACTGAAAGTGCGAGAGCGCTGAAAGCTGAAAATTGGTCTGGGAAGGAAGGGGGCGGAAGTGCCCGGTATTGTAGTGGTTAAAACTGCAGTCTTTTAAATGCATTTTTTGGCTTTATCTTTAGATGGACCTTTATCTTATTTGTTGGCAGTATCTTTGGCTTTATATCCTAGCATTGCATTATAAAGCAGTACTGACAGTTAGCATTTTATTATCGGTCTATGCTGAGCATTACTGTCATTGTACAAACCATAGCGTGCATTGCTAGTCATCACTGAAAATGACATCCATTCCAGAAACATTACCCTTTTATTATAGGTTACTACTCAGCATTAATTCCATTGTGCAGGTGTTATAGATTACTATTGAACATAAGGAGCATTGCATATCATTGCAGACTGGGATGAATTGGCGTTGTACACACACGATCATTGCATTATCCGGTTCCAGACCGGCGCACGACGATATACGTCGACAGAATGGCACAGACAGGCAGGAGGGCGTATATATAAGTCCCTCCTTAATGCCGTCCATGCCATCGGGAGCGCGCCGGTCAGGGACCCCCGTAAGGCCAGTCACGGGTCCCGTGGACTCGATCGCCGCGGGGCCCCCCGCGATCGTCTCACGGGAAGGCTGAACGGGGAGATGCCGAAATAAACAGCATCTCCCCGTTCTGCCTAGCAACTAGTGACGCCGATCTCTGCTCCCTGTGATTGGAGCAGAGATCAGCATTCACTAGCTGACAGCCACGCCCCCCCACAGTGAGAAACACACCCCTAGGCATACTTAACCCCTACACTGCCACCTAGTGGTTAACCCCTTCACTGCCAGTGTCATTTACACAGGAATCAGTGCATTTAAATAGCATTGATTGCTGTATAAATGACAATGGTCCCAAAAATGTGTCAAAAATGTCCGATGTGTCCGCCATAATGTCGCAGTCACAATAAAAATCGCTCATCGCCGCCATTACTAATAAAAAAAAAATATTAATAAAAATGCTATTAAACTATCCCCTATCTTGTAAACGCTATAACTTCTGCGCAAACCAATCAATAATCGCTTATTGCGATTTTTTTTTTATCAAAAATATGTAGAAGAATACGTATCGGCCTAAACTGAGGAAAAAAATGTTTTTTTTTTAGATTTTTGGGGGATATTTATTATAGCAAAAAATAAAAAAGAATGCGTTTTTTTTTTTCAAAATTGTCGCTCTTTTTTGTTTATATCGCAAAAAATAAAAACTGCAGGGGCGATCAAATACCACCAAAATAAAGCTCTATTTGTGGGAAAAAAAGGACGTCAATTTTGTTAGGGAACCACGGCGTATGACCGCGCAATTGTCAGTTAAAGCGACGCAGTGCCGAATCACAAAAAGGGGCCTGGTCCTTTGGCTGCCAATTGGTCCGGTCTGAAAGTGGTTTAAGTATCACTGCCGATCATTGTTGTTGCTCAGACTTCAGCATCACATTATAGACCAAGGCTAAGCATCGCCAGCATTGTGCACATATTGATCATTGCATTATTGATTAGTTCTTGGTTGTGCAGTCATTGCATTACAGAACATTAGTGATTATTATTGGCATTGCACGGACATGATACCTCCAGCAGTGGGTATGACTGGCATTGCAAAGCTACCAGCATTGCATAGTACATAACTAACATTTCCCCACATCCCTTTAACCCCCCTAGCGGTAATCCCGAGTCTGGCTCGGGGCGGGAACTTCAGTACCAAAAGCGGTAACCCCGAGCCAGACTCGGGCTGCATTGCAGGATACAGGGGGAAGTTACTTACCTTTTCCCCTGGATCCTGCGATGTCTCCCCGCTGTGTGTGCGAGCCGTCCGCTCGCTCGATTCACACAGTGCCGAGTGCCGCTGATCTCCGTTCCCTGCGACGTTCCGACGCACGGGAGCGGAGATCGGCGCCAAATTCAAAAAAGTTTAAAAACACACAACACACATACAGTACTGTAATCTTACAGATTATAGTACTGTATACAAAAAATACACATCCCCTTTGTCCCTAGTGGTCTGCCCAGTGCCCTGCATGTCATTTTATATAATAAATAGATGTTTTTCTTCCTGGAAACTGGAGATTGTCCATAGCAACCAAAAAGTGTCCCTTTATGTCAAAAGTGGTTTTAGACCAGCTAGAAAACACCGATAAAAAATTAGAATCACAATTCATCATCAAACACTAAATCTAATGACAGCGACTATTCTGCAACTGAGCAAATTTCAGTGTTTTTGATTTGATTACATTATTGAATCATTTTTATATATATTTTTATTATATTATAATTTATGATTTTGTGTTTCAAACTTTATCATACCCGGGATGTCTACTAGACTCTGGTTCGGACAGATTTAAGTGAGTTATTCATAAGAATTGCATGTCTACAATATAAAAACACCAAATTTCCATGCAAAATAATTGTACCGCTTTCAGCACTAAATTCCAGACAGAATCATACCGCCAGGGAGGTTACCATGATAGATCAGTACTGATAATGACGTGGCTTTTCTTGCGTTTCACAGATAGGCTCTTTACCCTGCATGCATTATTTATGGCTGTATGCAATGGGGGGGATTTACTAAAACTGGAACGTGCAAAATCTGGTGCAGCTGTGCAGAGAAACCAATCAGCTTCCAGTTTTTATTGCCAAAGCTGAAGTTAGAAGCTGATTGGTTACTATGCACATCTGCACCAGATTCTAAATGCTCCAGTAAATCTCCCCCCCCCCCCCATGTATTTATATATGGTTTTTATATGGCATGCATAGGCTGTGCTATGCAACTCCTCTATGGTATATGGCTCCATACAATCCCTATAAAATATATGATCCTATACAACCCCTGCATAACATATAGTTCTATACAACCTCTATATAGTATATGGTCCTATAAAACCCCTGCATAGTATTCAAAACAACCCCTATGTAGTATATACCCTGTTTCCCCGAAAATAAGACCTAGCGTGATTGTCGGTGATGGCTGCAATATAAGCCCTACTTACCAAATAAGCCCTACCCTGTTTCCCCGAAAATAAGCCTTACCCTGAAAACAAGGCCTACAACGACTTTAACTAGGGCTTATTTGGGGGGTAGGGCTTATATTGCAGCCAACACAGACAATCACGCTAGGTCTTATTTTTGGGGAAACAGGGTAGTTCTATACAATACCTGTATATTATATGTCTACATACAACCCCTATATAGTATACAATCCTATCCAACCCCTGCATAATATATAGTTCTATACAACCTCTATATAGTATATGGTTCTATAAAGCCCCTGCATAAAATAAGGTTCTATACAACCCCTATATAGTCAGTGATGTAAGTAACTGAGTTAAAATAAACTGAGTTACATAACGCAGTTACTTTAGAGGGTAACGAGTAATCTAACTGATTACTCTTCCCCTCATGGTAACTCAGTTCCCATTACTTTGGCTTAGTTACCCCAATTACATCTACAGCCACTAGATGGCAGTAGTGTAATTCCGGTGTCCTGCCCAAAAAGTTCCCCCGCCAGATAAGGACCCCCTGTACTGCGCAGGTGCAGCGATTGCGCAGTACGAAGGACTACGGAGCTTCCGAAAATTGCGGAACCTAAACAGCTCTGAGTGAACTCTACACCGCGCAGGCGCAGTTAACATGTAATTGTACGAGGCGATGCCGCACGCTCCTGATGCTCGTGCTACTCTGCAAGGGGCGTCTATCGTGTAACTAAGGGGCGGGTCTAGTATTACTGTAACCAAGGGGCGCATTTATTATTATTGTTATATATCGAGCTCTGCCCATTAATTTACCATTCGCCCTCTTCTGTAGCCATCCGCCCCTTACACCATATAATAATAATAGACCCGCCCCTTACACGATATAATAATAATAGACCCGCCCCTTACACGATATAATAATAATAGACCCGCCCCTTGCTTATACGCTATAACAGATCTGCCCCTTGGTTAGAGTAATAATAGACCCGCCCCTTGGTTACACGATATATAACAATAATAATAAATGCGCCCCTTGGTTACAGTAATACTAGACCCGCCCCTTAGTTACACGTATAGAATATTAAAAAATAAGTCACAGTTACTTTGCTGCGTAACTACCGTATATACTCGAGTATAAGCCGAGTTTTTCAGCACATTTTTTTGTGCTGAAAGTGCCCCCCCCCCTCAGCTTATACTTGAGTCAAGCACTTTTCTGCAGCAAAAAAAACTTTGGGGCCTTGTATCTCGGGGCCACTTGGGTTTAAGAGTCCCATATTTGGTGTGCCAACCCAGTGGACCTAGCACTATAACATATCCAAATATGGGGTTCCTAGCACTAAGTGGCCCCGAGATACGGGGCCCCAAAGTCGGTTTGGAAAATGTCATTCTCTGCTGCAGAAAAGTGCTTGAGATTTTCTGACCCGAATTTGGGGCCCCATATCTCGGGGACACTTGGTGCTAGGAACCCCAAATTTTGTATTCCAACCCAGTGGAATTAGCACTACAACATATCTAAAGATGGGGTTCCTAGCTCTAAGTGACCCTGAGATACAGGGCCCCAAATCGGTCAACTGTGTCCATCTGCATGGGCACAGTGAGGCTGCAAATGGGCATCGTTGACCCTCTTTTCCACTTACAGTAGCTGCGCATTTCTCACCCTAGGCTTATACTCGAGTCAATACGTTTTCCCAGTTGTTTGTGGTAAAATTAGGTGCCTCGGCTTATATTCGGGTCGGCTTATACTCGAGTATATACAGTAATTACTTTTCCAATGTAGTAACTGAGTTACTAACGCAATTACTTTTTGGGAGAAGTAATTTGTAACTTAACTAATTACTTTTTTAAAGTAAGATGATCAACACTGTATATAGTATATAGTTCTATAAACTTCCTGTATATTATATGGCTCCATACAAACCCTATATAGTACAAAGTTCTATACAATTCCTGTATAGTATAAGGCTCCATACAACCCCTATATAATATATGATTCTGTACAAAACATATATAGTTCTGAACAACCCCTATATAGTATATGGCTCTATTCAATTCCTGTATAGTATATGGCTCCATACAACTCCTATATATCATATGATATGCTCTTGGGATGCACGGTTGCTACAGGCGCTGGTGCAGCGACAGTTTATTGCGATTTGGAGGAATATCGTTCCATCCTTGTTTTCATGTTTTGCACGAATCTTGGCAGCGATGTTTAGCTACAGTTATCCAGTAATATTTACAAGGAAACCATCATCCTCCCTCTAACTCAAATTATATACTATTGCGAACAACCAGAATTTTTATTTTTTTTTACAATAAACGCCATCAAAATGAATCCAAATAAATCTTTTAAAATGTAAAAATGTTATTTATGCATAGATCAAACAAGACTCAGAAATGGATATTGACACACCGGATGAGAATGCGTCAACAAGCGAGAAAATCTAACTTTTTCGAAACGTAGCTCTTTGGGGCAACGTATATGTTCATGACCAGTGTAGCCTAGATAATACCCATAGGCTGATAAAACCATATACTCCCCCTTTACTTAAACCCTAAAATAAGAGGCCACACCATCTTGTGGAGTAAATGGCCGCAACGGCCTTTTATTAAATGTAAACTCCAATTAACTCAGATATAAATACCAATAACGATAAAACACATATAAACACATAAACAATCAGTTACACCCTGTTTGTTGGTCAGTGACGGAGCTAAGTACTATAAACATATATATATAATTCTCAGTGTATATATATATATATATATATGAAACCACCAGGGGGCACTGCGGGATTTTACCGTAACCAACTGGCCTCCACCTGTACCGCCCGGAGACAAACACCTTTCCCGCAGTGCACAACGAGTAATCATCAAATAAATTTGATGTACTACACCGGAGGGGCCATCTAATGATGAGCCCCCCACACACCGGAGGGGCCATCTAATGATGAGCCCCCCACACACCGGAGGGGCCATCTACTGATGAGCCCCCCACACACCGGAGGGGCCATCTAATGATGAGCCCCCCACACACTTACCACCTCCATAACTGCTACTGTCACTGACCAAACAAACAAACACCGCCAACTCCTTGCTGTCATGACGCCAACGCTGTTCCTGCTCCTGAAATGACAACAAAAACATTAACACCTCCAAAACTGACCTTACATTAGGGAGGGTGGGTGGGAAAAACTGCCTCCTCGTGTGCTGCCACCTTCCCGACTGAGGCCTTTAGTCCCGCCCCCTCTTTTATATGGCCGCTCCCCCTGCTGCTTACAGGGCCAGCCCTGCATGGCCACACCCCTTTATCCTCCCTGTGTGTCACTAGACACACTGTCATGCCCGGCCCTCCACTAACATTACCCTGCGGTCCATTCTTGTTCCGGCCCTCTCTAACAATGTATCAAGACAGGATTCAAAGACTAGGAATTTCCTTTCGTCAACACATACAGATTGATTGGGTGGTGGTGTAATAGTATTACAGGTGGAAAAGCTACTTTCCGTCCTTGATATATCACTTTCAGAAATTTGTGAAACATCTGGTACATAACTTTCATCAAGTGTTGTATTCGGGTCTGTTGTATCCAGAGTCCCAATGGGATTCTCTTCACTTTGTTCAGATTGAGAAAAAAATGGTGTAGCATTAGTTGTAGATTCCCTAAAGTCACCATCAAACAGTGGAACATCATTCTTAATAGGGGTGATTTGTAATTCTGAATTATTATATATATATTTTTTTTTAGTAGATTTTAACCACTTCAGCACCGGCCGATTTTACCCCCTTCCTTACCAGAGCACTTTTTGCGATTCGGCACTGAGTCGCTTTAACTAACAATTGCGCGGTTGTGCGACGTTACACCCAAACAAAATTGACGTCCTTTTTTTCCCACAAATAGAGCTTTCTTTTGGTGGTATTTGATCACCTCTGCGGTTTTTATTTTTTGCGCTATAAACAAAAGAAGAGCGACAATTTTGTTTCAGTTTAGGCGGATACGTATTCTTCTACATATTTTTGGTAAAAAAAATCGCAATAAGCGTATATTGATCGGTTTGCGCAAAAGTTATAGCGTCTACAAAATAGGGGATAGATTTATTGCATTTTTTTTTTTTTTTATTAGTAATGGCGGCGATCTGCGTTTTTTTTTTTTTTTTTTGTGACTGTGACATTGCGGCGGACACTTTGGACACTTTTGACACATTTTTGGGACCATTCACATTTACACAGCGATCGTTGCTATAACATTGCAGTGATTACTGTGTAAATGTGACTGGCAGGGAAGAGGTTAACACTAGGGGGCGCTGCGGGGGTTAATATGTTCCCTATAGGAGTGATTCTAACGGGGGGGGACTCACAAGGGGAGGAGACAGATCAGTGTTCCTCCGTACTGGGATCACATGATCGGTCTCCTCACCACTGACAGGACGTGGAGCTGTGTGTTTACACACACAGCTCCACGGTCCCGCACGGTCCCGCTGTTTTCACGGGCAATCGTGGGGTCCCGGGCGACGACGCAGGCGCGCGCGCGCCTCCTAGGCGGCCGGGAATGGGAGGACGTCATATGACGCCCACCCAGGATGGGAGATCCACCTTGTGGGTGTCATATGACTATGGACGGGATGTGAAGGGGTTAAAAACCTTGGGTCAACTATAGGACAGGACACAGAATAATTATGATCTATGTCATGATAACTGGCAAGAAATCCATAGGATTGTTCGGAAATAGAACAATTTAAAATCTTCTGCGACGGTTTGGGTACCAAATTCACGTGTTGTAATCTGCTTTTCCAAGGATTTATGACATTGGGAGCAGAAAGGTTCCTTTTTGTCTTCTGGAAAAATTGATGGAGCAGCATCGTTTTTCAAAAAAAGTTTATTTTTTTTTGGTAATAGGAGTGGGCAGAGCACATTCTATAACGATCTCCTCTAGTGTGTTTAAAAATTTCATTAGCTGCAATTATAAGGTCTTCACCTGCCAAACCAGCTGAAGAAATCCACATTTTTATCATTTCAAAATTTTTTGGAAATGGATGTAATTTTACGTCTGGATATTTTTCTTTATAGCCAGTTTTTTACGTGGACAGGAATCAAAAATGCAATTTGGCATTTTGATGTAATCTGAAAATAAAATGAGGAAAATTTATTTTTATCTTAATACATTTTTTTTTTATATATATATTTAAGCATTATTTCTATAATGTTATATAATATTAAAAAAAAAATTGTATAAATATATTATAATAGATATCATATTTTTAATAAAAAATTAAAAAATAAGAATATATAAAAAAGAATAACTTTGAATATAAATAATAATAGATTTAAAATATACGGTTTAAAATAAGCTCCATTAAGGAATATATAGGGTGATATTTTTGTAAAATGATGAATAATAGCTTGTTATGTTATTTCTTAAAAAAATATTTTATTACTCATAATTTTTTAGAAAGTATGCGTGCATACATCGCTTATGGGGTTGCACTTAGGGTTATTTATACACTTAACTCATTGCTAATGTCTATTAGATTAAAAAATGAGAAAACCCATGTGGGTAGGGATGTGTTGGGGGGTGGGGTGGGATGGACGTTTGTGCAACAGAGTACTGCTCTGTGTGTCAATGGACGAGGAAGAGGAACATGTAAGTTCCACCATGGAAATAGGTTAACCACTTCCCGACCGCCCCCTGTATATTTACGTCGGCAGAATGGCACGTACAGGCAGAATCACGTACCTGTACGTGACATTCTTCTGGCGGTTGGGGGGTCCGATCGGACCCCCCTCCGCCGGCGGGGACGGTCGGGATCGCTTCAGAAGCGATGCGGGACGAGGTAACGGCCAGTCGTTTCTGGCCACCCCCTCCCGATCGCTCTGGCCAATAGGATTCGTCCGCTTCCTTCCCCTTCCTGTGTAATTGTAAACACAGGCAAGGGAAGTGATGTCACGCTCCTCGTGTCGGTCTTTCTGACCGGGACGCCGAGCGGAGAAGACATCAAGTAAGTGCACAAACACTACACTGACACCAGGTACACATAGGCACACATTTCACCCCCCTGTCACCCCCTGATCACCCCCCAGATCACCCCCTGCCCCCCCTGTCACAGTGTCACTGATTGCAGTGATCATTTATTTTACTGATCACTGCATTTAGTGTCAGTGTGACTGCAATAACTGTCAGGGCAGTTAGTTTTAGGCCCCTTTAGGTCCAAGGTAGCCCCCTACCCCCCCCCCAATAAAGGTTTAACCCCTTGATTGCCCCCTAGGTAACCCTTTCACCCCCTTTTGCCAGTGTCACTAAGCGATCGTTTATTTTGATCGCTCTATTAGTGTCACTGCTGTCGCTAGGTAGCCAGTTTTTTTTTTTAGGTAACCGCCAGGTTTATATAGGATTATAAATAGGTTTATAGGTCAGGTACCCCCATATTACAACCTAAATAAAGGTTTTAACCCCTTGATTGCCCCTAGAGTTAACTCTTTCACCAGTGATCACAGTATAAGTGTCACTGGTGACGCTGGTTAGCCAGTTAGTTATTTAGTTATTTAGGTTCCCCGTCAGGTTTTTATATATCGTCAGGTACCCCCATATATTACCTAATAAAGGTTTTAACCCCCTGATTGCCCCTAGTTAACCCTTTCACCAGTGATCACCGTATAACTGTTACGGGTGACGCTGGTTAGTTAGCTTGTTTTTTTATACTGTCAGGGCACCCGCCATTTATTACCCAACTATCGGTTTAACCCCCTGATCGCCCGGCGGGTGATATCAATTAGGTGTTAGGGTCAAATAAGGTCTGCGTCGCCCCAGGTTAGTGCCAGTACCGCAAACACCCACGCGCAAAGCATACACCTCCCTTAGTGGTATAGTATCTGAACAGATCAATATCTGATCTGATCAGATCTATACTAGCGTCCCAGCAGTTTAGGGTTCCAAAAAACGCATTGTTAGCGGGATCAGCCCAGATACCTGCTAGCACCTGCGTTTTCCCCCTCCGCCCAGCCCAGCCCAGCCCACCCAAGTGCAGTATCGATCGATCACTGTCACTTCCAAAACACTAAGCACACATAACTGCAGCGTTCGCAGAGTCAGGCCTGATCCCTGCGATCGCTAACAGTTTTTTTGGTAGCGTTTTGATTCATTCGCCAGCAGCCTAGGAGCTTTTTTTCCTGTGAATCTCACTAGTGTACTACTAAATTTAGAGCCCAAAATGGCAAATCGCAAGTACACTAGTGAACAGGCCTACTTGTTTCTGAGTATGTCAGATAGTGAAGAGGAGGTCACTCATCTGTCAGAATCAGGCTCAGAATACGATCCAGTAGACGACAGCGGCTCCATGACAGATAGCTCTGGCGACGAAGGTGTGGTCCCTGCTAAGGTCAGGCGTACCCGATCCCGATCTTCTGATGTTGTTGAGGTGCAGGAACCGCAGGTCTCTCGTATGGAGCAGAGAAGTACTAGCGCCGCTATTCCTTCTGGTGAACTGGCAAGCACCAGCGGCCTAGTACACCCTGGACGTAGTCAAACCAGCACTGCAGTAACACTTGGTGACGTGGCGAGTCCCATAAGTGCAGTTCAAGCTGGCGAGGTGGCAAGCACAAGTAGTGTCCCGCTGCCACCAAGAAGAAGACAAAGGCAGGCCCGTCGATCACATAGTGTCCTTCCTGCAGAATTCGCCAATCCTGATTGGGTGCCCACCACTTCTGCAGAACCCGTACTTCCCCCATTCACTGGCCAACCCGGTATTCAGGTGGAAACAGCTGATTTTAAGCCATCCGATTTTTATTCGCTGTTTTTCACGGAAGATCTCTATAGATCTATTGTGGACCAAAGTAATATATACGCTGGTCAACACATCGCCGCTAATCCCCAAGTGCCTTCCCTTGCCAGAGATTGGAAACCAATTACGGTTTCCGAATTTAAGACCTTTCTGGGCCTTTCCCTCAACATGGGCATACACAAATTCCCGACGCTGAGGTCTTATTGGTCCACCTCACCGCACCACCATATGCCCGTGTTCTCTGCCTCCATGTCCAGGGCACGATACGAACAGATCTTGCGGTTCATGCACTTCAGTGACAATGAACTTTGTCGTCCTCGTGGAGACCCTGAATTTGATCGGCTCTACAAAATTCGGCCCCTCATAAACCACTTCAACCAATGTTTTGCAGCCTTGTTTACGCCCAATCAAGTTGTCTGCGTTGACGAGTCCCTGATTAAGTTTTCTGGCCGCTTGTCTTTCAAACAGTTCCTTCCCAGCAAGCGTGCCAGATACGGGGTCAAGCTCTACAAGCTCTGTGACAGGGCAACAGGCTATACGTGGAGCTTTTCGGTTTATGAGGGAAAAGATAGTCACGTAGAGCCGGAGAACTGTCCAGATTACATAGGGAGCGCTGGCAAGATAGTGTGGAACTTGGTGTCACCCTTATTCGGAAAGGGGTACCACTTGTACGTGGACAATTATTACACGAGCGTGCCACTGTTTAGTCACTTGTTTGATCATCAGATTGGAGCATGTGGCACCGTGCGACCTAATCGCCGGGGCTTTCCCCAGCGGCTTGTAGATTCCCGTCTTAGGCTGGGGGAGAGAGCCTGCTTGAAGTGTAATAACTTGCTCGCTGTGAAGTGGAGGGATAATAGGAATGTTTTCGTTCTTACCTCCCTTCATGCAGACACGACAGTCCAAATTCGTACGGCGGCTGGTGTTGTGACGAAACCCCTCTGTATCCACGAATACAACCTTAATATGGGGGGGGTGGACCTCAACGACCAGTTGTTGGCGCCGTACCTAGTTGTCCGTAAGGCTAGACGCTGGTACAAAAAAGTGTCTATTTATTTATTCCAATTGGCTTTGCTGAATGCTCATGTGCTATACGGAGCTTCAGGCGGGACGTTACCCTTCCTTGAATTCCAGGGAGCGGTTGTCATGGAACTCCTGTATCCAGGCGATTCCACACCTCACCATCCCCTACCAAATGCAGTAAGCCGGCTGCATGAGAGGCATTATCCTCATGCCCTCCAGAGTACCCCTACCCAACGAGCCCCCCAAAGAAGATGTCGTGTCTGTAGCAAGCGCGGATTTAGGCGTGACACCCGTTATTATTGTCCACGCTGTCCTGACAATCCTGGTCTCTGCGTTGGTGAATGCTTTGAACGCTACCACGAACTAGTGAGGTATTAGCGTAGGGTACAGCATTTCACAGGCTAGGATACACTTTCACAGGGTCTCAAGAATGCCATCGCATTTTGAGACCCGACCGTTGCAGTTCAAATTATAGTTACAGGGTCTCAAGAATGCCATCGCATTTTGAGACCCGACCGTTACAGTTAAAATTATAGTTATAGTTTAAAAAAAAAGTGTAAAAAATAAAAAAAAAATAAAAAAGTACAAAAAAAAAAAAAACCCCCAAAAAAATATAAAATAAAAAACCAAAAATAGTTGTCGTTTTATTGTTCTCTCTCTATTGTTGCTCTTTTTTACTCTATTCTATTCTGCAATGTTTTATTATGTTTTATCATGCTTGCTTTTCAGGTATGTTTTATTGTTAACCATTTTTTTTGTTTTCAGGTGCGCCATTCAGTTGCAGCGCGGATTTATTTATCTTGACAGCAACAGCGTTTGCTCCCACGATACATAAAGCCGCGACTCCAACACTGTAGGAGGTGATTTCACCACCACAGTTAAAAAAAAGAGCATATATGCCGAAGCATGGGGGCAGCAGAGGGCGGAGGAGCGATTTTGCTCCTAATGCCACGTACATACGGTCGAAAAAAGTCCGACCATGTGTACGTGGCATAACTTTTTTGCGGGAGGATGCCCCCATGCTTCGGCATATATATATTTTAGGCACCGGTTGCGTTAACAAAATGTTTTATTTTTTACTATGTTTTTTTTTTTGGTATTTGCTTTGCAGGTATGGTATGGTAAGGTCTTACTGTTATACTCTAATGTTACTTTGTTTTAATGTTAACCATTATTTGCTTAGCAGGTACGCCATTCAGTTGCAGCGTGGATTTATTTATCTTGACAGCAACAGCGTTTGCTCCCACGATACATAAAGCCGCGACTCCAACGCTGTAGGAGGTGATTTCACCACCACAGTTAAAAAAAAAGAGCATATATGCCGAAGCATGGGGGCAGCAGAGGGCGGAGGAGCGATTTTGCTCCTAATGCCACGTACATACGGTCGAAAAAAGTCCGACCATGTGTACGTGGCATAACTTTTTTGCGGGAGGATGCCCCCATGCTTCGGCATATATATATTTTAGGCACCGGTTGCGTTAACAAAATGTTTTATTTTTTACTATGTTTTTTTTTTGGTATTTGCTTTGCAGGTATGGTATGGTAAGGTCTTACTGTTATACTGTAATGTTACTTTGTTTTAATGTTAACCATTATTTGCTTAGCAGGTACGCCATTCAGTTGCAGCGTGGATTTATTTATCTTGACAGCAACAGCGTTTGCTCCCACGATACATAAAGCCGCGACTCCAATGCTGTAGGAGGTGATTTCACCACCACAGTTAAAAAAAAGAGCATATATGCCGAAGCATGGGGGCAGCAGAGGGCGGAGGAGCGATTTTGCTCCTAATGCCACGTACATACGGTCGAAAAAAGTTCGACCATGTATACGTGGCATAACTTTTTTTGCGGGAGGATGCCCCCATGCTTCGGCATATATAAATGGTGCATGTATGCCCATCATTAGAAGTGGGTGGATGAAGGGAGGTATTCTAATGGTGGGCATACCCACCGCGCCATTGGGAAATTGGGAAAGCATTTTATCACACCGATCTTGGTGTGGTCAGATGCTTTGAGGGCACAGGAAAGATCTAGGGTCTAATAGACCCCAATTTTTTCAAAAAAAGAGTACCTGTCACTGCCTATTGCTATCATAGGGGATATTTACATTCCCTGCGATAACAATAAAAATGACAACTAAGAAAAAAAAAAAAATGGAAGGAACAGTTTAAAAATAAAATAAAAAAGCTAAATAAAAAGAAAAACTAAAAAAAAAAAAAAAAAAAAAAGCACCCCTGCCCCCCCTTCTTTTGCGCAAAGGCGAACACAAGCGTTGGTCTGGCGTCATATGTAAACAGCAATTGCACCATGCATGTGAGGTATCACCGCGAAGGTCAGATCGAGGGCAGTAATTTTAGCAGTAGACCTCCTCCGTGAATCTAATGTGGTAACCTGTAAAGGCTTTTAAAGGCTTTTAAAAATGTATGTAGTTTGTCGCCACTGCGTGTTTGTGCGCAATTTTAAAGCATGTCGTGTTTGGTATCCATGTACTCGGCCTAAGATCATATTTTTTATTTCATCAAAAATTTGAGCAATATAGTGTGTTTTAGTGCATTAAAATAAAAAAAAGTGTATTTTTTCCACAAAAAATGCGTTTGAAAAATCGCTGCGCAAATACTGTGTGGAAAAAAAAAAATGCAACACCCACCATTTTAATCTGTAGGGCCTTTGCTTTAAAAATATATATAGTGTTTGGGGGTTCAACGTAATTTTCTTGCAAAAAAAAAAATATGTTTTCATGTAAACAAAAAGTGTCAGAAAGGGCTTTATCTTCAAGTGGTTAGAAGAGTGGGTGACGTGTGACATAGGCTTTTAAATGTTGTGCATAAAATGCCAGGACAGTTCAACCCCCCCCCAAATGACCCCATTTTGGAAAGTAGACACCCCAAGCTATTTGCTGAGAGCAATGTTGAGCCCATTAAATATTTTTTTTTTTGGTCCCAAGAGATTGAATAATGAAAAAAAAAAAAATAATATTTTTTTTTACAAAAACTTGTCACTAAATGATATATTGCTCAAACATGCCATGGGCATATGTGGAGATACACCCCAAAATACATTCTGTTGCTTCTCCTGAGTACGGGGATACCACATGTGTGGGACTTTTTGGGAGCCTAGCCGCGTACGGGACCCCAAAATCCAAGCACCGCTTTCAGGCTTTCTAAGGGTGTAATTTTTTTATTTCACTCCTCACTGCCAATCACAGTTTCGGAGGCCATGGAATGCCCAGATGGCACAAACCACCCCCAAATGACCCCATTTTGGAAAGTAGACACCCCAAGCTATTTGCTGAGAGGTATGGTGAGTATTTTGCAGATCTCGCTTTTTGTCACAATGTTTTGAAAATTGAAAAAAAGAAAAAAAAAATTTTTTTTTCTTTACTTTCTTCATTTTCAAAAACACATGAGAGCTGTAAAATACTCACCATGCCTCTCAACAAATAGCTTGGGGTGTCTACTTTCCAAAATGGGGTCATTTGGGGGGGTTTTGTGCTATTTTGGCATTTTATGGCCTTCGAAACTGTGATAGGTAGTGAGGAGTGAAATCAAAAATTTGCACCCTTAGAAATCCTGAAGGCGGTGCTTGGGTTTCGGGGCCCCGTACGCGGCTAGGCTCCCAAAAAGTCCCACACATGTGGTATCCCCATACTCAGGAGAAGCAGCAAAATGTATTTTGGGGTGCAATTCCACATATAACCATGGCATGTGTGAGCAATATATCATTTAGTGACAACTTTTTGAATAAATTTTTTTTATTTTTTTTTTTTGTCTTTATTCAATCACTTGGGACTAAAAAAAAAAATATTCAACGGGCTCAACATGCCTCTCAGCAAATAGCTTGGGGTGTCTACTTTCCAAAATGGGGTCATTTGGGGGGGTTTTGTGCCATCTTGGCATTTTATGGCCTTCAAAACTGTGATAGGTAGTGATAGGTAGTGAGGAGTGAAATCAAAAATTTATGCCCTTAGAAATCCTGAAGGCGGTGCTTGGTTTTCGGGGTCCCGTATGCGGATAGGCTCCCAAAAAGTCCCACACATGTGGTATCCCCGTACTCAGGAGAAGCAGCAGAATGTATTTTGGGGTGTAATTCCACATATGCCCATGGCATGTGTGGGCAATATATCATTTAGTGACAACTTTGGGCAAAAAAAAAAAAAAAAAAAGTTTGTAATATTCCCGCAACTTGTGGCAAAATATAAAATATTCCATGTACTCAACATGCCTCTCAGCAAATAGCTTGGGGTGTCTACTTTCCAAAATGGGGTCATTTGGGGGGGTTTTGTGCAATTTTGGCATTTTATGGCCTTCGAAACTGTGATAGGTAGTGAGGAGTGAAATCAAAAATTTACACCCTTAGAAATGCTGAAGGTGGTGCTTGGGTTTCGGGGCCCCGTACGCGGCTAGGCTCCCAAAAAGTCCCACACATGTGGTATCCCCGTACTCAGGAGAAGTGGCAAAATGTATTTTGGGGTGCAATTCCACATATAACCATGGCATGTGTGAGCAATATATCATTTAGTGACAACTTTTTGAATACATTTTTTTTTTTTTTTTTTTTTGTCTTTATTCAATCACTTGGGACTAAAAAAAAAAAATATTAAATGGGCTCAACATGCCTCTCAGCAAATAGCTTGGGGTGTCTACTTTCCAAAATGGGGTCATTTGGGGGGGTTTTGTGCCATCTTGGCATTTTATGGCCTTCAAAACTGTGATAGGTAGTGATAGGTAGTGAGGAGTGAAATCAAAAATTTATGCCCTTAGAAATCCTGAAGGCGGTGCTTGGTTTTCGGGGTCCCGTATGCGGATAGGCTCCCAAAAAGTCCCACACATGTGGTATCCTCGTACTCAGGAGAAGCAGCAGAATGTATTTTGGGGTGTAATTCCACATATGCCCATGGCATGTGTGGGCAATATATCATTTAGTGACAACTTTGGGCAAAAAAAAAAAAGTTTGTAATATTCCCGCAACTTGTGGCAAAATATAAAATATTCCATGTACTCAACATGCCTCTCAGCAAATAGCTTGGGGTGTCTACTTTCCAAAATGGGGTCATTTGGGGGGGTTTTGTGCTATTTTGGCATTTTATGGCCTTCAAAACTGTGATAGGTAGTGAGGAGTGAAATCAAAAATTTGCACCCTTAGAAACCCTGAAGGCGTTGATTGGGTTTCGGGGCCCCGTGCGCGGCTAGGCTCCCAAAAAGTCCCACACATGTGGTATCCCCATACTCGGGAGAAGCAGCAAAATGTATTTTGGGGTGCATCTCCACATATAACCATGGCATGTGTGAGCAATATATCATTTAGTGACAACTTTATGAAAAAAATTTTTTTTTTTTTTTTTTTTTGTCTTTATTCAATCCCTTGGGACTAAAAAAAAAAATATTCAATGGGCTCAACATGCCTCTCAGCAAATAGCTTGGGGTGTCTACTTTCCAAAATGGGGTCATTTGGGGGGGTTTTGTACTTCCCTGCCATTTTAGCACCTCAAGAAATGAGATAGGTAGTCATAAATTAAAAGCCGTGTAAATTCCAGAAAATGTACTCTAGTTTGTAGACGCTATAACTTTTGCGCAAACCAATAAATATACGCTTATTGGCATTTTTTTTACTAAAGACATGTGGCTGAATACATTTTGGCCCAAATGTTTGACTAAAATTGAGTTTATTAGATTTTTTTTTATAACAAAAAGTAGAAAATCTCTTTTTTTTTCAAAATTTTCGCTCCTTTTCCGTTTATATCGCAAAAAATAAAAATCACAGAGGCAATCAAATACCATCAAAAGAAAGCTCTATTTGTGGGAAGAAAAGGACGCAAATTTCGTTTGGTTACAAAATTGCATGACCGCGCAATTACCAGTTAAAGTAGTGCAGTGCGAAATTGAAAAAAGACCTCTGGTCCTTAAGCTGACAATTGGTCCGGGGCTAAAGTGGTTAAACAAGGAAACTAAAGACATGAATCGTATGCCGAAGCAATGATCAATAATCTTTGAAGGGAAGGAATTGGGGTCATTAAAAAAAAAAAAAAAAAAAAAAATATATATATATATATACTTATATAGAATTAACTAGACACACATATATATAAAAAAGATATATATATATATATATATATATATATATATATATATATATATATACAGGGCTCAAAATTTCAAGTCCTGAGCTACTAGCCAGGCCTCAAGGGTTACTCGCCACCAGTTGCCCCGCCCAACCCCTACCCTGCCCCGCCCCCAATCCCGCCCCTAAACACGCCCTCATAAATGATCTCATGAAATGATTTATGCAGAATTAAGTTGTAAAAATAAATATTAACAACAACTTTGTCCACCAATGCAGCCAGCCTGTGCCCCCCAGTGCAGACTGTGTCCCCCCAAGTGCAGCCTGTGTCCCCAGTGTCCCCCCCAGTGCAGCATGTGTCCCCAGTACAGCATGTGACCCCCCCAGTCCAGCATGTGCCCCCCAGTCCAGCATGTGCCCCCCTGTGCCGCATGTGCCCCCCTGTGCCGCATGTGCCCCCCTGTGCCGCATGTGCTTCCTGTGCAGCATGTGCCCCCCTGTGCCGCATGTGCCCCCCTGTGCCGCATGTGTCCCCCTGTGCCGCATGTGTCCCCCTGTGCCGCATGTGCCCCCCTGTGCCGCATGTGTCCCCCTGTGCAGCATGTGTCCCCCTGTGCCGCATGTGTCCCCCTGTGCCGCATGTGTCTCCAGTGTCCCCCAGTGCAGCAGGTGTCCCCCCCCAGTGCAGCAGGTGTCCCCCCCCCCAGTGCAGTAGGTGTCCCCCCCCAGTGCAGCATGTGTCCCCCCCAGTGCAGCATGTGCCCCCCCCCCAGTGCAGCATGTGTCCCCCTGTGCCGCATGTGTCCACCTGTGCCGCATGTGTCCCCCTGTGCAGCATGTGTCCCCCCCTGTGCAGCATGTGTCCCCCTGTGCAGCATGTGTCCCCCTGTGCCGCATGTGTCCCCAGTGTCCCCCAGTCCAGCATGTGCCCCCCAGTGCAGCAGGTGTCCCCCCCAGTGCAGCAGGTGTCCCCCCCCCCAGTGCAGCATGTGTCCCCCCCAGTGCAGCATGTGTCCCCCCCAGTGCAGCATGTGTCCCCCCCAGTGCAGCATGTGTCCCCCCCCGTGCAGCATGTGTCCCCCTGTGCCGCATGTGTCCCCCTGTGCAGCATGTGTCCCCCTGTGCAGCATGTGTCCCCAGTGTCCCCCAGTCCAGCATGTGCCCCCCAGTGCAGCAGGTGTCCCCCCCAGTGCAGCAGGTGTCCCCCCCAGTGCAGCAGGTGCCCCCCCCCCAGTGCAGCAGGTGTCCCCCCCAGTGCAGCAGGTGTCCCCCCCAGTGCAGCAGGTGTCCCCCCCAGTGCAGCATGTGTCCCCCTGTGCAGCATGTGTCCCCCTGTGCAGCATGTGTCCCCAGTGTCCCCCAGTCCAGCATGTGCCCCCCAGTGCAGCAGGTGTCCCCCCCAGTGCAGCAGGTGTCCCCCCCAGTGCAGCAGGTGTCCCCCCCCCAGTGCAGCATGTGTGCCCCCCCCCCAGTGCAGCATGTGTCCCCCTGTGCCGCATGTGTCCACCTGTGCCGCATGTGTCCCCCTGTGCAGCATGTGTCCCCCTGTGCAGCATGTGTCCCCCTGTGCAGCATGTGTCCCCCTGTGCCGCATGTGTCCCCAGTGTCCCCCAGTCCAGCATGTGCCCCCCAGTGCAGCAGGTGTCCCCCCCAGTGCAGCAGGTGTCCCCCCCCCCCCCCAGTGCAGCATGTGTCCCCCCCAGTGCAGCATGTGTCCCCCCCAGTGCAGCATGTGTCCCCCCCCAGTGCAGCATGTGTCCCCCCCGTGCAGCATGTGTCCCCCTGTGCCGCATGTGTCCCCCTGTGCAGCATGTGTCCCCCTGTGCAGCATGTGTCCCCAGTGTCCCCCAGTCCAGCATGTGCCCCCCAGTGCAGCAGGTGTCCCCCCCAGTGCAGCAGGTGTCCCCCCCAGTGCAGCAGGTGCCCCCCCCCCAGTGCAGCAGGTGTCCCCCCCAGTGCAGCAGGTGTCCCCCCCAGTGCAGCATGTGTCCCCCTGTGCAGCATGTGTCCCCCTGTGCAGCATGTGTCCCCAGTGTCCCCCAGTCCAGCATGTGCCCCCCAGTGCAGCAGGTGTCCCCCCCCAGTGCAGCAGGTGTCCCCCCCAGTGCAGCAGGTGTCCCCCCCCCCAGTGCAGCAGGTGTCCCCCCCAGTGCAGCAGGTGTCCCCCCCCCCCCAGTGCAGCAGGTGTCCCCCCCCCAGTGCAGCAGGTGTCCCCCCCAGTGCAGTAGGTGTCCCCCCCAGTGCAGTAGGTGTCCCCCCCCAGTGCAGCCTGTGTCCCCTATGCAGCCTACCTGTGCAGGGAAGGAGAGCCGCAGCCGCCTGTTTAATTAGAGTGCCAGGGGAACATAACAGCTTTTGTTTGAATAGCTGTGTGTTGCGCGCCGTCGTATACAGCCCCTCCCCCTTGTCCGAGTCCTTTTGATAGACAGATCACCTGTCCAATCCTGGGTCAGGTGATCTGTCTGTCTATCAAAGTTCCCCCGGACAAGGGGGAGGGGCTGTATACGACGGCACGCGGCGGGGAACACAGCTATTCAAACAAAAGCTGTTATGTTCCCCTGCCGCTCTAATCAGACAGGCGGCGGCGGCGGCTCTCCTCCCCTCCGATCCTACACTCGCGAGACCTCAAAATCCACTCGCAAAATGCGAGCAGGCGAGTGGATTTTTTGAGGTCTGTATATATATATATACTTACAGTATTTAATAAAAAAATGTATTAAAAAAAAAAGATTTATACATTAACTAACATAAATACATTTAATACATACATACATACAGTAAAAAAACATTACATTACATACATTACATAAATTAATATATTACTAAACTATTCATTACATTCGATTATGTATACAGCTCAGCTGTCTCTTCTTCTCTGTAGATATCCGGATTCAAAAATTGAGCCGTCTGTCTTCTTAAACCATGTGACGTAGGAGTCACAGGGTAACCATCATGCTCTTGGTGCTGGAAACTTCAGTCTGAGCATCGCGAGATGTCGGGGCTGACGTCTCGGAGTAGCGGCTCGCCGTAATTTAGATTGAAACGGGGCATGCGCGGGACAATGTAAAGAAAGAGCTATTTAGCGAGTATAGAGAATTGAAAAAGATTAGTGAAAAAAAAAACATTGCAATAGATTGCACATATAAGGAAACATAATTAGATGCAAACATATATATTTGGGTATACAACCACTTTAACCTTTTTCTTGGGTTAATGCTCCTTTAAGGGGGTGTGGCAAGGGGGCGTGTCCCATTCCTACATACGTTTGCTGGCAGGTGTCCCTCATTCCCATCTGAAAATGTTGGGAGGTATAAACAAACGATCTGTCTCTCCTCCCCTGTCAGAACCGGGATTTGTGTTTACACACACAAATCCCCATTCTGGTTTGGTGCCCGTGATCGTCAGCTACGGCGTTTAAAGGAACCGCCTTACAGGTACCATTCTGCCGACGTATATCAGCGTGAGCCGGAAGGCAAGTGGTTAGAAAAAAGTGTGGGTGTTCTGCCTCCAGTAGGAAATTATTTAACTTGTTTGCGTATAATATCAGATTTGACCACAAGATGGAGCTAGTGCTAAATGTACTGTTTTTGCATAAACTAGAATCTGTTCACCTTTAACAAAAGTTCCCATCATTCTTCAGTCTGAGGAATAGAAATAGGTGCATCCTGGGAGCTCAGACTCCATCTTAGAGACTGAAAGAAGGAACCAGCTATCAGAGCATTCGTTGGACTAAAACATCCACTTGCATCCCCTAAATGCAGCATAGATGGCCAGAATTACTTATCGTCATTCACTAGCGTATCCATTGTATTTTCTGTATATTTCATATACTGATTATATGTATCTGTATTTGTTTTTTCTTAATAGTTTCACCCCATCCCTGTTTTATTAATAAAGCTTCAAAATGACACTCAGACTGGCTTAATGAAGAAAAGGAGGGTCTAGCTGCATGTCCAGCTACACACAGGGAAATGCGTAGCAGGGACAGAACAGTGGAGTCCCCCTCAAAATTTGTTATAGCATCTACAAACTATGGGAAAGATTTATGGCATTTTTATTATTATTATTTTTTTTTTACTACTAATGGCGATGAGCTGCGATTTTTAGTGGTACTGCGACATTGTGATGGACAGATCGGACACTTTTAACACATTTTTGGGACCATGGACATTTATACAGCGATCAGTGCTATAAATATGCACTGGTTATTGTATAAATGTCACAAAATGCAATATTTTTTACTTTTTACTATAATAAATATCCCCAAAAAATATATAAAATTTTTTTTTTCCTCAGTTTAGGCCGATACGTATTCTTCTACATATTTTTGGTAAAAAAAATCGCAATTAGCGATTATTGATAGGTTTGCGCAAAAGTTATAGCGTTTACAAAATAGGGGATAGTCTTATAGCATTTTTATTAATATTTTTTTTTTTTTACTAGTAATGGCGGCGATCAGCGATTTTTATTGTTTTATTGAAATCCGAACCAAAATAAAAAAAATGCGTGGCGGTCCCCCCAAATTCCATGCCCTTCAGGTCTGGTATGTATATTAACGGGAATCCCACGATAAAATAAAAAAAAAAATGGCGTGGGGGGGTCCGCCTCAAAATACATACCAGACCCTTTTCCGAGCACGCAACCTAGCAGTCCGCAGGAAAAGAGGGGGACGAGAGAGCGCCCCCCCCTCCTGAACCGTACCAGGCCACATGCCTTTAACATGGGGAGGATGTCCCATGTTGATGGGGACAAGGGCCTCATCCCCACAACCCTTGCCTGGTGTTTGCGGGGGTATTCGGATGGGGGGCTTATCGGAATCTGGAAGCCCCCTTTAACAAGGAGACCCCCAGATCCTGCACCCTCGTGTGTAATGGTAATGGCCTACCGTTTCACAAAAAAAGTGTCAAAAATTTAAAAAAAGACAGTAGACGGTTTTTGACAATTCCTTTAATAATCTCTTCTTCTTCCATCTCCTTCTGGTCTTCCTTCGGTTTTCTTCTTGTTCTTCCCCCGCTTCCTCCTCTATCTTCCTCTGCTTGTTCCTCCGGTCTTCTCCTCCGGCATCTTCCTCTGGCTTCTTCTTCCCTGCTTTGTCCTCTGGACGATCCGCCTCAATGGGAGTCTCCCGCTGTGTGACGCTTCTGTTCTTGTGACAGCTCTTATATAACTAATAGCCGGTGACCCCGCCGCCCCTCTGACGCACGGGGACTTCCCTATGGCTTCCCCTGTGGTGTCAGAGGTAAAACGGGCTCTTTAAAAGCATTTATGTGTTTAACTGCCTCGCGACCGCCGGCTGTCAATTGACGGCCAGGCGGCGCAGCTCTCAGGGCGGGAGGGCGTCATATGACGTCCTTCCCTTCTCGGCTCTCCAGGGAGCGCGCGCCCGCCGCCGTGTCACTGGGCACCCGATGTGTGTTCCCCGTGGCCGCGATGTCCGCCGGGCACCCGCGATTGCCCGGTAACACAGGAGGACCTTGGATCTGTGTGTGTAAACACACAGATCCACGGTCCTGTCAGAGGAGAGGAGACCGATGGTGTGTTCTCAGTACAGAGAAACACCGATCGGTCCCCTCCCCTTGTGAGTCCCCTCCCCCCACAGTAAGAATCACTCCCAGGGAACATATTAACCCCTTCAGCACCCCCTAGTGGTTAACCCCTTCCCTGACAGTCACATTTATACAGTAATCAATGCATTTTAATAGCACGGATCGCTGTATAAATGTGAATGGTCCCAAAAATGTGTCAAAAGTGTCCGATATGTCCGCCGCAATATCGCAGTCACGATAAAAATCGCAGATCGCCGCCATTACTAGTTTTTTTAAACTTGTCACTCTTCTTTTGTTTATAGCGCCAAAAATAAAAAATGCAGAGGTGATCAAATACCACCAAAAGAAAGCTCTATTTGTGGGGACAAAATGATAACGATTTCATTTGGGTACAGTGTTGTATGACGGCGCAATTGTCATTCAAAGTGCGTCAGCGCTGAAAGCTGAAAAATGGCTTGGTCAGGAAGGGGTGAAAATGCCCGGTACTGAGGTGATTAAAGAGCCAGTTGTGTGTGAGAGCAGCACTCCGACTCTCCGGTGAGCTGCCAGCACTGAATTTTAACCCTTAAAGGAAGACACACAGAGTGAAGAGAGTATTTATTACCAAGTATGCAGCCTGACCGCAGTAAAGTCATAAAAACAAATGCTTAAGCGTCATTAAACCCACAACAGTAAGGCCTCATGCACACGGACGTTTTAAAAAACGGGCTGTAAAGCTAGGTCGGACTCCTGGAAAAAGCAGCCTAAAAAAACTCGACTTTTACCACGTTTTGCATTGGCGTTTTGCGCGTTTTTGCGCATTTTTTAGCGTCAGCGTTAATTAGCGTATTACACATCTCTAATTTCCTATACAGGGATTACAGTGTCCAATCAACTTTTTGCAGCAAAAAACGCTGCAGCTCAAAAACGCTGGTTTTGCGCGTTTATGCGCGTTTTTGCGCGTTTTTGCACGATTCGCGTTTTTACAGCTCTAGCGCCGCGCCACGGAGCGCACTGGTCCTGGGTTTTTTTTTACAGCTTAAAAACGCCTATGCCATTTGCAGCTCAAAAACGCCTAGGTGGGCATGAAGCCATAGACCAACATGGACAGGCGTTTTTAAGCTGCAAAAAACGCTCAAAAACGCGGCTGCAAAAACGTCCGTGTGCATGAGGCCTAAGGCTCCATGCACACTGAAGCTCACACACTTCAGTTTATTGGAGTTTGGGCGTTTTTTTTAAAAGCCCATAAACTCAACTCTATGTTAGCCTATGTGTCCATGCACACATGGACGTTTTTTTAGCTTTAATGAGCAGTGGAGTTTATGGGCTTTTTTCTGAACGCCAGAAATTCGCGTTCAAAGTGCCGTTTTTCACCGCCAAAAAAAGCCAAACGCTGATAAACGCTGATAAACGCTCATGAACGCGCGTTAATTAGCGTTCATCGTTTTATTTTTTCAATGCATTGAGGGAGTTTGGAATACATTGTGGGATTTTTGGAGTGTCCTCTGTGTATTTTTATTAAAAACGCCCATAAACGCTAACGCTATAAAACGCTCATAAACGCTAGTACAAAATGCTGTTAAAAGCACATTTTTCAACCAGCGTTTTCTGCCAGCAATCTAGCGTCCAGAAAAAGATTTTTTGAGCTTCAGTGTGCATGGAGCCTAAAATCAGTCTGTACAGTGCCTTGAAAAAGTATTCATACCCCTGGAGATCTTCAACATTTTGTCATGTTTCAACCAAAAATTGTAATTTAATTTATTGGGATTTATGTGCTAGACCAACACAAAGTGTCACGTAATTGTGGTGTGGAAGGAAACTGATAAATGATTTTCACATTTTTTTTACAAATAAATATGTGAAAAGTGTGGGGTACATTTGTATAGCGCCCCCCGGAGTCAATACTTTGTAGAACCCCCTTTCTCTGTAATTACAGCTACAAGTCTTTTTGGGGATGTCTCTACCAGCTTTGCACATCTATAGAGTGACATTTTTCCCCATTCTTCTTTGCAAAATATCTCAAGCTCTGTCAGATTGGATGGAGAGCGTCTGTGAACAGCAGTTTTCAAGTCTTGCCACAGATTCTCAATAGGATTTAGGTCTGGACTTTGACTGGGCCATTCTAACACGTGAATATGCTTTGATCTAAACCATTCCATTGTAGCTCTGGCTGTATGTTTAGGGTTATTGTCCTGCTGGAAGGTGAACCTCCACCCCAGTCTTAAGTCTTTTGCAGACTCTAATGCCGCGTACACGCGGTCGGAATTACCGATGGAAACAGTCCGATGGGAGCTTTTCAACGGATTTTCCAACCGTGTGTATGCCCATCTGTCTTTTTCTGTCGGAATTTCCGATGGACTTTGGATTGAGAACCTGTTCTCAATTTTTCCGACGGAAAACCTTTCTATCGGATTTTCCGATCGCGTGTATGCAATTCCGACACGCAAAATTCCGACGCATGCACGGAAACAATTCGACGCATGATCAGAAGCATTAAACTTCCCTTTTATAGTGCTGTCAAACGTGTTTTATGCCGCTGTGTTACTGACCGTCGGAATTTGGTGTGACCGTGTGTAGGCAAGACAGTTTAAGTGAAATTCCATCGGAATTCCGACGGGAAAACCATCAGAGCTTTTTCCGACGAGAATTCCGACCGTGTGTACGCGGCATTAGAGGTTTTCTTCTAAGATTGCCCTGTATTTGTCTCCATCCATCTTCCCATCAACTCTGACCAGCTTCCCTGTCCCTGCTGAAGAAAAGCATTCCCACAACATGATGCCGCCACCGCCATGTTTCACGGTGGAGATGGTGTGTTCAGGGTGATGTGCAGTGTTAGTTTTCTGCCACACATATTTTTTTTTTCTTTTAGGCCAAAATGTCAATTTTGGTCTCATCTGACCAGAGCACCTTCTTCCACATGTTTGCTGTGTCCCCCACATGGCTTCTCACAAACTGCAAACGGGACTTCTTATGACTTTCTTTCAACAATGGTTTTCTTCTTAACACTCTTCCATAAAGGACAGATTTGTGGAGAGCACGACTAATAGTTGTCCTGTGGACAGACTCTTCCACCTGAGCTGTGGATCTCTGCAGCTCCTCCAGAGTTACCATGGACCTCTTGGCTCTTCTCTGATGAATGCTCTCCTTGCCCGGCCCGGTCAGTTTAGGTGGACGGCCATGTCTTGGTAGGTTTGCAGTTGTGCCATACTCTTTCCATTTTCGGATGATGGATTGAACAGAGCTCTGTGAGATGTTCAAAGCTTGGGATATTTTTTTATAACCTAACCCTGCTTTACACTTCTCCACAACTTTATCCCTGACCTGTCTGGTGTGTTTCTTGGCCCTCATGAGGCTGTTTGCTCACTAAGGTTCTCTAACAAATCTCTGAGGGCTTCACAGAACAGCTTTATGTATACTGAGATTAAATTACACACAGGTGGACTCTATTTACTAATTACCGTATTTTCCACACCATAAGACACACTTTTTTCCCCCAGAAATATGGGGGAAAATGTTTATGCGTCTTATGGAGCGAATGCATGCTAGGCACCCCGCCACCGATGGCAACGCCCCCCCGCCACCACCGCCAGAAGAGAGGCAGGAGAGCGGAGGACAGACATCTGAAGCCCCTGTGAGCAGGGCTGGACTGTCCTACCTGTGACTGCAGCGCTCTCCTCCCTCTGTCCTCCGGCGCTCGTATGTCACGGAGCTGGGTCTGTGTGCAAGGTCCCGCCCCCCTAGACCGGCTTGTGTGATAATAGATTGAATCAGTGTTCCGCCTATCACAAGAGCCGGTCTAGGGGGGCGGGACCTTGCACACAGACCCAGCTCCGTGACATACGAGCGCCGGAGGATAGAGCGAGGAGAGCACTGTGTTATCCAGAGGCTGCAATGGGCACAGAGGCTGACATTAGTGGGCTCAGAGGCTGCAATGGGCACAGAGGCTGACATTAGTGGGCTCAGAGGCTGCAATGGGCACAGAGGCTGACATTAGTGGGCTCAGAGGCTGCAATGGGCACAGAGGCTGCAATTGGTGGGCACATAAAGGCTGCAATTGGTGGGCAAAGATGCTGCAGTGGTGGGAACATAGAGGCTGCAATTGGTGGGCAAAGATGCTGCAGTGGTGGGCAAAGAGAGGCTGAATTGGTGTGCAATGGTCAGGTCGCATTTATGGCAATGGTCAGGCTGCATTTATGGCAATGGTCAGGTCGCATTTATGGCAATGATCAGGTCGCATTTATGGCAATGGTCAGGTCGCATTTATGGCAATGGTCAGGTCGCATTTATGGCAATGGTCAGGTCGCATTTATGGCAATGGTCAGGTCGCATTTATGGCAATGGTCAGGCTGCATTTATGGCAATGGTCAGGTCGCATTTATGGCAATGGTCAGGTTGCATTTATGGCAATGGTCAGGTCGCATTTATGGCAATGGTCAGGTCGCATTTATGGCAATGGTCAGGCTGCATTTATGGCAATGGTCAGGCTACATTTATGGCAATGGTCAGGTCGCATTTATGGCAATGGTCAGGCTGCATTTATGGCAATGGTCAGGCTGCATTTATGGCAATGGTCAGGCTGCATTTATGGCAATGGTCAGGCTGCATTTATGGCAATGGTCAGGCCGCATTTATGGCAATGGTCAGGTTGCATTTATGGCAATGGTCAGGCCACATTTATGGCAATGGTCAGGTCGCATTTATGGCAATGGTCAGGTCGCATTTATGGCAATGGTCAGGCTGCATTTATGGCAATGGTCAGGTCGCATTTATGGCAATGGTCAGGTCGCATTTATGGCAATCGTCAGGCTGCATTTATGGCAACGGTCAGGCCGCATTTATGGCAATGGTCAGGCCGCATTTATGGCAATGGTCAGGTCGCATTTATGGCAATGGTCAGGCCGCATTTATGGCAATGGTCAGGCCGCATTTATGGCAATGGTCAGGTCGCATTTATGGCAATGGTCAGGCCGCATTTATGGCAATGGTCAGGTCGCATTTATGGCAATGGTCAGGCCGCATTTATGGCAATGGTCAGGTCGCATTTATGGCAATCGTCAGGCTGCATTTATGGCAATGGTCAGGCTGCATTTCATGGGCACTGGTAAATATTTTAGTACACTTCAGAATATTTTTTTTCTTGTTGTCCTCCTCTTATGCCCCGTACACACGGTCGGAAATTCTGACCACAAAATCCGTCTGATTTTTTCCGACGGATTTTGTCCGACACTGGTGTTGCATACACACGGTCGGACAAAGTTGTCGGAAAATCTGATCATTCTGAACGTGGTGACGTTCGTTGCCTACGACGGAACTACATAGAGGCTGGTAGCCAATAGCTTTGGTCTTGTAATTTGATCTGAGCATGCGTGGCACTTTGTCTGTCGGAATTCGCTACACGCGATCGGAAAAAGTCCGATCGGACTTTGCTGTCGGAAAATTTGAGAGCAGGATCTCAATTTTTTTCTGACGGAAAAAGTCCGATGGCGTCCACACACGGTCGGATTTTCCGACAACATGGTCCGATGGGACATTTTCCGTCGGAAATTACCTCTGTGTGTACGGGGCATAAAACCTAGGTGAGCCTTATGGTCAGGTGCGTCTTATGGAGCGAAAAATATGGTAAGTGACTTCTGAAGGCAATTGGTTCTACTAGATTTTAGTTAGGGATATCAGAGTAATACAAATACACACCACACTTTTCAGATATTTATTTGTAAAAAATGTTGAAAACCATTTATCATTTTCCTTCCACTTCACAATTATGCGCCACTTTGCGTTGGTCTATCACATAAAATCCCAATAATATACATTTACCTTTTTGGTTGCAACATGACCAAATGTGGAAGATTTCAAGGGGTATGAATACTTTTTCAAGGCACTTTATATACAGTAAAGCATCCATCTTATATTCACTGTGGAACCTTAGGGGTTAATCATTGCATTGTGGTCCTGCAGCCTCATAGGATAGCTCAGTGCAGTATGAAAACTCCTCCTACAAGCTTTAACCAGACACTGATAGAAGTCACAAGACTGTTATATACTGCTGATGCGAAAAAGTATTGACCAGATATAGTGAATGCAGGGTCCTGGGTTTAGTAGTGGGGAGTTCGGGATTAAAGGGTATGCAATCACCACCAGTGAACTTCTCTTATTTGCCCCTTTGGTCTTTTTAATATACAGTTGAATATATATATAGATACAGCGGGTAAAATAAGTATTGAACACGTCACTGCTTTTCTAGGTAAATATATTGGCAAAGGTGCTATTAACATGAAATTTTCACCACATGTCGGTAACAACCCATGCAATCCACACATACAAAGACACCAAAACAATTACGTTCAAAAATTAAGTTATGTGTAAAAAAAATGGATAAAGTATTGAACATATGAAGAAAGGGAGGTGCAAAAAGGCATTGGAAGCCAAGACACCAGCTGAAATCTATCAGTAATTAGAAAGCAATCCTGCCCCTTGTCAGTGTCAATTATTATCAGCTGGTTCAGTCGCAACTGATGGCCTATAAAAAGGTGTCTCATTACCAAGGTGTCACACAAGAAACATCTCATGATGGGTAAAAGCAAAGAGCTCTATAAAGACCTTTGCAAACCTTTTGTTGCAAAACATACTGATGGCATTGGGTGCTAGACATGTGCAATTCGTTTTTTTTTCGTTTTTCTTTTTTTCGTTTTTCGTTTTTTTCGTTTTTTCGTTTTCGTACGAATGAACGAATCGTTCGAATCGAACAAATCCGATTAACGAATCGTTTAAATCGAACGAATCCGAAAAACAACGAAAATCCGAAAAAAACTAATTAGAAACAACGAATGTACGAATGAAGAAAATCCGAAAAACGAAAACAGGAACAATGAAAATGAACGAAAAAATTCGTACATTCGTAACTTTTTTTTTTTTGTTGAATTGGTAATTTTCCGTGTCTCTTACAATGGCGCTGCTTAACGTGCTTCGAATGGATTGAACGAAAAAATTCTTACATTCGTAACTTTTTTTTTTTTTTTTGAATCGTAATTTTCTGTTTCTCTTACAATGGCGCTGCTTAACGTGCTTCGAATGGATTGAACGAAAAAATTCTTACATTCGTAACTTTTTTTTTTTTTTTGAATCGTAATTTTCCGTGTCTCTTACAATGGCGCTGCTTAACGTGCTTCGAATGGATTGAACGAAAAAATTCTTACATTCGTAACTTTTTTTTTTTTTTGAATCGTAATTTTCCGTGTCTCTTACAATGGCGCTGCTTAACGTGCTTCGAATGGATTGAACGAAAAAATTCGTACATTCGTAACTTTTTTTTTTTGAATCGTAATTTTCCGTGTCTCTTAAAATGTAATAATAGCATACACATTACATAAAATTATGAATTATGCTCCGATTACGAATCTACGAATGTTACGAATCGTTACGAATGTACGAATAAATCGGAATGCGTCCGAATTTCGAATAAACGAAAATTAAACGGAAAATTAAACGAATCAACGAAAAAATTACTTTTACGAATGTACGAATCGTTACGAATACGAACACCGACGACTTACAAATGTACGAATCGTTACGAATACGAACACCGACGACTTACGAATTTACGAATCGTTACGAATCAACGGAAACGAAAAAAACGAAACGAAAATAAACACATTTTTTTCGGAAACGAAAAAAACGAAAATAAACAAATTTTTTTGTTGTGCACATGTCTATTGGGTGCAGAAGGATTTCTAAACTTCTAAATGTTCCAGTGAGCACTGTTGGGGCCATAATCCAGAAGTGGAAAGAACATAATTTCACCATAAACTGGCCATGACCAGGTGCCCCTCGCAAGAGGAGTGAAAAGAATTATCAGAAGAGTTGTCCAAGAGCCAAGGACCACTTGTGGAGAGCTTCAGAAAGACCTGGAATTAGTACAATAGTTTCAAAGAAAACAATAAGACCAGTCATGGCCAGTATGGACGCTCTCCACGCAAGACTCCATTGCTGAACCTTACCAGAACCTAACCACCTACAGTGTTGGTCATCTTACTTTAAAAAAGTAATTAGTTAAGTTACAAATTACTTCTCCCAAAAAGTAATTGTGTTAGTAACTCAGTTACTACATTGGAAAAGTAATTAGTTACGCAGCAAAGTAACTGATTTTTTTTAATATTCTATACGTGTAACTAAGGGGCGGGTCTATTATTACTGTAACCAAGGGGCGCATTTATTATTATTGTTATATATCGTGTAACCAAGGGGCTGCTCTATTATTACTCTAACCAAGGGGCAGATCTGTTATAGCGTGTAAGCAAGGGGCGGGTCTATTATTATTATATCGTGTAAGGGGCGGGTCTATTATTATTATATCGTGTAAGGGGCGGGTCTATTATTATTATATCGTGTAAGGGGCGGGTCTATTATTATTATATCGTGTAAGGGGCGGATTTCTACAGAAGAGGGCGAATGTTAAATTAATGGGCAGAGCTTGATATATAACAATAATAATAAATGCGCCCCTTGGTTACAGTAATACTAGACCCGCCCCTTAGTTACACGATAGACGCCCCTTGCAGAGTAGCACGAGCATCGGGAGCGTGCGGCATCGCCTCGTACAATTACATGTTAACTGCGCCTGCGCGGTGTAGAGTTCACTCAGAGCTGTTTAGGTTCGGTAATTTTCGGAAGCTCCTTCGTACTGCGCAAGCGCTGCGCCTGCGTAGTACAGGGGGTCCTTATATGGCGGTGGAACTTTTTCGGCAGGACACCGGAATTACACTACTGCCATCTAGTGGCGGTAGATGTAATTGGGGTAACTAAGCCAAAGTAATGGGAACTGAGTTACCATGAGGGGAAAAGTAATCAGTTAGATTACTCGTTACCCTCTAAAGTAACTGCGTTATGTAACTCAGTTTATTTTAACTCAGTTACTTACATCACTGTCCACCTATTACTAGTATGGCAAGCCGCAGACAGGAAGGGACAGACAATAAACAGGTGAGATATGCTTTTCGTTGGATCTTTTTCACAGGTATGGCATAGTCGGCGGTATATCTCAGCAGGTCCATGCTTTTTCACATATGTAGCTGAGCTTGTCCTCACAGTTCCGGTCATTCATTGCTTGTGCTCCTCCCAGGATCTCTGCACAATGTTCTCCGCCTTTGTCATTATTGGGTTCTCCCGCATGCCAGGGACTGTAAAAAAAGGAACAATACCCTTTAAGAAAATATTTTTTGATTGCTAGTAAAATCAACAAATCTGCCTCCAAATTACTCATTCACTTGATTTAAAAAATATTTTAGACACACAGCAAGGTCAACCAAAATCTCTTCAGTAGCTTTGTAATGGCCTCATTATGGTTGTTATGTGATCCCAGGAGTCTTCTGGGATGATTCAGAACCAATGTTTATTCAAAATCAAAAAAAGGTCTTGCTAGACTTCCACTTTAACCACTTAACCGCTTCCCGACCGCCTCACGCAGATATACTGCGGCAGAATGGCACGGGCAGGCAAAATCACGTACCTGGACGTGATTTGGTAATTGCCTGCCCGTGGGTCACGTGCGCGCCGCCAGCGGCGCGCTCGCGACCCAGTCGGGAGCTCCGTGACCCCGGCCGCGGGACCAGCCGCCCCAGACCGCCGTTGGTGTCCCGCGATTGGGTCACGGAGCTGAAGAACGGGGAGAGGTATGTGTAAACAAACCTCTCCCCGCGCTTCCTACTCTGCCTGTCATTGATTGGCTGTTCCCGGTCATCGGGAAAGCTGATCAATGACGTCAGACGTCAGCCCCGCCCCCTGATGTAAAAAAAACACACACGTCACCGCCCATAACCCCTCCCCCTAGTGGTTAACTCTTTCACTACAACTGTCATTTATACAGGAATCAATGCATTTAAATAGCATTGATTGCTGTATAAATGACAATGGTCCCAAAAAGGTGTCAAAAATGTCCGATGTGTCCGCCATAATGTCGCAGTCACAATAAAAATCGCTGATTGCCGCCATTACTAGTAAAAAAAAATATATAAATAAAAATGCTATAAAACTATCCCCTATATTTGTAAACGCTATAACTTTTGCGCAAACCAATCAATAATCGCTAATTGCGATTTTTTTTTTACCAAAAATATGTAGAAGAATACGTATCTGCCTAAACTGAGGAAAAAAAATGTTTTTTTATATATTTTTTGGGGATATTTATTATAGCAAAAAGTAAAAAATATTGCATTGTTTTCAAACTTGTCGCTCTATTTAAAAATAAAAACCGCAGGGGCGATCAAATACCACCAAAAGAAAGTTCTATTTGTGAGAAAAAAAGGACGCCAATTTTGTTTTGGAGCCACGTCGCACGACCGCGCAATTGTCAGTTAAAGCGACGCAGTGCCGAATCGCAAAAAGGGGCCTGGTCCTTTGGCTGCCAATTGGTCCGGGGCTGAAGTGGTTAATGCCCACCCGCATTGTACTGTGGACGAGGGGCCGATGTAGGCAAAGCAATGTACTGGTACATCACTGCCTATATCTCGGGTTTAGGGAGCGCACATGTGCACCCTCCACCCGTCAAACTCTGCGATTGTACACAGCGGAAGTCTGTCAGCAAGTCCCGGCTTAGTGTCCAATCACAGTCCAGAGCTCTGTGTTGACAATCAACACAGAGCTCTGTATGGAGGGAACAATCTCTCTGTTTTGCATCCCTGCAAAGAAAGAAGTGTGCGTAAGAAGGAGAAGGAGTCTGCTGACAGAGGAAGCGTTGGCGGTGGCTGGTGATGGGGCCTATGGTAGTGAGGGGACAGTTTAGTACTTCATGTTCCCCACTTAGTGGTAGGGTCTCCATGTTGGAACTTACTGTGTTACAGAGCACCCCTAGGGATTAAGCCTGGAAGTCACAATGTGCAAGGCTTTGCAATTTAAAGTATGGGAGCTGTTCTCTGTGTCTTTGGGCAGAATACAACCTGGTTCAGTGAGTTGAGACAAGTACAAGATGGTGGAACAAGTGTGTGCGATGCGCAACTTGAACAAAATAATTTCATATTCCCAATGCCATTCATTCCCTGTCAGGAGCCATTTCAACACGAGGACGTTTGGCGGTTAAACCGTCCATCCTCCTGCGCTGAGCCCGCTACCATTCTTTATCATCAAGGGGTAAGATATCTTCATTACATTTTTCCTAAAAAGAACTCCCTATTTGCTCTAATTTTATATTTATCCCCTGGTGGTCTCATACTAACAGCCCACCTCATCGTTTCTCCTTAGATAAACTCTATCTCAAGCAATTTTTGGACCCGGTGCAGCACGAATTGCACTATATCTGAACCTCTAACCTCTAAGTTCAGCAATGTGAATGCACACCATTCTCATTCCTATAACACTAAGGCCCCTTTCACACTGGGGCGTTTTTCAGGCGCTTTAGCGTTAAAAAAAGCGCCTGTAAAACGCTTGAAAGAAGCCTCATCTGCAATCCCAATGTGAAAACTCAAGTGCTTTAATAAGAGCCCTTTCACACTGCCAGCGCCCGAAAAACGCTCGTAAAGCGCCGCTTAAACTAGCGGCGCTTTACCAGCGCTTTTCGAGCGCTAGTGGGACACTTTTAACCCCTGCTAGTGGCCAAAAAAGTGCCCACAAAGCGCTGCTGCTACAAGCGCTTTTCAGGCGTTTTTCTGGCGTTTTTCGGGCGCTTCCCATTGATTTCAATGGGAAGAGGCGCTTTAGGAGCGGTATATTCACCACTCCAAAAGCGCTGCAAAGAAGCTGCTTGCAGGACTTTTTCTGACGCCCTGCCAGCGCAGCGCCTCAGTGTGAAAGCACTCGGGCTTTCACATTGGGATTGCAGTTGCAGCTTCTTTCAGGCGCTTTACAGGCGCTTATTTTAACGCTAAAGTGCCTGAAAAATGCCATAGTGAGAAAGGGGTCTCAGTGTGAAAGCACTCGGGCTTTCACATTGGGATTGCAGTTGTAGCTTCTTTCAGGCGCTTTACAGGCGATTTTTTTCAATCCTAAAGCGCCTGAAAAACGCCTGAAATACGCCCCAGTGTGAAAGGGGCCTAACCTGTTTCAGGTAATCCATCTAATATTGACTGGCACTCATTGAGAATTAACCTATAAGCCCTATGCCTTTACTTTGTTTAAAACATATTCATTTGAACTTTTATAGTGTTCCTCTCTGCAAGCGACTCTATGCATTTTTTGGTATCCTGGGAGTGAATCACCTCATGTCTAAAAATGTGTTTTTATACAAGAAACTGACACCTATGTGTGTAATTTTCCTCACATCCATCCAAGTCTATGTGGTAAGATCAGCCTGCCCCTTTTCCATGCTCTCGTCTGCTTTCTATGCCCTTTGTTATCATGTATTATGTGAATTATCTCAATATGTATACTGCTTGGTTTATTAGATGTGTATACTGAGCCAATTTCATTATCTTTTAAATATGTACATTTCATGTGTACTTTTGAAATGGATGCTTTTTCATGCGAATTTGTTATTTCAGCATATCTCTGAGCTATACCTATGAATCTCCTGAAGAAACTCCATAGAGTGAAACATGTCGAGTATGGCAAAGCTCTACACAAATCTTGTCTGATTTAACACATATGTCTGTAATGTATGGATATATTACCTGTGTCCTTTGTCGTTATCTGTCCCCATGGGGAAATAAAAATTTATTTTTTTATACACATCGCTACTGTCTATATCTACCTTTTATAACCTAGATACCGCTTACAAAAAATCCCTGAGGCTTGTGGTCTCACCCTCCCCTTTATTCATTTTTACTTTCTGTAAGTGTGTGGGGCCCAGGAATACAGTATGGCCCAAGGCCTGCAGGCAGCATCAGCCCCCACTGGTCATTGGTGAATGTCATGGCTGGTAACTCTCTCGAGGTGCTCCTAGAGGGTGACTTCCCAACATGTTTGGGGCCTAACATGTGCTTACTAATTGACGCCTTTGGGATGGATCTCAAGCTGTCCTTTCTGATAGTAGGTGGAAGCTGCCCAGGAATGAGAGTCAGGGATGGAGACTCTGATGGAGGAAGGAGCTGGATTCCAGGAGGGGCCTGGTGACTCTCTTAGAACAAAGCATGAGGAAGTCTATGATCCAGCAGAAGCTGTTAATTACGATGTTAATGGTGTCAGAGTTTAAGCTTATGTAGTGTTTCTATCACACATGGAAGACCTCACCTGAATGAAAGGCTGCTCCCATCTGCCCACAGCCAATGATTGATGTTTCCACTGTCCCTCCTCAGTCCTAACCAGTATCTCCCACTTCCTATGGTTGGCAGCAGAGAATCCTGGATCAATAAAGAAATGGTCAACAGAAATATACAGAACATACGCTAGAATGAAGTAGAGGAACAGGGGCGGACTGACCATTCGGTCACTCGGGCACTTTCCGAGGGCCCTGGGCCCCTAGGGGGCCCCATCAGAGTTGCCAGCCTCAGTACAACCAGGGACAGTATGTAAAAATCTGTGTTTTTTTTTTTTACATCCGTCTCTGAAATGTCCCTTACCGACATCCTTTTGGTCTAAAAATCCCAAGATTATAGCTGTCCCACCTCTCCAGTACCTTCTCAGGCAATAGAAACTAGACATGTGCACAACAAAAAAATTTGTTTATTTTCGTTTTGTTTTTTTCGTTTCCGAAAAAAATTTGTTTTTTTTCGTTTCGTTTTTTTCGTTTCCGTTGATTCGTAACGATTCGTACAATCGTAAGTCGTCGGTGTTCGTATTCGTAATGATTCGTACATTCATAAGAGTTAGTTATTTTTTAGTTGATTCGTTTTTTCGTTAGTTTAATTTTCAGACGCATTCGTATTTATTCGTACATTCGTAACATTTGTAACATTCGTAGATTCGTAATCGGAGCATAATTCATAATTTTATGTAATGTGTATGCTATTATTACATTTTAATAATTTAGGAATCGAAAAAAAAAGTTACGAATCGAAAAAAAAAGTTACGAATGTACGAATTTTTTTGTTCAATAGAGACACGGAAAATTACAAATCCCAAAAAAAAAAAAAAAAAAAGTTACGAATCGAAATTTTTTTTTTACGAATGTACGAATTTTTTTGTTCAATCCATTCGAAGCACGTTTAGCAGCATTTCGTAACGATTCGTAAATTTGTAAGTCGTCGGTGTTCATATTCGTAACGATTCGTATTTTTCGTAAGAGTTATTTTTTTCGTTGATTCGTTTTTCTGTTAGTTTAATTTTCGTTTATTCGAAATTCGGACGCATTCGTATTTTTTTTCGTAGATTTAGTTACATTCGTACTTTCGTTAGATTGATTTATTCGTACTTTCGTAACATTGTTTTCGTAGATTCGTAATCGGAGCATAATTCATAATGTTATGTAATGTGTATGCTATTATTACATTGTAAGAGACACGGAAAATTACGAATCGAAAAAAAAAAGTTACGAATTATTTTCGTTCAATCCATTCGAGGCACGTTAAGCAGCGCCATTGTAAGGGACACGGAAAATTACCAATTCAACAAAAAAAAAACAAATGTACGAATTTTTTCGTTCTTCGGATTTTCTTCATTAGTACATTCGTTGTTTCTAATTTGTTTTTTTCGGATTTTCATTGTTTTTCGGATTTGTTCGATTCGAATCATTTGTTAATCGGATTCGTACGATTCGAACGATTCGTTATTCGTATTCGTACGATTCGAACGATTCGTTCATTCGTAAGAAAACAAACGAACGAAAATAATGAAAAAAAAACGAAAAACGAAAAAAAACGAAACAAATTGCACATGTCTAATAGAAACATGTCTGTGTACATGTATGTGTATACTGTGTGATTGTATACTGTGTGACCCCATCATCTCTGATTGCCTGGGGGCCCCATAAACTCCTATTGCCCGGGGGCCCCATGAGTTGTCAGTCCGCCCCTGTAGAGGAATCATATATCACTATAACGAATACAACTTCTTTTATTTTAGATAAAGAGTCATTTTAAGCAGAACAATCACAGTGCAGCTTTTTTATTTGTTTAAATGTTTCCTTACGTAACTTGTCCATACAAGAAGAAAAAAAAACAGGCTGAACTCCAATGACATCACCGGAATCCTGATTTATTGGAACTAACGACCACAAAGGCAGTCTCCACCCATGGGACCTACCCATTAATGTATGTCACCTAACAGGGCTTACTCGTATGCCCCGTACACACGGTCGGAAAATCCGACCACAAAATCCATCGGATTTTTTCCGACGGATTTTGTCCGACACTGGTGTTGCGTACACACGGTCGGACAAAGTTGTCGGAAAATCCGATCATTCTGAACGTGGTGACGTTTGTTGCCTACGACGGGACTACGTAGAGGCTAGTAGCCAATAGCTTTGGTCTTGTAATGTGATCTGAGCATGCGTGGCACTTTGTCCGTCGGAATTCGCTACACACGATCGGAAAAAGTCCGATAGGACTTTGTTGTCGGAAAATTTGAGCGCAGGAGATAAAACTTGTGTACGGGGCTTTAGAGTAACTCATGATTGAGCTTTAAATCTGATCCCCTCCTTCACTGAAGAATACAAATAATATCTAATATTCTTGTATCTCAAGGGCGTTTTTGGATGAATAGCATTGATAGTCAAAAAAACACAAAGTCATTAAGCGCTAAAAACTGGCAGTCCTAAGAGACATATATAGTCTTATCATAAACAATGTAAATAAATGACCGGACCCCAGTGCAGCTGCCAACTTCTGGAAAAAAGTAGACAAAATTAAGCAACAAATGCAGCAATCAATGGGACCAGTACAAAAAGAACTTTGGCAATAGTAATGCTCAATATAGTTCAATTATTGGAAGCACAATTAAATTAAAAAACAACTGTCAAATTAAAATGATATAGTTAAAACCAAAAAAGATATAAAAATCATTCTCATAGTTGAAGTGCTCCGAATTATAATATGCAATACCGCCACACTTCCTGGTGACAGAGGGTTAACATCAATAGGTACACTCATGGGCGTCCGCAGGTAGGGGCAAGGGGGGTCAAGTGCCCCCCCCCCTGGAATCAGGGATCGGATCTTAAATTCAGCACAGTTGTGTCTCTATCGAGGTGCCGCACCCGGGTGCCACCCACCAGTGGGGTGACACCATTAAGGTGCTGTCAAGTGTAGTGTGACTTTGGGCTCTTTTCCCTGCTCAGTCCAGCAGAGAACTTGGCGGTGCTGTGACGGAAGAATGGCGAGCTGCGGGCTATCAGAGGTTTCCCCCGCTCGCCCCACCCATTCTTCTGTCAGGGAGAAGAGACGGCGGCTCTCACCAGGTTCCCCATCCAGCTTCCTGCCCTGCTCCGTTCCTTCCCTATTGGCCATAACTGAGGGCCAATCAAAGGCGACTAGGAGAGGAGAGCTTCATGGGACAGGTAGTCCCAAAAGATTGGCAGCTGCATTTTCCACAGGGAGGAGGCTACAGCTCGATCAAGAGAGAGATTGACAGACTGCAGCCTGGAAAGAAGCTGAGGGAGAGAGCGCTACAGGACAAAGAACGAGGAGTGTGCGGGGCGGAAGCCAGAGGGAGAGCCTGCCAGGGCCACAAAAGAGAGTCATGCTGTCCAGCACCACCAGAGAGAGAGCCACACTGGCCAGCACCACCAGAGAGAGAACGACTGAGCCACTACCAGGGTACAGACATGCTACACTACTGATCAGTGTCGCCCCCGGGGAACCCAGAGTGAGCGATCGTCCAGCCGGAGTGATCACTGCTGTAGTTTTGCTGGGTCTGGTAAGAGGGCCTGTTGGCCATTACCCATTACTTATCCTAGGGACTGTAATACGTCTGCAGACTCTGACCATAATAATGTGATAATGACATTGTCGAAAAGGGGCGGTGCATGGGTGACCCTAAAATTATGCCCCCCCCCCCCTGAAAAAAGTTCTGCGGACGCCCATGGGTACACTCCAATGTCCAGATAATGACCGGATATCTCAATGTGTAGGGAAAACCAGAGTGGAGAGACACAGCTCTCTAAGGTACAACTACTGGTTACTGGAGATGTCAAACTCACTGTGCTGCAGGTGGTGTACTGTAGTCCACACTGCTGGGTGTAGACAAACAGGCAGGCAAGCAGCCTGATACAGCGATCCAGCAAGCTACAATCTGCTAAAGTCTGGCGTCCTGGATGGCGTTCAGAGTGACGTGCACTAGCCCTGAAGACCCAGAAACAAAGATCAAGTCCGGAAAGACCGGAGGCAAGGGGGGGTCCTAGAGTGTCCTGGTGTTAGGCGGATCGCAGGCTCATTGTTGCTGTGGCGACTATGACTTACATGTTTCACGCCCTGCGCTTAATCAAAGTCACGGGAGCCACAGCAGAATAGGATTATATAGGTGTTGGGCGGGGTGAACTATCAGTTCTAATGATGTTAACCCCCTGTATGCCTTATACAAATACAATAATAAACACATACACAAAAGACAGCACATAAATGCAAAAAAAAAAACATGCACCAAGTTTAGCAATAAAGATGATAAAATAATTGCATTAATATTATTATTATTATACAGGATTTATATAGCGCCAACAGTTTGCGCAGCGCTTAACAAAATAAAGGCAGACATTACAATTACATAACAATTTGGTACAAGAGGAATCAGAGGGCCCTGCTCGTTAGAGCTTACAATCTAAAAAGAAAGGGTCAATTGATACAAGAGGTAATAGCTGTGGGGAATGAGTTGATGGAGGAAGTAAACCAGTGTTAGTTAGAAGCAGGATAGGCTTCTTTAAAGAGAAAGGTTTTCAGGGATCGTCTAAAGATGGATAGATTAGGGGACAGTCGGACAGATTGGGGTAGAGAGTTCCAAAGGATGGGAGAAGCTCTGGAGAAATCCTGGAGGCGAGCATGGGAGGAGGTGACAATGTATATATGTGTGTTTTATATATCTATAAAAATAATGGTAATGGACTGTGAAAAATTCAAAAAGACCCCCTTAGAGGGTCTGCATAAATAATGACTAAAACCACCATGTAACATTGAAATTTATATATATGTGGATATATGAATATACAATATATGCTAAAAAGTGAATAAATGTATTTAGTAAATAAATAAAAAATACAACACCAATGGTATACTTGCCGGATGAACAAGCACATACTATTACCCCAAAAAACCTCATTGAGAGAATTATCTCTCAATGTGGAACAGTATGTCATCATCCATCTTACCTATTATCACGTCTGTATATATATATATATATATATATATATATATATAGTCAAATTTGGGCAGGTTACTTTTCATTCAGCAATAGAGTGTAAGAAGCAGGCGTCAAAGTGGTACCTCCAATACTCCACCAATATTCATTTAAGAATCAAGACGGGACACGTACTTCAATTTGCGAAATCCTTTACTTCATTATTTCAAAAAAGCACAGCCACTGTACAGTTACGAGCAAGGCTCTTCGTCAGGCTCAAAACCTCATTTACAAACACATATTTATGCTCGAACTCATGCTCAATTATGAATGAGTTCGAGCATAAATATTTGTTTGTAAATGAGGTTTTTCAGCAACACTGCGCCACCTGGTGGCGGTATATAGACGATGTCTTTGCAGTGTGGCGGGGCAACATTGAATCCCTTATGGCTTTTGATGAGATACTGAATGGCTTCTCTCCGGATATCCAGTTTAAGATAAATGTTGGAGGATCTGACTCAATGCGACATTGGTGAATGTATACTCTGGTATCCAAAAATGGAATGGAGTTCCCTCCAACATTTATCTTAAACTGGATATCCGGAGAGAAGCCATTCAGTATCTCATCAAAAGCCATAAGGGATTCAATGTTGCCCCGCCACACTGCAAAGACATTGTCTATATACTGCCACCAGGTGGCGCAGTGTTGCTGAAAAAACTCATTTATAAACACATATTTATGCTCGAACTCATTCATAAATGAGCATGAGTTCGAGCATAAATATGTGTTTGTAAATGAGGTTTTGAGCCTGACGAAGAGCCTTGCTCGTAACTGTACAGTGGCTGTGCTTTTTTGAAATAATGAAGTAAAGGATTTCGCAAATTGAAGTACGTGTCCCGTCTTGATTCTTACATGTGTGTGTGTGTATATATATATATATATATATATATATATATATATATATATATATATATATATATATATAATCAATAAATTCAGCCACATGTAACTTTATATTAATTAGAAAGATATTATGTAATCACACTCAGGACATCAATTTCTTCATTAAGGCCCCCAGGCGAGAGAGACCCCAATAAATATATCCAAAAAGTCTCCCTTGGGCAAAGGAGGGAGAACCTTTTGTTGTCCGTATGGGTACCCCTAGTGATAGCCTCAATTGCAAGTACTTCCATTTGTCCAAAATCTCTATTATGCTTCTGACGAAAATGACGTGGAACGCTATGCTTAACACATCCCTTTTTAGTCAATCTGCGATGCTCACCGACTCTCGTCTGTAGGGTGCGTATTGTACGTCCCACATACAACAGGCCACATGGGCATCGCAGAACATAAACAACGAACTCAGTGGAACACGTGATGAATTGTTTAATTTTGGAGGGACTTGCCTCCATTGGTAACTATTTCTTAACGACCATGAGGTATTGATTGGCAAGTGAGGCACCCTCTCTTATGACATTGGAAGATACCAGTCCTGGTGTCGAAATAGGTTCTGATATCAAACAGGGGCCTACTATTAGGTTTTGTTAATTTACTAGGAGCTATAATATTTGTAATTGTGTGCAAACGTCTAAAAGTCACTTGTGTCTTGGGAGGAAGTATTGGGGCCAGAATATGATCAAGTTTTAGAATATCATAACGTTTGTATATTATTTTAGAGATAGCTCTATATTTTGTATTAAATGTTGACACAAATCTAACTGTTTGCCATTTCTGAAGAATTATTGTTTCTATTGTTATTCACAGATGGTTGTATCTAATTGGAAAGGAGAGCGTTCATCACTAAATCCCTTGGATATCCTTTCTCCTCAAACGTTTTTTGCATATACTGTCCCTGTTAATATAATCTTCTGTTTTAGTACAATTCCTACGCAATCTGTGGAATAGGCCATTAGGGATATTTGTCTTCCACGTCGGGTGGTGGCAACTAGACATGTGCAATTCGTTTCATTTTTTTTGTTTTTCGGTTTTTTTTGTTATTTTCGTTCATTCGTTATCGTACGAATGAACGAACGTTTCGCTAAAAATTTTAACGAATCGTTCGAAACGAACGAATCTGAAAACAACAAAAATCAGAAAAAAAACTAATTAGAAACAACGAATGTACGAAAGAAGAAAATCCGAAAAACGAAAACAGGAACAACGAAAATCAAAATGAACGAAAAAATTCGTACATTCGTAACTTTTTTTTTTTTTTTTTCGATTCGTAATTTTCCGTGTCTCTTACAATGGCGTTGCTTAACGTGCTTCGAATGGATTGAACGAAAAAATTCGTACATTCGTAACTTTTTTTTTTCGATTCGTAATTTTCTGTGTCTCTTAAAATGTAATAATAGCATACACATTACATAACATTATGAATTATGCTCCGATTACGAATCTACGAATGTACGAATAAATATGAATGCGTCCGAATTTCGAATAAACAAATAAACGAAAATTAAACTAACGGAAATACGAATCAACGAAAAAATAACTCTTACGAAAATACGAATCGTTATGAATACGAACACCGACGACTTACGAATTTACGAATCGTTACGAACACCGACGACTTACGAATTTACGAATCAACAGAAACGAAAATAAACACATTTTTTTGTTGTGCACATGTCTAGTGGCAACTGGTATAATGAAGATACGAATTCCCAGATGTAGGCTTGTTGCGATTACTAGTAATAATGGTATCTTTATTATGAGATAGAACCAGATCAAGAAACACTAGTTCACTCTGGTCCATCTCATGTGTAAATGATAATCGTAAAAAAGATTATCATTACAATATGCAACAAAGGCTGAGAATAGATTCGGAGCACCACTCCAGAACAATAGGACATCATCAATAAAACGACCATAAAAAACAATATACTGAGAAAAAGGATTGTCGGCCCACATCTTCATCTCTTCCCAGTACCACATTGTCAGGTTCGCATATACGGGGCAACATTCGCCCCCCATAGCTGTACCTTTACATTGGAAGTAAAATTTGTCTAAAAACTTAAAATAGTTGTGACGTAAACAAAAATCTATGCTGTAAAGGAGGAATTACGATTATTTCATCGTAATTCATCTCACCGTTCTTGCTTAAAAAATACTGTACAGCAGCTATGCCCACCTCATGGGGTATTGAAGTGTACAGTGAGGCAACATCCAACGAAGCCCACATATAATTATTGTACCAAGAATAATCCTTTAAGATTTCAATGACATGACTATAGTCTCTGATGTATGATGCTAATTGACACACCATGGGTTGTGATAGGTGGTCTATATAGACTGACAGCCCACTAATAAAACTGTTCGTACTAGCGACAATTGGTCTCCCTGGGGGGTCAATCAGGGATTTATGCACCTTTGGGAGGTGATCAAAGTAGGGCGTACTGCATACCCTTGATAGTCAGACTGACTTAAAACAAAGTGTCAGTTTATTGTTGCACAGTTGGCATCATAAATACAATGTAAAAAGTATAATGGTTCATTTCAGTGTAGGTAAAAATATATGAAATAGAATAAATAGTTATAAAGCTGTAATAAGCTTCTGAAAGCATGTGTGCTTCATGGCTGCTGCCTTCTGTCTCCATGCTGTCTTGTGTAACCAAAAAGAAGCACGAAATTAAGTTCTTTAGCCTCGTTCCGCAGACAAAACCCTTTGGGCTCCTTCTGCTAATTTTGTGTTAGTAGAAGTTTGGTGAGTGTTGATTCGCGCTTTTCATTTTGCGCTTTTCCGTTTGTTTCTGAACGGCCGTTCGTCAACTAGCCATGTTGCCGAATCGGAGGAGATAATGTCTTATTTATTATTGGCCTTGGAGTCATTGCTTTGACCCAAGTTCAGTCCAGGAACAGGAGGAGGAGGATTTCTTGGACCAAAAATTGGTTGCTTTATTAATCGTGACCAATTAAGTCATATGCCTTTGCTTCGGGAGCTCCAGGCGAATAATCCTGATGATTTTCAGAATTATCTCTGGATGACGGACCCCTGCTTTCATCAACTCTTTGCATTGGTGACCCCCCCTTATTAAGAAGCAGGACACATGCATGAGGCTTTTCTTTTATTTTTTGGTTGAATGATTTGATTTGTTATATTTTCTATATTTTTGGATGCATAGAATGCACATTTTGGTTAAGTGTTATTGGCAGATAGCATGTCTAATTTTATTTGTTTTCTTTTTTTTAATGTACAATAAAAAAATTGTGGAGAATAATACTTCTAAAATAAATTCTAAAATAAGTGTCTACCGGCGCAAATTAAAATAATATTATAATCAAACCATCCAAATTTGTGAAGATGTGTGAATTTATGTGGTTTGCTGCAGTCAAATAAGGTTCTATTAAATTTAAAACCTGTAAAAAAGTATGAAAAAAAATATAAAAAAAATATATATTTATTTTTTTTTTTCATACTTTTTTACAAGAGAATAATACTTGGCTATGTGTTTTACTTCAAATGACAGTTACATTTTATAAAATACAATGTAAAATTAACAAGGCACACCGATATAGTTGTATCTTTGATCTTAAAAACTACGGGATAATGGTGTTGTGGTAGCTTGCACCAAAAAAAACAAAAAAACAAGCATAATAATATTATTCCTGATGTCACTAGAAAATAAAAGCCATTGAAAATACATTTGGCAGAACTCCATCAGTATCACCAGCAAAGCAGCTTCACTATTATCCCATTAAAGAAGAAGAGAATTGTGCGCTGCATCTCCAGATTTCATAATTTGCTGTGCCACGAATGTTAATTCTTTATTACAAACGCTAGTTTACAAGACCGACCGATTCCGGCCCGTCCTTGCTTCCGAGCATGCGTGTTTGTACTTTGGACTTTAGTCTGACGGACTTGTGTACACACGCTCGGAAAATCCGACAACACACATTTGTCCACGAAAATTTTTAAAGCCTGCCATCCAACATTTGTCTGCGGAAAATCTGACAACAATTGTCCGATGAAACGTACAAAACGGTCGGATTTTCCGCCAACAGCCTGACATCGCTATACTCAGCTTTAGATGAGGATCTATTTTACTGAACATTTGATCAAGATCATTCACACACACTATATTTATTATGACTAATCATAAAACCAAATATGTTTTGCAAGCTTGAATATAATACAGGTGATAATCGGAAAATTTGAATATCGTGCAAAAGTTAATTTATTTCACTAATACAACTTAAAAGGTGAAACTAATATATGAGATTAGTGCTTCATTAACTTCAGGGTCAATGCAGCCGTCTACAAGGAGATTTTGGAGCACTTCATGCTTCCTTAAGCAGATGAGCTCTATGGGGATGCTGACTTAAAGCGGTTCTGCACTGGGGTTTTTTTTTTTTTTTTTTTTTTTTGGGAATATGCTAAGGGGTAATAGGAAAATTGGGGGACTCACCTGTTCCATCTTCATTCGTGATAGCTGCCGGTTTTCGTCCGATGAAGTTCTTTATATTCTGCTTGTCTGCTGGTAGCCATCTTGCCTGTGGGCATGTGAAACCCCACAGGCACTTTAGATGGCCCAGCATGCACCGCCGTTACTGCGCCGAGCTAGCGCGTGCGCAGTAACGGCAAAGTGCAGTTCAGGTTCTCCGAAATCTCGCGAGATGTCGGCACATCTGCCGACATCTCGCGAGATTTCGGAAGATGTGTCCGAAATCTGGCGAGATTTCGGAAGATGTGGCCGAAATCTTGCGAGATTTCGGAAGATGTGTCCGAAATCTGGCGAGATTTCGGAAGATGTGTCCGAAATCTGGCGAGATTTCGGAAGATGTGCCCGAAATCTCGCGAGATTTCGGAAGATGCCCGCACAGACTCCTGGGATCAATGACACCAGATCCCAGGAGACAGTGCGGCGTGACGAGGATCCCCGCACAGACCCCGCCCACCCCCGCAGAGACAGAGGACCGGAAGTCATCGATTACAAGGTAAGTGAAAAAAAAAAACACATTTCATTTAGTACTCTTTGCCTGATTTGGAAGGCAAAGAGATTTACTAAATAAAATGTGTGCAGAACCACTTTAATTTTCCAGCAGGACTTGGCACCTGCCCACACTGCCAAAAGCACCAAAACCTGGTTCAATGACCGTGGGATTACTGTGCTTGGTTGGCCAGAAAACTCGCCTGATCTGAACCCCATAGAGAATTTATGGGGCATTGCCAAAAGAAAGATGAGAGACATGAGACAATGCAGAAGAGCTGAAAGCCGTTATTGAAGCATCCTGTTCTTCCATAACACCTCAGCAGTGCTGCAGGCTGATAGCTTCCACGCCACGCCGCATTGAGGCAGTAATTGCTGCAAAAGGGGCCCAAACCAGGTACTGAGTACATACTTATACTTTTCAGAGGTCCGATATTGTTCTATGTACAATCCTTGTTTTATTGATTGCATGTAATATTCTAGTTTTCTGAGATTGTAGATTTGGGGTTTTCATGAGCTGGAAGCCATAATCATCACAATTATGACAAATTAGACATGTGCAATTTGTTTCGTTTTTTTTCGTTTTCCGTTAAAATTCGTTATATTCGTTCATTCGTTATCGTACCAATGAACGAATGATTCGCTAAAAATTTTAACGAATGATCGAATCGAACGAATACGAAAAACAACGAAAATCCGAAATAATCAAATTAGAAACAACGAAACAACGAAAGAAGAAAATCCGAAAAACGAAAACAGGAACAACGAAAATCAAAATGAACGAAAAAATTCGTACATTCGTAACTTTTTTTTTTTTGTTGAATCGGTAATTTCCTGTGTCCCTTACAATGGCGCTGCTTAACGTGCTTCGAATGGATTGAACGAAAAAATTCGTACATTCGTAACGTTTTTTTTTTTTTTCGATTCGTAATTTTCCGTGTCTCTTACAATGGCGCTGCTTAACCGCTTCCCGACCACCTAACGCCGATATACGTCGGCAAAATGGCACGGGCAGGCAAAATCACGTACCTGTACGTGATCGTGCATGTGCCTGCCTGTGGGTCGCGCGTGGTTAACTCCTTCACTACAACTGTCATTTATACAGGAATCAATGCATTTAAATAGCATTGATTGCTGTATAAATGACAATTTTGTCAAAAATGTCCGATTTCCGCCATAATGTCGCAAAAATATGTAGAAGAATACGTATAACGGCCTAAACTGAGGAAAAAAAAAATTTTATATATATTTTTTGGGGATATTTATTATAGCAAAAAGCTAAAAATATTGAATTTTTTTCAAAATTGTCGCTCTATTTTTTGTTTATAGCGCAAAAAATAAAAACCGCAGGGGCGATCAAATACCACCAAAAGAAAGCTCTATTTGTGGGAAAAAAAGGACGCCAATTTTGTTTTGGAGCCACGTCGCACGACCGCGCAATTGTCAGTTAAAGCGACGCAGTGCCGAATCGCAAAAAGGGGCCTGGTCCTTTGGCTGCCAATTGGTCCGGGGCTGAAGTGGTTAACGTGCTTCGAATGGATTGAACGAAAAAATTCGTACATTCGTAACTTTTTTTTTTTCGATTCGTAATTTTCTGTGTCTCTTAAATGTAATAATAGCATACACATTACATAAAATTATGAATTATGCTCCGATTACGAATCTACGAATGTTACGAAAGTACGAATAAATCAATCTTACGAAAGTACGAATGTACTAAATCTACGAAAATACGTATGCGTCCGAATTTCGAATTTCGAATAAACGAAAAAATAACTCTTATGCCGCGTACACACGATCGGAATTCTCGTCGGAAAAAACTCTGCCGGTTTTTCCGACGGAATTCCGCTCAAGCTGTGTTGCCTACACACGATCACACCAAATTCCGACGGTCAATAACACAGCGGCATAAAACACGTTCGACAGCACTATAAAAGCGAAGTTTAATGCTTCCGAAAAAATACAAATTTTTCAAAGCATGCGTCGGAATTTTGCGTGTCGGAATTGCATACCCGATCGGAAAATCCGATAGAAAGGTTTTCCATCGGAAAAATTGAGAACAATCAACGGAAACGAAAATTACGACTTACGAAAATTACGAAACAAAACTAAAAAAAACAAATTTTTCTATTGTGCACATGTCTATGACAAATCGTGGCTTGAACTATCTTGCTTTGCATGTAATGAGTCTCATGTATTAGTTTCACCTTTTAAGTTCAATTAGTCAAATAAATGAACTTTTGCACGATATTCTAATTTTTCGAGGATCACCTGTATAATACCTATAAGTGCCGGATTATGAATTTGGAATAATATTCTAACATTCACCAAATCCCCAGTAGATAAAAATAAAAACGAAATGCCCCAAACATTTTTCCTGATTCTTAGGTCACATGATAAGCCGAGTCTCAAGTCTTCTTTCTATTGGAATGCAAAGTAGGAGGGTCCTTTGGACATCTCCATTGGAGCCTGAGGATGTGGTCACCTCCCTCTGGCTGCCCATCAATGGGTCCCAAAGACTCAACGTTTGTGAGTTGGCGCTATGAGGGGAGGGGCAACATTTCTTGGGGTATTTTGCTTATAAATAAACATTGATGTTTGTTCCCTACAGCTATGTTAGTGATGGCAGGGTGGAAATATGATTACATTGCAGACAATTTCCAGTCAGCCAAAATCCTGCAGACAGTTAAATATACAAATAAAATACATACTGTACATGGAAGTTGTTTTACCCGCCTAAAGGGTTTGTATTTCTGTCCATCCATTCCTGAGATTTATACTTCTATGCCACATTGCAAAGCCAACCCTGACCTGACTTTTCTCTATTGCAAAATTACAGCAATCAAACAGCTTGCTCAATGCCATTAAGGTTCCACTCAGAACAGGCCTCACCATGGTCGACCAAAGAAGTTGAGTGCACGTGCTCAGCGTCATATCCAGAGGTTGTCTTTGGGAAATAGACATATGAGTGCTGCCAGCATTGCTGCAGAGATTGAAGGGGTGGGGGGGGGGGGGGTCAGCCTGTCAGTGCTCAGACCATACGCCACACACTGCATCAAATTGGTCTGCTTGGCTGTTGTCCCAGAAGGAAGCCTGTTCTAAAGATGATGCACAAGAAAGCCCACAAACAGTTTGCTGAAGACAAGCAGACTAAGGACATGGATTACTGGAACCATGTCTTGAGGTCTGATGAGACCAAGATAAACGTATTTGTTTCAGATGGTGACAAGCGTGTGTGGGGGCAACCAGGTGAGGAGTACAAAGACAAGTGTGTCTTGTCTACAGTCAAGCATGGTGGTGGGAGTGTCATGGTCTGGAGCTGCATGAGTGCTGCCGGCACTGGGGGCTACAGATCATTGAGGGAACCATGAATGCCAACAGGTACTGTGACATACTGAAGAAGAGCATGATCCCCTCCCTTCAGAGACTGGGCCACAGGGCAGCATTCCAACATGATAATGACCCAAAACACACCTCCAAGAGGACCACTGCCTTGCTAAAGAAGTTGAGGGTAAAGGTGATGGACTGACCAAGCATGTCCCCAGACCTAAACCCTATTAAGCATCTGTGGGGCATCCTCAAACGAAAGGTGGAGCAGCACAAGGTCTCTAACATCCACCAGCTCTGTGGCGTCGTCATGGAGGAATGGAAGAGGACTCCAGTGGCAACCTGTGAAGCTCTGGTGAACTCCATGCCCAAGAGGGCTAAGACAATACTGGAAAATAATGGTGGCCACACAAAATATTGACACTTTGGGCCCAATGTGGATATTTTCACTTAGGGGTGTACTCACTTTGTTGCCAGTGGTTTAGACATGAATGGCTGTGTGTTTGAGTTATTTTGAGGGGACGGCAAATTTACACTGTTATACAAGCTGTACACTCACTACTTTACATTATAGCAAAGTGTATTTCTTCAGTGTTGTCACATGAAAAGTGATGATAAAATATTTACAAAAATGTGAGGGGTGTACTCACTTTTGTGAGATACTGTTTATATATATATATATATATATATAGATCTATATGCACTGCAGTATATACATACAGATCTGGGCACAGGGGTTCATTCTTTGAGCATTATTTCACTAGCCTGCCTCAGGAAAATGTAGAATCTATTGGTGATGAACGGTGAGGTAGGTGTGACACTTACCAGCTCAGCTTTGTCCTTCAGGATCAGCATGACGCCATTACGCTTTTCACATTCCTCCCGACTCCTAGTCCAAGTTTCTCCATTGGCCTGGAAATAGTAGCAGTTGGATTTAATTAGTTGCCATCCACTGGGGCAGCTGGTGCAGGAATCCTGGATGTTCGCTGGGAAGAGAGGAGAACACAATGAAGTCATTTCTGAGATCTCAAACGTAAAACAATGCTGGGAAAAAAAAGTGAAGCTGAATAACGGTTATACCAAACACAATCAGAATGTAACTTTCTAAATATCATACTTAAGACATTCTATAGATTATTTTTATATACATAGACCCCAAAGTGTTATCTTACAGTGTGATGATGTGCAATCATGAGTTACTGCATACTACATCGATTGAGACTTGATTAAACTTTGAATGGGCATAGTCAATGTGTAAGGTGGCCTCCTCTATGAATGATGCCATGGAATAAAAGGTCCAAGATGTACATTAGGAGAGGGAGGAAATTTACAGTTTAATAATATCTTTGGATTCCAGTGGCAGAACTACCGGGGTCGCAAAGGTCCACTTGTGACCAGGCCCTGGCATTCCACCACCATGGAGGGCCACAGGACCAAATAGTGTTCGGGGGCCAAGAGGGTAGTAGGCCAGCACACAGCCATACTCTGCACACAACAGCTGATGAGGCAAAAATCTTTCAAAATGTCCATAGAGCCACACTCCAGACACCAGCCTGGACAGGACATCTCCCCCTCAGATCTCTGTCACCAGGAGCTCGACCCCCCACCAAGCCAATTTCTCTATTACCAGCACCATTTCATTGAAGTCTGCCCATATACACAGATCTGAGTTAGTCTTCAACAATATGGCACCCAAAGCCGCATATTTGGGATCCATGTTACTTGTTTTTCAGCATCTCCCCAAACAGGGCGCTAGAGATGATAAACTACACTGAATGGGCGGGTGATAGAAAGAGGGGGAGTGGGAGCGCCAAGAGGAGAAGAGGTAATGGATCAAAGCCAAGGTCCGTCTGACTGAGCCTGCCCTGCATCTGAGCAATGGAAGAGGTGAGGTCAGTGTGACAGCTCCAACCAGGTCACATAGAGTCTATAGGTGGTCACTGTAATCACCAGAGTCCCAAATTCACATCACCCCCTTTACATCGAACTCTACAGGATACCCCTCTACAGTGCAAGGGGGAACTCTGCGGATCTTGATGTAAAGGGGAACTCTGATGTAAAAAGCAATGTTACAGACCTAAGGGTAAACTCTTATGTGTTTGATATAACTGTGAACAGTTAAGTAACTTGATGTTTTCAGTCTGAGGACCTCCCTTCCCTTAGAGCGGTAAAGACATTAAATGTTTCTGTTAAATGTAACATTAAATAACAGGTAACAGTAAGCATTAGCAGGTGAAGGAACCTAACTGTTTTATTGTAATGGGCAACCTGGAGCACAGTTTGGGCAACTGAGATCAGTTTTGCCATCCCTACAGCTTCATCAGTGCCACCTTAACCAACAAAGAGGAGTGCAATGCATGGAGAGGAAAAAATACAACTCCAGTATTTGTTTACTGAATGCTCTGGACTTTACTCAGGATGAACAAAGGTCCATGGTGGGACCCCATGAATAAAGATTCATAATTAGACCCTGTAAATAAAGGTTCCTGGCTGGACCCCATAAATAAAGGTTGATGGTGGGACCCTAAATAACGGTCAATGGTGGAACCCTAATAAATAAATGTCCATAGTGGGATGTCTGAAATAAAGGTTGATGGTGGGACCCTAAATAATGGTCCAGGTTGGGATACCATAAATTAAGGTCTATGGATGGACCCCATAAATAAAGGTTCTTGGTGGGACTCCATAAAAAAGGTCCATGGTGGGACCCCATAAATAAAGATTCATGGAGGAAGACCATAAATAAAAGACCTTGGTTTGACCTCATAAATAAATGTTTATGGTGGAACCACATAAATAAAGGTCCATTGCTACCTGATTTTAGAGCACACAGAGCATTAGCTCTGCATTGGGCCAGGGAGTAAGAAGGAGGGTGGAGCTAGCTATTTTCTGGGCTTCTGTCTCATAATTTATTTCAGGTACTCTAGAGCTATGAATTTACGCTGTGCTTTACATTTATATATATATACATTATTCATTCACATCAGTCCCTGCCCTCAAGGAGCTTACAATCTATAGTCCCTAACTCACATTCATACACATACTAGGGCCAATTTAGACAAAAGCCCGTTAAGCTACCAGCATTCTTTTGGAGTGTGTAAGGAGTACCCAGAGGAAACCCAGGCAGGTGGTGCCATGGTTGGGAATTAAACCAATGATGCTAGTTCTGCTAGGTGGAAGTGTTAGCCACTGTGCTGCCCAATAAGGAATGCCAAATGTTTACCTTTATTTATAATCAATTTTATCTTGTTCAGATCATCCGTAATGTTGGCAACTGGAAAATGAAAACACAAAGCTGAAGAGACTGAACATTGTAACAACATTTCTCATTACTTCCTGTCTAAGTAACAATGGTCACCAGGACATATACAGAGTGGAACTCCTTAAGTGGGAACACAGACCGCAAATAAATAAACTCACAGAGATTCTAATCAGATTCTTAATTCAAATTAATGCAAATGAAAATGGAGATAAAAAAACAACATGGAACCCTTCTCACATATACTAGCACAGAAAGAGTAACCAACTGATGACATGATTCATCAATAGGAGGAATGACCAAGGTATGTAACTAAAACCACAAAAACAATGTACTATTGATAGACCTGTATTGGACCTCCAATGTATATAAATAAGGAAACTAACCAGTAATATAGCTAGTACTTCTATATGCCATAACTGATTAGCACGCAGAAGTCTCACCAGTGATAAGGAAATTATAAAGAGGTGTACCTATGCTTTATTAAAAAAGGCATTGACATTCCAATCAATGTTCATCCCATGAGGGGAGTAACACCTGAGTTGGTATATCCAGAATGTTTCTAATTTAGAAACGGCCCTCACACAGGATTCACCTCTCCAATGGTTGACAAATTTGTCAATGACCTGGAATCTAGTACCTGAGGGATTTTTTTTATTGTGATAGTGCAGGTAATGTCTAGGCACGCTGTGGTTAATGCGACCCTTCTTGATACTAGCAATATACTCGTTCACCCTAACTGAAAGAGATCTAATAGTCTGTCCCAAATATTGCTGTTTGCACGGACATGTAATGAGGTATACAATATAGCGGGTGGCGCAGGTGGTGAAGTGCTTCATCTGGTAGATCACGGAGGTGGTAGTAGACTCAAAGGTCTCAGACTTTCTCCTTCCGCAAAGATTGTGTACACAAACATTATATTTACAACAGGGATAATAATATTACATTCGGGGCAATCTGATTCCTTAAAGATGAAGCTCCCCTATAAACCACTCTTGCTCTATCTGGAAGAGCAGGACCTAACAACGGATCATTTTTAAGTACACTCCAGTGGCGATTAAAAATGTTTAAAATTTGTCTATGTTGTACAGAGAATTCTGTAATGAAGGACCATTTAAACGTGGTGTCAGGTACATGTTTAGATTGTTCAACAGTCAATGTACATCTATCAATCATCGAAACCCTATTAATCTCCTCGTCAATAACCGTCGGGAGGTGTCCTTTCTCGACAAATTTAGAATTCAGGGCTTGTTGATGAAAATCAAATAGATCAGTACAGTTCCATCTGATGTGTAGTAGTTGACCACATGGGACTGATTTAAGCCATGAACTGTGATGGCAACTCTTTGGTTTGAAAAAAGTCTTAGTGGTAAGTCTATGGTCGATGATAGAAATTTCCAAATCAAGGAAGTGTATTGCAGTATCACTGGTCTCATAGCTCAGCTTAATGCCTCTCTCATTATCATTAATAGTGGCCATAAAGTCATGTAAGGACTCTTCATCCCCTTTCCATAAGAGGAGGATGTCGTCAACGTATCTAGCCCACAGGGCCAATTCGGGCCTCTGTAGGGCATAGATGACATCCTCCTCCCATAAAGCCATAAATAAATTGGTGAGGCCATTTGAAGGAGTTTGAGTTGGAGAGCAACTTTGGAACATTGTTCATTCTTGTTGGACTCACCGCTGCTGGTGTGTGGGTCCACATCTTTGGGTATGAGTACCCATCCCCCTTCCCTAGTGTTGGAGGCATGTTCCTGGGTGCTGTGTGTGAATATCACCTTGTTTTGCATCCAGTTCCATTGCTGTTTCCCATGCAATTTTTTATTGTTTTATCTTGTTCAAGGGATCGCATATGATATGATGAATTTTATTTTTATTTTCATTTGAGTGACTTTTATGTTGCTAGTTTGGACTTTACTTTTCACATAGGTGGTATTATTTATGAAACATTTTGTGGCCATCACAGGTCTTTATATTTTGGTTTGAGTACCATATTAGGTTTCATTGGCTATACACCGTCATGAGTACTCCTTGATCATATATGTAATTAGCACTGTACACATGGTTATGTCACCATTTTGAAAAAAAAATCTCAGTTCAGTTACTGATTGTATATGCACTTGGCACTTTTTTCTGAGCTTGTTATAGTTTGGGCCACATCGCTGGATCACATTCTAAGGTTTATATATACATTTAGCACTGCATCTTTTCAGTTTTTTTATTTTTTTATACACTTTAAAAGATTTCCTATAATTACCTGATTTCTGCAGATCAGATACATCCTTTGTCAATCCAGAATCTAAAAAAAAAATATATAATAAAAAAAAAAAAAATATGAATCAGAAACATTGGACAACAAGACTCTCCACAGACAGGAAGGGTGATCAGACTATGAAGAAAACATGTGACTGCTCAGAACGACAGTTGTTCAGAACACGACCCACGTTAAAGATTTACAATTGATTCAGAAAGTGACATTAGAAGGGTGAGTCACTTCCCTAACGATTTCAGTTGTGTATGTACAGTACATTTAAGCTTGTGCTATTGAGCTCTGTACAGAATACATTTTGTTTCCAAGAAAATAGATAAAGAAAGCTTAGAAAAACATGAAAAAGGAGCGGAGAGAGAGATACTGGTAATACTGGCTACAAGGCCTGCCTTGGGTATCTGCACTTGCCACTAATTTATCAAGGGTATTCACACTGCATGTGTGTTTTTTTTTATGCACAGAGATGGAGGGTGCAGGGTATTGGAACCTCCTCCTCTACAGAATTATGTATGCAGGATCTCCTTCCACTACCACCTCCTCCACAGAATTATGTATGCAGGATCTCCTTCTACTACCACCTCCTCCACAGAATTATGTATGCAGGATCTCCTTCCACTACCACCTCCTCCACAGAATTATGTATGCAGGATCTCCTTCTACTACCCTCCTCCTCCACAGAATTATGTATGCAGGATCTCCTTCCACGACCTCCTCCTCAACAGAATTATATATTCTTCATCCCCTTTCCATAAGAGAAGGATGTCGTCAACGTATCTAGCCCACAGGGGCAATTCGGCCTCTGTAGGAAATAGACGACATCCTCATCCCACAAAGCCATAAATAAATTGGTAAGGCCATTTGAAGGCGTTCGAGCTGGAGAGCGACTTTGGAGCATCGTTCATGCTTGTTTGACTCACCGCTGATGGTGTGTGGGTCCACATCTTTGGGTAAGAGTACCCATCCCCTTTCCCTAGTGTTGGAGGCACATTCCCGGGTGTCGTGGCTGAATATCACCTTGTTTTGCATCCAGTTCCATTGCTGTTTCCCATGCATTTTTTTTTATTGTTTTATCATGTTCAAGGGACCGCATATGATATGATGAACTTTATTTTTGTTTTCATTTGAGTGACTTTTATGTTGGTAGTTTGAACTTTACTTTTCACATAGATGGTGTTATTTATGAAATATTTTGTGGCCATCACAAGTCTTTATATTTTGGTTTGAGTACCATATTAGGTTTCATTGCCTATACACCATTATGAGTACTCCTTGATCATATATGTAATTAGCACTGTACACATGGTTATGTCACCATTTTAAAAAAATGTTCTCAGTTCAGTTACTGATTGTATATGCACTTGGCACTTTTTTCTGAGCTTGTTATAGTTTGGGTCACATCCCTGGATCACATTCTAAGGTTTATATATACATTTAGCGCTGCATCTTTTCAGTTTTTTAGCTTTTCATACACTTTAAAAGATTTCTTATAATTACCTGATTTCTGCAGATCAGATACATCCTTTGTCAATCCAGAATCTAAAAAAAAAAATATAATAAAAATAAAAAGTCAATATGAATCAGAAACATTGGACAACAAGACTCTCTACAGACAGGAAGGGTGATCAGACTATGAAAAAAAACATGTGACTGCTCAGAATGACAGTCGTTCAGAACACGACCCACGTTAAAGCTTTACAATTGATTCAGAAAGTGACATTAGAAGGGTGAGTCACTTCCCTAACGATTTCAGTTGTGTATGTACAGTATATTTAAGCTTGAGCTATTGAGCTCTGTACAGAATACATTTTGTTTCCAAGAAAATAGATGAAGAGAGCTTAGAAAAACATGAAAAAAGAGCAGAGAGAGAGATACTCGGAATACTGGCTACAAGGCCTGCCTTGTGTATCTACACTTGGCACTAATTTATCAAGGGTATTAGCACTGCATGTGTGTTTTTTTTTTTTTGTTTTTTATGCACAGAGATGAAGGGTGCAGGGTATTGGGACCTCCTGCTCTACAGAATTATGTATGAAGGATCTCATTCCACTACCTCCTCCTCCACAGAATTATGTATGCAGGATCTCTTTCAAATATCTTCTCCTCCACAGCATTATGTATGCAGGATCTCCTTCCATTACCCTCCTCCTCCACATTATTATGTATACAGGATCTCCTTCCACTACCTCCTCCTCCACATAATTATGTATACAGGATCTCCTTCCACTACCTTCCTCCTCTACAGAATTATGTATGCAGGATCTCCTTCCACTACCTCCTCCTCCACAGAATTATGTATGCAGGATCTCCTTCCACTACCCTCCTCCTCCAAAGATTTATGTATGCAGGATCTCCTTCCACGACCTCCTCCTCCACAGAATTTTGAATGCAGGATCTCCTTCCACTACCCTCCTCCTCCACAGAATTATGTATACAGGATCTCCTTACACAACCTCCTCCTCCACAGCATTATGCATGCAGGATCTCCTTCCACTACCTCCTCCGCAGAATTATGTATGCAGGATCTCCTTCCACTACCTCATCCTCCCCAGAATTATGTATGGAGGATCTCATTCCACTACCTCCTCCTCCACAGAATTATGTATGCAGGATCTCTTTCAAATATCTTCTCCTCCACATTATTATGTATACAGGATCTCCTTCCACTACCTTCCTCCTCCACATAATTATGTATACAGGATCTCCTTCCACTACCCTCCTCCTCCAAAGATTTATGTATGCAGGATCTCCTTCCACTACCTCCTCCTCCACAGAATTATGTGTGCAGGATCTCCTTCCACGACCTCCTCCTCCACAGAATTATGTATGCAGGATCTCCTTCCACAACCTCCTCCTCCACAGCATTATGCATGCAAGATCTCCTTCCACTACCTCCTCCACAGAATTATGTATGCAGGATCTCCTTCCACTACCTCCTCCTCTACAGAATTATGTATGCAGGATCTCCTTCCACTACCCTCCTCCTCCACATAATTATGTATACAGGATCTCCTTCCACTACCTGCTCCCCTACAGAATTATGTATGCAGGATCTCCTTCCACTACCTCCTCCTCTACAGAATTATGTATGCAGGATCTCCTTCCACAACCTCCTCCTCCACAGAATTATGTATGCAGGATCCCCTTCCACTACCTCCCCCTCCACAGACTTATGTATGCAGGATCTCCTTCCACTACCTCCTCCTCTACAGAATTATGTATTCAGGATCTCCTTCCACTACCCTCCTCCTCCACATAATTATGTATACAGGATCTCCTTCCACTACCTCCTCCCCTACAGAATTATGTATGCAGGATCTCCTTCCACTACCTCCTCCTCTACAGAATTATGTATGCAGGATCTCCTTCCACAACCTCCTCCTCCACAGAATTATGTATGCAGGATCCCCTTCCACTACCTCCCCCTCCACAGACTTATGTATGCAGGATCTCCTTCCACTACCTCCTCCTCCACAGAATTATGAATGCAGGATCTCCTTCCACTGCCTCCTCCTCTACAGAATTATGAATGCAGGATCTCCTTCCACTACCTCCTCCTCCACAGACTTATGTATGCAGGATCTCCTTCCACTACCTCCTCCTCCACAGAATTATGAATGCAGGATCTCCTTCCACTACCTCCTCCTCCTCCACAGAATTATGAATGCAGGATCTCCTTCCACTGCCTCCTCCTCCACAGAATTATGTATGCAGGATCTCCTTCCACTACCTCCTCCTCCACAGAATTATGTATGCAGGATCTCCTTCCACTACCTTCCTCCTCCACAGAATTATGTATGCAAGATCTCCTTCCACTACCTCCTCCTCCACAGAATTATGTATGCAGGATCTCCATCCACTACCTCCTCCTCCACAGAATTATGAATGCACTTTCCATTAGACTACTTCTGTGTATTCATGACAACGAATTGCAAAACCAAATTAAAAACAATCAGGGAACTTTAAATACTTACTATTAGCCTTCAGTTGTGTAATTTCTTCTTCGATAATTTTATCTGAGAATGTAAAATAATTCATATAAGTGAATGTTTCTTGATATTTGATGACTCACAAGAGCAAATATTTCCATGCTTGGGAGGCACAGCTGTGGTACATAGAAAGGTATAGTATTGAATGCTAACTGTAAATGGAAATATGACATGATTATTTAAACTCTCAAATGTTCAAGGGTGGAAATGCATCAATGCACAAAAAACAGTACCCTACTTCCCATTACCCACTACTCTCTTATTCTACTTAACTAGATCTGTGGGGTCTCCTCTCACTGCCTCCTCCACAAAGAATGTATTTGGAGTCTCATTCCACTACCTGCTCCCCTACAGAATTATGTATGGAGGATCTCCTTCCACTAACTCCTCCTCCACAGAATTATGTATGCAGGATCTCCTTCCACTACCCTACTCCTCCACAGAATTATGTATGCAGGATCTCCTTCCACTACCTCCTCCTCCACAGACTTATGTATGCAGGATCTCCTTCCACTACCTCCTCCACAGAATGATGTATGCAGGATCTCCTTCCACTACCTCCTTCTCCACAGAATTATGTATGCAGGATCTCCTTCCACTACCTCCTCCTCCACAGAATTATGTATGCAGGATCTTCTTCCACTACCTCCTCCTCCTCAGAATTATGTATGCAGGATCTCCTTCCACTACCTCCTCCTCCACAGAATTATGTATGCAGGATCTTCTTCCACTACCTCCTCCTCCTCAGAATTATGTATGCAGGATCTCCTTCCACTACCGCCTCCTCCACAGAATTATGTATGCAGGATCTCCTTCCACTACCGCCTCCTCCACAGAATTATGTATGGAGGATCTCCTTCCACTACCTCCTCCTCCACAAAATTATGTATGCAGGATCTCCTTCCACTACCCTCATCCTCCACAGAATTATGTATGCAGGATCTCCTTCCACTACCTCCTTCTCCACAAAATTATGTATGCAGGATCTCCTTCCACTACCCTCATCCTCCACAGAATTATGTATGCAGGATCTCCTTCCACTACCTCCTCCTCCACAGAATTATGTATACATGATCTCCTTCCACTACCCTTCTCCTCCACAGAATTATGTGTAGCACCATAACCCTTTATAGGGCAGCTATGAATTTCTGGGCTTCCCGATTACCTCTTCTTTGTAGCTTGTCGTTCTTGTCTAGGGGTTTCCAGGGTTGATATCCAGTAATTGCTGAGACTGACACTCAAAGTCCTTTTGAGGATTTTTTATTTTGCATAATACGTTGAAACAGAACACTCTCTCGGTTGGGAATAGAGGGTATGGGTGATAAAGCTCAGGCACTTTGAACTTGCTGACACTCTAATAAATCTCTCTCTCGGTGATCCACGGAGTAGCCACTCGCAACTGGATGACTCACTGTTGGATAAACCCTTGTATGCAGACCTAGCAGCCAACAAGTGATTCGGAATTGGCAAAGTCTCTGCCACAAACTTGGTCAGGAAACTTCAGATGAACACACCAAAGTCTCTCACAGGAACTTCGTTCCAACTGAAGGATAAGTTAGGAACTTTTCCTATGGTACCTGTATCTTTCAGCCGATCCGGCGATACCGTAGGAAATGTGGATTCACTAGTGTCCATAAATCTCAGCTTCCAGGCTCTTACCGAGCAGCCAGCCTTGTGCGTGGCCCTCCTACGAAGAGTTCTCCCCCGGTTGCTTGTTGAGTTGCTGGGCCTCTCTAATCCTGAGAGGGCACCGGGACACTTCAGAATCCTCCTTCAGTTACTGCGCCTCGACCTAGCCAGTTCCGGGGCTTGGAAACGGATGGATCCCCACCCCAGACCATGAGGACCTCTGGGGCTCGTCAGGATGACCAGGTCTATAGGGTCAGCCGACACTCTGGACCGAGACCCCTCATGGGGCTGGTCCAGACCCGAACCAGAACCAACAGAGCTATCACGTGACTTCAGCACCTTAAGTACCCCTTCCCGGAATACACAGCGGGGCCAGATGTGCCCACTGATTGGCTCTGGGAAAAGATTGGTACCCAATGCATCCAACCAGACTGCGTTCTCAGCTGGTCACAGGTGCTCACCTCACCTATGACCAGGCAGAACTCCAGTACAGCCCAGCCAAACTGATGCCAAAGTGTAACCTAGAACAATTAACCCCAAAACTCCATTACAGTTTTGGGAAAAAACTAAATTTACAATAATAGCGCACACTTTGAAAAAGTGTCGGCGCTAAATATGTATGCAGGATCTCCTTCCACTACCCTCCTCCTCCACAGAATTATGTATGCAGGATCTCCTTCCACTACCTCCTCCTCCACAGAATTATGTATGCAGGATCTCCTTCCACTACCTCCTCCTCCACAGAATTATGTATTCAGGATCTCCTTCCACTACCTCCTCCTCCACAGAATTATGTATACAGGATCTTCTTCCACTACCTCCTCCTCCACAGCATTATGTATGCAGGATCTCCTTCCACTACCTCCTCCTCCACAGAATTATGTATGCAGGATCTCCTTCCACTACCCTCCTCCTCCACAGAATTATGTATGCAGGATCTCCTTCCAATACCTCCTCCTCCACAGAATTATGTATGCAGGATCTCCTTCCAATACCTCCTCCTCCACAGAATTATGTATGCAGGATCTCCTTCCACTACCTCCTCCTCCACAGAATTATGTATGCAGGATCTCCTTCCACTACCTCCTCCTCCACAGAATTATGTATTCAGGATCTCCTTCCACTACCTCCTCCTCCACAGAATTATGTATACAGGATCTTCTTCCACTACCTCCTCCTCCACAGCATTATGTATGCAGGATCTCCTTCCACTACCTCATCCTCCACAGAATTATGTATGCAGGATCTCCTTCCACTACCTCCTTCTCCACAGAATTATGTATGCAGGATCTCCTTCCACTACCGCCTCCTCCACAGAATTATGTATGGAGGATCTCCTTCCACTACCTCCTCCTCCACAAAATTATGTATGCAGGATCTCCTTCCACTACCCTCATCCTCCACAGAATTATGTATGCAGGATCTCCTTCCACTACCTCCTCCTCCACAGAATTATGTATACATGATCTCCTTCCACTACCCTTCTCCTCCACAGAATTATGTGTAGCACCATAACCCTTTATAGGGCAGCTATGAATTTCTGGGCTTCCCGATTACCTCTTCTTTGTAGCTTGTCGTTCTTGTCTAGGGGTTTCCAGGGTTGATATCCAGTAATTGCTGAGACTGACACTCAAAGTCCTTTTGAGGATTTTTTATTTTGCATAATACGTTGAAACAGAACACTCTCTCGGTTGGGAATAGAGGGTATGGGTGATAAAGCTCAGGCACTTTGAACTTGCTGACACTCTAATAAATGTCTCTCTCGGTGATCCACGGAGTAGCCACTCGCAACTGGATGACTCACTGTTGGATAAACCCTTGTATGCAGACCTAGCAGCCAACAAGTGATTCGGAATTGGCAAAGTCTCTGCCACAAACTTGGTCAGGAAACTTCAGATGAACACACCAAAGTCTCTCACAGGAACTTCGTTCCAACTGAAGGATAAGTTAGGAACTTTTCCTATGGTACCTGTATCTTTCAGCCGATCCGGCGATACCGTAGGAAATGTGGATTCACTAGTGTCCATAAATCTCAGCTTCCAGGCTCTTACCGAGCAGCCAGCCTTGTGCGTGGCCCTCCTACGAAGAGTTCTCCCCCGGTTGCTTGTTGAGTTGCTGGGCCTCTCTAATCCTGAGAGGGCACCGGGACACTTCAGAATCCTCCTTCAGTTACTGCGCCTCGACCTAGCCAGTTCCGGGGCTTGGAAACGGATAGATCCCCACCCCAGACCATGAGGACCTCTGGGGCTCGTCAGGATGACCAGGTCTATAGGGTCAGCCGACACTCTGGACCGAGACCCCTCATGGGGCTGGTCCAGACCCGAACCAGAACCAACAGAGCTATCACGTGACTTCAGCACCTTAAGTACCCCTTCGAGGAACACACAGCGGGCCAGATGTGCCCACTGATTGGCTCTGGGAAAAGATTGGTACCCAATGCATCCAACCAGACTGCGTTCTCAGCTGGTCACAGGTGCTCACCTCACCTATGACCAGGCAGACCTCCAGTACAGCCCAGCCAAACTGATGCCAAAGTGTAACCTAGAACAATTAACCCCAAAACTCCATTACAGTTTTGGGAAAAAACTAAATTTACAATAATAGCGCACACTTTGAAAAAGTGTCGGCGCTAAATATTTATGCAGGATCTCCTTCCACTACCTCCTCCTCCACAGAATTATGTATGCAGGATCTCCTTCCACTACCTCCCCCTCCACAGAATTATATATGCAGGGTCTCCTTCCACTACCCTCCTCCTCCACAGAATTATGTATGCAGGGTCTCCTTCCAATACCTCCTCCTCCACAGAATTATATATGCATTTTCCATTTGATTGTACTTCTGTGTATTCAAGAAAACTAACTGCAAAACCGAATTTAAAACAATCAGGGATCATTTCATATCATATACTTACACTATACTTCAGTATCATATACTTACAGTTAGCCTTCAGTTGTGTAATTTCTTCTTCAATAATTTTATCTGAGAATATAAAAGAATTCATATGAGGGAAATGTTTCTTGATGCTTGGGAACTCACAAGAGCAAATATTTCCATGCTTGGGAGGCACAGCTGTGATATATAGAAAGGCATACTATTGAATCGCTGTATGCTAACTGTCAATGGAAATATGACATGACTGCGTAAACTCTCAAATCTGCAAGGGGGAAAATCCATCATCAATGCACAAAAGCCAGCACCCTAATACCCATTACTCTCTTATTCTACTTAATTATATATGTGGTGTCTCATCCCACTGCCTCTTCCACAAAGTTATGTCTTTGTGGTCTCCTTCCACTACCTCCTCCTCCATAGAATTATGTATGCAGGATCTCCATCCACTACCTCCTTCTCCACATAATTATGTATGCAGGATCTCCTTCCACTACCTCCTTCTCCACAGAATTATATATGCAGGATCTCCTTCCACTACCTCCTTCTCCACAGAATTATAAATGCAGGATCTCCCTCCACTACCTCATCCTCCACAAATTTATGTATGCAGGGTCTCCTTCCACTACCTCCTTCTCCACAAATTTATGTATGCAGGGTCTCCTTCCACTACCTCCTTCTCCACAGAATTATGTATGCAGGATCTCCTTCCACTACTTCCTCCTCCACAGAATTATATATGCAGGATCTCCTTCCACTACCTCCTCCTCAACAGAATTATAAATGCAAGATCTCCTTCCACTACCTCCTCCTCCACAGAATTATGTATGCAGGGTCTCCTTCCACTACCTCCTTCTCCACAGAATTATGTATGCAGGATCTCCTTCCACTACCTCCTTCTCCACAGAATTATGTATGCAGGATCTCCTTCCACTACCTCCTCCTCCACAGAATTATGTATGCAGGATCTCCTTCCACTACCTCCTCCTCCACAGAATTATGTATGCAGGATCTCCTTCCACGACCTCCTCCTCCACAGAATTATGAATGCAGGATCTCCTTCCACTACCTCCTCCTCCACAGAATTATGTATGAAGGATCTCCTTCCACTACCTCCTCCTCCATATAATTATGTATGCAGGATCTCCTTCCACTACCTCCTCCTCCACAGAATTATGTATGCAGGATCTCCTTCCACTACCTCCCCCTCCACGGAATTGTGTATGCAGGATCTCCTTCCACTACCTCCTCCTCCATATAATTATGTATGCAGGATCTCCTTCCACAGCCTCCTCCTCCACAGAATTATGTATGCAGGATATCCTTTCACTACCCTTCTCCACAGAATTATGTATGCAGGATCTCCTTCCACTACCTCCTTCTCCACAGAATTATGTATGCAGGATCTCCTTCCACTACCTCCTCCTCCACAGAATTATGTATGCAGGATCTCCTTCCACTACCTCCTCCTCCACAGAATTATGTATGCAGGATCTCCTTCCACGACCTCCTCCTCCACAGAATTATGAATGCAAGATCTCCCTCCACTACCTCCTCCTCCACAGAATTATGTATGCAGGATCTCCTTCCACTACCTCCTCCTCCATATAATTATGTATGCAGGATCTCCTTCCACTACCTCCTCCTCCACAGAATTATGTATGCAGGATCTCCTTCCACTACCTCCCCCTCCACGGAATTGTGTATGCAGGATCTCCTTCCACTACCTCCTCCTCCATATAATTATGTATGCAGGATCTCCTTCCACAGCCTCCTCCTCCACAGAATTATGTATGCAGGATATCCTTTCACTACCCTTCTCCACAGAATTATGTATGCAGGATCTCCTTCCACTACCTCCTCCTCTACAGAATTATAAATGCAGGATCTCCTTCTATTACCTCCTCCTCCACAGAATTATGTATGCAGGATCTCCTTCCACTACCCTCGTCCTCCACATAATTCTGTGTAGCACGTTGATGTTTAGGCATCGTTGCTATTAAATGTACCTGCCAAGAGATAGTTGCCTTGACCAATTGATAGGAGGTCAATTGATTTCACCCTAATTCTGGGATTGCTGCACTTCTCTCTTCTGTCACTAGATGTCTGGGTATCTGGCCACATTAGATAAGACAAGGGCATTGCAAGGACAGATTAGGAATAAATGGAGTGCTGCGAGAGCCTATTTATTTGGTTGGAGTCAGGTGATTGGGGTTCTGTGCCACCTGGATGGCTGTCTGGGTGGACGTGTGTTGTAATGTCCCGGGTTGCTAGGCCATAAGCCTTTGGCCTATCCCGGGGACATCTGGCTGCTAGGCTGTCTGAGGGCCTATCAAGAAGCAAGAGAGCAGCGTAGGGAAGGGACTATGACTTGCAGTCCAACCAGAAGCAATGGTTCTGCCGGCCTGAGAGAACCAGTCGTTGTCGGAGGTAGAGGGGGAAGCTGTCGCCACTAAGGGACCATCCACTTTGCTACCGGAGAGCACTGTGAGTAACTGAAGCAAGTACCAGAGCAGTATTCTCACCAGCCGGGGACAGTGAAGAATTGGGAAAACTTTAGCAGTTGCCAAGCCAGGGACCCAGCCAGTGCAGGTGACACTTGCGGAGCAATATTGTGTGCCAAGCCAGTGACCAAGAGCAGGCCAGCGGAGTGACGCTTGAGGAGTATCTGTGAGTGCCAAGCTAGGGACCCAGCAGGGATGCGGGGGTGACACTTGAGGAAGGTACATAGTGAGAAGTTTGGAAGACCTCATGAGATTCAGTGGCTAGTGTATCTATTAGTCTAGTGAAAGACTGTGAGCTCAGCTAAGTGAAGTTCCACAATAGGAGGTTGTAGAAGAAGTGGATGAGTTCATTGCAACCATGTTGGAAACTGTTACAAGATTGTTGCCATAGGAGACAGAAGTCCTACTCATGCAGACGTGGTGTCTAGCTGGATGCCTTTCCCTGCATGGCTGTCTGCCTATAGAAGTCTCAGAGTTTGGCAATTAACATTGCATCTACTAAAGGGTGTCCTGGCCTTAACCCTCTCTCTCACAGATCTGTTTAAGAGACAATAAATCTCTGCATTCAAGTAGTGTCTGGCACCCATCAATCTACCTTGCATTACGCCCACCATGCCTTGTGACCCAATCTACACAGAAGGATGTCAGCTGTCTCTAACACTAAGGTCACCATTGGGCTTCAGGTGCCCCGGGGATTGGCTACATATGTATGCAGGGTCTATTTCCACTACCTCCTCCTCCACAGAATTATATATGCAGGATCTCCTTCTACTACCTCCTCCTCCACAGAATTATGTATGCAGGATCTCCTTCCACTACCTCCTCCTCCACAGAATTATGTATGCAGGATCTCCTTCCACTACCTCTTCCTCCACAAAGTTATGTATGCAGGATCTCCTTCCACCACCTCCTCCTCCACAGAATGATGTATGCAGGATCTCCTTCCACCACCTCCTCCTCCACAGAATGATGTATGCAGGACCTCTTTCCACTACCTCCTCCTCCACAGAATTATGTATGCAGGATCTCCTTCCACTACCTCATCACCCACAGAATTATGTATGCAGGATCTCCTTCTACTACCTCCTCCTCCACAAAGTTATGTATGCAGGATCTCCTTCCACTACCTCCTCCTCCACAAAGTTATGTATGCAGGATCTCCTTCCACTACCTCCTCCTCCACAGAATTATGTATGCAGGATCTCCTTCCACTACCTCCTCCTCTACAGAATTATGTATGCAGGATCTCCTTCCACTACCTCCTCCTCTACAGAATTATGTATGCAGGATCTCCTTCCACTACCTCCTCCCCCACATAATTCTATTTCTTGCATTACTGCATTTCTATATATTCAGGAGAACAAATTACAACACTGAATAGACAACAAACCGGGAGCATTCCGCATTTACTATTACCTTTCAGTTGTGAAATTTCCTTTTCAATTTTTTTATCTAATAACGAAAAAGAAAATATTTATACAGTATGTGATTTTTCCTTGATGATTGAGAACTCACTTGAACAAACATTTAGAATCCTGAAGATATCAGGAGCAGATTTAACAAAAGTGATCAAATATTGATAATCTTTACTGCAGACATTTTACCATCCTCCTTTATAGAATTATGTATGCAGGATCTCCTTCCAATACCTCCTCCTCCACAGAATTATGTATGAAGGATCTCCTTCCACTACCTCCTCCTCCACAGAATTATGTATGAAGGATCTCCTTCCACTACCTCCTCCTCCACAGAATTATGTATGAAGGATCTCCTTCCACTACCTCATCCTCCACAGAATTATGTATGCAGGATCTCCTTCCACTACCTCCTCCTCCACATAATTATGTATACAGGATCTCCTTCCACTTCCTCCTCCTCCACAGAATTATGTATGCAGGATCTCCTTCCACTACCTCCTCCTCCACAGAATTATGTATGCAGGATCTCCTCCCACTTCCTCCTCCTCCACAGAATTATGTATGCAGGATCTCCTTCCACTACCTCATCCTCCACAGAATTATGTATGCAGGATCTCCTCCCACTTCCTCCTCCTCTACAGAATTATGTATGCAAGATCTCCTCCCACTTCCTCCTCCTCCACAGAATCATGTATGCAGGATCTCCTTCCATTACCTCATCCTCCACAGAATTATGTATGCAGGATCTCCTCCCACTTCCTCATCCTCCACAGAATTATGTATGCAGGATCTCCTTCCACTTCCTCCTCCTCCACAGAATTATGTATGCAGGATCTCCTTCCACTTCCTCCTCCTCCACAGAATTATGTATGCAGGATCTCCTCCCACTTCCTCCTCCTCTACAGAATTATGTATGCAGGATCTCCTCCCACTTCCTCCTCCTCCACAGAATCATGTATGCAGGATCTCCTTCCACTACCTCATCCTCCACAGAATTATGTATGCAGGATCTCCTCCCACTTCCTCCTCCTCCACAGAATTATGTATGCAGGATCTCCTTCCACTACCTCATCCTCCACAGAATTATGTATGCAGGATCTCCTCCCACTTCCTCCTCCTCCACAGAATTATGTATGCAGGATCTCCTTCCACTTCCTCCTCCTCCACAGAATTATGTATGCAGGATCTCCTTCCACTTCCTCCTCCTCCACAGAATTATGTATGCAGGATCTCCTTCCACTTCCTCCTCCTCCACAGAATCATGTATGCAGGATCTCCTTCCACTACCTCCTCCTCCACAGAATTATGTATGCAGGATCTCCTTCCACTTCCTCCTCCTCTACAGAATTATGTATTCAGGATCTCCTTCCACTTCCTCCTCCTCCACAGAATTATGTATGCAGGATCTCCTTCCACTACCTCCTCCTCCACAGAATTATGTATACAGGATCTCCTTCCACTACCTCCTCCTTCACGGAATTATGTATGCAGGATCTCCTTCCACTTCCTCCTCCTCCACAGAATTATGTATACAGGATCTCCTTCCACTTCCTCCTCCTCCACAGAATTATGTCTCCTGTATTTTTCACTAAACTTCACTTCTATGTATTCAGCAAATCTAGTTATACAATTTAATTGAGTTAAAGACCCAGGCAATAAATACTTACCATTACTCTTCAGTTGTGAAATTGTGTCTTCAATACTTTTATCTGAGAAGAAAAAACAATTCACAACAATTTATTTTCATGATGTTTGAGGACTCATACAAACAAATGTTTAGAAACCTAAAGATATAGTCAGGCAAATGGACAAAATGTTTTGAATATTATTCATGTTTACAGCAGACATTGTAAGCAGGATCTCCTTGGACTACTTCCTCCTCCACAGAATTATGTATGCAGGATCTCCTTCCACTACCTCCTCCTCCACAGAATTATGTATGCAGGATCTCCTTCCACTACCTCCTCCTCTACAGAATTATGTATGCAGGATCTCCTTCCACTACCTCCTCCTCCACAGAATTATGTATGCGGGGTCTCCTTCCACTACCTCCTCCTCCACAGCATTATGTATGCAGGATCTCCTTCCACTACCTCCTCCTCCACAGAATTATGTATGCAGGATCTCCTTCCACTACCTCCTCCTCCACAGAATTATGTATGCAGGATCTCCTTCCACTACCTCCTCCTCCACAGAATTATGTATGCAGGATCTCCTACTACCTCCTCCTCCACAGAATTATGTATGCAGGATCTCCTTCCACTACCTCCTCCTCCACAGAATTATGTATGCAGGATCTCCTTCCACTACCTCCTCCTCCACAGAATTATGTATGCAGGATCTCCTTCTACTACCTCCTCCTCCACAGAATTATGTATACAGGATCGCCTCCCACTACCTCCTCCTCTACAGAATTATGTATGCAGGATCTCCTTCCACTACCTCCTCCACAGAATTATGTATGCAGGATCTCCTTCCACTTCCTCCTCCTCCACAGAATTATGTATGCAGGATCTCCTTCTACTACCTCCTCCTCCACAGAATTATGTATGCAGGATCTCCTTCCACTACCTCCTCCTCCACAGAATTATGTATGCAGGATCTCCTTCTACTACCTCCTCCTCCACAGAATTATGTATACAGGATCGCCTCCCACTACCTCCTCCTCTACAGAATTATGTATGCAGGATCTCCTTCCACTACCTCCTCCACAGAATTATGTATGCAGGATCTCCTTCCACTTCCTCCTCCTCCACAGAATTATGTATGCAGGATCTCCTTCTACTACCTCCTCCTCCACAGAATTATGTATGCAGGATCTCCTTCCACTACCTCCTCCTCCACAGAATTATGTATGAAGGATCTCCTTCCACTACCTCCTCCTCCACAGAATTATGTATGCAGGGTCTCCTTCCACTACCTCCTCCTCCACAGAATTATGTATGAAGGATCTCCTTCCACTACCTCCTCCTCCACAGAATTATGTATGAAGGATCTCCTTCCACTACCTCCTCCTCCACAGAATTATGTATGCAGGATCTCCTTCCACTACCTCCTCCTCCACAGAATTATGTATAAAGGATCTCCTTCCACTACCTCCTCCTCCACAGAATTATGTATGCAGGATCTCCTTCCACTACCTCCTCCTCCACAGAATTATGTATGCAGGATCTCCTTCCACTACCCTCCTCCACAGAATTATGTATGCAGGATCTCCTTCTACTACCTCCTCCTCCACAGAATTATGTATGCAGGATCTCCTTCCACTACCTCCTCCTCCACAGAATTATGTATACAGGATCTCCTTCTACTACCTCCTCCACAGAATTATGTATGCAGGATCTCCTTCTACTACCTCCTCCTCCACAGCATTATGTTTGCGGCACTTTCTACTAAAATGTAATAGCCTTTTAAAAAGACCATTTTCATTGTCCAGAGGAACCAGACAGGGTTGTCCCCTGTCCCTATTGTTGTTCGCCATGGCTATAGAGTCTTTGGCTCTTGCTATTAGACAAACATTTGGAACTATTGGGTTTTGCGTGCTGGTCGAGAGGATAAAAAAGCCCTATCCTTTTGGCTAAGATCAAGTGTAGTATCTGTTCTTATCAGTTGCCAAAGGAGGCGATGTTTCTGGCCCTATAGAGAGGGTGGCAGGCTCGCTCTCCGATGGCGTAATTAGTGCCTGGAAGGTACGGTTTCGGTAGGGGCACGCTGGGGGCACTGGATATTGGTGTGGCAGCGTATGGCCTGAGTCTGAGCCGTGCTGGAAGGGTACTCCTGGTGAGGATGGGTGCTGCTATTGGTCGGATCCAGAGGGTCGAGTTACCTGGCCTTCTGGCCTGGATTGGGGTGGCTCTAGCCCCGGACAGTTTTTCGGGAACAGAACGCCGTGAATCCCTTGCTGGAGGGGGAGGAGCGGTTAGTAATTCCCGAATGTAATTAGGTAGGAGTGATGGGAGTGACGGTGAGCCTGTAGGTGTGGCAGGTTCTCACCAAGCTTCCTGATCTCCATGCCTTCCTGCCTGGGGTGGGGGCTGCTGTGGTCCGGACCGTTGGCCAGGACGGTCTTGAAAGCCTATGGAGTATGTGCCCCTGGAGTGGCAGTCCAGGGGTGCCAAACAATCACTGTGTGTGAGGGACACATTGATTTATGGCACCACGGTCACTGCACCAGATCACGCTTTTTTAGCACCTGCCTCTTGGGCCGGGCCTTTTGGCTGGGACCAGAGGAATTTTTTATTCCTGGCCGGAGGGCCTGGTCATTGTTTCACACAATGGCCACTTCTTTCACTCCTCCTCTCCACTATCCCTTCCCCCACTTTATTTTATTTATTCCTTTGTTGTGTGTCACGTTGTTTTTTTGTATTTTTATGTTTGTACACGATTTAGCACGTGTGATTAGTAGGGTCACAGGTCCCAGGTCCTGTCCTGAACGTCAGGGAGGGGGTGGACATGGCCTTCTGGCTTAGTTCGCCCTCTCTCATAGGGTTCTCACCTAGTATTTGGGTGGGTCTGTTTCGGTCCTTGTCCCTGTCAGGAGCCTAACGCCCCGGGGGATTCAGGACAAGGTCCTCTGATTTTAGAGGTCTTGTGTACCCGTTGCACTTTTTTGTCGCACCTCTTTATGTTGTGCACATTTTTTATGCACCGGGTGAGTTTTTGAGTGTGTTTTGCACGCCACAGGCTTTCAATAGAAAAAAAAAAGCCCTATATGCAGTTGATGTTCTAATTTTTTGGGGGGGGGATACCTCAAATTCTTTATTAGAACGTATTAATCTTATTTCTACATTTGTGTTATTTTTGGGTTTTCGGATTAATTGGGAAAAATCAATATTGCTACCACTGGATGAGCTGAAAACATCCTTACCAGATTCAGCTTCCCAAATCCAAAACAAGCATACAGTTATCCCAGGAGTAGAGGTATCCCGAAATGTAAATGACTATATTAATTTGAATCTCAAGCCATTATTAGTTAAATTTACAGATACAGTATATCACAAAAGTGAGTACACCCCTCACATTTCTGTAAATATTTTCTTCTATCTTCTCATGTGACAACACTGAAGAAATGACACTTGTCTACAATGTAAAGTAGTGAGTGTACAGCTTGTATAACAGTGTAATTTTTCTGCCCCTCAAAATAACTCAACACACAGCCATCAATGTCTAAACCGCTGGCAACAAAAGTGAGTACACCCCTAAGTGAAAATTTCCAAATTGAGCCAATTTAGCCATTTCCCTCCCCGGTTTCATGTGACTCGTTAGTGTTACAAGGTCTCAGGTGTGAATGGGGAGCAGGTGTGTTAAATTTGGTGTTATCGCTCTCACTTTCTCATACTGGTCACTGGAAGTTCATCATGGCACCTCATTGCAAAGAACTCTCTGAGGATCTGAAAAAAAGAATTGCAGCTCTACATAAAGATGGCCTAGGCTATAAGAAGATTGCCAAGACCCTGAAACTGAGCTGCAGCACGGTGGCCAAGACCATACAGCGGTATAACAGGACAGGTTCCACTCAGAACAGGCCTCGCCATGGTCCACCAAAGAAGTTGAGTGAACATGCTCAGCGTCATATTCAGAGGTTGTCTTTGAGAAATAGACGTATGAGTGCTGCCAGTATTGCTGCAGAGGTTGGAGGGGTGGGGGGTCAGTCTGTCAGTGCTCAGACTATACGCCGCACACTGCATCAAATTGGTCTGCATGTCTGTCGTCCCAGAAGGAAGCCTCTTCTAAAGATGATGCACAAGAAAGCTGGAGTTGGTGTAAACTCCCATTGACAGTGAAAGGTAGAGTCAATCTTGCCAAAATTATATGGACCCCGTAATTACTTTATATACTTCCTAATTCCCCATATAGATTACATCTTTCTGGTTAAAGAAGATAGACTCTCTTTTTAAAGAACTTATCTGGTGCAAAAAAAACTTTGTATTGAATTGACCACATTAATGCTAGCTAAAGATGCAGGGGGGGGGGGGGGCTTGCTATCCCCCATACCAAAAGTTATTTCTTAGCTTCGTAACTACAGCATTTTGTTGGATGGACGGAAATGACAGACTCTGATCCAATACAGGGTCTGTTACTATCTGTTTATAATGTTTATCCATTAATATCTTTATGGGAGATGAGAAACCTGTTACACGATAAGGGTTCTTAATGGGTAAATTATTTGATAAAACGTGGCAGGAAATGAAAAATAGTACAAGGGTTAATAGTTATACCAGTGCCCTTGAGGGCCCCCTGTACTCTTCTTTAGGAGGGGAGGCTGAGAGGAGCTCCCCGATCGTCAGCCGATTCAGAACTGTAATCGGCACTGTGCAGGGAGCTCCTCACATTAATCTAGTGAAAGCAGTGTGTGCTGTGCTCTTTGTCTCCCCCTACAGTGCAGTACAAGGCAGGAAGAGCCAAGGTAAATGTCTGCCGTTTTTTTTTATAAGACTATCTATCTACTGTATGTGTGTTTATATGTGTGTGCATGCATGTGTGTGGGGGTGTGCATGCATGTGTGGGTGTGCATGCATGTGTGTGTGGGTGTGCATGCATGTGTGTGTGTGTGGGTGTGCATGCATGTGTGTGTGGGGGGGGGGGTGCATGTGTGTGTGTGTGGGGGGGGTGTGCATGCATTTGTGGTGGGGGTGTGCTTGCATGTGTGGGGGGTGTGCATGCATGTGTGTGTGTGGGGGTGTGCATGCATATGTGTGTGTGCATGCATATGTGTGTGGGTGTGCATGCATGTGTGTGGGTGTGCGAGCGGGCGGTGGGGATTCACAGTGGCAGCATTTGGCACACCAGAAGCATTTGATGGGCACAGTGGTGGCATTTTATGGCACAGTGGCGGCATTTGATGGGTACACAGGCGGCATTTGATGGGCACACTGGCAGCATTTGATGGCACAGCGGCAGAGTTTCATGGACACAGTGGCAGCATTTGATGGGCACAGTGGCAACATTTGATGCTACAGTGGTGGCGTTTGATGGTACAGTGGCTGCAATTGATGGGCACAGTGGCGACATTTGATGGTACAGTGGTGGCATTTGATGGTACAGTGGCTGCAATTGATGGGCACAGTGGCAGCATTTGATGGGCACAGTGGCGACATTTGATGGCACAGTGGTGGCGTTTGATGGTACAGTGGCTGCAATTGATGAGAAAAGTGTCGACATTTGATGGTACAGTGGTGGCGTTTGATGGTACAGTGGCTGCAATTGATGGGCACATTTGCAGGATTTGATTGGGCACAGTGGCTACATTTGATGGTACAGTGGCTGCAATTGATGGGCACATTTGCAGGATTTGATTGGGCACAGTGGCTACATTTGATGGTACAGTGGCAACATTTGATGGAACAGTGGCGACATTTGATGGCACATTGGTGGTGTTTGATGGTAGAGTGGCTGCAATTGAAGTTTTTATTTCTGAATTTTTCAGTTTGCTTGCGCCCCCCTAAAAAATTTTGAGCACCAACTGCCACTGGTTTATATGTGCATTTATATATATATATATATATATATATATATATATATATATATAGTGTGTGTGTGTTTTATATATGTGTGTGTGTTTACATGTATGTATGCACATTTTATGTAAAATGCTGTTCCTGCGAAAAGCGACCCATGCTCAGATCGCTTTTCAGAGGCATTTGACAGCCGGTAGAGAGGCAATATGTTGCCTACTTTAACCCCTTAAATGCATCATCACTGCACACAGTTGCAGGAGGGTTGCAGTGCAGCCCCATTCACCTAGGGGTATACTTCAATGGTGCCCTGACTGGAAAAAGATTGTGAAACACCGACATAGAGGAACTCATCTCTCCATTTCCTCCTGCAGCTGCTGAATGCCTGTGAGTGGGAGAGGAGAAGTGGGGGAAATTAAGAAATCGGTTCCTTTATATGCAGCCACCCACTTGTGACTGGGCCCTGGTCGGGCTCGGAGTAAAGAGCTTTGTCCGGAGGTTGGTCGGGGGCCCTCCATGGTTTCTTGCATCGGGGGCCCTGAGGGTTCTAGTTACGCCACTGGGTTATACGTTATTTACCCCATTGTGAAAAAATTCCAGCTATGGAGAATTAAGGAAATTGGAAGGGTTGGATTTATGGAAGACTAAAGGGTTGTGGTATATATTCCAACTATTTCATCATGATGTGTTAAAAGCTTTTACACAATTAAGTAATAAATATGGCATCCCAAAACAAAGATTTTTACACTTTCTCCAGCTTAGGCTACAGGCACAGGCCCGTTGTAATGTATTGAATCTTAATAAATCTATAATAATCTCACTGTTGTCTAAAAGGGATTGTCAGGGAAATGGCCGTGGAAGTATTGGCAATCTTGCCAGTAGAAGAAATGGGCGCCATAGGCGCATCCTGTGACAGATGGATCCCCCTGCTGGCCTATAAAAGACTGCCTCTGTCTGATCCAAGTTGCTGGATTGTCGTCAGCTTCCTGTATCCCTGAACCTCTGTGTTATTCTTTGGATCTACTGTTCTTCACCCGGCTGTTCCAGACCTGTGGACCTCCTCTCCTGGCTCATTCCTTGGCTTGCTTCTTGACCTTCCTTCTGCCTAATTACCCATGCATGACCCCGGCTTGCTATATGGACTTTGCCTCTGCCTGATTACCCATGCATGACCCCGGCTTGCTATATGGACTTTGCCTCTGCCAGATTACCCGTGCATGACCCCGGCTTGCTATATGGACTTTGCCTCTGCCTGATTACCCGTGCATGACCCCGGCTTGCTATACGGACTTTGTTTCAGCTTGATTACCAGTTTATGACCTTAGCTTACTTCACAGATTTGTTCTTGCTTCTTGCCCTCCTGTGTTTGAACCTCAGCCCGGCGTTCACTGCTGTCCTCTGAAGCACAGTTTATTCCAAGCACAGCGGGGAGTTGCCGGCCGCCTGTGCACCACCACGCCCTGACAATCCTCACAAGGTGACTCTTCTGGACCCATCCAGATCCTGCCGGCAACCCTTGCTTCTTTGAGCTGTATACCTCCTGTGGCACTTTCAGAGGTATACAGCACCCAGCCGCAAGTGGAGCCCCTCTCTGCATATTGGCTTTGGATCAGGTACATGACAGGGATGTTAAAAAGGGTCTGTTGTCTGTATCATATTTGGAACGTTTGGCCTTTATTGTTGTAAGTTATGGCGGTTGAGATCTTTGGAGGCCTTCTAAAATTAAGACCAGTATGGCATAGTGGGGAACCATCTTGGTATGGGATCCTCGGGAAGATTCCAGTTAACCGAGGTTTAACTGGGCATTTGGATATGGGTATCGGTGTTGGAAGTTGAAGAGTTGGTATTGTCCCAGAGTTGGCGTGCTGCGACTGGGGACCTGGTGTGACACGCTGATACAATATAAATTTGGGGTCCTTTCAGTGCCTTCAAAGATCTTCAACATGGTTGTGATTGATCTGAAAAAGTATTGTTTGTAAATAATATGTTTATGGTTTATTGTTAATAAAATGGCCGGTACGGCCAAGTTTACTCCAAAAGGGTGTCGTCTGGTTATTTAAGTTGGTAAACATAATAGTAGGGTATGTGCAAAGGTATTAGGCCAGTTGGAGGTCACGGGACAAAGAAACAGCTCCCACCCTCCCGCCCTGTTGTCTGTATTATATTTGGAACGTTTGGCCTTTATTGTTGTAAGTTATGGCGGTTGAGATCTTTGGAGGCCTTCTAAAATTAAGACCAGTATGGCATAGTGGGGAACCATCTTGGTATGGGATCCTCGGGAAGATTTCAGTTAACCGAGGTTTAACTGGGCATTTGGATATGGGTATCGGTGTTGGAAGTTGAAGAGTTGGTATTGTCCCAGAGTTGGCGTGCTGCGACTGGGGACCTGGTGTGACACGCTGATACAATATAAATTTGGGGTCCTTTCAGTGCCTTCAAAGATCTTCAACATGGTTGTGATTGATGTGAAAAAGTATTGTTTGTAAATAATATGTTTATGGTTTATTGTTAATAAAATGGCCGGTACGACCAAGTTTACTCCAAAAGGGTGTCGTCTATTTAAGTTGGTAAACATAATAGTAGGGTATGTGCAAAGGTATTAGGCCAGCTTGCATCTGTCTTACCATAGTCATGGTTTCCATATCTCCTACACACACAAAAATTAACCCAACTATTCATCCTGCATAGGACCTATCGTACTAAGGAGAAGCTATTTAAATGGCAGCGTAGGGATTCACCCTAATGTCCCAGGTGTAATTGGGGTCCGGTCAATTTAATACATATGTTATGGAGATGTCCCAAACTTCACCGATACTGGCAGGGGGTTCTTTCTACTATTAATATGATAGATGAGACAAAGATCCCGGAAAACACCCTTAGGCCCCTTTCACACTGGGGCGGTTTTCAGGCGGTACAGCGCTAAAAATAGCGCCTGTACACTGCCTGAAAAAAACGGCCCCATTCACTCCAGTGTGAAAGCCGGCGGGCTTTCACACTGGAGCGGTGCGCTAGCAGGACGGCAAAAAAAGTCCTGCTAGCAGCATCTTTGGAGCGGGATAGGAGCCGTGTATTCACCGCTCCTATACCGCTCCTTCCCATTGATTTGAATGGGACACCACAGTAATACCGCGGCAATACCGCCGCAAAGCGCCGCTACGGCGGTGCTCTGCAGGGGATTTTAACCCTTTTTTGGCCGCTCACGGGGGGGGTAAAACCGCACCGCGAGCTGCCGTATCTTGCGGGCAAAACGACGGTAAAGCAACGCTAAATAGAGCGCTGCTTTACCGTCACCGCGGCTCCCGCCCCAGTGTGAAAGGGGCCTTAGACCCCTTTCACACTGGGGTGTTTTTTTGGCGTTTTTCAGGCATTAGCATTAAAAAAAGCGCCTGTAAAGCGCTTGAAAGAAGCCTCATCTGCAATCCCAATGTGAAAGCCCGAGTGCTTTAACACTGACATCCCTTTCACACTGGGGCGTTTTAGCATTAAAAAAAGCGCCTGTAAAGCGCCTGAAAGAAGCCGCAACTGCAATCTCAAAGTGAAAGCCTGAGTCATTTCACACAGAGTCGCTGGCAGGGCATCAAAAAAAGTCCTGCAAGCAGCTTCTTTGCAGCGCTTTTGGAGCGGTGAATACACCGCTCCTAAAGCCCCCCTTCCTATTGAAATCAATGGGAAGCGCCTGCAAAACGCCCGAAAAGCACCTTAAAAATGCCCGAAAAGCGCCTTTGGCAGCAGTGCTTTGTGGGCGCTTTTAACCCTTTATTTTGCCACTAGCGGAGGTTAAAAGCGCCCCACTAGCACTCAAAAAACACTGGTAAAGCGCTGCTAGTTTAAGTGGCGCTTTACAAGCGTTTTTCGGGCGCTGGCAGTGTGAAAGGGCTCTTAAAACACTTGGGCTTTCACATCCAATGCACCCTGATCACTGGGGCAGGGTAAATGGGGTGTATGGGGGGGATGGGATGTGGGGGTCAGCTGGGGTGTCAGGGTCTCTTACCTGGCAGCTCAGCTTGCATGCCACGGCCAGCGCAAACCAGCACCCAGCCCCACAGCCCGAGCCAGTCACAGGCACCCTGCCTACAAGACTCTGGTCTCTGGGGGTTGTAGTTTCCTCTGCGCTGCTTGGGAGCTTGAGTGCGGACTACAACTCTCAGAATGCAACAGTGGCCGACCGCCGCAGCCATAAAAATAGCAGCGGGCGCCGGCCGTTTTCAACGCAAGTTAGGGAGGCCTGGGGGGCAATTGCCACTCTGCCCCCCAGCCCAGCCCTCCCCTGAATTGGGCCCAATTACATCATTAATGGGGCACAATCCCACAATCCTCCCACTGACCCCCACGATGGGGTACAATGCCTCCCACTGACACCAAAGATGGGGCATTGTTTTTCCCTGTGATGTGGGGACCTTTTCTACTCCCAAAGGTCACAGTCCGGCCCCTCTAAAGTCTGAAGGACAATAATCTGGCCCACTGTTTAAAAAGTTTGGAGACCCTTGCCTTAATGCATCCTATGCATTAAGGTGAAAAAACCCCTGGCAGTAACAGGCCCCCCAACCCCCCCCCGTTTTACTTACCTGAGCCCCGTATTTCTGTTGTCGGAGATGTGCTCTCCCTCCACGAGGTCCAGGCTCTTGATTGGATAGATTGATAGCAGCGCAGCCATTGGTTCCCTCTGCTGTCAATCAAATCCAATGACGCGAGCGTCGGGGGGGCGGGGCCGAGTCCGGCATTCGTGTCTATGGATACAAAATGCTGTACTCGGACTGCAAGGAAACCCCCCTCGGGGCTTCTCCTAGGGGCTTGTCCGCTGTGAGCCGTGAGAGCCGTCAAGGGATTCCAGAAGAGGACGATTGGGGCCAATCTGTGCAAAATGAGCTGCACAGTGGAGGTAAGTATGACATGTTTGTTATTTAAAAAAAAAAAAAAACTTAAAATCACTTTAAGAAGCATTCTCTGATTGAATGAGGTGGAGAGTATGATGTCAGCACCCCGCCTCTCCACCTTGTCCAGTCAGAGAACACTGAATCTTGAATTTTGAAGTTACTTTCTGATCTCTGGTGGAATCTCGGGGTGAATGTTTGGATCCATCATTGTAAATAAAGGAAATATTCGGTGGTGTCTGCTCCAGCACTTTCAGGATTAACCTTCTTTTCTCTCTGCTCATACTTCCCAATTTGAAAACTGCTGCATTGCATTGGACATGTTTTTTTTAACTCCTTCCCGTCCTGCCCTGGTGTCCCTTTTATTGGGGCCATTAAAGTGGTTGTAAACCTTTACAATCCACTTTTTACTACAGGTGAGCCTATAATAAGTCTTACCTGTAGCTACCCCGGATATCTCCTGAACCTGCACGGTTTAGGAGATATCCCCCTGTATCAGCATGTGCCAACGTCATCGGCACATGCACACTGAAGCAATGACACAGTTGTGCCGTTGCTTCAGCTAGTGTGCCATTACTGGTGGCTCCTACATACGTGGGAGTGATGTCATTGAGGCTAAAGCCAATCAAAACACCGGAGCCCGTGATACTCAGTAGTAACTCAGGGATTGATGTCACCGGCCGGAGCTGTGTGCTGGGACAAGACATGTGCAATTCGTTTAGTTCCTAATTCGTTTTTGAACGGATTTTGTCAAATTCGTTAATTCCGAATTTCCGAAATCTCAGAATTTTCGAAATTTCCGAATTTTCGAATTTCCGAATTTCCGAATTTAAAATTTTCGGATTTCCGAATTTCGAATTTTCGGATATCCGAATATCCGAATTTTGTATTTTTGGATTTCCGAATTTCTGATTTTCGGATTTCCTAATTTTCGGATTTTCGAATTTCCGAATTCCGAATTTTGGATTTTCGGAATTCCGAATTTTCGGAATTCGGAAATTTGAAAATTTGAAAAATCGAAAATCTGAAAAAAAAGAAAGAAAATCTGTTAAAAACTAAATAATAACTAACTATTAAATTATAGGTATTGGAATTCCCTTTCAAATTTGTCTGTTTGTGAACATAACGAATACGAATTTAACCGAAGTTACGAATTATCTGAAATAAGAATGCCGCCTCTAACCAAATGGAACGGAACAAATTAATAATAATAAATAACAATAATAATAATAATAAAACCTTTTTATTATTATTAATTATTTATTATTAATTTGTTCCGTTCCATTTGTTTAGATGCGGCATTCGTTATTTCAGATAATTCGTAACTTTGGATAAATTCGTACTCGTTAATTTAATAGTTAGTTATTAATTAAACTGATTTTCTTTCTTTTTTTCAGATTTTCAAATTTTGGGATTTTCAAATCTTTGAATCCGAAAATCCGAAAGTCCGAAAATTCGGAATTCCGAAAAACCGAAAATCCAAAATTTGGAAATTCGATAATTCGGAAATCCAAAAATTCGATATTCGGGAATTCGAAAATTCGAAATTCGGAAATTCGAAAATCCGAAAATTCGAAAATTCAAAATTCGGAAATTCGGAAATCCGAAAATACAAAATTCGGAATTTCGGAAATCCGAAAATTCGAAATTCGGTAATTCGGTAATTCGGAAATTCGAAAATCCGAAAATTCGAAAATTCAAAATTCGGAAATCCGAAAATACAAAATTCGGAATTTCGGAAATCCGAAAATTCGAAATTCGGTAATTCGGTAATTCGGAAATTCGGAAATTCGAAAATTCGAAAATACGAAATTCGGAAATACGGAAATTCGAAATTCGGTAATCCGAAAATTCGAAATTCGGAAATCCGAAAAATAGAAATGTGAAAATTCCCGAAATTTTCGAATTCCGAATTTGCGAATTTCCGAATTTCTGAATTCCCGAATTTTAGATTTTCCGAATTTCCGAAAAAAGCAAAAAAACGAATGAAACGAAAACGAAAATGAACAAATTTTTTGTCAGTGCACATGTCTAGCTGGGACCGCTGCAGGGGCTTCGATCTAAGGTGAGTATTTCATAATGAGCTAGTATGCTATGTACACTAGCTCATTATGCCTTTGTCTTGCAGGTTTTTTTTATTTTATTTTTGGGCTTACAACCACTTTAAGTGTGTGTGGGGAGGGGGGGGGGGTGATCGGTCTGATCATGTGACCACTGTAATTAGCTGCCTCTGAAGGAGAAGTCTAACCATTTTCCCTCAGCAGATACTTTCGTTTCTTACTGCTTAAAACAAAAGTCAAGTTTTATGTGACTTCCCCATTTTTAACCCATTTACTAAGCCACCCGAACACTTCTACAATCTGTCCAAGTGCTTGTCAGCATCTTTGTGAGAAAAATAAAGTTACCGATCCTGTCACCAACTTGAAGGAAAGCAAAATACTGATTTAGTTTTTTCGTAAATTTTTATATATTAACCACTTTCAGCCCCGGACCAATTTGCAGCTAAAGGACCAGGCCCCTTTTTGCGATTCGGCACTGCGTCGCTTTAACTGACAATTGCGCGGTCGTGCGACGTGGCTCCCAAACAAAATTGACGTCCTTTTTTTCCCACAAATAGAGCTTTCTTTTGATGGTATTTGATCGCCCCTGCGGTTTTTATTTTTTGCGCTATAAACAAAAAAGAGCGTAAATTTTGAAAAAAAGCGCATTCTTTTTTATTTTTTGCTATAATAAATATCCCCCAAAAATATATAAAAAAAAACATTTTTTTTCCTCAGTTTAGGCCGATACGTATTCTTCTACATATTTTTGGTAAAAAAAAATCGCAATAAGCGATTATTGATTGGTTTGCACAGAAGTTATAGCGTTTACAAGATAGGGGGTAGTTTTATAGCATTTTTATTAATATTTTTTTTTTTATTAGTAATGGCGGCGATCAGCGATTTTTATTGTAACTGCGACATTATGGCGGACACATCGGACATTTTTGACACATTTTTGGGACCATTGTCATTTATACAGCAATCAATGCTATTTAAATGCATTGATTTCTGTATAAATGACACTGGCAGTGAAGGGGTTAACCACTAGGTGACAGTGTAGGGGTTAAGTATGCCTAGAGGTGTGTTTCTTACTATGGGGGGGGGGGGGGTGGCTGTCAGCTAGTGAATGCTGATCTCTGCTCCAATCACAGGGAGCAGAGATCGGCATCACTAGTTGCTAGGCAGAACGGGGAGATGCTGTTTATTTCCGCATCTCCCCGTTCAGCCTTCCCGTGAGACTGGCCTCACTGGGGTCCCGACCAGCTCGCGGCATGCGCCCGATGGCACAGCGGCATCTTAAAGGGGACGTATATATACGCCCTTATGCCTGTCCTCGTCATTATGTCGACGTATATCGTCGTGTCTGCCGGTCGGGAAGCGGTTAATATTTAATGGCCTTAAATGTGCCTTAGATTTTGCTAGTAAATCTGACTACTCCAGGAAGAGTCAGTTCTCTAGCCCAGCCCTACCCTCCTTGCACCTCATAGTCCTCTCCTGTCCTGCAAGTGTCTAATTACTGTGTGTGCCGACTCAGTTCATCCATCCTTCTCCCCACTAGGCATGAGCCCGATGTTCGCTAGTTCGCCGGAAACCGAACATTATGGGGCATTCGCGGGAAATTTGAGCGCCTACGGAACGCCTCATAATGAACGCCGAGACTGTCAATGCACTGTGAGGTTGCAGTGCATTGATGGCTGCGGATTGGCCAAAGCATGCACCTAACCTGCATGCTTTGGCCAATCACAGCACGCTCTGCTGTAAGAGCCATGATTAGCCTTTGGCCAATCATGGCTCAGGGGGCTGAGTCCACGCCCCACACTATGTAAGGCTGCTTACACGTACATAGTTTTATGAATGAGACCAGCAAAATTACATTTGTAAAGGAATAAATGTAATTTAAAACTGCTCGCGGCTGTAATGTATTGTCGGATCCTGGAAATATACATAAAAAATCATTGAAAAAAATGAAATGCCCCCCCCCCAGTCCATTACCAGGCCCTTTGGGTCTAATATAGATATTAAGGGGAACTGTTGCCAAAATAAAAAAAATTGCGTCGGGGTCTGGTATGGATTTTAAGGGGAACCCCGCGCCAAAATAAAAAAAAAGGGCATGGGGTCCCCCCAAAATCAATACCAGACCCTTATCCGAGCACGCAACCTGGCAGGCTGCAGGAAAAGGGGGGGATGAGAGGGCGCCCCCCCTGAACCGTACCAGGTCACGTGCCCTCAACATGGGGAGGGTGTTTTGGGGTCCCCCCAAAACACCTTGTGCCAATGTTGATGGGGACAAGGGCCTCTTCCCCACAACCCTTGCCCGGTGGCTGTGGGGGACTGCGGGTGGGGGGGACCAGATCCCAGCCCTCCGCTCTCTCACCCCCCCCTTTTCCTGCGACCTGCCAGGTTGCGTGTTCAGATAAGGGTCTGGTATGGATTTTGGGGGGGGACCCCCACACCATTACCTCACATAGCGAACTGTCAGATGCAATGGACAGAAGTGACAACTGGGTGTCTTCCGGTGGCTTTCTACTTTCCTCAATGGTTGTGTTTGCCCAGTCTGGGCTTGTTTTAAAGTGGTTGTAAACCCTTACACATACCCAGTGAAGTGACTGGTCTCAGGTGATACAAAGAGTTACAACAAATCCTCCTACATGGGTTGTACCTGTTTATCTGCAGTCCCCTCTTCTCTACTGTTCAAAGTGTCATATTTATGAAGCTTATCTGAGGGTTCAGAAAACAGGGGGAAGGGAGCTGAAGTTACACACAGTGAGAGCTGATTGGAGGGAAGGGACACCCCCCCCTTCTTACAGCACTCAGGAACAGAGTTGAGGCTGTCAATCACAGGCTGTGTGCTGGAGATCCCTCCCCTGTAACATTTTTTTCTCTTAGTGTCAGGAAAACATGTCAGAAATTGTTATGCTGATAGCAGAGGAACACAGTAGCAGACAGAAATGACACTTAGTGCTTCTAATTGAGACGAGTACACATTATAGAAGGATATGCATTGTTCATATTTCATGTCTGAGATTTACAACCACTTTAAGGCACCAGGTCAGCAGAGTTTATTTTTATGAGCTTTCTCCTTGGCTGCTCTTGTGATTGATGGGTTTTAATGCTTTAAGGTGTCCTTGATGTCTCTTGCTCTCTAAGCTTGATCACTGCCCTCCGGGTTGATGTTGTTCCTTCTCTTTCCGCCGTTCCTGTCTTCCACTACTGGCCCCTATCGCCTCACTCTGTTGGCCTCTGGCTTTGTCAGATTTCTTTTCTGGTTGGTGCTTCTCTTTCTTTCTCTGTTTAGGGAGGCTCTGGGCTTCTTGGCATTGTGTTTCTGGTAAACATGTTAGGTTCACTATGAGTCCTCCCAGCCCTGATCACCCATCAAGAACTCAGAGCCCAAGCCTAAGGACTTTAAGAAGACCAGGTTTGAGCACTCCCAGCCTTCCTCTTCATCTCACTCCAGCCGATGCTGTTCCTCAAGAATGTGCGAGGAATACCACTTGTCTAGTCCCCATTCACCACCTACACTCAGCAATCTTCACCCAAGAGACTATTGGTGGGTTTGCCATCTAAAAACATTTGCCCGAGGAGGATAACAGGAAAAAAGGATGCTGAATGGCAGAAACTGAAGTTGTTCATCAGGCAGGAAAATGAGTAGAGGGTTCTTTGAGACATTATCTCCTTATTAGAGTAAGAACTCAAAGCCCAAGCGTAAGGACTCCAAGAAGACCAGGTCTTAGCACTCAAAGTATTTTTCTTCCTCTCAATGTAGCTGATGCTGTTCCTCAAGAATGTGCAAGGAATATCACTTGTCTAGTCCTCATTCACCACCTACACTCAGCAATCTTCACCCAAGAGACTATTGGTGAGTTTGCCATCTAAAAACATTTGCCCGAGGGGGATAACAGGAAAAAAGGATGCTGAATGGCAGAAACTGAAGTTGTTCATCAGGCAGGAAAATGAGTAGAGGGTTCATTGAGACATTATCTCCTTATTAGAGTAAGAACTCAAAGCCCAAGCCTAAGGACACCTAAGGACTCCTAGAAGAACAGGTCTTAGCACTCCAAGTATTCTTCTTCCTCTCAATCTAGCTGATGCTGTTCCTCAAGAATGTGCAAGGAATATTGTTTGTGTATTCCCCATTCTTTACTTACACTCAAGCAGCCCTCACCCAAGAGATCATTGGTGGGTTTGCCATCTAAAAACATTTGCCTGAGGGGGTAACAGGAGATAAGGATGCTGAATGGCAGAAACTGAAGTCGTTCATCAGGCAGGAAAATGAGTAGAGGCTTCTTTGAGACATTATCTCCTTACTAGAGCAAGAACTCAAAGCCCAAGCCTAAGGACTCCAAGAAGACCAGGTCTTAGCACTCCAAGTATTCTTCTTCCTCTCAATCTAGCTGATTCTGTTCCTCAAGAATGTGCAAGGAAGGAATATTGTTTGTGTATTCCCCATTCCTTACTTAAACTCAAGCAGCCCTCACCCAAAAGATCATTGGTGGGTTTGCCATCTAAAAACATTTGTTTGGGGAGGGGGCGGGGTAACAGGAGATAAGGATGCTGAATGGCAGAAACTGAAGTCGTTCGTCAGGCAGGAAAATGAGTAGAGGGTTCTTTGAGACATTATCTCCTTATTAGAGCAAGAACTCAAAGCCCAAGCCTAAGGACTCCAAGAAGACCAGGTCTTAGCACTCAAAGTATTTTTCTTCCTCTCAATGTAGCTGATGCTGTTCCTCAAGAATGTGCAAGGAATATCACTTGTCTAGTCCTCATTCACCACCTACACTCAGCAATCTTCACCCAAGAGACTATTGGTGGGTTTGCCATCTAAAAACATTTGCCCGAGGAGGATAACAGGAAAAAAGGATGCTGAATGGCAGAAACTGAAGTTGTTCATCAGGCAGGAAAATTAGTAGAGGGTTCATTTGAGACATTATCTCCTTATTAGAGTAAGAACTCAAAGCCCAAGCCTAAGGACACCTAAGGACTCCTAGAAGAACAGGTCTTAGCACTCCAAGTATTCTTCTTCCTCTCAATCTAGCCGATGCTGTTCCTCAAGAATGTGCAAGGAATATTGTTTGTGTATTCCCCATTCTTTACTTACACTCAAGCAGCCCTCACCCAAGAGATCATTGGTGGGTTTGCCATCTAAAAACATTTGCCTGAGGGGGTAACAGGAGATAAGGATGCTGAATGGCAGAAACTGAAGTCGTTCATCAGGCAGGAAAATGAGTAGAGGGTTCTTTGAGACATTATCTCCTTACTAGAGCAAGAACTCAAAGCCCAAGCCTAAGGACTCCAAGAAGACCAGGTCTTAGCACTCCAAGTATTCTTCTTCCTCTCAATCTAGCTGATGCTGTTCCTCAAGAATGTGCAAGGAATATTATTTGTGTATATTGTTATATAACACAATGATTCTCCTCCCAGCCAATTAAGAATCGGGTCGTGAGACCCGTTTCCCGATTGGCCCGAAAGGAGAATCAAACTTATTGGCCAAGGTGGAGGAGGGAGGAGACGTATGGCCGGAGGAGAAGCAGGGGAAGCCCGACTGCCCGAATCACCAGCCGCCACTATTACTACAGGGTTGGCTCACCCGCAGCGGCTCAGCCACCCAGCATCCAGCACTCCCCAGCTCGGACAGGGGAGGGAGGAGGAGGGGAGATTGGAGTCACCCCGGGCAGGACATCTGCCTCCTAAGGTAAGGAGGCCATCCGTCTCTTTCTGAGGGGGGGGGGGGCTTTCTGCCCTAGGTGCTGACCCACCAGGTGCCATTATAGAAAATACATCCCTGTCTGTCAGCAAAACAATGAGTTTAAACCAATATTCTGGTAATACATGTGTCCTTTCTTTAACAAGAATTGAAATGATTATTACAGTGTAATAGAGATACTCACGGTAACTGAACAGGACACCGGTGAGGATGAACAAAATCAGGAAAGCCAATATTAGGAGGACCCCCAGGATCAGTATCACTCGGTACTTTCTACTTCTGGCAGCCAGAATTACTACAGACAGAGAGGATAGTGAATAATCCTGTGTGTATCAGCCGGTATAATAATCCTCCAGAATTCTTATCTGACATAAAGACATTTTATATTCATCCTTAATAATAATAATAATAATAATTAGACATGTGCACAACAAGAAAAATTTGTTTATTTTCGTTTTGTTTTTTTCGTTTCCGTTGATTCGTAACGATTCGTAAATTCGTACGTCGGTGTTCGTATTCGTAACGATTCGTATTTTCGTTAGAGCTATTTTTTCGTTGATTCGTTTTTCCGTTAGTTTAATTTTCGTTTATTTGTTTATTCGAAATTCGGACTCGTTCGTATTTATTCGTACATTCGTAACATTCGTAGATTCGTAATCGGAGCATAATTCATAATTTTATGTAATGTGTATGCTATTATTACATTTTAAGAGACACGGAAAATTACGAATCGAAAAAAAAAGATACGAATGTACGAATTTTTTCGTTCAAATCCATTCGAAGCACGTTAAGCAGCGCCATTGTAAGGGACACGGAAAATTACCAATTCAACAAAAAATAAAAAAAATACACATTTTTTCGTTCATTTTGATTTTCGTTGTTCCTGTTTTAGTTTTTCAGATTTTCTTCTTTCGTAGATTCGTTGTTTCTAATTAGTTTTTTTCGGATTTTCGTTGTTTTCGCATTCGTTCGATTCTAACGATTCGTTATTCGTTAAAATTTTTAGCGAATGAACGAAAATAACGAAAAAAAACGAAAAACGAAAAAAAACGAAACGAATTGCACATGTCTAATAATAATCTGTGTGCTCCATCTCACCATACAAATCTATCATATTAGGTTATTCTGCTGATTGAATTTTCTAACAAATTCCAAATTTTTAGAATGATTCAAATCCAGATCAGTCAAAGAATTGTCGACAGATTCAAATTCTGTGTGAAGAATAGCTGGTTGTTAAGGAGTGGGCTAGGAAGCCGGCCGCGTCATTAACAACTGATCACTCATCAGCTGCCAACGTTTTTTTTTTTTTGCTACTGACAGCAGAAATGTAAACAAAAGAATGCCGGCAATAAAAATATGCAAAAAAAAAAAACAATGTGAGGTCAGCCCACTCTATACCAGGCCCTTTGGGTCTTTATAGGATTTTAGAAGGAACCCAACGCCAAAATAATAATAAAAAAAAAAAACGGTGTGGGTCCCCCCCCCCCCCCCCCCCCCCCCCAAAATTCATACCAGACTCTTATGTGAGCATCCAACCTGGCAGGCCAGGAAAGTGTGTGGGGGGGGGCAACCACCCCCTCCTCCTGAACCATGCCAGGTCCACAAGCTCTCAAAAGGGGGCGTGGGTGCTTTGGGGCAGGGGGGCTTTTTAAAAAAAATGGCGGCGGCGCTTTGCGGAGGTTTTTAACCCTTTTGCGGCCGCTAGCGGGGGTTAAAACCAACCCCGCTAGCGGCCGCATACCGCGGGTAAAACGATGGTAAAGCAGCGCTAAATATAGCGCTGCTTTACCGTCGCCGCCCCGCACCGCCCCAGTGTGAAGCCAGCCTTAAGGGGAGTTTCATGCATTTTAAAAGTCAGCAGCTACAAAAAGTGTAGTTGCTGACTTTTAATGAACAGACACTTACCTGTTCCACGGTCCAGCGATGCGGCCGAATGGGGTGTCGCTCCTCTCCCCCTCCTCTTCGCCGGCGCCTCCATTGCCACTCAGGGCACCCGGCCGTGACAGCTTTCGTCTTCACGGCTGGGCACGCGCGGCGCATGCGTGAGTCGCGCTGCGCTCCCGGAGTGGATAGGTGATCTCCTGGGACCTGTCACGTGTCCCAGGAGATCGCCTAGAGGGAGGAGTCGCCTAGGCGGTTCCTGGGCGGAAGGAGGAAGTGGGACAGGAAGTCCCCCTCCTAATGAAGCCCCACTCCCCCCCCAAAAAAATTACATGCCAAATGTGGCATGTAAGGGGGTGAGGAGTGCTTAAAGCGGAAGTTCCATTTTTGGGTGGAACTCCGCTTTAAAATCCATACCAGATCCGAAGGCCCTGGTATGGATTGAGGGGGACCCCACACTGGAATTCGCTTGTACCCCCCCCTTTCCTGGCCTGCCGAGCTGCATACTCAGATAAGGGTCTGATTTGAGTTTTAAGGGGAACCCCACGCCAAACCTAAAAGAAAAAAAAAACAGCATGAGGGAGGGGCACTTTGTGGCAGGAGGGCTCTTCTCCCCCAATGCACCTTGTCCTCATGTTGATGGGGACAAGGACCTCTTCCCCACAACCCTGGCACAGTGTTTTTTGTGGTGCAGGGGTTACTTATTGGAATCTGGAAGCCCCCTTTAAAAAGGGGGTCCCCAGATCCCACCCCCGCACGTGAATGAGTAAAGGGTACATAGCACTCATTCACCAAAAAAGTGAATAAAAATACAACAGTTTTTGGCAAGTCCTTTAATAAAAACAAAAAAACAATATCCCCCCGAAGTAGACCCAACATCAATCAGGTTGCCCGCTGCTACTGCTCACCCACCCTCTTTTTTGGGTCGGCGGTGGTGGCGTGCATCATGATTCATATTGGATCTACCTTGGGGAACATTTAATTTTTATTTATTTATTTTTTTAATAAAGGAATTGTCAAAACTGTCTCTGCCTTTTTATTTCTTTTTTTGACCTTTATGGGTGAATGAGTAGGGGTACAATGTAACTTATACTCATTCACATGGGGGGGGTGGGCCTGGGTCCTTGGTGCCCCCTTGTTAAAGGGGGCTTCCTGATTCTGATAAGTGCCCGTCCCGCTGACCCCAACCCTGGCCTGACAGAGCCCCCCTGCCTATGTTGAGGGAATGTGGCCTCGTATGGTTCAGGAGTAGGGTGGCGCTCGCTCGGATAAGGGTCTGGTATAGTTTTGGGGGGGGACCCCACGCTGTTGTTTTTAAAGCGGTTCTGCACTGGGGTTTTTTTTTTTTTTTGGGGGAATATGCTAAGGACTACTAGCTAAATTGGGGGACTCACCTGTTCCATCTTCCATCGCGATCTTAGCCGGTTTTCCTCCGATAAATTTCTAGTAACGGCAGTAAGTGCAGCTCACGTTCTCCCACATCTCGCGAGATTTCGGAAGATGTGGCCGAAATCTCGCGAGATTTTGGAAGATGCCCGCACAGACTCCTGGGATCAATGACACCAGATCCCAGGAGACAGTGCGGCGTGACGAGGATCCCCGCACAGACCCCGCCCACCCCCGCAGAGACAGAGGACCGGAAGTCATCGATTACAAGGTAAGTGAAAAAAAAAAAAACACATTTCATTTAGTACTCTTTGCCTGATTTGGAAGGCAAAGAGATTTACTAAATGAAATGTGTGCCGAACCGCTTTAAATATTGGTGTGGGGTTTCTTTTTAAACACATACCAGACCTAGGGGTCTGGTATGGATTTCGGGTGCTCCCCCAATTTTTTTTTTTAAACCGCCATTTGTTTTGTTTACACCCTGCTGCTGTTGTTGGGGACAAGGACCTCTTCCCCTCAACCCTGATTCGGTGGTTGTGGGGGGGGGGGGGGTGCGGGGATGACTTATTGGCATCTGAAAGCCCCCTTTAGGTCCTGCCCCCCTCATATGAATGAGTATGGGGTCCATAGTAAAAAAGTGTAGAAAGTAAAAAAAAAACACGACAACAGTTTTTGACAAGTCCATTGTTAACAAGGAAGTAAACTATTTTATTTTAGTTGTACCTACAGGTAAGCCTAAACTTGAACAGTTTAAAGCCCCATACACACGGTCGGACTTTTTCATGGATTCTGTCCGATCGGACAATGTTGTTGAAAAATCAGACCGTGTGTATGCACCATCGGACAGTGTACGTCGGATTGTCCGACGGACAAAGTCTTATCTCCTGCTGGAAAGATTTGCCGACAACACGGTCCGATCACACCAAATCTGATCGTGTGTACGGTTGTCCGACCAGACAAAGTGCTACGCATGCTCACATCACATTACAAGACCAAAGCTATTGGCTACTAGCCTCTACGTAGTCCCGTCGTAGGCAACAAACGTCACCACGTTCAGAATGATCGGATTTTCCGACAACTTTGTCCGACCGTGTGTACGCAAAACCAACATCAGACAAAGTATGACGGACAGGATCCGACCGACCTGGTCCGCGGATTGTCCGACCGTGTGTATGGGGCTTAAGAGATATTCAGAGTGCATGCAGCCGATGATGTCATCGGCACATGCGCTCTCAAGGTCCGGCTAATCGCGCCAGACTTTCACAACCCCTGCCATAAATGCTCCCTGTGTGCATGAACGGGAGTGACGTCATCGCTGCTTCGGCCACTCAACACCGGAGCCTGCAAAGCCAGAAGGAACAGCGGGGAAGATGTCAGCCGTCTCAGCCACTGCATGGCTTCATTCTAAGGTAAGTATTTCATAATGAGCTAGTAAGCAATGCTTACAACCTCTTTAAAAAACAAAAAAAACAAAAAAATGTCCCCCAAAGTAGATCCAACATGAAGGCTCCCGCTGTCTGACAGCTCCGAAATAACTAAGAGGCAGGACCCCCTGATGATGTCATCGGGTGACCCCACCACCTTGTGGTGTCATAGACCCAGCATACCCCATGCCCTGGGAGCATTTGGCGTGACCGGAGAGTTATTTTCTTTTTTTTTTTTTCTGGTTGGCAGTGGTGGTTGGCAGTGGTGGCGGGTGTCGTGATTGACAATGTATCTACACCAGGGGACATTTATTTTGATTTTTGATTTTTTTAATAAAGGACTTGTCAAAAACTTGTGTTGTGTTTTTATTTACTTTTTACACTTTTTTTTGGTGAATGAGTAGGGGTACTGTGTACCCCATATTTTTTCACATGGGGGGGTATGGAATCTGAGCCCCCTTTTTAAAGGGGGGCTTCCAAACGATAAGCCCCCTGCCCGCAAACCCCCACATCCACCAGCCAGGGTTGTGGGAAAGAGGCCCTTATCAACATGGGGGACAAAGTGGTTTGAGGGGCTTTTTTTCCTGCATTTTTCATTGCCGGCATTCTTTTGTTTACAATCATCTGTCAGCGGGGGAAGCCCGCTGACAGCTGATCAGTCATCAGGTGTTAAGGACGTGGCAGCCGGCTTCCTGGCCCGTTCCTTAAAAAAAACGCTATTCTTCACACAGAATTTGAGTTTGTTTGATCATTTTAAGGCCGATCATAATTTGAATCGTTCTGAAAATTTGGAATTTGTTAGAAAACAAATATTTCGAAATGAAATTAAACAAATTTCATTATTATTTTATTTGGAGATTTGGATACATCCGAATAACCAAAAATGCATCTGAATTTATATGAAACAAATTGCACGTGTCTATATCACATCCTATTATATCATATAATTATCTTCTACTATTACTCTATATATCTACAGCATACATCACATCCCATTACATCATATGTATTGTATTTAGAGGTGACATTTATACTGAAGCATGGGAACCAATGAGATTCTGGCTTTTATTACTTCTATACAGACATAGTAAGAGGTGATATCTGATTGGTTGCTCTGGGTTATAGATCCAGTATAGCAGTATTAGTATTAGTAGACATGTCCGATAAATGGAGACTCGGGTACTCAGCTGTCTACAATGAATGAAAAGGACACCCCTCATTATAATAACTTACCTTTGGCTTTTAGTGTTTTCTTCATCCTCGGTACATCGAGATCACACGTGTTGGAATATATATTGTCCTCACAAAGTTGATCTATAGAGGAACAGAGACCTTCATATGAAGACTTACAGGTTCTGGAGAGGATATTCAGAGAATGCAATTCAGATATAATGGAGCTCTGTGAATGTACTGACCTCAGAAGTCAGCTCTGCTCTCACTCAGCACTGACCATGTTTAATCCTTATGCCGCTAGCATTTTCTTCAGTTCCTTCCAGGTTTCCGGCTTCCGCTGTGTGACGCTTCTCTTCTTCTGACACTTATATAATGGAACCGTGCGTCAGAGGGGGGCGGGGTCACCGGGTGGCCCCGCCCTCCGTTATATAAGAAGTGTCAGAATAAGAGAAGCGTCACACAGCGGGAGCCTCCCATGGATGCGGAGCGGGCCAAGAACGAAGCGGGGGAGGAAGACGCAGCAGAAGAAGAAGCCAGACGAGAACACTGGAGCAAGAAGCAGAGGATCGGAGGAAGAAGCAGAGGAAGAAGAAGCAGAGAAAGAAACCGAAGGATGAAGGAAGGAAGAAGACCCGAAGAAGATGGAAAGAAGAAGACTTTAAATAAAGGAATTGTCAAAAACGGTCTCTTGTCATTTTAAAAAATGTTTACACTTTTTTTTTGTGAAATGGTAGGGGTACTTTTGTACCCCATTACCATTTCACACAGAGGGGGCCGGGATCTGGGGGTCCCCTTGTTAAAGGGGGCTTCCATATTCCGATAAGCTCCACACCCGCAAACCCCCACAACCACTGGGCAAGAGTTGTGGGGATGAGGCCCTTCTCCCCATCAACATGGGGACAAGGTGCTTTGGGGGCTACCCTAAAGCACCCTCCCAATATTGAGGGCATGCGGCTTTGTACGGTTTAGAAGGGGGGCGCTCTCTCTTCCCCCCTCTTTTCCTGCATCCTGCCAGGTTGCATGATTGGATAAGGGTCTGGTATGGATTTTTAGGGGGACCCCCACGCCATTTTTTTTTTATTTTGGCACTGGGTTCCCCTTAAAATCCATACCAGACCTGAAGGGCCTGGTATGGATTTTGAGGGGGACCCCCACGCCATTTTTTTTTAATTTTGGCTCAGGGTTCCCCTTATAATCCATACTAGACCTGAAGGGCCTGGTATGGAATTTCGGGGAGCCCCATGCCGTTTTTTTGGTGTAGGGGGGTTCCCCTTAAAATCCATACCAGACCTAAGGGCCTGGTATGCCCCTGGAGGGGAACCCATGCCGATTTTTCTCGCGCTGCTTTAATAGGCAGATGTGTGCGCTATTATCAATAGCATATTATTATTGCTGGTGCGCATATGCGTGCACCGGTACACACGCTGAATTAATGATTTATCCGGCGCACCAATTAAGGTATGAACCGGCGCCGCGCATTCATCTTAGTAAATGACCGTCCATAAGTCACTGATCACCGCCGATACTAGTATAGTGTCTGTATGGATCAGTATCTTGATCACAATCATGACTATTCTAGTGTCCCCAATAGTAAAGTGTCCCCAAAAATGCAGTGTTAGCAGGATCATCCCCCGATCACTGCCAGCACTTGCGACATGTAGCAGAATTCACCATGGCTTACATTTATGAAGAATTTCGATTTTATTGGGTATTATAAAAGAATATTATAACAGAAACATTTTCAACATTATTTTTTTTTTTAAACAGTAACCGCTTCCCACATTTGAAAAATTGCCGCCGCCTCTGGTGGGAAGCCAGGATCTTTTTTTTTTTTTTTTATTTCAGGCTTCCCAGCCTAGAGGAGAGATGTGGGGACTTATTGACCCCCAAATCTCACAGTAAAGAGGACCTGTCAGGCCCTATTCCTATTACAAGGGATGGTTACATTTCTTGTAATAGGAATAAACTCGATTAAAAAATATGTAAAAAGAAAGCATCAAACTAAAAAAAGAAAAGTAAAATTAACAATAAAAAAAATATTAAAGTGCCCCTATCCCCGTGTGCTCGCTTGCAGAAGTAAACACATACGTAAGTTACGCCCACATATGTAAAGGCATTCAAACCACACATGTGAGGTATCACCGCAAATGTTCGAGTGAGAGCAATAATTCTAGCCCAAGACCTTCTCTGTAACTCCAAAAATGTAACCTGTAAAAAATTTGAAACCGCCGCCTATGGGGATTTTTAAGTACCGCCATGGCGCCATTCCACGAGCGTATGCAATTTTGAAGCGTGATATTACGTATCTATTTAATTGGCGTAACATCATCTTTCACACTATGTAAAACAATTGGGTTCGTTTTTTTTTTTCTTTTTTTAATGCATGAAACTCCCCCCCCCCCCCAAAAAAAAACGATATTGACAAAATTGCTGTGCAAATACAGTGCGAGATAAAAAGTGGCAATGAGCGCCATTTTATTCTCTAGGGCAGTGATGGCGAACCTTGGCACCCCAGATGTTCTGGAAATACATTTCCCATGATGCTCATGCACTCTGCAGTGTAGTTGAACATCATGGGAAATGTAGTTCCAAAACATCTGGGGTGCCAAGGTTCGCTATCACTGCTCTAGGGTCTCTGCTAAAAAAAATATATATCGTGTTTCGGAGTTCTGTGTAATTTTCTTTTAGCAAAAAAATTATGATTTTTACATGTAGGAGAGAAATGTCAGAATTGGCCTGGTGATCAAGTGGTTAAATACCACCAAAATAAGGCTCTATTTGTGTAAAAAAAAAAAAGATATAAATTGAATGCAGTGTTGTATGACCATGCAATTGCCAGTTAAAGTAGTGCAGTGTTGAATGGCAAAAAATTGCCTGGTCACGCAAATATAAAATAACATTGATCAGGCAAGAGATAGAGAGATACAAAGTAACATTGTTTATAAACATTGATCAGGCGAGAGAGAGAGAGAGAGAGATACAAGGTAACATTATTTATAAACATTGATCAGGCGAGAGTTATGCCTCGTACACACGTACGGACTTTTGCCGGCGGACCTAAGTCCAGCGGACAATCCGCTGGACTTTCCGGCTAGGTCCGCTGGACTTTCCGAGGGTGTGGACTTGCCCACACACGCACGGACTTCTCCAGCGGATAATCCGCCGGCCAAAAGTCCGCGGGACTTTTGAAAATGAACGGACTTGCCCACACACGGAGCAGTCCGTTCATTTCGAACGTAACTTCAGGTTACGTAGCTAGCGTAGGCAGTAAATGCCGCCGCGCTAGCTCCGCAAGCTGGCATGGATTTAAAGGGAATCCCCACGCCGAAAAAATGGCGTGGGGGTTCCCCCCAAATCCATGTCAGACCCTCATCCGAGCACGCAGCCTGGCAGGCCAGGAAAGGGGTGGGGACGAACGAGCGCCCCCCCCCTCCTGAGCCGTACCAGGCCGCGTGCCCTCAACATGGGGGGTGCCCTGGGGAAAGGGGGGCCGTGCGGCCCCCCCACCCCAAAGCACCTTGTCCCCATGTTGATGAGGACAAGGGCCTCTTCCCGACAACCCTGGCCGTTGGTTGTCGGGGTCTGCGGGCGGGGGCTTATCGGAATCTGGGAGCCCCCTTTAATAAGGGGCACCCCAGATACCGGCCCCCCACCCTATGTGAATGAGTATGGGGTACGATGTACCCCTACCCATTCACCTAAGGTGTAAAATGTAAAGTAAAAAAAAACACCCACACTTTTGAAAAAATAGTTTATTGCACTGCTCCGGGGGTCTTCTTCCGTCTTGGGGGTCTTCTCGCCGGACTCCCCCGCCATTTACCAAGCTCTTTTACCGAGCGAGGGGAGTCCGGCTACCTTCTTCGTCGTCGCCGCCGTCTGGGGGTCTCGATCCGCCTTCGGGGGTCTTCTTCCGTCTTGGGGGTCTTCTCGCCGGACTCCTCCCCTCTCTTCTGCTCTTTTACCTAGCTCTTTCACGAGGGGAGGAGTCCGGCTACCTTCTTCGTCGTCGCCGCCGTCGTCTGGGGGTCTCGATCCGCCTTCGGGGGTCTTCCGGGGGTCTCTTCTGTTCTTGCGGCGGTCGTCGTCTTCTGCGCCGCCGGCGCCTTGTCCTTCTTCTTGTCCTTCTTCTTGTTCTTCCGATGTTGACCCGTCGCTGTCTCTGCCCGGAATGCCTGTGCCGATCTGCGCTCGGACTTATATAGGGACATGGGGGACAGGGTCACATGCACATGTCACATGGTGACCCCGCCCCCTTGTGTTGTCACAGTCCCGGAGGATGCTGGGACTGTGACATCGCAAGGGGGCGGGGTCACCATGTGACATGAACATGTGACCCTGTCGCCCATGTCCCTATATAAGTCCGAGCGCAGAGCGGCACAGGCATTCCGGGCAGAGAGAGCGTCGGGTCAACATCGGAAGAAGAAGAAGAACAAGAAGGACAAGAAGGAGGACAAGAAGAAGAAGGCGCCGGCGGCGCGGAAGACGACGACCGCCGCAAGAACAGAAGAGACCCCCGGAAGACCCCCGAAGGCGGATCGAGACCCCCAGACGACGGCGGCGACGACGAAGAAGGTAGCCGGACTCCTCCCCTCGTGAAAGAGCTAGGTAAAAGAGCAGAAGAGAGGGGAGGAGTCCGGCGAGAAGACCCCCAAGACGGAAGAAGACCCCCGAAGGCGGATCGAGACCCCCAGACGGCGGCGACGACGAAGAAGGTAGCCGGACTTCCCCCGCTCGGTAAAAGAGCTTGGTAAATGGCGGGGGAGTCCGGCGAGAAGACCCCCAAGACGGAAGAAGACCCCCGGAGCAGTGCAATAAACTATTTTTTCAAAAGTGTGGGTGTTTTTTTTTTACTTAACATTTTACACCTTAGGTGAATGGGTAGGGGTACATCGTACCCCATACTCATTCACATAGGGTGGGGGGCCGGGATCTGGGGGCCCCCTTATTAAAGGGGGTTCCCAGATTCCGATAAGCCCCCGCCCGCAGACCCCGACAACCAACGGCCAGGGTTGTCGGGAAGAGGCCCTTGTCCTCATCAACATGGGGGACAAGGTGCTTTGGGGTGGGGGGGCCGCACGGCCCCCCTTTCCCCAGGGCACCCCCCATGTTGAGGGCACGCGGCTTGGTACGGCTCAGGAGGGGGGGGGCGCTCGTTCGTCCCCACCCCTTTCCTGGCCTGCCAGGCTGCGTGCTCGGATGAGGGTCTGACATGGATTTGGGGGGAACCCTCACGCCGTTTTTTCGGCGTGGGGATTCCCTTTAAATCCATGCCAGGTCACGGAGCTAGCGCGGCGGCAGTAACTGCCTACGCTAGCTACGTAACCTGAAGTCACGTGCTAAATGAACGGACTTGCCGATGAGCGGCAAGTCCCTTCATTTCAAAAGTCCCGCGGACTTGCCCACTAACGGCGGGATTATCCGCTGGACTGCCAAGTCCAGCGGATAATTTGAGAACAAAACCTGAAACTTTAGTCCGCCGTACTTTGGCACCAAAAAGTCCGCCGGCGCCCACACACGAGGGGATTATCCGCTGGACTTCAGTCCAGAGGATAATCCCGCGGGATTGTCCCTTCGTGTGTACGCCGCAATAGAGAGATACAAAGTAACATTGTTTATAAACATTGATCAGATGGGAGATAGAGCGATACAAAGTAACATTGTTTATAAACATTGATCAGGCGAGAGATAGAGAGATACAAAGTAACATTGTTTATAAACATTGATCAGGCGAGAGATAGAGAGATACAAAGTAACATTGTTTATAAACATTGATCAGATGGGAGATAGAGAGATACAAAGTAACATTGTTTATAAACAAAATAGAGAATTGTGAAGTTACAGTTACTTATGAAACTACCCTGTTTCTTCCATCTGCAGATGCTGTTAAAACAATGAGACACAAAAAAAAAATTTTCTTTTTAAAAAAAAATTGTCTTTGTATTAACCCTTAGTTTACCCTAATTGCCCATCATGCACCTACTTTCCCTTCTCCCTTCATCCAATTATTTAACAATTCTGCTTTTTTTTTTTTTTTTTCTTTTACCTTTAGAATGTAAACAAATAACCTTTTTTTTTTTTTTCATCCTATTTTTTTAAAAAAAGTACAACATTGAAAAAATAAAAAAATCCTCCTTAACTGTAAATTACTTTGCCATTCTCTGTACCAGAAACATAATTCCCTGTCATTTCAAACAGGGCACGCTGTAGAAGAACATTTTTTATTTTTTATCTAAAGTAATATTTTTTTTTTTTGTGTAAAAGAAAAAGTAAGAAAACATCCCCACGCCCTGGACTAATGTAAAAAAAAAATAAATAAAAAAAAATCAATACACACTCCAACTAATGGACAATTGCTGCCAACATACCACATAAATAATACTAATAATAATAAAAAAAAATTATGCAATTTATATATGTTTTTTTTAAACTAACAATGGTCAAAAAAGAAAAAAAAAGTGTGTATTTTTTTTCATTTTGTTACTTTTGTTGCATAAAATAAAATATATATAAAATATCACACAAAGAAAGTTGTGTTTTTCCTTCAAAACAATATATATATATATATATATATGACTTTGTTATCTTAAGTAATGACGCGGTTATTGCTGAATAAACGGGTCTATAGCAGATATGTAAATATCGCTCGGCTCCATAGGGCGGTTTACAGGTGGGAGAAGGTAAGTGGTGAAGAATACTAAATAATATATGGTCAGGCTTCCTGTCTTCCTCAATACTCATCAATTATCATGTCTACCACCTACCTGGCTCCATCTCTAGACGTTCAGTTCCCCTCATTGCACGCTGTGAACAAGCTCAGTTCCGTGCGCTGTGCGATCTGCGTCTCCAACATCTGCTGTTGCTTCATTTATAGTGTTCCTATAGGAAGACGTTGCGTCATTCTGTATTCAGATTTTAGGAACTTACACATGCCACAATGAAGGGGAAGTGTGTGGAGTTCTGTAGAATTCTGTATATCATTACCGCACAGGAATTTGTGCCCGCTCATGAACAGAATATGTAATCTCAGCGAGTTCTGATTGGTTTATAATACATGTATAATATGTGGTGTGCATTACTTACCATCAAAAATAACATTTGAGCTGGACAAGAATTGTTTGTTTAAGAGGGGACCATCACTGGTCTTCTTAGGGGGGCTTCTCAGGGTAAGTGACAGAGGAGACACCAATCATGGTAGACAATGGAGTGGAGAGTGGAGATATCAGCCTGACTGGATAAGAAGACCTGGACATAAATTGTTCATTCAAGAGTGGACCATCGCTTACACTGGTCTTCTTGGGGGGGGGGGGGGGGGGCTTCTCAGGGTAAATGACAGAGGAGACACCCCAATCATGGTGGAAAATGGAGTGGAGGAGATATTAGCCTGTCTGGATAAGAAAGGGGGTGTTGAATGTGAACTCCCTGTCATAACAGGCCAATGCCCTCAACATGGGGAGGGTACCTTGCCAGGGAGGAACCCCCTGACAAAGTATCTTTCTTCCATGTTAATGAGGACAAGGGTCTCTTCACCACATCTCTGACTTAGTTCTGGACTCTAATTGGTTTATAATTAGAGTTGAGCGGACACCTGGATGTTCGGGTTCGGCCGAACTTCGGGAAAAAGTCCGGGTTCGGGACCGAACTTGACCCGAACTTGACCCCGAACTCCGAACCCCATTGAAGTCAATGGGGACCCGAACTTTTGAACACTAAAATGGCTGTAAAAAAGTAATGGAAAGGGCTAGAGGGATGCAAACGGCAACAAAATGTTGTTAAGAGCATGGCAAGTGATCTGCAAACAAATGTGGATAGGGAAATAACTTAAAATAACATAAAAAAAATAAAAAATAAAAATAAAATGCTGGAGGCCCCCTTCTCAGCAGAAGAGGTACAGGAAGTCATTAAGAACCTCAGAAACTCAACGGCACGATGCCGCACATATGGTGGGAATACCCCAGAATACGCACTTTCTGGAAAAAATTATTCAATTTAATGGATAAGATAGTGGGAAAATAAAATACTTGGAAATTAAAAAAATGAAAAAATATAATCTTGACCTAGGAGGACGAGGTCCATATGGAGTAGGAGGTTGAGGTGGCGGTGGATGTGGCGGTGTAGGTGGAAGCGGCGGTGGAGGAGGACGAGGTAGCCAACACTGGTTCAAAAATACAACAATGGCTGGGTAAGGCTAGTGGTGAATGATGTGTCGAATTCTGTCCCCCGTCGCATAGTGTCCGCCCTGTACTGCGCTTGCTCAGTATGTAGGACAAGGGGATTTTTAAACTCTCCGAAGACGATGTGCGGTGACTCCAGGTTCAAGCCACATCATCTGAGGTTGAAGCCTAGCCAAGCGAGCCCGTGAGGGGCCCTGTTACTATGTGCTACCGTATGTCCACTTGGATGGTCGGGCTTGAACCTGCACTTACTGCGCAGGCGACGTTCATCTTTGGAGATTTTGTGAATCTCCTTGTCCTCCGTACTGCGCAAGCACTGCACCTGCGCAGTAAGTGGCCGGACACTATCCGATAGCAAGACAGTTTTCGTCAGAACACTGGTATACATGTCTATTCTGCACAAGGTACGGCCAAGTCCTGTGGGATCCATGCCTGGTTCATTTTAATGAACGTGAGCTTGTCCACATTGGCTCTGGACAGGCGGCTGCGCTTGTCTGTGATAACGCCCCCTGCCGTGCTAAATACACGTTCAGATAATACACTGGCGGCAGGGCAGGCCAGCACCTCCAAGGCGTATAGGGCAAGCTCAGGCCATGTGCCCAATTTGGAGACCCAGAAGTTGAAGGGGGCAGACCCGTCATGCAGTACGTGTACGCGTGTGCACACATACTGCTCCACCATGTTGGAATGAAATGCTGCCTCCTGCTAAGACGTTCCATCTCAGCTGGTGGTGCTGGTTGTTGTGGCGTGCTGACAAAGCTTTTCCACATTTCGGCCATGCTAACCCTGCCTTCCGAGGTGCTGGCGGTGCCCCGGCTGCGTTGGCGACCTCTTCCTCCTCCTCTGCCTTCGCCTTGTGCTTCCACCGTACCCCCGCTGCCAAGTGGGAATGCCACCAGCAGCGCGTCTACCAGCGTGCACTTGTACTCGCGCATCTTACGATCACGTTCCAGTGAGGTAATTAAGGACGGCACGTTGTCCTTGTAACGGGGATCCAGCAGGGTGGCCACCCAATAATCAGCACCAGTTAAAATGTGAGAAACTCGGCGGTCGTTGCGGAGACACTGCAGCATGTAATCGCTCATGTGTGCCAGGCTGCCCAGAGGCAAGGAAAAGCTGTCCTCTGTGGGAGGTGTATCGTCTGTGTCCCCTGTATCCCCCCCAGCCACGCACCAGTGATGGACATGAGCTGGTCTGGGTGCCACCCTGCTGTGAACATGGTTCCTCCTCCTCCTCCATCTCCTCCTCATCCTAAAGCGTGTCTAAAGCGTTTATGAACACGCAGAAAATGCTATTGGGAAAAAAAAAAAAAAAAAACACTGCAAAATTAAATTTTTTTGCAATGTTTTTCCAATAGCAGAATACACACAGACTATGGTGTATCTCTTACTATATGCAGTGTTGGCCCTAATGGTGCACTGAGCTTGCAGGTAAAACTTTTATATTTTGTCTGGCACTGGCCTCATGGCACTGTTAAAAGACTGTGCACTGCACCCCAGACAGGGTACAATTGATTTAGGAATCTCTTGAATAATTCTCTCTGCCTCTTTCTTTTCCTTACTAAAGAAACTCCCTACTCTATTCTAGCTATCTAGATCGCTCACTGATCTAACTAATTAGAAGAAAAGTTAAGGAATGTGGACTGACTGACTGACTTTATCACACTAACTCCTAAAATCCTCTCAGCAGCACAGGAACCTGTCTATAGCAGAATGACGCTGTGTGCTGTGTGTCTGGACTATATATAGAGGCTGGGTCACATGCTGCACTGCCCAATCATAGCCATGCCATTAGTAGGCATGGCTGTGATGGCTTCTAAGGGCACACTAGTGAAACTAGTGTCGATTGGCTGCCCTGCAGCTCTTAAAAAGGCGCCAATACATCGCCGAACACCGGACCCGAACATACAGCCAATAGTTCGGGTTCGGGTCCGGGACCCGGACACCCAAAAGTCCGGTACGGACCCGAACTTTACAGTTCGGGTTCGCTCAACCCTATTCATAATACATTGGTGTGTCTCAAAAATAACATTAGAGCTGGACATAAATTGTTTATTCAAAAGTGGACCATCACTTACATTGGTCTTCTTGGGGGTGGAGGGCTTTTCATGTTAAGTGACAGAGGAGACACCAATCATGGTGGACAATGGAGTGGAGAGACGAGATATTAGCCTGGCTGGATAAGAAAGGGGGTGTTGATTGTGAACTCCCTGTCATAGAAGGCCAATGCCCTCAACATGGGGAGGGTACCTTGCCAGGGAGGACCCCCGGGCAAAGTATCTTGCTCCCATGTTGATGAGGACAAGGGTCTCTTCACCACATCCCTGACTTAGTTCTGGACCCTGGTTGGTGTATAATACATTGGTGTACCTCAAAAATAAAATTAAAGTTGGACATGAATTGTTTGTTCACGAGTGGACGGAGGAGACACTTATCATGGTGCACAATGGAGTGGAGAGAGGTGACATCACCCTGGCTGGCTAGGAAAGGGGGGGGGGGGGGTGTGAGTGTAAACTCCCTGTCATAACAGGCCAAATGCCTTCAACATGGGGAAGGTACCTTTCCAGGGAAGACCTCTTCACCACTTCGCTGAGGGTGGTTGTGGTTGCGGTCCCTGAGGGCCTACAGGTGGGGGCTTACCAGAATCTTGGAAGCAACCTATCATTCCCCCACATTTGTTAAATGATAAGGGTCCGGTGATGTCATTTACCAAAAAGGGTCATGTCCATATTTGGTCAATGATGTCACCCAGGAGACACCCGGTCTTTTATTTACATTTAGTGGCAGGCAATTGGAGCTGTCATTTGTGGTGAGTATGTGATGGGAGGAGACATGTCAGCAGGTTTTTTTTTTCTTTTGGTAGGATGGCTGGCGTTGTTCATTATGATTGACATGGATCTGCATCACTGAGTCTGATGAGAGTTGTAGTTCTTCTAGATTAGACATGTGCAATTCGTTTCGCTTTTTTTTCGTTTTTTGTTTTTTTTCGTTATTTTCGTTCGTTCGTTTTCGTACGAATGAACGAACGATTCGCTAAAAATTTTAGCGAATAACGAATCGTTCGAATCGAACGAATCCGAAAATAACAAAAATCGGAAAAACAACAAATTAGAAACAACGAATGTACGAATGAAGAAAATCCGAAAAACGAAAACAGGAACAACGAAAATGAAAGAAAAAATTCGTACATTCGTAACTTTTTTTTTTTTTGTTGAATTGGTAATTTTCCGTGTCCCTTACAATTGCGCTGCTTAACGTGCTTCGAATAGATTGAACGAAAAAATTCGTACATTCGTAACTTTTTTTTTTCGATTCGTAATTTTCTGTGTCTCTTAAAATGTAATAATAGCATACACATTACATAACATTATGAATTATGCTCCGATTACGAATCTACGAATGTTATGAATGTTACGAAAGTACGAATAAATACGAATGCGTCCGAATTTCGAATAAACGAAAATTAAACTAAAGAAAAAACGAATCAACGAAAAAATAACTCTTACGAAAATACGAATCGTTATGAATACGAACACCGACGACTTACGAATCGTTACGAATCAACGGAAACGAAAAAAACGAAACGAAAATAAACAAATTTTTTTGTTGTGCACATGTCTATTCTAGATTGAGAGCATCTCAGTGTCCATGCTGCAGTTTTACAGCTGAACTCCAGCCTTCCCTTCAGTCTTTCACAGCTCTGCAGATTGCTGTGATTCGCTGCATGCTATCAACTTTTCACAGTATGCAATAGAAGCTGCAATAAGTCATATAGATTCTGCCTCATTTCCTGGCTGGAAAACACCCAGCATCATCTAATCCTTTTCTCCCCTTTTCCTCCACCTATGGTGCAAGGAAAGGAAATTGCATAATGTACGCCTGCTTAAAGCGGAGCTCCACCCTAAAGTGGAACTTCCGCTTATCGGATTCCTCCCCCCCTCCGGTGCCACAATTGGCACCTTTAAGGGGGGAGGGGGGTGCAGATACCTGTATAATACAGGTATATGCACCCACTTCCGGGACTAGCATCCCCGCCCATATCCGAGGATATCCGAGGATGCCCCGTTGTGTCTTGGGATTAGGAAACACAGTTCCCAGGACACAACGGGGACCAATAGAGGCGTGCAGCGCGACTCGCGCATGCGCAGTAGGGAACCGGGCAGTGAAGACGTTGCGTCTTCACTTCCTGATTCCCTGACAGAGGATGGCGTCGGGGCAGCGAGAGACGAGCGGTCGCTCGTCACATTCTGCCGACATCGCTGGAACCTGGAACAGGTAAGTGTCCATTCATTAAAAGTCAGCAGCTGCAGTATTTGTAGCTGCTGACTTTTACAATTTTTGGCGCGGGTGGAGCTCCGCTTTAAGCAAAGTCATTGATTGGAGCCCAAGGGCGCCTTCCAAACCACTTCTCTTTTAGGCTGGGTTCACATATGAGCCACATGTGGCTCACAGCAGGGGTCCGGTGTGTCCTGGTTCACTGTTTCAGGTCTGATTTCAGCCAGAATTTTGGATATGTGAACCGGGTCCATAGAGAGCCGGTCAAAATCTCCTGCTACCCAGCCTTAGAGATTTGTTTTTTAATTGCCATCACACATTAATTAACCACTTCACCTCCAGAAGATTTACACCTCTCCCTGACCAGGCCATTTTTTGCTATACGGCACAGCGTTACTTTACTGCGTCGTGCGACGCTGTACACAAATACAATTTCCCTTTATTCCAACAAATAGAGCTTTATTTTGGTGGTATTTGATCAGCTCTGCATTTTTTTTTTGCGCTATAAACAAAAAACAACCGACAATTGTGAAAAGAATATATATATATATATATCTCACAAAGAATACCAAAGAAGACCCACTCGGAAATACTCAGAAAAACTCCAGAGTGTTTCCCAGCTTTTCCGAGGGTTTCGGAGTGCATCCGAGCAGTCTCCAAGTTTGCGAGTCTCTCCGGAACCCCCACCTCTGGCCACATGTTGTATTGCATGCAATAGTCATATAATAGTCAAATTATCTTGGTTTCCATTGACTTCTATGGGGAAACTCGCTTTGATATGCGAGTGCTTTGGATTACAAGCATTCTCCTGGAACGGATTATCCTCGTAATCCAAGGTTCCACTGTGACTCAACACACAGCCATTAATGTCTAAACCTCTAGCAACAACAATGAGTACACCCCTAAGGCCCCTTTCACACTGGGGCGGTGAGCCGCGGTGACGGTAAAGCAGCGCTATATTTAGCGCTGCTTTACCGTCGTTTTCACCGCGGTTTTCGGCCGCTCGCGGTGCGGTTTTACCCCCCGCGAGCGGCCGAAAAAGGGTTAAACACCCCCGCAGAGCGCCGCCGTAGCGGCGCTTTGCGGCGGTATTGCCGCGGTTTTACCGCGGTCTCCCATTCTAATCAAATGGGAAGGAGCGGTATAGGAGCGGTGAACACACCGCTCCTATACCGCTCCAAAGATGCTGCTAGCAGGACTTTTTTTTGTCATCCTGCTAGCGCACCGCTCCAGTGTGAAAGCCCGCCGGCTTTCACACTGGAGTTAAAGGGGCCGGATTTTTTCATGCGGTGAACAGGCGCTATTTTTAGCGCTGCACCGCATGAAAAACGCCCCGGTGTGAAAGGGGCCTAAGTGAAAATGTGCAAATTGGGCCAAATTAGCTATTTTCCCTCCCCCGGTGTCATGTGACCCATTAGTGTTACAAGGTCTCAGATGTGAATGGGAAGCGGGTGTGTTAAATTTGATGTCATCTACCAGCTTTGAGGAACTATGTTCGCTCCAAGAAACTCCCAAACACCTCCATTCCTCCCTATAAAACCTACTACAGACCTTAGCACAAGATCAACTCCTGCACTACACCAGGATGTGGACTGCGGACCTGGGTGAAGACATCTCTGTGCCGGAATGGCAAACCTCTTTTTATTTTACGCATAAGTCTACCATCTCCTGCTACTCTCAAGAAAAGAATTACAAACTCCTGTCCAGATGGTACAGGGATCCTGCAACTTTGCACAAAATCTTCCCGTCTGCACCGTCCACTTGCTGGCGCTGTGAATCCTCCGTCGGAACATATATACATGTCTGGTGGGACTGTGAGAGGATCCGCCCCTTCTGGACGCAGGTTTTTGAATGTTATAATCTCATAGCTGACAGACCAGTTCCTATCTCTCCTCGAAAATTGCACTACTCTCCATACTGCCCGGGTCTATAAAGTCGCAGAGGCAAAGATTGCTTTGTTTCTTCATGTCCTCTGCTAGGCAACTGATACCCGCTTATTCGAAGACAAAGAATACTCCGCCATTGTCACGGTGGGTATCAATTATGAATGACACCATGAGAATGGAGGAGATGCTGGCATTGGACAATGACACATACACCAAATTTATAACTCAATGGTCGATCTGGCTCCGCTTCTCCTCCTCTGATACTTTGTTAAACAAAATCTCGGACACCTAGGGACACACTGGGCTCCCTTTTACCCTACCCCCCTGTGCATAACCCCCATCCCCTCTCCCCCTCCCTCTACTCTCCTTCCTCCCTACTGTTCTGTTCACCCCCCTACCACCTTATTCCTTCTTTGTTTTGCTCTTCTCTTTCCTCTCTTCTCTCTTATTCTGTCTCCTTTATGTTATTTATTGCATATTACCTCATGTAGTAACTCATGAGCATCTCCCTTTGGCAAAACCTCGTGGACCAGAGAACAGGTTCTCTTCCCTATTCTCCAAGCTTACTGACGGGGTCCGGCTGTGGACGATAGTCATTGGCTGGCCTCCCATAAATGTCCTTCTGTTACCGTTCTTTGCATACATTTATCTCATGATGTTTACTGTTTTGCTGTTTTTCTTGAAAAATACCAATAAAATATTTTCAACACTAAATTTGATGTTATCACTCTCACTCTCTCATACTGCTCACAGGAAGTTCAACACGGCACCTCATGGCAAAGATCTCTGAGGATCTGAAAAAAATTATTGTTGCTCTACATAAAGATGGCCTAGGCTATAAGAAGATTACCAAGACCCTGAAACTGAGCTGCAGCACGGTGGCCAAAACCATACAGCGGTTTAACAGGACAGGTTCCCCTCAGAACAGGCCTCGCCATGGTCCACCAAAGAAGTTGAGGTCATGTGCTCAGCGTCATATCCAGAGGTTGTCTTTGGGAAATAGGTGTATGAGTGCTGCCAGCATTGCTGCAGAGGTTGAAGGAGTGGGGGGGGGGGGGGGGGTCAGCCTGTCAGTGCTCAGACCATACGCCGCACACTGCATCAAATTGGTCTGCATGGCTGTCATCCCAGAAGGAAGCCTCTTTTAAAGATGATGCACAAGAAAGCCGGCAAACAGTTTGCTGAAGACAAGCAGACTAAGGACATGGATTACTGGAACCATGTCCTGTGGTCTGATGGGACCAAGATAAACGTATTTGGTGTCAGATGGTGACAGGCGTGTGTGGTGGCAACCAGGTGAGGAGGACAAAGACAGGTGTGTATTGCCTACAGTCAAGCATGGTGGTGGGAGTGTCATGGTCTGGGTCTGCATGAGTGCTGCCGGCACTGGGGAGCTAAACCCTATTGAGCATCTGTGGGGCATTTAACTGCTAGAAACACCATATGTTAGAGCAATGGCAGGCGACAGGTTCTCTTTATGGAGAGATCAGAGGTCTATTAGACCCCCAATGTTTCCACTGACCACCCCGGACATTTATATACAACCTACTGATTGATAATGGTCAATGATAAAATGTGGAACTTAAAAAAAAAAATGATATTGATGATGTATATGGTGATAGGATCAGGAATGTATTTGTGGAGACTTGTAAAATTGCTGACGTTCCTCCTTATCATATCACCAATGACACATCCCATGATATATGGATCCTCATAAAAACGTATAATTCATTGTATGTACCCTATTTATCGGCGTATAACACGCACTTTTTCCCCCTTAAAATCGGGGGAAAGTCGTGGGTGCGTGTTATACGCCGATACCCCAAAAAAAATGACAAAAATTTCAAAAATGGCAAGCGCCGCCGAAAATTAGCGAGCGCTGCTGAAAAAGACCGAGTCGCGGCCGAAAAAACCGAAGTGGCGCCGGAATAGACCGAGCAGACTGTTCGGCTCTGCTCGTAGTCCCGCCTCCCTGCGCTCGCTCCGGAAACAGCAGGGAGGCGGGACCGCGAGTGGAGCTGAACAGTCGGCTCGACCTTTTCCGGGGGAGTTTCGGTCTTTTTCGGACGCTCTTCGGTCTTTTTCGGCGGCGCACGCGACAGAGAGTCTCGGTGGCGGGAAATTTAAACCGGGACCGGACTTCAAATGACGCTGGCAAGTTCCAAAGAAACTGGGCATGGCTGCAATGACGCTGGGCAAGCTGCAATGACACTGGACAAGCTGCAATGACGCTGGGCAAGCTACAATGACACTGGGCAAGGCTGCAAATGACGCTGGGCAAGGCTGCAAATGACGCTGGGCAAGGCTGCAATGACGCTGGGCAAGCTGCAATGACACTGGGCAAGGCTGCAAATGATGCTGGGCAAGGCTGCAAATGACGCTGGGCAAGGCTGCAAATGACGCTGGGCAAGGCTGCAATGACGCTGGGCAAGCTGCAATGACGCTGGGCAAGCTGCAATGACACTGGGCAAGGCTGCAAATGACGCTGGGCAAGGCTGCAATGACGCTGGGCAAGCTGCAATGACACTGGGCAAGGCTGCAATGACGCTGGGCAAGCTGCAATGACACTGGGCAAGGCTGCAAATGACGCTGGGCAAGCTGCAAATGACGCTGGGCAAGCTGCAATGACACTGGGCAAGGTTGCAAATGACGCTGGGCAAGCTGCAATGACACTGGGCAAGGCTGCAATGACGCTGGGCAAGCTGCAATGACACTGGGCAAGGCTGCAAATGACGCTGGGCAAGCTGCAAATGACGCTGGGCAAGCTGCAATGACACTGGGCAAGGTTGCAAATGACGCTGGGCAAGCTGCAATGACACTGGGCAAGGCTGCAATGACGCTGGGCAAGCTGCAATGACACTGGGCAAGGCTGCAAATGACGCTGGGCAAGCTGCAAATGACGCTTAAATGTACGTTTTTTTTTTCCCCCTAAACTTCCCTCCTAAAACTTTTTTTCCTTAAAATGCCCTCCTAAACTTGGGGTGCGTGTTATACGCCGATAAATACGGTATTTAACAGAACTACAAAGATTATTACAATTTCATTTTATTATTACAAACCATGTGGAAACTCTGACCAAAACTAGTGGGAAAAGTGGAGACCATCTGAAGTGCTGATGCATTTCCTAAAAACCTAGAAGGGACCATAATACTCGATGGAAGAGGAAGAGAGAAAATAAAAGGAAAGAAAAGAGGAACTGAGAGAAATGAAACGGGGAGAAACTAAACTGAGAGAAACGAAACTGGGTGCAATGATGTGACCGTGAAATATAGGAGAGGATCGTTGTATGAGAAAGGAAAGCAGAAGTTCCAATGTCATCCATGGAAACAAATGAATCTATACGACAAGTCAGGAAGGTATTCATGTTGAGTTTCTAAAGTTACTCAACATTGTTGAATAACTCAACAAAGTTATTAAATTATTAGAAAATTCTTAGTAAAAGGATCCAATAACCTCCATTGGGCCGATTGGGAGCTGGATCCAGAATTGTATCAAGAATTTCTCCAACCCACCTAAGCCAGAGCGGGATGAGCCAGGACGTGCGGACGTAGTTACGCACGGGGGGAGGGGCCTGATGCAGCGGGCGGCCTGAGTGAACGCTGACCGCGAGGAGGACAGATGCCGGCGCCCATGGAAGGTAGGCGCCGTGCACCTCCGAGCGACAGCACTACGCCCGGGAGACGCTCTGCACGGATCGGAGCCTGCTGACTGGCGCCGCACTGACCGACACCCGGAACATCCCTGCCTCCATCATCCCGAGCCCTCCTTCCCGCCGACCCGGACCTCCGATGTCTCCCCCCTCGGCAGTAAGAGGCGCCTGGTCCGTGAGTAAACACTGATTACCAGCCCCCCCCTGGGAGGGGGAAGGCTCTCTAAACCTCTTTACACCCGCGGTGGGAGGTAAGCAAGATCTTGTCTTTACTTATAACAGCTTGTCACTCCAATGAGGAGGAATACACTAAGGGACTTTGTCGTTTTCCATGTTTACAACTGAAATAGCGGTGTGCTGGGGTCAATGAATGTTTCAAGTACAGGCTTACAGGCTTATTAAGGACAATGACATTTGCTTTTTCTTCTTGCCTTTTTTATTAGCTGCTAGTACGTGTTCCCTTGCTCTCTCCCTGAAGCTGAGGGTTGCACTGTGTTTTTTCACTTCTTACACTGGTATGACCGCTTCCCACTTGGGATGTGAAAGGTTCTCCCTAGTAGCCCGTACAGAATAGGCTGACGGTCGCTAAAAGGACTAACGGTTCCCCAAAGGACTAGAAACCCCGTACAAGGCGAACCTGGTGCTCCCAGCGTATAACCTTTATATAGCTCACTGCCCCCTACTAAGCAAAGAGATCTTGGCTCCCAGCCTGTGCTGGTGAAGCTTTTATCTACCTCATCTAGGGGGGAGAATCGCTCCCCCTCCAGGGGAGAGGAGGGGATAAGGAAAGGGTACCTTGCGCCGGCAAGGAGGGTTACTGACCTCATTTCCCTTATCTCGTGCCTACCCTACCCTCCCCCTTAGGGCTCTGGCACTCAGCCCCAGTTTGCTGTCCCCACGTGGCACCTCTTTCCCTGCAATTTTACAAACTCCCTGACGGGGACTTATTTTAAAGACCTGAGGGCCCCTGTCGGTCTCCTTGGCTTCTCTCTTTACCCCTGGAGGGCTTATGCAGGGGACGGGCCGTAGGGGGCACGCGAGGCAGGAGGGTGAGACCCTTTGACGTGGGAGCTTCCCTTCAAGGGCACGCACTATCCATCCTTGGGGTCCTGGACGGGTCACCCCAATGGGACAGAGGTAGCTCCTGGACTGCTTTACAGGGGAGTGTTTGCCCGAGACTCACAAATACCTGTAAGGGAAAACCCCTGTTGAACATTTGGTATAGCTCCCACCTGCAGGACTAAGAAGAAGAGTAATAGGAACTGGGCTCGGAGGAGGTAGGGTGCAAGAAGGAGCGTCACCTAAAACAACTTGAGGAAGCATCTCCTCTAGCAAGCTGGGGAGGAGAATTAGAAAACTCCCCAAAGGAAACATGAGTAAACCTTCTAAAAAAGCGCCCCCAAAAACCCCGAAACCTGCGGCCAGCGACATAAAACAATACATGAGATCCGGATCTAGCCCACAACCGCTTAATACGGACCATCAATCTAAAGCTATGACAGACAAAAAGAAAGGTAAAGATAAAAAAGCAGATATGACACTTGACCAGACCCTATCAGAACAGGCGATGGAAAGCGAGCCGAATGGAAGTAGGCCTTCTGAACAAGAGGCTGAGTCACAGGGCCCTTCAAAGAAAGAAATGGAGGAAATGCTCCAGAAGATGGAAAATTCCATTAAAGGGGAATTTACCCTCCTTAGAGAAGACTGGGGCCACCTGCTAGGAAGGGTTGAAACTGTTGAGAAGAAAGTGGAAGGTCAGGAACACGAGACTCTCGAACTGAAGGAACAAATACGAGTTTTACACCTGAAACAACGGGACACCCTATACAAGCTGGAGGATATCGAAAATAGAAACCGGAGACAGAATATTAGGGTGAAATCGGTCCCCGAGAAGGAAGGAGAGGATTTAAGGGACATTATATTTTTAATACTCAACCCGCTTTTAGCAAGAGGCCGTGAAAATTTTCCTAAAATCGAGAGGGTCCACCGACTGGGCAGAAGGCAAACAGCAGAATCTGGTAGACCCCGAGACATTATCGTTAGGTTTAGATATTACGAGGAAAAGGCGGAAATCTGGGCTAAATTATATCGGAGCCCCCCCTTGAATTATGAAGGCACTGAAGTTCAAATTTACTCAGATCTATCTCCCCAGACTTTAGAAAGACGCAGGCAGCAGAGGCCTTTACTAGAAGCTTTGCGATTGGCAAATATAAAATACATCTGGGGGTTCCCGGCTAGCCTGATTGGGAACAAGGACGGGCGCTCAGCCAGACTGCGTTTTCCGGAGGAGGTCCCAGATTTCTGCAGTAAAATGGGCATCCAAGTCCCGGCCCTGCCAGGATGGGTAGAGGGGGGAGAGTATGGTTAAATTTCCTTGTGAGGAGACGGGGAGGAGGGGGAAGGGGGGGAGCCCCCTCCCCCCCCCCTTCTTTCCTTTTTTTTTTTTTTTTCCCCCTTTCCAGGTGTCGGTCGGGTGGGTGCCAGGGTAGCAGGGAATTACATCTTTTCCTCTTTCGCTCGCTGCTCCCCGATGATGGAATATTATCGGGAGAATGGCTGGATTTTCCAGCCACTCAGTGCCCCACCCTTCCTGAGTTGGTAGGAGAGACGTGGGAGGCCAGACATCTGAATGGCCCCCAACGACTCCAAGACCCTAGAGAGGGCCAGGGGGGGGAGGGAGGGGAGGGGTGGTGGGGGGGGGGGGGGTTTGGGATTGAGGGGTGGGGAGGGGGGAGGGATGGGGGGAGGGGGGGGAGGAGGGAGGGGGGGGGGTGGAGGGGGAGGGAGGGAGGGGGGGATTCCTCCGCGTCGCCCCGACTCTGCGTGTACACTGACATTAAAAGCTTTGCTATTGTGACGAGATGACCTTGATTAAATTTGTATCCTATAACGTAAAGGGACTTAATCTCCGGGCCAAAAGACAAAAGATCCTTGAGGAGCTGAGAGCCTACGGGGCAGGTGTGGTCTTCCTTCAGGAGACACACCTGTCCCGGATGTCTAACATCAGATTAGCCTCGGGTCATTACCCATCTTGGTACTATGGCGATGCCATTATCAATAGGGCCAGGGGGGTGGCCATCGGATTCTCTAGGGATATACAGTTCCAATTGGAGAGTAGGGTGGAGGACCCAGAGGGTAGATTTTTGTTTTTGAGAGGTTCGCTTGGCGGTAATATATATACTTTTGCAAACATATATGCCCCTAATATTAAGTCGATTAAATTTATGAAAGATATTTTGTCTAAATTAAAAGATTTTAGACAGGGGTATGTTATTTTGATGGGGGACCTCAACTTCTGCATGGACCCGGACCTCGATTGTACGTCCCGTGCACGTGGGGTATGTAGGGAACAACTTAAAATGATTAAGCAGAACTTGGGGTCTAACCAGTTGGTTGACGTCTGGAGGATACAACACCCTGGAGACAGGGATTACACCTTCTATTCCCATGTGCACGGGACGTACTCCCGATTGGACCATATTTTTATCGATCATGCCCTCTTAGAACGAGTCAAGGACACGAAGGTGGAGATCGTCTCTATTTCCGATCATGCCCCAGTCTCAATGGTTCTAGAATGCCCTGAACTACAGGCCCCTTCAGCGAGTTGGAGATTGAACGAGGAACTCCTTTATGATGAAGAAATAGTTGAGCAAATCAAAAACGAAATAAAACTTTTTTTCGAAATCAATGATAATGGGGAGGTTCTGGGGTCAACTCTATGGGACGCCCACAAATCCTATATAAGAGGGATCTTAATTACAAAGGGGGCCTGGAAAAAAAAAAGAAGGTAGGATAAAAAAAGATGCCCTTGTGGAAGAAATAAAAACGGTTGAGCAGATTCATAAATCCTCCACTGCGCCAAACAGGGACCTTTATTCAAAAATTATTGCCCTCAGAGAAGATTTAAAAGACCTGATGGAACAACAAATAAAACAAACATCTGACTTAGTGGCTAAGGAGAGGTACATGTGGAGTAATAAATCCGGAAAACATTTGGCCAGAACTCTCCGCAATAAAAAGTCCCGTAACTATATCGAAAAAATAAGAAACAAAAAAGGGGACATTACGTACCTATCCAGGGATATCGCCGAATCTTTCAGGGCTTACTTTGAAGATGTCTATTCGGCGGAACCGCAGGGTATTAGATCTGATAGGGTGCAGAAGGGGGAAAGATTCCTGAATGGCGCTGGCCTCCCTAAACTTTTAACGGAGGTAAGTGAGGGGCTAGATAGTCCCTTTACGGAAGATGAGATTAAAAGGGCCTTGATGGGATCCCTGAAGGGTAAGAGCCCTGGCCCAGACGGGTTCACTAATCTATACTATAAAACTTTTCAGGAGGAACTAATTCCCAGAATCTGTGCATACTTCAATGGACTTGGACAGAGTTTCGGAATGTCGACCGAGTCCTTAACTGCGGACATCACGATGATTCTGAAGGAGGGGAAGGATGGATCAGTGTGCTCGAGTTATAGGCCAATCTCGCTTTTAAATGCCGATACTAAATTATACGCGAAGGTTTTGGCTGAGAGGATTAGGGGCCACTTGAGCACACTGGTCCATCCCGACCAGGTGGGATTTGTCCCTGGCAGAGAGGGACGGGACAACGGGATTCGAGCGCTGTTATTAATTCACAAGATCAGGAAAGCAGGGTCCCCAGGTCTACTCCTGTCGATAGACGCTGAGAAAGCGTTCGACAGGGTAGACTGGGGACTCATGTTTCAAACCTTAACCCATATGGGCTTTGGGCCCAAGATCATTCAAAAAATAGCGGTACTGTATGCCCACCCAACAGCTAGGATTAAGATAAATGGAATGACCTCTGCACCGTTTTATATGAAAAACGGTACTAGGCAGGGATGTCCGCTGTCCCCTCTTCTATTTATATTGACCCTAGAGCCTCTTCTGTCCACAATAAGGGGACATCCGGGAATACATGGGGTACCAGTAGAGGACGAGGAACATAAATTGGCGGCATTCGCAGATGACGTTCTGTTCTTCTTGGGAAACCCACAGACATCTTTGCCCCTTCTGATGAAAGTCCTGAGGCAATATGGGGAGATATCTAATTTTAAAATCAACTCTTCTAAGTCATTTGTTCTTAATGTCAACGTACCAAGGTCGGTCCAGCTGAGCCTTCAGGGGAGATTTGGGTTCCCTTGGAAGCAACAAATTAAGTACCTGGGCATAATTTTGTCTAGGTCCCTGAAGGCAATGTTTAACATTAACTATCTCCCCCTGTTAGATGCCATTGCAAAAAAATGCAAAGAATTCAACAATAGACCTTTGACGTGGTTGGGAAGGATTAATTCCGTAAAAATGATGATCTTACCACTAATTTCTTATAAATTTCAGATGCTCCCAGTCCCCCTTTCGGCAAATTATTTAAGAAAGCTAAAGTCCCTAATTATGAATTTTATCTGGAGACATAGGAAGCATCGCATAGCACTTCGTACCTTAAAACAAGAAAAAAACAAGGGTGGCCTAGCAGTCCCCGATATTGAAAATTATTATCAAGCAGCTGTCCTCTCTAGAATCCCCGAGTGGGGGGCGGATCATAGCGACAAAAGATGGGTAAAATTAGAAAAATCACTAAGTAATTTACAATTGGGTACCCTTATATGGAACCCACCTCACCATAGGTCTTTAGGAGAGAATACGCACGTCATAACCACTAACACATTGCGCATTTGGGATAAGGTTTATAAGCACTTTAATGTAGAGTACAATTCACCACTAATAGCACTCAGAAATAATGAATATTTTCAGCCAGGGAGGGTAATGGTGGGAGGGGGATGGGTTAAAAAAGAGGGCACATGCTTGAAAGACATAATGCAAAAAGGTAAGATACTATCACTCACTGAACTTTGTAACAAAGGAGACATGTTCAAGATGGATGAATGGAGATATCTGCAGTTGTGCCACTTCCTAAACAGTCTCCCTCAACCGATTAGGGCCGCGGACGATCTGACCCGAATGGAGCGGGTGTTTTCGGCTACTAAGGGGAGAAAAACGATCTCCAAAATATATAAATTATTAATAGAGGGGAGCGACTGGGGAATACCACCATTCATCCAAAATTGGGAGAGAGATTTGGGCACTAAAGTAGATGCACTCATGATAGGCAAAATAATGAAACTAACCCACAGGTCTGCTATAGATACCAGGTCAGCTGAATTAAACTATAAAGTTATTTCACGGTGGTATATTACCCCGGCTAAGTTAAGTAAGTTTCTCCCGGGCACCCCGGAGGCCTGCTGGAGGGGTTGCCCCGACAAGGGGACCATGGCCCACCTATGGTGGGCTTGCAGAAAAATTAAGACCTACTGGGCCAAAATTTTAAGGTACGTGAAGGAAATTACAGGAAACGAACTTGATAATGACCCGTGGGTCATTTTGATGCACGGCACTAAAGAAGGGATAAAACAATATGAGAGGTCACTGGTTCCCCATCTTCTAAACGCTGCCAAGCGAACGATAGCCAGAAATTGGGGTAATCATGATAGCCCACATATCTGGGAATGGATCGATAGGGTCGAAGATATACGCCAGATGGAGACTTTAAGGATTAGAGCTGAAGAAGGGAAGGGGGTCACGGAAAATATAAAATGGGAAGGTTGGCTTAAATTTAAAAAAACCTGGAGCTTTGCCGAAGCAGTTAGGATTCAGCTATAGCCCTTGAAGAGAGGGACATCTCGATGCAAATTGATGAACTGACCGTGGGGCCGGGGCGACGCGGAGGAAGGGAGGGAAGGGTGGAAGGGGATAAAATGACCACAGGGAAGGAGATGGGGGAGAGGCAGCGTTATTGTTCTTTTTTGCTTCTTTTTTGAGTACTGTATGGTGTTTTCTCTTCTTTTTGATAAACTAAATGTTAGCAAAGCCACAATGATGTGACGATCCATTGGGACAGTGATGAACAGATAAGTTGATTCGGGTCCCTCGTGTGAGACTGAACTGATGTGGCGCAAAAAAAAACAAAAAGAAAAAGAGAAAAAAAAAAAAAAAAAAAAGAATTTCTCCAACACCCCTCCACAGAATGTAATGTGAAGATCACAGTTCCCTCCACCCCCCCCCCCCCATACCCAGAAATGGGGGGGTTCTCAGGATGGCTGACGTCTGAAGGGGAAAGCAGAGAAGAGACTTATCTAGGTTGGAGGGGGCTGGATATCCAGTGGACCTCTTTCTTACTTTGCCCTGAAAGGACAACATTCTAGGTCTACATTGGGCTACACCCAAAAACGTACGCTACGTCCTTCTATTCCACTGCTGTACCCCTCGCCCACCTTTCCCTGCATTTGCTATAGTTGCTGTTTTATTCAGGAGATATTACAGCATATGCTGTCCAAATAATAAATAAATATTTTGGACAATATATATATATATATATATATATATATATATATATATATGTAGCGATACCCCCAGTTAAGAGGGCCGCTGGTTTGTTTTGGGTCCCTGAGTACAGCTCCACCAACCCCCGGCAATTTTCTCCACCCGCTCTGGCAAAGTTAGTAAAGGGGTATGTATCTATGCACATATAAATATCACTTATACTCTAAGTGTAATGGACTCAAACTCACAAGCAGACTGCTGAGATAAGAATAACTGGCTTTACTTTGGCAGTAAGAAAAGAAATAGTAACATGCATCAAACATTTGACTGACAACACTTTAGCAGGTCCCTGCAATATGCACTTAAACATGTACACATATATGTATCAGGGTAGTAATGGGGAACGGAGCGCCAAGTGTAGCGACCGTCTGCTATGCACCCCCTGAGGTGCAATAAATCTATCTGCGCCTACCTAACGGACCAGGCCTGATCCCTAGCAATAGAGCTCAGTCCTTGAATAAGTACAGTATTCTTCACCGGCAAGAGAACTGTAGAGGTGGTGCACATGTAGCTTTAAATGGCGTATTTGTAATCCACAGAAAGAAACATTTGCTGTTCTGAGGTAAATTGTGCCTTGGCAGTTCAATAGGCATGGAAGTGTGTGTAGCAATGTAGGATGAGCCTTTCAGCTCGCTCACCACTCCTGGGTACCGTCCTCAGCTCCGGGACCTCCAATGGCGGCGTCCGGCCTCCTCCGTCACAGCCCCTGCGTTCCGGTCCTCTCTCCGACCGACCGACTGTAGGGAAAAGTCTCTGCTCCGCTGCTGCTGACTCTGAGGGGTGAGAGTCTCTCTCCGCCTGCTGCAAGGCCCAGGCTTCAGGCCTTCAGCAGTCCCGGTCCGCACAGGTGTCTCCTCACTTGCAAGTCTCTGCGTCACCAGCCCAGTCAGAAGAGGAAGAGGCGGTCCCTCCTCTTCCCTTTTATCACCTCCCCCAGAAGCCTCTCGGGCGGAAATAAACAGCCTCCCGGGAGCCTGGGGAATTATGGGGAATGTAGTCTTCTCCCCTAAAAGGGGAACGACCCCGCTACACACTCCCCCCACTTTGAATCTTTGGTCCCCAAAGACATTGTTCAATCTACAAGCTTTCTTGGAAACAACACGTTCACATAATTCAGACAGAGGAGCTTCCCACCAATTAGCATAAGATGGGAAGCTGTCCTGTCTACAGGTCACTTCAGTGTGGGCGACCTGTTTAACTGTGCCAGAGAGTGAGCTGGGGTTGCCCTCCACCAAATAAACAGTGGATGGGTCAGGGCTTTCAGCACTTCTCCTTGCTGTGGTAACAGAGTCCTCTGAACTTTTTCCCATTTGGGGGTAAGTCAACCTCTTGGGAGGCCTCACAACTCTGCGAGCTCTCTGTTCTCTTGGGACTTCTTCAGGAACACATTCTGGCAACATCTCTGGTTCTGGAACATCTACTTCTTCTTCTGAGTAGAGACCAGGGATATCTTCCCAGCACTCAGGCACAACACTGAATGGAACAAACTCTGTAGCTTCTGGGTTCAATGTTCCATCTTCCACATCTTCAGTAGGTGGAAGATCTATGGCGGAATTTCCTGAAGTTGATGAAGGCCATAGCCATTCAAGTTCTCCTTTTCCTTCTTCTTCTGGTTGGGGGTCCTGTCCACCCCGGGCTTGGGATGTTTGAGACCGAGTATTGGGTCTGGGGGTATCCAGAATGGAAACAGATTCAGGTAAGTCTCTCGCTGGAGGTATTCTGACTGCTTCAGTAAGTGGAAGCAAATGATTCCTATGCCAGGTCTTCAATGGCCCCACTTTTCCTTCTGGCTTCAACTTGTACACAGGCAATCCTGGCAGTTTTCTACAGATGATATATGGCTCTGATCTCCATCTATCAGCAAGCTTGTGTTTTCCAGGGATCCCTAGATTGCGTAACAGTACACAGTCCCCAAGCTGTAGGTGCTGTACTCGAACCTTCAGGTCAAAGTTCCTCTTATTTCGGGCCCCTCTCTGGTCAGAGGCCGCCTGAGCTTTTTCATAAGCTATCTTCAAACTGTGCCTCAGTCTGTCCACATATCCTTTGTGGGAGGCAGCAGAGGCATGGTCTAAGGAAATGCCAAAGGCCAAATCCACTGGCAATCTTGCTTCTCTCCCAAACATAAGTCGGTAAGGAGAGAAACCTGTCACATCACTGGTTGTACAGTTGTAAACATTGCACTAGAGCTGAAATGTGTTGACTCCAATGTTGCTTCTTCTCTGTTTCTAAAGTTCCCAACATGTTCAATAGGGTCCTGTTGAACCTTTCAGGCTGGGCATCACCTTGAGGGTGATATGGTGTAGTTCTAGTCTTCTCTACTCCCAGAGAATCTAGTAGCTTCCTGATCAGGCGACTCTCAAAGTCCCTTCCTTGGTCTGAATGGATTCTTCGTGGTAGTCCATAATGAACAAAGTACTTTTCCAAAAGTACCTTAGCCACTGTAGAGGCCTTCTGGTCCTTGGTTGGGAAAGCCTGAGCATAACGGGTGAAATGGTCGGTTACCACCAGAACATTTCCCAATCCACTCAAATCGGGTTCGAGGCAGAGAAAATCAATGCATACCAGATCCATTGGGCCTTGACTCTGTAGATGGCCCATTGGGGCAGCTTGATGGGGTAAAGTCTTCCTCTGAATGCATCTTGCACAGGAATGGCAATACTCCTCCACTTCGGCCCTCATGCAGGGCCAATAAAACCGGTCTCTGACAAGTTGGAAGGTTCTCTCTGCTCCCAAGTGACCATGCTGGTCATGTAGGGCAATCAGCACTGTCTCTCGATGCTTTTCGGGGAGAAACAGCTACCACTTATCTTCTGAGCTATCAGAGGGGCCCCTTCGGTAGACCACTCCCTGATGCACCTGTAACTTGTCCAATTCCCTCCTTAGTAGGTGAGCTTCTTTGGAAGGGTGAAGTCGATGTCCCTCTGGATTCTTGTCTTCCAGTGACTCCAGGACCAATTTCCCCATGGGGTCTTCCAATTGGTCACACCTTAACTCTTTCTTGGACAGCTTCGGTAGACACTCTTCTTCTAGTTGAGTTACCCCACAGTAACACTTTGGGACTCCCACTGTGGTAACTCCTATCTCTTCAGCTCTGGATCCTCCTCTGGCTTGGAGTTCAGCTCCCTGACAAAGAGCTCGTACTCCTTCTGGTGCCACTTGGGTCCAGTCTTCCCAGTCATCGACCATGACATGGGATCTTCGGGACAGGGCATCTGCATCTCTATTTCCAGCCCCTGGTCTGTACTTGAGGCTGAAATTGAATCCAGACAACGCCGCCAACCATCTGTGTCCAGTTGCATCCAGCTTGGCGGTGGTGAATAGGTAGGTCAAGGGGTTGTTATCTGTCTTTACAGTAAACTCGGCCCCATGAAGATAGTCCTTTAGTTTGTCAACTACTGCCCATTTGAGGGCTAAGAACTCCAACTTGTGGGTGGGGTAGTTCTTCTCGGAGGGGGTCAGGCTCCGGCTCACATAGGCCACTGGTCGTAGCTGATCTTCATACTCCTGGTAGAGTACTCCACCTAGGCCCTCATGGCTGGCATCAACATGTAGCTCATATGGTCTAGTGGGGTCAGCGTAGGCCAAAACTGGGGCTGTGGTGAGACTTCTCTTCAAGGTTCTGAAAGCCTCTTCACACCTTGAGTTCCATTGGTCTTGAACCGACTCACCAGGCCTCCTAGGCCCCAATCCATCTTCCTCTCCTGTCTTGAGCAGCTCGTTTAGGGGCTTTGCAATGCGGGCAAACCCATCCACAAACCTGCGGTAGTAGGAGCAGAACCCCAAGAAAGATCAAAGTTCGGTGACTGTTGTGGGTCTTGGCTAAGGATGAGCCCGGTGTTCGATTCGAACCCATGTTCGAATCGAGCACCGGGTGTTCGCTCGCTCGGCGAGCCCAGAACTATTGGGACCGCTCGCATCAAATTCGTGTGATGCGAGCGGCCCCGCAATGCATTGCGGCCCGCGCAGTGCAATGCTGGCTGATGATTGGCCAAGCATGCACTGTGACCCGCATGCTTGGCCAATCACAGCGCCGGCAGCGAGGAGAGCCATAATTGGCTACAGGCAGGATGCCTGTAGCCAATTATAGCTCAGGGGCTTTAATACACGCCCCACGGTATAAGAGGCCGCCGCGGCGGCGGCCTCGCATATTATGTTTCACTCACAGTGTCAGCGTGTCAGTGTGCTGCTGACTGCTGACAACAATATGTTCTTTATTTCTGGGGATATGTGTGTGCATGCTGTTAGAACAGCATTGCAGTATCACATCTGGGGGGTGTCTATAGGTAGCCTGTGAAGGAGGGCAGGTTTCCTGTGCTTAGAACTTTCCCTGCAAAAAAGTGTCATTTTTGCAGGAAGAAAGCTATTTAAATCACTCGCGGCTAATGAATTGATGGCTCCTGTAACACAGAGAGCTGTCATTCATTAATAAAAAACAAAAAAAAAAGCGTAGGGGTCCCCCCAAATTCAATAACCAGGCCCTTCAGGTCTGGGATGGATATTAAGGGGGATCCCAGCCAAAAAAAAAAAAAAAAAAATGGCGTAGGGTCCCCCTCAAAATCCATACCAGACCCTTGAGGTCTGGTATGGATTTTAAGGGTAACCCTAGCCAAAAAAAAATGGCGTGGGGTCCCCCTCAAAATCCATACCAGACCCTTATCCGAGCACGCAACCTGGCAGGCCGCAGGAAAAGAGGGGGGGACGAGAGCGGCCCCCCCTCTCGCCTGAACCGTACCAGGCCACATGCCCTCAACATTGGGAGGATGCTTTGGGGGTCTAAGACCCCTAAAGCACCTTGTCCCCATGTTGATTAGGACAAGGGCCTCTTCCCCACAACCCTGGCCGGTGGTTGTGGGGGTCTGCGGGCGGGGGGCTTATCGGAATCTGGAAGCCCCCTTTAACAAGGGGACCCCCAGATCCCGGCCCCCCCCCTGTGTGAAATGGTAAGGGGGTACAAAAGTACCCCTACCATTTCACCAAAAAAGTGGCAAAAATGGTAAAAAGGACAGGAGACAGTCTTTGACAATTCCTTTATTAAAATCTTCTTTCTTCTTTCTTCATCCTTCGGTTTCTTCATCTTCTCCTTCCTTCATCTTCTTCCATCTTCTTCTTCCATTTTCTTCTTCCTCCGATCCGCTTCTTCTTGCGCTGGTCTTCTCGTCCTTCTCGTCCGGCATCTTCTTCCGTCGGCGTCGGCGTCGGTGTCTCTGTCTCTTCTTGGGCCGCTCCGCGCAATGGGAGGCTCCCGCTGTGTGAGGCTCCGCTCCGTCTGACAGGTCTTTTATAATGGAGGGCACCTGGTGACCCCGCCCCCTCTGACGCACAGGGACGTCATGGGGAATTCCATGATGGCTTTCCCCATGATGTCAGAGGGGGGCGGGGTCACCAGGTGCCCTCCGTTTTAAAAGACCTGTCAGATGGAGCGGAGCCTCACACAGCGGGAGCCTCCCATTGCGCGGAGCGGCCCAAGAAGACACCGACACCGACGCCGACGCCGACGGAAGAAGATGCCGGACGAGAAGGACGAGAAGACCAGCGCAAGAAGAAGCGGATCGGAGGAAGAAGAAAATGGAAGAAGAAGATGGAAGAAGATGAAGGAAGGAGAAGATGAAGAATCCGAAGGATGAAGAAAGAAGAAAGAAGATTTTAATAAAGGAATTGTCAAAGACTGTCTCCTGTCCTTTTTACCATTTTTGCCACTTTTTTGGTGAAATGGTAGGGGTACTTTTGTACCCCCTTACCATTTCACACAGGGGGGGGGCCGGGATCTGGGGGTCCCCTTGTTAAAGGGGGCTTCCAGATTCCGATAAGCCCCCCGCCCGCAGACCCCCACAACCACCGGCCAGGGTTGTGGGGAAGAGGCCCTTGTCCTAATCAACATGGGGACAAGGTGCTTTTGGGGTCTTAGACCCCCAAAGCATCCTCCCAATGTTGAGGGCATGTGGCCTGGTACGGTTCAGGCGAGAGGGGGGGCCGCTCTCGTCCCCCCCTCTTTTCCTGCGGCCTGCCAGGTTGCGTGCTCGGATAAGGGTCTGGTATGGATTTTGAGGGGGACCCCACGCCATTTTTTTTGGCTAGGGTTCCCCTTAAAATCCATACCAGACCTCAAGGGTCTGGTATGGATTTTGAGGGGGACCCTACGCCATTTTTTTTTTTTTTTTTTGGCTGGGATCCCCCTTAATATCCATCCCAGACCTGAAGGGCCTGGTTATTGAATTTGGGGGGACCCCTACGCTTTTTTTTTTTCATTTTTTTTTTTTTTTTTATCAATGACTTTTTTTTATTAATGAGTTTCAATGAATTACTGTTCTCTGTGTTACGGGAGCCGTGAATTAACATTAGCCGCGAGTGATTTTAAATAGCTTTTTTACTTTCAAAAATGACACTTTGCGCAGAGACAGTTCTAAACACGGGAAACATGCGCCCCTTCACAGGCATACTATAGACACCCCCCAGGTACGAAATTTAAAGGAATATTACACTTTTATTGTTTCAATTTAAGCATTATTAAAATCACTGCTCCTGAAAAAAACGGCCGTTTTTTAAAAAATTTTTTTGCATTGATACATGTCCCCTGGGGCAGGACCCAGGTCCCCAAACACTTTTTATGACATTAACATGCATATTAGCCTTTAAAATGAGCACTTTTAATTTCGAACGTTCGCATCCATTATAACTAATAGGGTTCTAAAGCTCGCACGGACTTTAGGTCCGTTCGCGGGTTCTGGTGCGAGCCGAACGGGGGGGTGTTCGGCTCATCCCTGGTCTTGGCCACGAAGTAACTGCCTCCAACTTCTCAGGGTCTGTAGCCACTCCTTTTTCAGACACTATGTGTCCCAGATAGTTCACAGAAGACTGATAGAACCGACACTTCTCGGGGGAAAGTTTGAGTCCCTCTTCACTGAGCCTCTTCAGTACTTTCTCCAATCTGGCTCCATGTTCTTCCAAAGTCTTTCCAAAGACAATGACATCATCCAGGTACACAAGGACTTCTATGAGGTTCATGTCTCCAACTGTCCTTTCCATAAGGCGTTGAAATGTAGCAGGAGCTCCAGATAGGCCCTGAGGCATCCTGTTGAACTCAAAGAATCCTACTGGGGTTATGAAGGCAGTCTTTTCTCTATCTTCTGGATGCATTGGGATTTGATAGTACCCACTCTTGAGGTCCATCACACTGAACCACTTAGCTCCAGATAAACTCTGTAAGGCATCTTCTATCCTTGGCGTGGTGTACTGGTCAGGAATGGTCCTCCTGTTGAGAGTTCTGTAGTCAATGCAGAGCCTCAATGACCCATTCTTCTTCCTGACTACCACTATGGGGGAGGCATAGGGGCTTCTGGACTCCTTAATCACTCCCGTCTTCTTCAGTTCCGCAAGCTGCTCTCTCAGATCCTCCAGATCTGTTAGCGGGACTCGCCTGACTCTCTCTCTGAATGGCTTGTCCTCTTGCATGCGGATTCGATGGGTGGCACTCCTCGCACACCCCACATCAAACTCATCTTTAGAGAAAATCTTCTCCCATCTGGTCAGCTGGGCCTTGGCTCTCTCTTTCCAAGCTCCAGGTAGGTTTGGGTTTTCCATGGAGAGTTTCTTCCAGACATCTTCTCCTTCACTCGTCCCCTTCACTTCTGACCAGCCAACTGGGACAGCAGGGCTCACCTGTCCCAGCAGCATCCTGGCAGGGATCTCCACGGCCGCTCCGTGGGGTTCCTCACACTGACAGGGACTCTTCCTCTGGCCTTCTTCAGGTCCTTCAATGAGATCACTTCGGGTATCACCTCCAGACCTGAGTGACCCTCCATTGGGTCGGGCTCCAACATTACAAAGGGGTCAGGCTGCTCCCAATTAAGTTTCACCGTGGCCCTCATGCAGGTCACCTCTCCAGGCTGTAACACCGCTCCTTCTTTTCCAAGCCTCCATACCCTGCCTATCCCCTCACTTGGGGTCTTCTGCTCTAGGACCAACCGCTGGTAGGCCGCCTTCAGCATGGGATGGATCTTGGGAGCTGAAAGATTCTCTTTCTTCACCAGGGGGGTCAGAAGCCTTCTGACTAGATCCGTGTTTGTCCCTATGATCAGGGAGGTCTTGCTGGTTCCAGGCGGGCGAGGGCCTTTCCAGCCACGGATGGGTCAAAGGTCAACCGTATGGGTAGGTATCCATCATAGGGGAAACTCTGAGTTCCCAGTCCCCTTATCTCCAACTCTTCTATCTTCTGTATGGGCAGATGACTCAGGTATCTGTCATAGAAGTCCCTGTACAATAGGGTCACTTGGGCTCCAGTGTCTAGGAGGGCCTTCGTGTATATTCCTTCCACTTGGATGGGTACAGTAGGAGATGGACCAACTAGCTCTTCTGGGTAGGGCCGAGTTGATGCTGTCTTCTTCTTTGGACTCTTTCCTTTCTCACTTGATTTGCGCTTGATTCTTTCCTGAGCCTGGTATGCATTAATTTTCTCCCTCTTAGTGGGAGTGTGAACCCGTTGAGGGACATTGTTATCTCTCACTTTTAAGGGTTCTCGTTTAGGAGTACTGTATTTCTTCGGAGGGGTCTTGCCCCCTTTCTCTGGAGTGTACCTTGGTTGAGGATCCCTGGGCCCCTTTTTAGGGGTTTGATCTCCTCGCTTTCTCTTCCCGTTATACTTCTTGGAGCTCACTGAAGGTGATGGGCACCCGGTTGACTCCTTCACCGGGGCCCTTTGCCGTTTCCCGCCGGCTGGCGGCTATCTGTTTTCTTCCTCTTGGGACTGGAACATACAGCTGCAATATGGCCAATTCCTCCACAATTAAAACAGATCATCTCCCCGTAGTCAGGTGGGGATGCTGGTGCTGAAACAGCTGGAAACAATTCCCTCCTGCTTGCTTCTTTCTTGGGACTGGGCGTCTCTTTCGCCACTAGAGATGTCAGTATCTCCATCATCTGGGACATCTGGGCATCTACTTCTGTCTCTCTTTCAGGGGTTAAGGCCGACCTGACCGTGGCCACTGGAAGCTTTGTAGACCCCATCACCTGTTTTTCCCGTTTCTCTTCCAACATGGCCTCTTCTTCTCTGACCATTCGTATGAGATCGGGGTAGTCCAGGCTCTTCCCGTCCTGGCGGGTGCGTAGCACTAGTGCGACAGGGTCCAGGGGTTGGGCTCCCCTCATCACCTGCTGGGCACGGGCTTCATCTACCTTCCCTGGATCCATCCCCTTCTTCAGGATAATCCTATGCAGGATCTTGTCTATACGTCCCATATACTTTGACAGCTTCTCCCCTGTCTTCTGGTAACAGTGTTCCAGTTGATAGGTAAGTTCTGTGACTTTCTCTGTCCCACCAAACACACTTTCCAGGATGTCTAGGTAGTCCTGGGCAGTGCAATCCTTCTTACTCGTCTTCAGATTGCGTATGGCCTCTAAGGCAGGCCCCTTTAGGCTCTCAACAATCCTTTGCTTCTTTCTACCTTCTGGGACCTCCCATTCTTCTAAGGCCTGCGTGGCACCATCTAACCACTCTTCAAATCCCTCTTCTCCCGAGGGTACAGGTTTCCTCCCTGAAAACATCCGGAGTTTCCTGTATCCCGACATCGGGTAATCCCCGGGGTCTCTTCTGCACTGAGTCACAATCTCCCCTAGGACAGCACACAGTTCTGCACTAAGAGTAGTTTGTGCGGGTGCGGGACTTTCCGCGCCCTTCTGCTCTTCCTTCTTTGGGGATAGCATGGTTTTCATTGGAGAACAGTCTCCCTTGCGCGGCAGCGCATGCAGCAATTGATAGGTCTGACCGTCCAGTGCTCGTATGCTTTGGCTCCTGAACTGCTCTGGGATCTCTTCCTGCCTTTCTGCTAGGGCGTATGTATACCCGGCATCAATTCTCATGTCCATTATCCATGACTTTTGGCATGGGGATAGGGACATTATGAGCTGCTTGACTGCCTCTTCCTGCCATATCCCTGGCAGTTCAATGACTGCTATTTCGGCTGGATCAGTGCCCCATATTGTGGACCACCGTCCCACTTCTGTCGGGTCCATGCCGGTACCTTCTGGCGGCTTTTCCCACTGACTCAGGATCCCGGATTACGAGCCCCCACGTGTAGCGATACCCCCAGTTAAGAGGGCCGCTGGTTTGTTTTGGGTCCCTGAGTACAGCTCCACCAACCCCCGGCAATTTGCTCTACCCGCTCTGGCACAGTTAGTAAAGGGGTATGTATCTATGCACATATAAATATCACTTATACTCTAAGTGTAATGGACTCAAACTCACAAGCAGACTGCTGAGATAAGAATAACTGGCTTTACTTTGGCAGTAAGAAAAGAAATAGTAACATGCATCAAACATTTGACTTATAACACTTTAGCAGGTCCCTGCAATATGCACTTAAACATGTACACATATATGTATCAGGGTAGTAATGGGGAACGGAGCGCCAAGTGTAGCGACCGTCTGCTATGCACCCCTGAGGTGCAATAAATCTATCTGCGCCTACCTAACGGACCAGGCCTGATCCCTAGCAATAGAGCTCAGTCCTTGAATAAGTACAGGGTTCTTCACCGGCAAGAGAACTGTAGAGGTGGTGCACATGTAGCTTTAAATGGCGTATTTGTAATCCACAGAAAGAAACATTTGCTGCTCTGAGGTAAATTGTGCCTTGGCAGTTCAATAGGCATGGAAGTGTGTGTAGCAATGTAGGATGAGCCTTTCAGCTCTCTCACCAATCCTGGGGTACCGTCCTCAGCTCCGGTCCCTCCAATGGCGGCGTCCGGCCTCCTCCGTCACAGCCCCTGCGTTCCGGTCCTCTCTCCGACCGACCGACTGTAGGGAAAAGTCTCCGCTCCGCTGCTGCTGACTCTGAGGGGTGAGAGTCTCTCTCCACCTGCTGCAAGGCCCAGGCTTCAGGCTTTCAGCAGTCCCGGTCCGCACAGGTGTCTCCTCACTTGCAAGTCTCTGCGTCACCAGCCCAGTCAGAAGAGGAAGAGGCGGTCCCTCCTCTTCCCTTTTATCACCTCCCCCAGAAGCCTCTCGGGCGGAAACAAACAGCCTCCCGGGAGCCTGGGGAATTATGGGGAATGTAGTCTTCTCCCCTAAAAGGGGAACGACCCCGCTACATATATATATATATATATATATATATATATATATATATATATATATACACAGTATCTCACAAAAGTGAGTACACCCCTCACATTTTTGTAAATATTTTCTTCTATCTTTTAATGTGACAACACTGAAGAAATGACACTTGTCTACAATGTAAAGTAGTGAGTGTACAGCTTGTATAACAGTGTACATTTGCCGTCCCCTCAAAATAACTCAACACACAGCCATTAATGTCTAAACCACTGGTAATAAAAGTGAGTACACCTCTAAGTGAAAATGTCCAAATTGGGCCCAAAGTGTACAATATTTTGTGTGGCCTCCAATATTTTCCAGCACTGCCTAAACCCTCTTGGGCATGGAGGTCACCAGAGCTTCACAGGTTGCCACTGGAGTCCTCTTCCCCTCCTTCATGATTAAATCACGGAGCTGGTGGATGTTAGAGACCTTGCGCTCCTCCACCTTCTGTTTGAGGATGCCCCACAAATGCTCAATAGGGTTTAGGTCTGGAGACATGCTTGGCCAGTCCATCACCTTTAGCCTCAGCTTCTTTAGCAAGGCAGTGTTTATCTTGGAGGTGTTTGGGGTGGTTATCATGTTGGAATACTGCCCTGCGACCCAGTCTCCAAAGGGAGGGGATCATGCTCTGTGTATGTAACAGTACATGTTGGCATTCATGGTTCCCTCAATGATCTGTAGCTCCCCAGTGCCGGCAGCACTCATGCAACCCCAGACCATGACACTCCCACCACCATGCTTGACTGTAGGCATGACAGACTTGTCTTTGTACGCCTCACCTGGTTGCCCCCACACACGCTTCACACCATCTGACACCAAATAAGTTTATCTTGGTCTTATCAGACCACAGGACATGGTTCCAGTAATCCATGTCCTTAGTCTGCTTGTCTTCAGCAAACTGTTTGTGGGCTTTCTTGTGCATCATCTTTAGAAGAGGCTTCCTTCTGGGACGACAGCCATGCAGACCAGTTTGATGCAGTGTGCGGCGTATGGTCTGAGCACTGGCAGACTGACCCCCCACCCCTTCAACCTCTGCAGCAATGCTGGCAGCACTCATACGTCTATTTCCCAAAGACAACCTCTGGATATGACGCCGAGCACGTGCACTGAACATCTTTGGTTGACCATGGCGAGGACTGTTCTGGGTGGAATCTGTCCTGTTAAACCGCTGTATGGTCTTGGCCACCGTGCTGCAGCTCAGTTTCAGGGTCTTGGCAATCTTCTTATAGCCTAGGCCATCTTTATGTAGAGCAACAATTCTTTTTTTCAGATCCTCAGAGAGTTCTTTGTCATGAGGTGCCATGTTGAACTTCCAATATGAGTGAGAGCGATAACACCAAATTAAACACACCTGCTCCCCATTCACACCTGAGACCTTGTAACACTAACAAGTCACATGACACCGGGGAATAAAAATGGCTAATTGGGCCCAATGTGGATATTTTCACTTAGGGGTGTACTCACTTTTGTTGCCAGCGGTTTAGATATTAATGGCTGTGTGTTGAGTTATTTTGAGGGGACAGCAAATTTACACTGATATACAAGCTGTACACTCACTACTTTACATTGTAGCAAAGTGTAATTTCTTAAGTGTTGTCACATGAAAAGATAGAATAAACTATTTACACACATGTGAAGGTTGTACTCACTTTTGTGAGATACTGTATATACAATATATATATATATATATATATATATATATATATATATATATATATATATATATTGTACAGGACACCAAGGGTGGGTCCTGGACGAGTGCTATGTGGCACTGATATTTGGATTGTGGTCCCTTTAAGGAGGATAGGTTGGTATACTCAGGGGTCACACCCATACAGGGTGAGGGACTCCGGGACAGTTGTACAGAAGAGAGTCCTCTCGGCATTATTAGTGGCTTATTTGAGAGGTGGAATTTTGGAGGTCCTGAGTGAAATTTGGATGGGAAAAGGACCTCCACTCCTGACCAGTGGTTGAACTACCAGGGTCACAGCAGTCGCACTTGCACTGGTGTTCCGCCACTGTGGGGGGGGGGCCCAAGACCCGGCATCTCCCCCTGTACTGCACCTCCAACTTTCAGTTCACTATGCAGTGTAGGGGGGTGGGAGGGGGTCATCGTCAGCTCTGTGGCGCCCGTGGGATCTCCCTCCAGCTAGAAGTCCACTTCCCGCTATACAGTGGATGTGCTGGGGTTTGGGAGGTGCACATCAAGTGGGTACAGAGCAGAGATGTGTTAGGCCCCTTTCACAGTGGTGGACTGATCGTCCATCCATAGCTCTCTATGGAGCGGCTGGTGTAAATATACATGTGTCCGCTGACACCCGCCGCCATCCATTCCAATTCTGTCTGTTGGATTCGGACTGGATGACAGTCAGATGGAAATGGACAGGCAATCTGTTCCCATCTGACCGCCCTATAGAGAGCAGCCGGCTGTGTCCGCTTCAGCGGAGCAGACATCTACCTGTTATCCGTTTGCTCAGCGGAAACCAGTGGAGAAATCCCCGGCTGAGCAAACATATGCTGCTGACAGCTCCACCCCGTGTGAAAGGGGCCTTAGGGGTATGCCAAGTTTGCTTGCTGCAGTGTACAATGGTGTGCTGGAAGGATACAGAGGATGCAGGAAGGTGCAGAGGGATGTGTGTGTGTGTGTGTGTGTGTGGGGGGGGGGGGGTGGGTACAGAGGTGTGGGGGTGCAGAGGTGTGCAGCCGAGTACATAAATGTGCTGGGGGTGTTGAGGTGTGCTGGGGAATAAAGAGGATGCTGGGAGGTGCAGAAATGTGTGTCTATGAGGGGGGGGGGGCTTTGGAGGTGTTCTGGGGGTTACAAAGGCTTTCTGGTTATATGGAGGCATACTGGGAGATAAAGAGTATTCTAGGAGGTGCAGAGGTGTTCTGGGGGTGCAGAGATGTTCTGTGGGGTGCAGAGGTGTGTGGGGGGGGGTGCAGAGGTGTTCTGAGAGGGTACGGAGGATGCAGGGAGGTGCAGAGGTGTTCTGGGGGGTGCAGAGATGTTCTGTGGGGTGCAGAGGTGTGTGTGGGGGGGGGGTGCAGAGGTGTTCTGAGAGGGTACGGAGGATGCAGGGAGGTGCAGAGGTGTGTGTAGGAGGTGCAGTGATGTGCAAAGGGGTACAGAAGTGTGTTGGGGGGTATAGAGTTGTGTGCTTGGGGTAAAGGGGGTTATCTGAGAGGTACAGAGATGTGCAGGGGGTATAGAGGCGTGCTGAGGGGTATGGAGGCATTCTGGGGGTGTAGAGATGTGCAAAAGGGTATGGCAATAGATGGTTCTTGTAGAACCACGCCCACTTTAAATGCCCCACCCCTAATTAGGATATGCTCTCCATGGGGCAACCCGGGTGCCATCCCCCTATCCATGCGTCTGACCCCATGCAGGATGCCGGATGCATGAATTCTAATGGGGAGGTGTGTTTTTTGAAGCACCTGATTAGAGCCAGAGGCTCTAATAGGCTTCAAAATAGGGTGGGCTCGGGGCGCCGAGGAGGAGGGGGGAAACAGAAGCCGCCGTGATGCCCGCAGAGAGCAGGGGAAGGGGGAAGCCACTGTGATGCCCGCAGAGAGCAGGGGAAGGGGAAGCCACCGTGATGCTCGCGGAGAGCAGGGGAAGCCAATGGTGATGCCCGCGGCCTTTAGCCCGGGTGAAGCGCTGCCCACCTGACCGGGGGGCGGGATGGCTGTGGATTGTTTACCGCCCCCCTAAAAGCAATTTACCACCAGCCGCCACTGTGTTCTCCACCTGCAATGGCTGGCTGAACACAAAAAAATTTGGGGAAAGTTTGGCAACTATGCAGGAAGGGATCCCGCTGCAGAACATGTGAAAGGGTCCTGCCGTGGGACCGCAATAAAGGGCCATGTGATGGGAGTAAATAGCTCTGGATCAGTGGGAAGGGCACCAGGACGGGGTCAGGTGGGCCCTTCATGGTTTCTTGCACCAGGGCCCTGAAGGTTCTAGTTAGGTCTCTGCTCCTGACTACACGGACCCCAGTTCCTATAGGGTTTAGCAGCCTCCAGGAAGCAGCACGTAAGGCAGGAAGCCTCCAGTTTTGGTGGGTGGAGTAGGGGTTGAGAGGAGTCCTGGCTGTGTGTTGCAAAAAAAATAAAAATAAGAGAGGCGCCTCTGGGTGCAGACTGTATGACAGTTTTAATATTTTGTGCAAAAGACAAAGATAAAAAACACTCACATTTGATAGGTGAGTGTTGAGCAAAAGAGCTTGATAAAGGAGCGCGGCCGTCACATGACCCACGGCCCAGCCAGCTCAGGAAACGCGTCGCATGCTGTGACGTCATTGCTGCTCGTCTGGATCGCACGCTTGAGACTCAAGCCTCGTTTTGGCACCCCATCCACCACGGACGGCCAGGAAGACATCAGCCTTAACTTGTGGACAAGAAGCCCCTGCAGAAATCCAGCCCCAGCTCTTGACTTCAACCATACAGGACACTCCAAGGGACACGGCCAGCACAGAACTTCCCCAATGCGCGCACGCGGGAGCGTGCAATGCGGAAGTAATCAGCAGGACATCCAGGGACGCTATAGCGCGGGCGCGAAGTGGTTAAATACCACCAAAAGAAAGCTCTATTTGTGTGGGAAAAAAAAAGATGAAAATTTAATTTGGGTACAGTGTTGTTACACGACCACTCAATTGTCATTCAAAGTATGAGAGAGCTAAAAGCTGAAATCTGACCTGGGCAGGAAGGGGGTGAAAGTGCCCGGTAGGCAAGTGTTTAACAACCAATTTTTTTTTTTTTTTTTTTTATGTCAGCAAGACCAGGGGAAGAGGACTGATGAACAGTTTCTATGGTTTACTGCAGTTTAGTGTTTGTCACGAATAAAGCTGAAAGAGAATATATTTTGGATTCATCATCACTTCACTTAAACCACTTGACCTCCGGAAGGTTTTACCCCCTTCACGGACATTTTTTTTGCTATACTGCACTGCGCTACTTTAACTAACAATTCCACGGTCATGTAAAACTGTACCCAAATTAAATTTAGAAAAAGAATTTCACACAAATAGAGCTTTCTTTTGGTGGTATTTAATCACCACTGTTTTTTCTTGTTTTATTTTTTTGCTATATAAATGAAATAATACAGAACATTTAAAATAAAAGCAGTTTGTTTTTGTTATAAAATATTGCAAAAAAATGATCTTTCTTCAAAAATGTAGGCCAAAATGTATTCTGCTACATTTCTTTTTTTTTTTTTTTTTTTTATACAAATGAGTTCTTCTCCATTTCTTTGGTAACTCAGTGTATATTATTTAGTCTGTAGGAAAGTTATAAAGTCCACAAACTATGGGATAAATATCTGAAAATTCATCAATCCTGATGTTTCTTGAGGCCCTGAAATGCCAGGACAGTACAAATACCACTTTTTGGAAAGTAGACAGTCCAAGGTATTTAGTAAGAGGCATGGCAAGTTTTTTGAAGTTGTATTTTTCCAAAAAATTAAGAAATTAAATCATATTTGTGTTTTTTTTTCACAATTTTTCTTTTTACATACTGAAAGGTGACATTCTGTATACTGCGGTGCCCACTCAAGCTGCAGGCCAGCAGTAAAATGACTATTCGCCAGTCATCAAGTGGTTACAAATGTTCCCTCACCCCTCCTCCTACCTATCCTGCATACCTTGTATAAAAAGATGAATGTACTTTTTTTTTTTTTTTTTAATCTGTCCCAGTTCAGTCATGAAATTCAGCAGCTTTGGCTCCCTTGTGAAACTGAGAGCTTGGCAATGGTGGCGATTTCCCAGAGCCGTGATGTCACCATGACCCCTTCCGCATACCTCCCAACATTTTGAGATGGGACACCTACTAACAAATGTATTTAGGCATAGGACACGCCCCCCTGCCACACCCCTTAAAGGAGAACTAACCCCAAAAAAGGTCAATTAAATCCACAAGGACTTTTTTTTTTACCACTACAATTACATTATATTGGCTTTTAAAGTGTACAAATGCAGCAATTTAGAATTTGGATGAAAGGTTTAGCACTGGGAAACACTTTTTCAAAGATAAAAAGTGGATTTTATATACAACTATATAGATCAGAGCGAAATGAGGGACAAATGAGGAGGAATGAGGGACAGAGGGACATTGCTCCAAATCAGGGACAGTCCCTCGAAATCAGGGACAATTGGGAGCTATGCATCTGTTGTCAGCACTCCCTCCTTTTCCCTGCAGCAGCTGCAGTCTGACAAAAGGGAAACCAAAGTTACTGGATCACATAGAAAATTGTATAAAGGTACCGGCGCACCAAATCTATTATGTGTGTATAGTAGGGATGGGCCCGGTGTTCGATTCAAACCAATGTTCGAATCGAACATCGGGCGTTCGCCCCTTCGGCGAGCCCAGAACTATTTGGGCCGCTCGCATCACATTCGTGTGATGCGAGCGGCCCGCAATGCATTGCGCCAGTCGCAGTGCAATGCTGGCTGATGATTGGCCAAGCATGCACTGTGACCCTGCATGCTTGGCCAATCACAGCGCCGGCAGCGAGGAGAGCCATAATTGGCTACAGGCAGGATGCCTGTAGCCAATTATAGCTCAGGGGCTTTAGTACACGCCTCACGGTATAAGAGGCCGCCGCGGCGGCGGCCTCGCATATTGTGTTTCAGTGTCAGCGTGTCAGTGTGCTGCTGACTGCTGACAATATGTGCTCTATTTATGGGGATATGTGTGTGCATGCTGTTAGTACAGCATTGCAGTATCACATCTGGGGGGTGTCTATAGGTTGCCTGTGAAGGGGCGCATGTTTCCTGTGCTTAGAACTGTCCCTGCAAAAAGTGTCATTTTTGCAGGGAAAAAAGCTATTTAAAATCACTCGCGGCTAATGAATTGATGGCTCCTGTAACACAGAGAACTGTCATTCATTGATAAAAAACAAAAACAAAAAAGCGTGGGGGTCCCCCCAAATTCAATAACCAGGCCCTTCAGGTCTGGGATGGATATTAAGGGGGACCCCAGCCAAAAAAAAATGGCGTAGGGTCCCCCTCAAAATCCATACCAGACCCTTGAGGTCTGGGATGGATTTTAAGGGGAACCCCAGCCAAAAAAAATGGCGTGGGGTCCCACTCAAAATCCATACCAGACCCTTATCCGAGCACGCAACCTGGCAGGCCGCAGGAAAAGAGGGGGGGACGAGAGCGGCCCCCCCTCCCGCCTGAACCGTACCAGGCCACATGCCCTCAACATTGGGAGAATGCTTTGGGGGTCTGAGACCCCCAAAGCACCTTGTCCCCATGTTGATGAGGACAAGGGCCTCGTCCCCACAACCGTGCCCGGTGGTTGTGGGGGTCTGCGGGCGGGGGGCTTATCGGAATCTGGAAGCCCCCTTTAACAAGGGGACCCCCAGATCCCGGCCCCCCCCTGTGTGAAATGGTACTAAAGTGGCAAAAATGGTAAAAATGACAGGAGACAGTCTTTGACAATTCCTTTATTAAAATCTTCTTTCTTCTTTCTTCATCCTTCGGTTTCTTCATCTTCTCCTTCCGTCATCTTCTTCCATCCTCTTCCATTTTCTTCTTCCTCCGATCCGCTTCTTCTTGCGCTGGCCTTCTCGTCCTTCTCGTCCGGCATCTTCTTCCATGGCATCGGCGTCGGTGTCGGTGTCTCTTCTTGGGCCACTCCTCGCAATGGGAGGCTCCCGCTATGTGAGGTTTCGCTGCCTCTGACAGGTCTTTTATAACGGAGGGCACCTGGTGACCCCGCCCCCTCTGACGCACGGGGACGTCATGGGGAATTCCCTATGGCTTTCCCCATGACGTCAGAGGGGGGCGGGGTCACCAGGTGCCCTCCGTTATAAAAGACCTGTCAGATGGAGCGAAGCCTCACACAGCGGGAGCCTCCCATTGCGAGGAGCGGCCCGACAGAAGAACAGATGCCGACGCCATGGAAGAAGATGCCGGACGAGAAGGACGAGAAGACCAGCGCAAGAAGAAGCGGATCGGAGGAAAAAGAAAATGGAAGAAGATGGAAGAAGATGACGGAAGGAGAAGATGAAGAAACCGAAGGATGAAGAAAGAAGAAAGAAGATTTTAATAAAGGAATTGTCAAAGACCGCCTCCTGTCATTTTTACAATTTTTGACACTTTTTTGGTGAAATGGTAGGGGTACTTTTGTACCCCCTTACCATTTCACACAGGGGGGGGCGGGATCTGGGGGTCCCCTTGTTAAAGGGGGCTTCCAGATTCCGATAAGCCCCCCGCCCGCAGACCCCCACAACCACCGGGCACGGTTGTGGGGACAAGGCCCTTGTCCTCATCAACATGGGGACAAGGTGCTTTGGGGGTCTCAGACCCCCAAAGCATCCTCCCAATGTTGAGGGCATGTGGCCTGGTACGGTTCAGGTGGGAGGGGGGGCCGCTCTCGTCCCCCCCTCTTTTCCTGCAGCCTGCCAGGTTGCGTGCTCGGATAAGGGTCTGGTATGGATTTTGAGGGGAACCCCACGCCATTTTTTTGGCTGGGGTTCCCCTTAAAATCCATCCCAGACCTCAAGGGTCTGGTATGGATTTTGAGGGGGACCCTACGCCATTTTTTTTTTTGGCTGGGGTCCCCCTTAATATCCATCCCAGACCTGAAGGGCTGGTTATTGAATTTGGGGGGACCCCCACGCTTTTTGTTTTGTTTTTTTTATCAATGAATGACTGTTCTCTGTATTACGGGAGCCGTCAATTAACATTAGCCGCGAGTGATTTTAAATAGCTTTCTTTCCTGCAAAAATGACACTTCAGTTCTAAGCACGGGAAACATGCGCCCCTTCACAGGCATACTATAGACACCCCCCAGGTACGAAATTTAAAGGAATATTACACTTTTATTGTTTCAATTTAAGCATTATTAAAATCACTGCTCCTGAAAAAACGGGCGTTTTAAAAAATTTTTTTTGAATTGATACATGTCCCCTGGGGCAGGACCCGGGTCCCCAAACACTTTTTATGACAATAACATGCATATTAGCCTTTAAAATTAGCACTTTTGATTTTGAACGTTCGCATCCATTATAACTAATAGGGTTCTAAAGCTCGCACAGACGTTCACGGGTTCTGGTGCGAGCCGAACGGGGGGGTGTGTTCGGCTCATCCCTAGTGTATAGTATGCTGCAATCAAACAAAACCAATATATGGATTTAAATAATATAGAACAAAGTGGATTGCGCTAACTAAAAAAAACCTTAAAGCGGTTGTATACCCATTGAAATTTTTTTTTTTTTGTTAACTACCTGCAAGACAAAGTCATAATGAGCTAGTATGACTAGCATACTAGCTCATTATGCATCACTTACCTTAGATCGGGGCCCCCGACGCCGTCCTCTTCTCCCCCTCCGGCCGCATCCATCTCTCCAAAGATACCCTTCCGGGTATCGTCGCTCCGGCCAATCACAGCGCCGCTGCGGTGCTGTGATTGGCCAGAGCGGCAAGGACGTCGCTCCGCGCATGCGCGCGGGACACTTCAACTGCAGTGAGCCGCAGTTGTGAAAGGGGATTAACCCTGTAAATGCACCGTTATCTTGTGCGCCGTAGACAACGTTGTAAAACGTTCTTTGCAAATATCTCCTAAGCCCTCCTTTGGGCTGTGACGTGTGTGTGTTTTTTTACATTAGGGGGCGGGGCTGACGTCTGACGTCATTGATCGGCTTTCCGATGACCGGGAACAGCCAATCAATGACAGGCAGAGTAGGAAGCGCGGGGAGAGGTTTGTTTACACATACCTCTCCCCGTTCTTCAGCGGGGGTGTGGCCACCTACACTCTGACCCAGAGAGATCCCCCTTTACCTTCCATTGGTAATGTTCTAGAAGGGAGGCGGACTTGGGACTGGGGTGTAGGCAGCTTGTATGGAGAGCTCTGGACCAATCATTAATTTGTGTTGGCAGGGGCAGGACTCGCATATAAGCTGGAGGTCACATGCTTCCTGGAGGAGATGGGAGGAGTCTGAAGCAGAGAAGGAGAAAAGATGTAGCTAACATGGAGCAGGCTTGAAGGCCTGGGGGTTCAGAGACCTCAGCGCTGGATAGTCCAAATAACAGCCACAATGTAATCCGGAGAGGTGGACCGAGTATACTAGTCTGGGATGTACCCGACCATGCGGAGGAGGAAGTAGCTGAAAAGAGGACGGAGTAAACTGGGATTGACCCTCTGTGGCAATCATGGACTGGTGATGGGAGAGATCAAAGGGGGTGCAACCCAGCAGTGCTTATCCGTCAAGGATACTTTCCTGAACTGACGCCGGGAGGATTGCAGGAGTCAAGATAGGCAGGTCTAGCCCTCAGACCTTCTCTGTAACTCAAAACATGTAACCTGTAGAATTTTTTTAAACGTCTATGGAGATTTTTAAGGGTAAAAGTTTTTTCGCCATTCCACGAGCGGGCGTAATTTTGAAGCGTGACATGTTGGGTGTCAATTTACTCGGCGTAACATTATCTTTCACAATATAAAAAAAATTGGGCTAACTTTATAGTTGTCTCATTTCTTTCATTCCCAAAAAAGTGTATTTTTTCCCAAAAAAGGCCGCTGCGCAAATACGGTGTGATAGAAAGTATTGCAACGACCGCCTTTTTATTCTCTAGGGTGGTAGAAAAAAAAAGTATAATGTTTGGGGGTTCCAAGTAATTTTCTGGCAAAAAATTTTTTTTTTAACTTGTAAACAACAAATCGCAGAAAGAGGCTCGGTCCTTAAGTGGTTAATGCATACAGTAGAATGCATTATGATAAAAAAAACTTATGACTTTACAACTACTAAGTGCTATCACAGTTTGATAACCCTATGTGTTTTGGGGGTTCCCTAGTCTCCACAGTAACATGTGGGGGCTATGTGGGTGACGACAGACAAAAGAGCCGCCATCTACTACTCATTTCTGCAAACAACTCCTTCTTTTTAATAAAGCAGCTGTTGCCCTTCTTTAATTGGCAACCTTAAAATACAGTAGATAATGTAAGGGTTAATTCTGCTTGGACCTGGACAATCAGTAGAATTCTTTCGGAGCTCCGGAAGCAATCAATGCACAAGACAAGATACTCATTGAATGAATGCTTGGCTTTATTGGTAAAAGTCCCATCTTTATACAAATTAAGTACAAAGAACATTGCACAACTTACAGAGAAGGCGGGAAGGAGGACAGAGTTCATCACATGACACATAATCCTTATACAAACATATAGCCTCTAAGGCCCCTTTCACACTGGGGCGTTTTTCAGGCGCTTTAGCGTTAAAAAAAAGCGCCTGTAAAACGCTTGAAAGAAGCCTCATCTGCAATTCCAATGTGAAAACTCAAGTGCTTTAAGAGCCCTTTCACACTGCCAGCGCCCGAAAAACGCTCGTAAAGCGCCGCTTAAACTAGTGGCGCTTTACCATCGCTTTTCGAGCGCTAGTGGGGCGCTTTTAACCCTGCTAGTGGCCAAAAAAGGGTTAAAAGCGCCCACAAAGCGCTGCTGCGTTTTTCAGGCATTTTTCAGGCGTTTTTCAGGCGCTTCTCATTGATTTCAATGGGAAGAGGCGCTTTAGGATCGGTGTATTCACCGCTCCAAAAGCGCTGCAAAGAAGCTGCTTGCGGGACTTTTTCTGACGCCTTGCCAGCGTAGCGCCTCAGTGTGAAAGCACTCGGGCTTTCACATTGGGATTGCAGTTGCAGCTTCTTTCAGGCGCTTTACAGGCGCTTATTTTAACGCTAAAGCGCCTGAAAAATGCCATAGTGAGAAAGGGGTCTCAGTGTGAAAGCACTCGGCTTTCACATTGGGATTGCAGTTGCGGCTTCTTTCAAGCGCTTTACAGTCGCTTTTTTTAACGCTTTTTTAAAGCGCCTGAAAAACGCCTAAAATACGCCCCAGTGTGAAAGGTGTCTAAGACATAGTCTTAAACTAGTATTTTAGCTGACGGTGGATATTACCTGAAAACATAATTTAAACTATTTACAGTAATGCTGATGTTCTGACTTTGTCTGAAGACATCATTTCAAAACCAGTTTTTACCAGACCTTATCTATCCTGTGGTCATCGTGAAAAACAAGACCCTAACATAAGGATTATTCCCCTGTCAGCTATATTTAAGTTTCAGTCATGTTAACTCTTTCTCCTCCTTCAATCCCCTCTTAAATCATCAAACATGATTTCACCATGATCACTTAATGTTCACTGTGTGGGGTCATTGTGTTGCATTGTATAATTACAGATACATTGAATAAGCTTGAACAATATATGACAAGGAAAAAAACAGGAACATTAAAAATTAACATTCCTGCCTGTGGGAACCAAGAGAAGATGGAACCAAAAAAAAAATCTACCCATCTTTGGCAATCTCTGGCTTCAGCTTGGAGGGTTGACATCTCCTTTCGGTGTTTATCAATTATATTATAATAATCAGGTATTTCAATATTGGTATTATGAATCCATGTGCAGCACTTATAGTCCTCCGTTAGATTAAATGGGTAACCAGTGCGCACAACCTACTATATAGATAATAAATGGAAAGCTGCCAACATAAATGTGGTCTCACACATCAAAGTATATAATATTCAGTAGTATGTGGCGCTAACCTACTAAATAATAATCCTGTTAGGAAGACTATGGATCATACCAAAAATAAATATGTAAATAAATATAATAATTTATGATATTAACAGTAGTTGATGATATATAATACTATAGAAATGTGCAAATGTGCAGTAAAGTGCAAACACACACGTGCAAATTGCTGAAAAAAACTTCCAATATGAAATAAATAAATATAGCAATTTCATCTGATATAAAATTCCATCCACATAAACCAATGTAATAAAAATTCCTTCTCAAAAGTGATGTGTATCCAGTGTAGCATAAAGATAAAAATAAATATAAATATAAAATGTACCAGTGAGATAAAAATATAAAAATATATAAATAAATGAAAACAGCATATATCAATAATCCAATGTTGCTAAAATATGCAAAAAAGTGTCTTATAAATAAAGTGCAAAAGGTTTTTTGAAACCGTGACTTAAAACTCTCCAAATCAATCCAATCCACAGCTGGAATAAATCATGTGTCCTTTACAGCAGTTCTGATTAATCATCTGTAAACAACTCTAGGATAATCAAACGGTATTTTGTGCTGTTTAACAAGTGATCCTTCATGCATTAATCCATGCTTCCAAGGTGGTTCGTGACATTCAGGGTGCTCCCCACTATCTCCCCCAGCCTCTCACCTCTAGGAGCGGCCTCCACAGGCCTAGTTTCACTTATGTGTATGCTGTCCCTCAGCCGGTCTCTCTGTGGGCACTCCAGGTGAGGATGGCGAGTTAAAATTCAGACTTTCAGTGATGAAGTATAGCGGCTCTTCCGGTCTTGGCCGTGACCGGAAGTGAAATGGTGACACCTGGCTCCTTCCCTGACGCGTTGCGTCACAACACACGTGACTTTTTCAAAGGGTATAGGAGTCAGGTGTCCAAGTGTCACTTTTATATTCTCCCCAAGCGTGATCACAGCGGCGGCGCCGTATCAGCGGCATAATGCTTTAAATCAAATAGAACTTCCATCAATGTCTCATCATTTTTGTATCAATGAGGAGACTCACTTTTAATATGTTAAAAATTATAAAAATATGTATATTATAATAAATAATGGCATAGTTTCTTCATGTGAAGCATGAAGTCGCCACCTGGTGGTCTTAACAAGGAATTATTTCACTACTAAATCATTTTTTAAAGAGTGACATCTTGTGGATATATATAGAAATGACAGTCCATAAGGTTCATTAGGATCTCATTATCACCGTAAGGTGAACACTCCTAAAAATGACACATGGAACATATAGAACTCCACATATAATATTATTTGAAATAAAATCTATATAGTTAAATATGTTATAATCATTTTAAAAAACCCGACACAGACATAATAGGTATAAAATTAATCTAAAATTAATTAAAATTAATTCTACAATAGAAATAGAATAAAATTAGATGACCTTAAAATTTCTCTAAAAATTGGATATAAAACAATTAAGGTCAAATTCTACATTGTGTCCCCACGGTGTTAAAGTACGTAGCTCATGTATCCAGCGGGACTCAGCTTGGCTGATCTTAATTATTTTGTTGTCCCCCCTCCAATGCGGTTTTTATTTTGTTATTGCACATATTTGTAAGGATGAGGGATCTTTCTTGTGATATTTAGCATAATGTCTAGACAGGCTATGTTTATCGTACCCTTTCTTATTATTTTGAACGTGTTCTCTTAATCTTTTATATAGCTCTCTCTTTATTCTGCCTATGTACTGAATATGACATGGCCATTCCATAAGGTATACTACTCCTTCGCTCCGACATGTTACAAAGTCCTCTATTATGTAATTTTTTTGTGTGACTGTTGATGTGAAGCTGGATTTTTTCTTCTTACTTTCTTTAGTGTGTCTACAGGCCTAACACTTTTTACAAGGGTAGTATCCTTTTCCTTCAAAGAATGAGAAAGATTTTTTTGGCGGGGGGTCTAGTACATTTTTTGCAAGGCTGTCTCTGAGGGTGGGAGCTCTTCTATATGTGAATTTTGGTCTTGGAGGTAATATAGTGCTAAGGTGCTGGTCAGTGCATATGATTTCCCAATGTTTTTTGAAAATTTTCTCTATTTTCTTGTAATGGACATTATAGTCCATTATAATGGGGACTCTTTCTTGTTTGTCATCCTTTCTGACAATGTCATCTTTGATTTTCTCTTCGATAAAGTCAGTCTGGTAACCTTTTTGTATGAATATCTTCCCAATCATCTCAGCTTGTTGTAAAAAAGTTTGTTTATTGGAACAGTTACATCTCAGTCTGATTAGTTGTCAGCAGCAGATGTCACATCATTATATACTATCATTAGTACTATCATAAATCATGAAGAAGCTATACAAGCTACAAAATGGGCCCTCAGAAACCTGAGTGACCTGAAATGCATACAAAGAAGATATTTGTTGGATTGTTTACGTTTTAGTTTGGATTCTAATTACTTTTGGTTTAACAATATGTATTATAAGCAAATATATGGTATTGCGATAGGAGCTAAATATGCACCTAGTGTGGCCAATCTATATATGGCAGAATGGGAGGAAGAATCACTGTACAACAATGTACCACAACAGCTTATCTTGTTCAAAAGATATATCGATGACATTATAATAATCTGGTTCGGTAACAGAGAGGACCTAATGGATTTCTGTTTTAATCTCAATACGAACGAAAAAAACATTAACCACCTGATTACTTTGCACTTAAACCCCCCCCGTGACCAGACCAATTTTCAGCTTTTGGCGCTGATGCACTTGGAATGACAATTGCGCGGTCATTCAACACTGTACCCAAATGAAATTTTTATCATTTTTTTCCCACAAATAGAGCTTTCTTTTGGTGGTATTTAATCACAGCTGGGGTTTTTATTTTTTGCTAAACAAACAAAAAAAGATGGAAAATTAAAAAAAAAAAAAAAAATCATGTTTAATAGTTTGTTATAAAATTTTGCAAACAGGTAATTTTTCTGCTTCATTGATATGCGCTGATGAGGCGGCACAGGTGGGCACTGATAGGCTGCACTGGCGGGCACTGATAGGCTGCACTGGCGGGCACTGATAGGCTGCACTGGCGGGCACTGATAGGCTGCACTGGTGGGGACAGATAAGTCGGTACTGATGGGGACAACAAAGATGGCGCTGATGGGCACTGATGGGCACGGATGGGTGGCACGGATGGGTGGCACCGATGGGCACTGATGGATGACACTGATGGGTGGCACTGATAGGTGGCACTGATGGGCACTGATAGGTGGCACTGATGGGCACTGGTAGGTGACACAGATGAGCACTGGCAGGTGATACTGATGTGCAGCACTAGCACTGTGGGCACTGAGAGATGGCACTGTGGGCACTGAGAGATGGCACTACGGGCACTGAGAGATGGCACTGTGGGCACTGAGAGATAGCAGTGTGGGCACTGGTAGGGGCACTTTAATGGGGCAAACGTGGGCACAATATATTGGGCACATCGCTGGGCACATTGCAGTGAGAGGGACTGATGTCCTTCTCACTGCCGCCGGTGATCGGCTTTTTTTTTCTCCTCGCGCTGTCAGCGCGAGGAGGAAAAAAAGCTGATTACCGGCTCTGTTAGTATCACATGATCAGCTGTCATTGGCTGACAGCTGATCACGTGGTAAGGGGTCGGGATCGACCCCTTACTCGGATCTGTGATCCAGCGAGTCTCACAGACTCGCTGATCACAGAGCGCGCGGCGCGCCCTTCAGGGGGCGCACAGGCAGCACGTGCCCGGAACGACGTCAATAGACGTCTTCCCGGCACAATAGATCCGCGCTGTAGCCGTCATTTGGCTATAGCGCGGGTCTATAGTGGTTAAACTAACCTGGGAAATTTGTAATGAAAAAATTATTTTTTTGGATCTCATAATCATCAAAGAGGAAAAGATTCTGACCAACCAAACCTATTTCAAGATGGTAGATAGGAACAGTTACTTGCCCCTAGATAGCTGCCATCATAATACATGGCTAGAAAATATTCCAAAGGGACAACTAATCAGACTGAGACGTAACTGTTCCAATAAACAAACTTTTTTACAACAAGCTGAGATGATTGGGAAGAGATTCATACAAAAAGGTTACCAGACTGACTTTATCGAAGAGAAAATCAAAGATGTCGCATTAGTAGATCGAGATAAGCTAATACAAGACACTGTCAGAAAGAATGACAAACAAGAAAGAGTCCCCATTATAATGGACTATAATGTCCATTACAAGAAAATAGAGAAAATTTTCAAAAAACATTGGGAAATCATATGCACTGACCGGCACCTTAGCACTATATTACCTCCAAGACCAAAATTCACATATAGAAGAGCTCCCATCCTCAGAGACAACCTTGCAAAAAATGTACTAGACCCCCCGCCAAAAAAATCGTTCTCATTCTTTGAAGGAAAAAGATACTACCCTTGTAAAAAGTGTTACGCCTGTAGACACACTAAAGAAAGTAAGAAGAAAAAATCCAGCTTCACATCAACAGTCACACAAAAAAATGACATAATAGAGGACTTTGTAACATGTTGGAGCGAAGGAGTAGTATACCTTATGGAATGCCCATGTCATATTCAGTACATAGGCAGAACAATGAGAGAGCTATATAAAAGATTAAGAGAACACATTCAAAATATTAAGAAAGGATACGATAAACATAGCCTGTCTAGACATTATGCTAAATATCACAAGAAAGATCCCTCATCCTTACAAATATGTGCAATAACAAAATACAAACCTCATTGGAGGGGGGGGGGGGGGGGGGAACAAAATAATTAAGATCAGCCAAGCTGAGTCCCGCTGGATACATGAGCTACGTACTTTAACACCGTGGGGACACAATGTAGAATTTGACCTTAATTGTTTTATATCCAATTTTTTGAGAAATTTTAAGGTCATCTCATTTTATTCTATTTCTATCGTAGAATTAATTTTAATTAATTTTAGATTCATTTTATACCTATTATGTCTGTGTCGTTTTTTTTTTAAATGATTATAACATATTTAACTATATGGATTTTATTTCATATAATATTATATGTGGAGTTCTATATGTTCCATGTGTCATTTTTAGGAGTGTTCACCTTACGGTGATAATGAGATCCTAATGAACCTTATGGACTGTCATTTCTATATATATCCACAAGATGTCACTCTTTAAAAAATGATTTAGTAGTGAAGTAATTCCTTGTTAAGACCACCAGGTGGCATCTTCATGCTTCACATGAAGAAACTATGCCATTATTTATTATAATATACATATTTTTATATTTGTTAACATATTAAAAGTAAGTCTTCTCATTGATACAAAAATGATGAGACATTGATGGAAGTTCTATTTGATTTAAAGCATTAAGCCGCTGATACGGCGCCGCCGCTGTGATCACGCTTGGGGAGAATATAAAAGTGACACTTGGACACCTGACTCATATACCCTTTGAAAAAGTCACGTGTGTTGTGACGCAACGCGTCAGGGAAGGAGCCAGGTGTCACCATTTCACGTCCGGTCACGGCCGAGACCGGAAGAACCGCTATATTTCATCACTGAACGTCTGAATTTTAACTCGCCATCCTCACCTGGAGTGCCCACAGAGAGACAGGCTGAGGGACAGCATACACATAAGTGAAACTAGGCCTGTAGAGGCCGCTCCTAGAGGTGAGAGGCTGGGGGAGATAGTGGGGAGCACCCTGAATGTCACAAACCACCTTGGAAGCATGGATTAATGCATGAAGGATCACTTGTTAAACAGCACAAAATACTGTTTGATTATCCTAGAGTTGTGTTCAGATGATTAATCAGAGCTGCTGTAAAGGACACATTATTTATTCCAGCTGCGGATTGGATTGATTTGGAGAGTTTTAAGTCACGGTTTCAAAAAACCACCACGTTTTGCACTTTAGTTATAAGAGACACTTTTTTGCATATTTTAGCAACATTGGATTATTGATATATGCTGTTTTCATTTATTTATATATTTACATATTTTTATCTCACTGGTACATTTTATATATATATTTTTTTTTTATCTTTATGCTACACTGGATACACATCACTTTTCAGAAGGAATTTTTATTACATTTATTTGGTTTATGTGGATGGAATTTTATATCGAATGAAATTGCTATATTTATTTATTTCATATTGGAAGTTTTTTTTAGCAATTTGCACGTGTGTGTTTGCACTTTACTGCACATTTGCACATATTTATAGTATTATATATCATCAACTACTGTTAATATCATCATTCATCAATTATTATATTTATTTACATATTTATTTACATATTTATTTTTGGTATGATCCATAGTCTTCCTGACAGGATTATTATTTAGTAGGTTAGCGCCACATACTACTGAATATCATAGTCCTCCGTTACTTCAGAGTCCAATCAGAGCAGCACTGGATTTGATAGCTACTTCGTGCATATCTGGTTTACGAATAGCCCTTTGTTCAATACTTAACAGTTTGATGTCTACAGAATTATTTTCCATAATTTTGGAGTAGTTATTCAATCTTTTAATTCTATTCCCCATCCTGTCCATGAGGGAAACCATGCCCAGGCTTGGTCTTTATCAGAAAACAACTCTCTTTTCTCTATGTGTTTAAGGGGATACCTGGGGTATGCGCTAGCTTTCAAAAGATGTTGGTGCTTTCCTTTTTCATCCTCCATGATTCCCATAACTGGAATCAATGAGGCCAAATAACACCACCCAGGGGTACCAACCGGTATCCATGTATAGCATTCTTTGCCGCAACATACATATACACTATCCCCTAGGGAAAATGATCATTGGCTTATAGTATCCTGAAAACTTTCATGCCCCATACACACGGTCGGATTTTCCGACGGAAAATGTCCTATCGGACAATGTTGTCGGAAATTCCGACCGTGTGTAGGCTCCATCGGACTTTTTCCGTCGGATTTTCCGACGGACAAAGTTTTATCTCCTGCTCTCAAATTTTCCAACAACAAAGTCCTATCGGACTTTTTCCGATCGTGTGTAGCGAATTCCGATGGACAAAGTGCCACGCATGCTCAGATCACATTACAAGACCAAAGCTATTGGCTACTAGCCTCTACGTAGTCCCGTCGTACACAACGAACGTCACCACGTTCAGGATGATCAGATTTTCCGACAACTTTGTCCGACCGTGTGTATGCAACACCAGTGTCGGACAAAATCCGTCGGAAAAAAATCAGACGGATTTTGTGGTCGGAATTTCCGACCGTGTGTACGGGGCATCAGAGCGATGGTCAACTGGTTCAAAATGAAACTCACAGGATTGTTGATACCAGCTCCCCTATTCAAAACAGTTCTTAAATGTGTATTAAGTTCTGGGTTATAATTACAGGGGCAGCTAAGAGAGGAATTTGGAGTGTGCTTGGATGCAATGTACTACATACCCAACATTTGTCATAACCTGACCTCTGAGAAAAAGAATACTTATACTGAAGTGTGACGGAACGTCCCTACACTCCTCTTGAGTGCGTTCGTCATATATCACTTGCTTCCAGTCTGGATATAGGTATAAGATATTCCAACCGCTCCCAAGCACCAAACGAGACAACACTTGCTTAGTTGCTAAAACATGGACTGAAGATTTATTACAAAGATGACATTTATATACAGTAGAAGAGGAGATCCCCCCTCCTGCTCATATTATTCTAACAATACACTTGTAACAACTTAACATAAACTAATTAGCTAATTCCTTTAAGCAGCCGATGTGACTCAGGATTTCACTACAGGCCAGACTTGTGGTCACCGAGCTAAACACAGTTGATTATAAATTAACATAATTACCACCACAAGACATCTCATCACAATAGCAGGAGACCACCAGTAACAGACGGAGCGTCTCCTGCATTGTGCAGAGGACAATGGGATCAACTAACTCAATTAACATCTTGAGTTCATGACACTAGCATCAGAGTGTATGTCCCAACAGCATGAGACACACACATTATATATATATATACATATATACAGCATTGAATGTTCTCCTTCACCCTGTGCCCCTTAAAATCCAGGGCCCATGATCGGTGGGCAGGAGGCTCGTAGTTAGTCCTCTCAAAAAGCCCGTGTCCTGGCTAGGTCTGTCACATGAAGTAACAAATGTTATCAGTAGGGGGGTATGAGTCCTTTGGGCCCTCCACATTGGATTTCCTCCTTTGTCTAGTTAGTGTTCCATTAGAAGGGGGGCTGCATATGGCCTTTAGAGTTCCCAAGTCCTCAGGATGATAGATACAGTTAATGATGAAAAGATATATATTTGTTTACTAGAAATCCTTCATAGAGATGCAGAATGTATAATTCCCCCATCTACATTTCTTGTAATAAGAACAAAAGTCATCAAAAACATTTTATTTACAGGGAAAGTATAAAAAAAAAAAATCTATAAAATAAACAATAAAAAAAAAGTAAGTAAATAAAGCGCCCCGTCCCCGCGAGCTCGCACGCAGAAGAAAACTCATACGTAGGTCTCCCCGCATATGTAAACAACGTTCAGGTATCGCCGCAAACGTCAGAACTAGAACTCCTCTGTAACTCTAAATATGTAACCTGGAAAAAGTTTTAAAGCGTCGTCATGTGAGGTATCTATTTACTCGTCGTGTCATCATCTGTCACATTATACAAAAAAATTGGGATAACTTTACTGTTTGTTTGTTTTATTCATAAAAGTGTTTTCTTTCCAAAAAAAAATCAAGTTTGAAAAATTTCTGTGTAAATTCTGTGTGACAAAAAAAAGGTGCAATGACCGCCATTTTATTCCCCAGGGTCTCTGCTAAAATATCTATCTATCTATCTATAGATATATATATCTATAGATAGATAGATAGATAGATAGATAGATAGATAGAATAGAATGTTTGGGGGTTCTGAGTAATTTTATAGCAAAAAAAACGATGATTTCTACTTGTAGGAGGAAAGCGCCAAAATTGGCCTGGTGGGTAAGCGGTTAATGAATGGACATTTTTTAGTGATACGGCACGACGTTGTTTTAACTGACAATTGCGCGGTCCTGCAGCGCTGTACACAATCAAATGTTATGTCTTTTTTTTTTTCCCACAAATAGAGCTTTCTTTTGGTGGTATTTGATCACCTTATTTTTTGCGCTACAAACAAAAAAGAGCAGCATTTTGGAAAACAAAACAATATTTTTTACTTGTTGCTATAATAAATATCCCCAAAAAAATTGAAAATATAAAAATCTAAAAATATATAAATATAAAAATATTTTTATTACAATAAATTAGTTCAGACGGTATTCCACTACATGCATATGTCGGTACTGAGGATCTGAACGGTTTTCCATAACATGTCCATCTGATGAGCTTTCCATCCATGGGCTAGCACAAAGGTACTCCGTAATAACAAGAAACAACACCATTTCATCATTCAAAAAAATATTTATTTATTGGAAATATTTGGCCATGGTGTTATAATGAATATAAATATAAGGCCATCTCGGCTAAAATATATTTAAAAAAAAATTAAGTGGTGTCCATCCAGCCAATGCTGGACGACTATTCCCCCACTAGGACAACAACATGACTTTGCTGAAAATCGGGAGGGTGGGTGGGCGCTGAGGTCCGGTCCAAACGGTCTGAGGAGACACAGCTTCAGGCCCTTTTATAGGCTTCCTCAGCTCAGGTTACAGTAACCGCCAAATTGTACCAATCAGCTGCTCCATTAACTTAACCAATCCCATGGCTGTTGCTGCCCAGGGAAACTGCAGTGACCAATGGAAACCTGTAAAATAAACAAAGCACAGCAGACTGCGGATCCCCCTTTGAGCTATCCCATGTTGGTCCAGCATATTGCTAAGACCTTTCATGGGCTAGCACAAAGGTACTCCGTAATAACAAGAAACAACACCATTTCATCATTCAAAAAATATTTATTTATTGGAAATATTTGGCCACGGTGTTATCCATGGGGGATAAACTTTGAAATTATAAATTTTTTTTTTCAATAACAGTTTTTATTTGGTATTATTCCATTTACATTTTAAGTACAGTATTCGTTCAAGTTGTACATTATAAACACATGTTCTTAACTTACACCACTGTGTTACTACCTGATACCATAGTTACTCTCTATCTGGTATTTATGCTCTTCATGGTATAAGTCAGGTTATTTGGTAAATTATTCCTGTTTCTATCAGACAAACTTTTTAACTTGAAACTTGTAAAGTGAGTGGGAGTGTAAGCACCCCTGAGGAAGAGAAAAAAAAAAAAGGGGGGGAAAGAAGATTGAAAAAAAGGGGGGGGGAGTGGGAGGGGAGAAGAGAAGAGGGGGAAGAATAGGAGGGGAGAAGGGGGGGGGGGTTGGGTAGTTTGTCATCAGCCCGCGCTAGTATCCGGGTTTCTTTGTTCCTCCCGGCGGTGCCACAGGTCCCAGACCTGGTCGTGGGCATCCAGATGATCCCTGATTCTCGCTGTCATTTTTTCCATTAACTCTATGTCCCCAATCCTAGAATATAGGGCTTCTTCAGGGGGAGGGGAGCGGCGTTTCCAGTGTAATGCCACCAGGCAGCGTGCTGCCGTAAGAACGTGTCTGACCAATTTCTTCTGTGTTGCTGGCGCTTTCAGTGGCATTAGTCCCAGTAGAAAGAATTTAGGGGCGATAGGGACCACCTGTTCGAGGAGACGGGTCAATAGTTGCTGGACCGAGATCCAAAAGGGGACTATCTGTGGGCATTCCCAGTAAATGTGGAACAGTGTTCCCCTGGCTCCCAAGCAGCGCCAGCAGCGATCTGAACTAGTCGGATATATGGCATGAAGCACATCTGGGGTCATATACCAGAAATATAAAACTTTATATGTATTTTCCTTGTAGAGCATGCAGATCGAGCTCTTGGATGCTTGGGACCATATAGACCTCCACTGATCCAAGGATATCTCCTCCCCCAGCGCCTTTTCCCACTTAAGCATGTATGCATGCTTACCCATTGTTGTAGTGGGCCATTCGTTAAGAATTTTATAAATGTCAGAGATCAGGCCTCTCTGGGCCGAGCCCGCTAGTACAAGGTTTTCAAAGGGTGTGGGTGGGGAAAATTGTAAGTTCGGTGCGAATGTCAAGGCGTAGTGGCGGATTTGGAGATATCCATAGAATACTTGATTCGGCAAATCAAATTTGGTCTGTAGGTCCTTGAATGGTTTCAGTTTACGTGTGCGGGGGTCTATTAAATTTCCATAGTGGAAAAGATTTCTCGTAGTCCAGGGGGAGGACATCTGGTGGGTCAGGCTGTCTGGCATTTCGGGATTGCAAGCAAAGGAGGTCAGGAGCGAGCTGTCCGAGGACAGTTTATGTTGACGCGTCAATTTGCGCCATAGCTTTCTCAGCTGCATCATAGGGCCAAGTAACCGTGCGGGGTCCACCTCCACGTTTGCGCTCCACAGTAGACTATTTGGGTGTATTGGGGCCAGCCACAACTTCTCTATTTCGGTCCATTTATTATATGACCTGAGCGTGAACCAGGAGGTGATCGCCTTTAGTTGCGTCGCCTGAAAGTATCGAGTAAGGTTGGGGAAGGCTAATCCCCCGTCTGACCTGGCCGCCTGCAGCACTGAGCGTGGGATCCTGTGTCTTTTATAGTTCCATGCGTATTGCAGGAGCTCAGTTTGTAATTGCTTCAGTTGGCCGCTGGGGACCGGGACAGGCAGGGTTTGGAAGAGGTACAGTAGTTTCGGGAGGATTGTCATTTTCACTGCTGCAATCCGTCCTAACAGGGAAATGTGATGTTTTTTCCATTGTTGTAGGAGGCTTCTAATGTTTTGGAAAAGGGGGGGGTAGTTTTCCTGAAAGAGGGTGGAATACTTTGGGGTGATATTGACCCCCAGGTATTTTAGAGCGGTGGCTTTCCAGCTGTAGGGGAAGTTAGATCGTAAGTGTTCGACCTCTTCTTCTGGAGTATTAAGTGGAAGGGCTTCTGATTTAGATGTGTTAATTTTATACCCCGATAGGGCTCCATAGCGTTCTAATTCCGCATGGAGGATTGGTAGGGAGGTCCTGGGTTGGGTCAGCGAGAGGATTATGTCATCCGCAAATAGGGAAATTTTAAATTCCCTATCCCTAACTGTTATTCCCTTAATATCCGGGTTCCGGCGGATGGTGGCTGCTAGTGGTTCAACACAGAGTGCAAATAGTAATGGCGAGAGTGGGCAACCTTGTCTGGTGCCATTCTGCACTGGCATTGGGGAAGACAGGGCCAAGGGAGTTTTTACCCGTGAGGAGGGGTTTGAATATAAATGTTGAATGGCTCTGTAGAAGGGTCCCCTAAATCCTATATGACTAAGTGTGGCGAACAGGAAGGGCCATCCCAGGCGATCAAACGCCTTTTCTGCGTCTAGGCTGAGCAACAAAGACTGCTTGCCCTCCCTGTTCGCCACCTCCACCAGGTCTATTATTTTCCTGGTGTTGTCTCCCGCCTGTCGCAGGGGGACAAATCCCACCTGGTCTTTATGAATTAAAGAGGGCAGGACCATGTTCAGACGGATGGACAGTAATTTAGTAAAGATTTTTAGATCCGAATTTAAAAGGGCGATTGGCCTATAGTTGGCACACAGGGAGGGGTCCTTGCCGGGTTTGGGGATTACTGCTATGAAGGAACTCTGCATATCTCTTGGTATTGGGGTGTCTTGTAGGAAGGCGTTAAATAACTTGCACATATGGGGGAGCAACTGGGGGAGAAATTCTTTGTAGTATTCATATGGGAATCCATCTGGGCCTGGGGCCTTGTGGTTGGGGAGGGCTTTGATGGTTTGTTCTAGTTCTTCCAGTGTGATTGGTGCATTTAGAGAATCTAGATCTGTGGTTTGAAGCTGGGTTATCCCACTCTGTTCGAGATATTGTTGTATGCGTTTGGTGAGGTCTGGCGAGGGGGGGTTGCTAGGGATGTCAGTATTGTTGTAGTGGGTCTCGTAGTATTCCGCAAAGGATTGGACTACGTCTTTCGGATGTGAGACAAGGGAGCCTGCTCGGTTTTTAATTTGGTGGGGGGTTGACATCTGGGTATTATCCCGTAATTTCCTGGCTAGTAGTGTGTGGGCTTTATTACCTTTATCATAAAAGGTCTGTTTTAATCTGACTAATGCCTTTTCAACTTGTCCCAAGGCCAGGTCGCTTAAGGTAGCTCTAAGGGATGCGATTTTCTTCAGTAGATTTAACGTAGGTTTGTTTTGTAGTTGTTTTTCATGGGCTTTGAGCTCTCTCTCTCTGTGTGTTTTCAGTGCTTGTGTGCTTTTTTTCATGGCCGAGGAGAGGGCCAGGCATCTGCCCCTCATCACTGCCTTGTGGGCTTCCCATATTGTGGATATGGATACCTCCCCGGTATTGTTTTCCTCTATGTAATTTTTCAATGTAGTGACTAGTTCTGTTTTTGAGGGGAGGTGTTGGAGTAAAAACGCGTTTAGACGCCAGTTGTAGGGCCTGCGAATACAGACGCCTAGAACTAAAGTTATGTCTACCGGGGCGTGGTCTGACCACGAGATCGGCCGGATCTGCGCAGTCTGGGTCAGGTTCAGGGTGAGATTTTTAACAAAGATGTAATCTATACGGGAGTGCGTATGATGTGGGGCTGAATAGAAAGTGTACTGCCGGTCACCAGGGTGTCGTATCGCCTAGTTAGCTGACGGAACAGCTTTGAATCTCTGAGTGCCCGAGTTGTGGGCGCTCTGGAGCCTAGCCCCTGGCGATCCGAGAGTGTCAAATGAATTAAATTAAAGTCCCCTCCCACCACCAACACCCCGTGTTCTGCTCGAAATAGGCGAGTGAATACCTTATTTAGGAACCCCGTTTGCCTGACATTTGGGACGTATACTGTGCAGAGTGTGATCTCCTTGTCCTGCCATAGGCCCCGAAGGATTAAAAAGTGGCCCCGAGGGTCGCTATAATGGGATGCGTATGTAAAAGGGGATCCCTGCTTGATCAGAATGGCCACCCCCGCTCGCTTATGAGGTCCTGATGATAGATAAATCTGGTTATAGTATCTGGAGGCAAACGCGAAGGAGCCGTCTTTATCTAAGTGGGTTTCCTGCGCCATGATGACGTCTGCCCCTGACTGCCTGAACTCCCTCAACGCCAGACACCTTTTACGGTTTGAGTTCAGACCGTGGACATTTAGTGAGTAAATTTTAGCCATGGGAACTCGGGTGGGGGGTATAGATACTTATCTGGTGTAGATGTAAACGTTGGTCCAAGGTGGGCACCGCGCGGGAGGAAGTCCGGGAAGATCTGTGGTCGAGTGAGCTGGTGACAAAGACAGGAGGGGGGGGTGAGAAAAGCTAGAAAGGAACGAGAAGCGGTTAATAAAGGAAAAACATAGTTTAACGACAGTAACATCATTATCAGACCTATGTAGGCCATCTGGCCTAGGTCAGAACGGCTTCCCATGAATCTCTCCGATCCAGCCCAATAGGGGTGAGCTAGAGAGGTCCAGGGGAACCCAAAATTAGAACTGCAAAAAAGCGCAGTCCGTTTATACACAAAAGTGCTTAAACTAAAGTAGGGGGGGTGGAAGGAGTAGTCCGGGAGGTCTCTCTCTAAAGTCTCTGCGGAGACTTGCCCTTAACTTGATTCAGGTCTGTATCCATGGCGCCAGGAGGCATAAAAGTTTGTGGCCCATTGTTCAGGTTACTTCTTTGGGAAGTTTGATGCCGAAAAGGGAAAGGAAACAAGCATGTTTCTGAGGGAAGTTTGTATTTCTTCGGCAGGTATAGTTGTCTTCATCGCTGCTGTGAACGCCGACCCCTTGGGGACTTTTCTGGGCCCCTGGAGCGCTTCGGTGGGGGGACAATTTCCAAGGTGTTGCAGAAGGGGGCCAAATCCTCCGGATATCTCAGAATCGCTGTTTTGCCTTGGTGTTTGGCGGTAAGGCTGAAGGGGAATCCCCAGCGGTAGGGGATATTTTCTTCTTGTAGGATGCGCAGCAGTGGTTGAAGCAGTCTGCGTTTTTGCAGGGTGATCCAGGACAAGTCCGGGAACAGCTGGATGTGGTGGTCTCCAAGTGTCACTTTGCGGGCGAGGCGAGCCTGCCTCATGATATCCTCTTTCAGGGGGAATGACGTGAGTCTGCAGATAATGTCCCGGGGTTTGGGGTCAGTGCCTTTGGGTTTCAGTGCCCTGTGTGCTCTGTCCATTTCAATGGGGTTAGCCAGGGGTTTTCCAGTTAGGTCATTAAAGAGGGATTGTAAAGTGGTCTGGACATCTTCTGGGCCATCTGTTTCTGGGATTCCCCGAACGCGGATGTTGTTCCTACGCCCCCTGTTGTCCAGGTCCTCCACATGGCGCTGCATGTCTCTAAGAAGGGAGCGATGTTCTGATCCTTGGAGTTGGGTTCTGTGTATCTCAGTTTTAGTTTCTTGGATTTCCTCCTCCGCCATCTCAACTCTATCCGCTAGGTGCTTAAGGCCCGACTGGAGGATCTGGATCTCCGATGTACAGGTTGTTTTCACGTCTTCTATGAGTTGCTTGAAATCATCCTTAGTCGGCATTGCTTGAAGATAGACTTGCCACTGCGGGGGTATGGGGGGGGGTAATGCTCCCTCCCCTGTGCACTGTGATTGCTTTCAGGAGAATTCGGGGATTGCCAGCTGGGTCTCCATGAGGGGTTTGGAGACGGATGGCGTATGGGTTGCTCTTCCCAGGGTTCGCTCCAGTCTGGGCTTTGCGGTGGGACATGGAGGGCCCGTCTTGGAGTAGGTGGGGGGTGTATGAGGGCCGATGCGCTGGCTGCTTGCGCATATGAGAGGGCCGATGTCATCTGAGGACCTTGTAAACTGGGGCCCTGTGGGCCTGACATTTCATAAGTCCCAGGTGGAGAGGGGCCTGGTAGAGAGTTAGTGTTGGGGGGGGGTAAAAGTCCCTGGGTGCTCAGCAAGTAAGAGCTGATGGGCCTGACCTGGCAGAGTTGGAGAACCCTCCATGTCCCCTGAGAGGGGCTGGGAGCTGCTGGCTTGCGCATATGAGAGGGCTGATGTCATCTGAGGGCCATGTGGACTGGGGCCCTGTGGGCCTGAGATTTCATATGTCCCAGGTGACGAGGGGCCTTGTAGAGATTTAGTGTTGGGGGGGGGTAAAAGTTCCTGGGTGCTCAGCAAGTGGGAGCTGATGGGCCCGACCTGGCAGAGCTGGAAAATCCTCCATGTCCCCTGAGAGGGACTGGGAGCTGTGTCAGTGATTCCCGGGTCAGAGGCTGTGCGGAGTAGCTGGGGGAAGGCTGCTGTACACTGGGTGTACTGTGTCTGCCTCTGTGGGAGTCCCAAGATGGCCGCCGGGAGTGCAAGGTGAGGGGATTCAAGCCTGTGTGTGGGCCCATACTGGGGACTCACCGCTCCTGGGGTCCGGGATGATCCCTCTGCTGTTGGGTGGTGGTTTTGTGTGCTCTGGGTGTCCCGGTGGTGTTCCGGTGCCGGGATGGAGCGCGGATGGAGGTTTGCGGCCTTCTCTGCGGCGCCGGCCGGCGCCATTTTGGTCCCTCCACGCGGCGGGGTGCTTGGCTGAGTAAAGTATCCCCTCAGGTCGGATGCCGTTCCCGGTGGGGGCAGTGAGGTGCCCCGGGATCTAGATGAGCGGGTCGCCCTGGAGCCACCCATAGTTTGTGTTGTTTTGTGCCTCTTCTGGGCTCTGTAGCTTCGGGCTATGAGAGAGCTCTGTGCCTACACCTCCATTCTGCACGGGTTCCGGCCACGCCCCCGAAATTATAAATTTTAATAAATATAATTATAAGGCCATCTCGGCTAAAATATATTTAAAACAAAATTAAGTGGTGTCCATCCAGCCAATGCTGGACGACTATTCCCCACCGGCCGAGAACAGCCGCAAAGCTAATGGCTGAGGCCCCCACCATGGCCGTTTCAAATATGGACTGCAAATCCATATTGAAAATGTCTAGACCTATTGGTGATAAATGTATCATATCCTTCCTAAATAAACCTGGCACAAAACCTTCCAATTCATAGTGGCGAAAAGACAGATCGCCAGATAGATTTAGAAAACTGTGAATCGTTCTGTTGAGGCGTCTCCTTATCCTATCTAAATAAAATAAGTAACCGCAATAAGTAACCTACAAAGGAAAAGATTACAGACTTATTATTTAACAACACATGATAACTACGGAGGTAGGATAAAGATTTACGATTTATAGCCGTGAAATCCCCAATTCTAAGGGTCCCAAAGAAAGCGACTGAAAAAGCAGCTCTGAATAAGAGCAGCTCAAACTTGGAGGAACATACCGATTGTATAATATCAAGAAGGTCTACAAGCAATTTGATAGAGATGAGGCGCCTATTATCCCTAGAAGGTTTAGACCTCCTGAAACCCTTCAGAGTTTTACTAACCTGGAAGAAAGAAGTCAGGGGTGGAGCACCTGAAAATTTCAGAAAGAAAGATACTCCCGCTAAAATCTTACCCACAGAGGCCGGACTAAGCTTAGACTGGATTAGGGAAGACGTAAATGCTAAAGCAATGTAAGAAGATACGTTCAATTCATCCAAATCTAAATTTTTGCAAAAGGCACACCATCTTAACCATGACAACTTATAGTCCGACCATGTCTTTGCGAACACAGAATTTCTGAGGTTGGAAAGTATCAGCTCCAAATTAAGCCCCAGAGGAAATCTGGGCAAGGGGTTCCATTCTGATCTGCCGTCGGTGCCAATTCCCAAAACTTCTTGAACTGCGAACGAGATAAAGCATCGGCAATGTTATTATTTATACCAGCTATATGCTCGGCTTTCAGCCAGATGTTAAATCTCATGCAGTGTAATACCAGAAAACGTAGTAACTTAATAACTCGATCAGATTTGGAGGATAACTTGTTAATGGCAAAGAAAACACCTCTGTTATCAGTGTAAACCTTGATCCTTCGGTTCATGAAAGAATCCTTCCAAATCACTAATGAGACTATGACCGGGAATAGCTCCAGAAGGACACGATTCTGAAGAATATCCCTCTGCAGCCAATCCCGGTGCCATTCAGCAGCGCACCAATGACCCATCAAAAATGCACCAAATCCTGAAGATCCGGCCGCATCAGTAAAGAATTCCAGCTGATTGCTGTCAACAAATTCGTGCTGCCACACTGTGGAACCATTGAAGTTAGAAAGGCATCCCAAATTCTTAGGTCTTCTTTAATACCTTTGGAGATACGAATATAAGCAGGAGGGTTTCTCATACCACTAATAGCAAGGGAAAACCTGAGAGAAAATACTCTAGCCATGGGAATAATTCTAGCTGAGAATGCAAAAAGACCTAGCAAAGATTGAGCCTCTTTAAGCAGGACCTTTTTACACAATAAAAAAGAAGTAATCAAAGCTCTCATTCTTTGAATCTTGGGAGATGGCAATCTGAATTCCATAGCGGCTGAATCAATTGTGATTCCAAGAAATTCGATAGAAGTAGAGGGAAGGACTGTTTTCTCATGTGCGAGCAGAACACCAAAGTGTTCGCAAACATTAAAAAACATCTGTAAGGATTCTAAGCAAATTCACACGGGCCCACAAATAAAAAATCGTCCAGGTAATGGAGAGAACTCCCCTGTGGATAGTTAGATGATAAAACCCAGTTTAAAAAGGTAGAGAATGATTCAAAATAAAACAAGACAAAGAAAACCCTATTGGAAGACATCTATCAAAAAAGAATTGACCCATAAACTGAAAGCCTAATGAATTGAAACCTTGGGGGTTGATCGGAAGGAGGCGAAAAGCCGATTTAATGTCAGCTTTAGCCAACAAAGAACCTTGACCAAATTTCCTTAACAGAAGTTAAGCTTCATCGAAGGAAGAATAGACCACAGGGGCATCCACATCTGAGACCTCATCATTCAAAGATGAATCTAATGGGTGAGAAAGGTGGTGAATCATCCGGAAGCAACCACTTTCTTTCTTAGGAACTATTCCGAGCGGGGACAACCGAAAATTTTTAAATGGAGGAGAGGAGAAGGGGCCTGCAATTTTGCCCTCCGTCAGCTCCTTGGATATTTTTTCTTGAACTACATCAGAATAAATAACCGCTGACTTCAAATTCTGCACTATAGTGCAACCTGTCCCTCTAAAAGCCGGGACTAGAAAACCATCCCTGAAGCCATTAGTTAGTAGGGCCGCCATCCTGCGGTCTGGGTAATGCTCTAACCATGGGAGCATTCTTTCCAGGTTCACTGGAGTCATTGCCTTTCCCATGAGCTTCCCTGAGAAATGGCTGAAAAGAGGTTGCGGCGGATTTGCGAAAACATCTACTGGCCGCATGATTTCCACTACAATTTGAGCACTCATGCTTGTATCTGCAATGTGATAGGAATTTGCATTGCCCATCGTTAAAAGCAAAGCAAAAACCTTTGCAAAATACATTCTGAGGATTGGCTGCTGGTCTGTTAGGAGTGAAATTAGGTCTAGGTGGAAGCATAAGATTCAACCATAAGCCCACGTCCTTAGAACCCCAGTGCAATGAAGGATGTACTGCTAGTTTTTGTCGGAAGTTTTCATGATAAGTGAACCATGCACAACCGCCAAAATGGCGAAGGGCTTCTGAAATTATATCCAGATGTTGAAAGAGACCTGAACATTTGTCAGGAAAGCGTTCGCCCATGACTGCTGCATAAATGAAAAACACTTGTAACCAATTCTGGAAGGTTTTAGGGATGGCCCTCCTCCTATCCTCCTCATCGCCATAAAAACAGAGACATCCTCCTATCCTCCTCATCGCCATAAAAACAGAGACATCCTCCTATCCTCCTCATCGCCATAAAAACAGAGACATCCTCCTATCCTCCTCACCGCCATAAAAACAGAGACATCCTCCTATCCTCCTCACCGCCATAAAAACAGAGACATCCTCCTATCCTCCTCACCGCCATAAAAACAGAGAGAGTTTTGCACATAGCGTAATCCCGTTTTTATTTAAAGTTTTAAAATTTCACAAATGCCCCAAAAGTAACTCCTAAAGTAATATACGTACAGTATTTAAACTTTCAATCAGCATAACAGATAAATAGTGACTTGCATTTGGTTGTTATACATCCACATCAGCCCCAGCACTTCCGTTGGCTTTGCATGTATGTCTCTGCAGACACCAGCAACACTTCCGGGTGGTGGTAAGCGGCGGTGGAGCGCAAATCGTCACTTCCGGCGAGCGTCGTGTAGGTCACGCCCAGAGGGCGTGACCTACACGACGATTTGCCGGAAGTGACGATTCACGCTCCACCGCCGCTAACCACCACCCGGAAGTGCTTATGGTGTTTTTTTATGGCGGTTTTATTGGGAAATTCTATGCCTCTGGACCCTTGATGCAGTGCTTAACTCTGGTGTTGATACATATTGAGAAGGCTATCCTGCTGGTTTAACCTATCTTATCTGTGGATTGATGGTGATGTGGATGCAGTGTGTACCCTGGTGATGACATTTATCTAAAAGGCTGTTTTACTCTGTTTATCTGGTGAGTTTAACCCCCTAGGGGGAGTGTGCCTCACGTGGTGAGAAGACATACAGGATAAAGCGGTGCTTGAATAGACACCTTGAGTGTATCGACAAGAAAATCACCTTTATATGTTGAACTGCTCACCTATCACTAAATACACCTAAAGACTGCTCATTATATTTATATACTTTTATATTTTTTATTTTCTTTTAATTTCACGATTGTGGATATAACACGGTAGATTATATGTGTTTATACCTTTAGCGCTGTTTTAGTATTTCATTTTACAGGAAACATACTGTTCAATTTTATACTATCCATTTTTTCAGATTTCTATATTTTAAACAGCTGCTTAGTTTAGATTATATATATATATATATATATATATATATATACCGTATTTTCCGGCGTATAAGACGACCTTTTACAGTAAAAAAAAATGGGCAAAAAGTGGGGGTCGTCTTATACGCCGGGTATACTAACTGCACAAAATGAAATACATTCTTCTTCCTGTTTAAAAGTAAAATCAAACTTGTATAAAGGGTATCGCCTTCCTATACCAGCCGCCCGCTGGATGATAAGCCCTCCGGAGTGTACGGTAATACTGTATACATACAGTATACACCGCTGAGCCAATCCTGGCGAGCGTTGTATTCTATTAATGAATACAGCGCCTGCTCGGATTGGAGTAACAACCTCTGCCAATCGGAGCAGGCTACATACAGTAGCCTGCTCGGATTGGCTGTGAGAGTCAGAGGCGCGGGCTGATGATGTAACAGCCTCTGCCAATCCGAGCAGGCATTGTATTCAATAATAGAATGCATAGCTCGCTGTGATTGGCTCAGGGCGGTATACTGTACAGTGGTGTGAAAAAGTGTTTGCCCCCTTCCTCATTTCCTGTTCCTTTGCATGTTTGTCACACTTAAGTGTTTCGGAACATCAAACCAATTTAAACAATAGTCAAGGACAACACAAGTAAACACAAAATGCAATTTGTAAATGAAGGTGTTTATTATTAAAGGTGAAAAAAAATCCAAACCATCATGGCCCTGTGTGAAAAAGTGATTGCCCCCCTAAACCTAATAACTGGTTGGGCCACCCTTAGCAGCAACAACTGCAACCAAGCGTTTGCGATAACGTGCAATGAGGCTTTTACAGCGTCCTGGAGGAATTTTGGCCCACTCATCTTTGCAGAATTGTCCTAATTCAGTTACATTAGAGGGTTTTCGAGCATGAACGGCCTTTTTAAGGTCATACCACAACATCTCAATAGGATTCAGGTCAGGACTTTGGCTAGGCCACTCCAAAGTCTTCATTTTGTTTTTCTTCAGCCATTCGGTGGTGGACTTGCTGGTGTGTTTAGGATCATTGTCCTGCTGCAGAACCCAAGTTCGTTTCAGCTTGAGTACACGAACAGATGGTCGGACATTCTCCTTCAGGATCTCTTGGTAGACAGCAGAATTCATAGTTCCTTTTATCACGGCAAGTCTTCCAGGTCCTGAAGCAGCAAAACAGCCCCAGACCATCACACTACCACCACCATATTTTACTGTTGGTATAATGTTCTTTTTCTGAAATGCAGTGTTCCTTCTACGCCAGATATACTTGGACACACACCTTCCAAAGAGTTCCACTTTTGTCTCATCGGTCCACAGAATGTTGTCCCAAAAGTCTTGGGGATCATCAAGATGTGTTGTGGAGAAATTGAGACGAGCTTTGATGTTCTTTTTGCTCAGCAGTGGTTTTCTCCTTGGAACTCTGCCATGCAGGCCATTTTTGCCCAGTCTTTTCCTGATGGTGGAGGCATGAACGCTGACCTTAACTGAGGCAAGTGAGGCCTGCAGTTCCTTGGACGTTGTTGTGGGGTCTTTTGTGACCTTTTGGATGAGTCGTCGCTGCGCTCTTTGGGGTAATTTTGGGCGGCCGGCCACTCCTGGGAAGGTTCACCACTGTTCCATGTCTTCGCCATTTGTGGATAATGGCTCTCACTGTGGTTCGCTGGATTCCCAAAGCTTTGGAAATGGCTTTATAACCCTTTCCAGACTGATAGATCTCAATTACTTTCTTTCTCAATTGTTCCTGAATTTCTTTGGGTCTCGGCATGATGTGTAGCTTTTAAGGATCTTCTGGTGGACCTTACTGTGTCAAGCAGCTCCTATTTAAGTGATGCCTTGATTGTGAACAGGTGTGGCAATAATCAGGCCTGGGTGTGGCTAGAGAAATTGAACTCAGGTGTGGACAACCACAGTTATAGTATGTTTTAACAAGGGGGGCAATCACTTTTTCACACAGGGCCATGATGGTTTGGATTTTTTTTCACCTTTAATAATAAACACCTTCATTTACAAATTGCATTTTGTGTTTACTTGTGTTGTCCTTGACTATTGTTTAAATTGGTTTTGATGTTCCGAAACACTTAATTGTGACAAACATGCAAAGGGACAGGAAAAGAGGAAGGGGGCAAACACTTTTTCACACCACTGTATATATATAAAGAAAACTTTCTGAAACATATAAATCTTCACTTAAGTACTTTTTCCTTTATGTCATCTTTTGTTCCTCCTCTTCTTTCTCTAGAAATTCTTTCAGTTTTTTTTTTGTAATGTGCAATACAGGCTTCCTCTTTTTCGTAAGTAGCAAGTTGTTTCCTAATTTTGTAATTTTTTTACCTCCTAAGCTGACTAATTTTCTCCTCCTTTTTTGTATATGAAACTGTAATGCCCCTTACATACAATCGGAAATTCGGCCAGCAAAAGACCGTTGTGAGCTTTTGGTTGGAAAATGCGACCGTGTGTAGGCTCCATCGGACTTTTGCTGGCCTAATTTCCGCCAGCAAAAGATTGAGAGCATGTTCTCAATTTTTCAGACGGAAGAAGCATACTCCATCTTGATGAAAACACGAGAACCCAGTGCAGGGACTAAGCCAGGGCAAAGATGCCAAATGGTGCCCCCCTCTCCCAAAATGTATGAGCTTTGTGTCAGCAGACCCCCCCCCCCCCCCCCAAAAAAAAAAAATGTGAACAGTAGTCTTCACACTTACCAAATAAGCATAAATTCCCTTTGCTAGGCAAAATTTGACTCAAACTAAAAATCTTCTAGTACAAATCCCCCCATCCCAGCTCAAATATCCTCTTCCTCCCAAAAATCACCAGTCCCTGCTTCCTAACATAAATCCTCTACCCTTTAAATTTGCCCTGAGCCTCTGAGCATAACCCCCCCCCCCCCCCCCCCAGAACAAATCTTCTCTCTCCACAAATTCCCATATCTAACACAAAACCTCTATCCTTCAAATTTGCCCTCTGAGCATAAATCCTCTCTCCCTCCCAGAACATCCTCTCTCTCCACAAATCCCCCTTACACAAGCCATGTACCCCTCAACTTTCCCCTCTCAACATAAATCCCCCCCTAAAATCCCCTTATCAGCTAAAATCCTCTCCCTCTACAAATCCCTCTAAAACAAATCTCGTACTCCCTTAAATTTCCCCTCTGAGCATGAATCCCCCCCCCCCTCTAAATCCCCCCTCCCAGGTCATATCCTCTCCCTCCCTAAATCTTCCCCTCCTAACACAAATCCTGTACCCCTCAAATTTCCCCCCACTTTACAGAGAGATCTGGGGTCTATAATACTCCACTAGGGATGAGCTTCAAGTTCGAGTCGAACTCATGTTCGACTCGAACATTGCCTGTTCGCCTGTTCACCGAACATCGAACAATTTGGGGTATTTGCGGCAAATTCGAAAAGCCGCGAACACCCTGTAAAAGTCTATGGGAGAAATCTAAAGTGCTAATTTTAAAGACTTATATGCAAGTTATTGTCATAAAAAGTGTTTGGGGAAACGAGTCCTGCCCCAGGGGACATGTATCAATGCAAAAAAAAAATAAAAAAAACGTCCGTTTTTTTTGGGAGAAGTGATTTTAATAATGCGTGTCACGTGTCCCAGATGACTGTGCGGCCAATCACACCGCGTTGCGCCGCTCACACACGCGCAGTGGGTGCCTGGCTGTGAAGCCACAGCTGGGTGCCCACAGTTGCAAAGCCGGCGCCAACGAGCGGATCCGACCCCCCCTCGCATCGCTGGACAGGTAAGTGTCCGATTATTAAAAGTCAGCAGCTGTAGTATTTGTAGCTGCTGACTTTTATTTTTATTTTTTTTGAGAGATACACCTCTTTAAGACCAAATATGAGATCTGAGGACCTTTGACCCCAGATCTCATATTAAAGAGGACCTGTCATGCTTTTTTTCTATTACGGGATGTTTACATTCCTTGTAATAGGAATAAAAGTGACCCCATTTTTTTTTAAAAACTGTGTAAAAAAAAATAAAATCAAGTAAAATAAATAAGAAAAAAATAATATATATTTTTTTAAAGCACCCCGTCACGACGAGCTCGCGCGCAGAAGCGATTGCATACGTGAGTAGCGCCTGCATATGAAAACGGTGGTCAAACCACACATGTAAGGTATGGCCGCAATCAGTAGAGCAAGAGCAATAATTCTAGCCCTAAAGCTCCTCTTTAATGCAAAACATGCAACCTGTAGAATTTTTTAAACGTCGCCTGTGGAGATTTTTGAGGGTAAAAGTTTGACGCCATTCCACGAGCGGGCGCAATTTTGAAGTGTGACATGTTGGGTATCAATTTACTCGGCGTAACATTATCTTTCACAATATATCAACAAATTGGACTAACTTTACTGTTGTCTTATTTTTTTATATTCAAAAAAGTGAATTTTTTTCAAAAACAGTGCGCTTGTAAGACCGCTGCCCAAATACGGTGCGAAAAAAAGTATTGCAACGACCGCCATTTTATTCTCTAGGGTGTTAGAAAAAAAATATATAATGTTTGGGGGTTCTAAGTAATTTTCTAGCAATAAAACCTGTTTTAAACATGTAAACACCTAAAATCCAAAACGAGTCTGGTCTTAAAGTTGTTAATACATGGAGAAAGCTAAACCCCAGATTACTAGAGCACGAGCGCAGTTCATATCACTTCAGTGCATTTACAAAACAGGAGACTATTGATGCTGCTGCCCAGCTTGCACAACAGAGGTCATTTGACAAATGGAAGGCAATCTAAGCCCCCTTACACACGGTCAGAAATTCCAACCACAAAATCCATCAGATTTTTTCCAACGGATTTTGTCCGACACTGGTGTTGCATACACACCGTCGGACAAAGTTGTCGAAAAATCCGATCATTCTGAACGTGGTGATGTTCTTTGCGAACGACGGAACTACATAGAGGCTAGTAGCCAATAGCTTTGGTCTCGTAATTTGATCTGAGCATGCGTGGCACTTTGTCCATCGGAATTCTCTACACACGATCAGAAAAAGTCAGATCGGATTTTGTTGTCGGAAAATTTGAGAGCAGGATCTCAAATTTTTTCCGTCGGAAATTCCAACGGAAAAAGTCCGATGGAGCCCACACACGGGCAGATTTTCCGACAACATGGTCCGATCGGACATTTTCCGTCGGAATCTCTGACCGTGTGTACGGGGCATTAGTCAGAATACTGGGTTGTGTGCTGTATCTAGCCAGGCAAACCTTACCCTTACGTGGTCACTCTGAAGATCTAAACACAGATGGTAACTGTGGAATAGGGATGGGCCCGGTGTTCGATTTGAACCCATGTTGAGCCCAGAACTATGTGGGCCGTTCGCATTAAATTTGTGTGATGCGAACGGTACACAATGCACTACGCCAGTCTCAGTGCATTGCTGGCTGATGATTGGCCAAGTATGCACTGTGACCCCGCAGGCTTGGCCAATCATAGAGCCAGCGGCGAGGAGAGCAATAATTGGCCACAGGCAGGATGCCTGGGGACAATTATAGCTCAGGGGGTTTAGTACACGCCCCACACTATATAAAGCCGCCGCGCCGGCGGCCTCGTGTAGTGTTCCGTCTGCTGTGATTCATTCTGCACTGTGCTGACATTATCTGCTGTGTTATTCATTCTGCTGAGTGCTGACATTATCTGCTGTGATTCTGGGTATTAGTGTAGTGTGTGCGTGCTGTTAGTACAGCACTGCAGTATCACATTAAACCACCTTTACCCTTCTGACCTGTTGTCATCTAAGGCAGCCAGACAGCCACCTGCAGTAGTTAGCGTGTGTGTGCTGTGTGAGTATAGCACAGCACACGAAACCACCTCAGCCTGTATCTGCCCTAAGGCCCTGTTGTCATCTAAGGCAGCCAGCCAGCCATATGCAGGAGTTAGCGTGTGTGTGTGCTGTGTGAGTATAGCACAGCACACAAAACCACCTCAGCCTGTATCTGCCCTTCTGCCCTGTTGTCATCTAAGGCAGCCAGACAGCCATCTGCAGGAGTTAGCGTGTGTGTGTGTGTGCTGTGTGAGTATAGCACAGCACCCAATAAACCACCTCAGCCTGTATCTGCCCTAAGTCCCTGTTTTCATCTAAGACAGCCATCTGCAGGAGTTAGTGTGTGTGCTGTGTGACTCCAGCACAATATACACTACCCACTACAATGTCTGGAAGACCAACAAGGAGAGGCAGACAGTCCCGAGCCAAGAAAACAGGGCAAGCAGGCTCTGTGTCTAGAGACAACAGTGCTGGTCGTGGACGTGGTGCATCGTCATCAGCACGTGGCCATGGGACACGCTTGTCCTTCTTTTTGGCAGCTGGACATGTTGAGCCGCATCATGCCGAAGGCTTGGTAGAGTGGATGACCAAGCCCTCCTCATCCTTCTCATCCTCTCTCACCCAGGCTCAGGGTACTGGCAAAGCAGCTGCCAACGCGTACTCAATGTCATCATCAGGCACCCCTTCCCTAGACCCACCATGTCCTCCTGAGGAGTCCCCCGAACTGTTTGAGCACAGTGTTGGGTACATGCTCCAGGAGGATGCCCAGCGTTTTGAAGGCTCAGATGATGATACCCAGCTAGAGGAAGGCAGTAGCATGAGCGCAGAGAGAGTGGATGCTCAAGGACAGCAATCTGGCAGTCATGTTCCATCAGCTGCAGCTTACTGCCAGGTTTGCTCCAGTGGTGAAGAGGGAGGGGATGATGAGGTCACTGACTCCACGTGGGTGCCTGAACGGAGAGAGGAGGAGGAGGAGGAGGCGGCACATCTCCAACGAGGCAGGATGCCCTCCGGGGGCCAGCTTGAGGCCAGCACACCAACTGAATCACAACGCAGAGCTCCGCCTGTGCAGGGCGCTGCCTCTGCACGTTATTACAAAAGTTCTTTGGTGTGGGCCTTTTTTGAGACAAGTGCATCAGATCGCACCACTGCTATTTGCAACATATGTCTCAAGCGTATCTCGCATGGCCAAAACATCAGCCGCTTGGGCACCACAAGCATGACCAGACATATGTTGACCTGCCATGCAGCTCGTTGGCAAGCGCACATTAAAGACCCACACCAAAGAACAAAGCGGACCTCTCCTTGCTCCTCATCAGCTGGGATCTCCAACCCCACTATACCTTCAGTCCTCTCTGAAAGCTGCACTGAGAGGAATGAAGGTGTAGAATTAGGTTTGTCACAGCCAAGTACTTGCGGGCACTCTGCTAGCAGTACACCGACGTCCGATTGTACCAGGCAAATTTCCCTGCCCCAGCTGCTGGACTGTCGAAAGAAGTTTACTCCCAGCCATCCACATGCCCAGCGGTTGAATGCTAGCTTGGCTAAATTGCTAGCACTTCAACTGCTGCCTTTTCAGTTGGTAGACTCGGCCCCCTTCAGTGAGTTTGTTCAATGTGCGGTTCCTCAGTGGCAGGTTTCCAAACGCCACTTTTTCTCACGATAGGCGATTCCGGCTCTCTACCGGCATGTGTAAGGCAATGTCCATGCCTCGCTAGACAGGGCGGTCAGCGGTAAGGTGCATATTACCGCTGACTCATGGTCCAGCAGGCATGGACAGGGACGTTACCTGTCTTTCACGGCCCATTGGGTCACTCTTTTGGCAGCTGGGAAGGATGCAGGACAAGGTGCAGTAGTGTTGGAGGTTGTTCCGCCACCACGCCTCCAAAATGCTATTACTGGTTGTGACACACCTCTCTCCTCCACCCCCTCCTCTTCTTCTTCCTCCGTGGCCTCTTCGAGTGGTCTGTCCTCTGAACCAGCGGTGCTCCGTAGGCGTCCAAGGGGCTACGCAAGTATGCAGGCAAAAAGATGCCATGCCTGGTGTGTTTGGGGGACAGGAGCCACACTGGGGCAGAGGTTCTGTCAGCTCTGCAGGCCGAGAGGTGGTTGAGGCCACGCCAGCTTAAGCCAGGAATGGTGGTTTGTGACAATGTCACCAACCTCCTCTCTGCGCTGCGACAGGGACAGCTGACCCATGTGCCCTGTATGGCTCACGTCCTTAACCTGGTGGTGCAGCGGTTCTTGGGCAGGTACCCAGGCTTACAGGATGTCCTGAGGCAGGCCAGGAAAGTCTGTGTGCATTTCCACCGATCGTATAATGCCAGTGCTCGGCTGGCTGAGCTGCAAAAGGAGTTGAACCTGCCCAAGAACCGCCTTATATGGGACATGCCCACCAGGTGGAACTCAACGTTAGCCATGCTGCAGCGACTGCACACGCAGCAGAGGGCCATCAATGAGTACCTGTGTGACTAGGGCACCAGGACAGGGTCAGGGGAGCTTGGCTTTTTTTCCCACGCCAGTGGAGCATGATCAGGGATGCATGCACTGTCCTGTCACCATTTGAGGAGGCCACGAGGATGGTGAGCAGTGACAGTGCATGCATCAGTGACACTGTACCTCTTGTCCACCTGTTGGAGCATACGCTGTGTGGGATAATGGACAGGGCACTTGAGGCAGAACAGAGGCAGGAAGAGGAGGACTTCCTTGCCTCTCAAGGCCCCCTTTATCCGGACAGTGTTCCTTCTGTCCCACCCATCACACAGGAAGAGGATGAAGAGGAGGATTGTGTCAGCATGGAGGTGGAGCCTGGCACTCAGCATCAGCAGCAGCAGTCTTTTAGGGATGATTTACAGTCCCAATAAACCAGTGGACTTGAACGTGGCTGGGAGGAGGTGGCTGCGGATCATGTCGTCCTCATATATATATTTTACTTTTTGCTATAGTAAATATGCCCCAAAAAATTTAAAAATACATATTTCTTCATCAGTTTAGTAGACTGATGGAGAGGAGACTGATCTGTTGTTTATACAAAGTATGAACAGCGATCGGTCTCCTCTTCCAGTCAGTCCACCTCCCCCTACAGTTAGAATCACTCCCTAGGACACACAGTTAACCCCTTGATCGCCCCTAGTGTTAACCCCTTCCCTACCAGTGACATTTATACAGTAATTAGTGGCTATTTTTAGCACTGATCGCTGTATAATTGTCATTGGTCCTAAAATAGTGCGAACAGTGTCCAATCTGTTTGCCACAATGTCGCAGTCACGATAAAGAACCCCCTGATATCAAAATATCAAATATCCTTTTCATGAGTGGAAAGACATTTTTCTGCAGTAAAGGTATACAGAAAATATGGAATTTTTATACACTTCCTCTTTCTGTGGCATTTTAAGTTCCTCAAACTGAAGCAGAGTAAAGGGGGGGGGGGCAACATCTTCTTTTGAGAGAATTCTACAGGTAACAAGCACAGATATTGAAGACACAGACTCTGCAGGACACGGAATCGGGTTTATCCACAACTTTCAATGAGGAGACCTGAAGATCTGGAGATGGAGCCAGGTAGGTCAGAGATGTGATCATTGGTGAATATTGATGGAGGTGGGAATCCTGACAAAAAAAGTTTAGTTTCCTTGGTAATCTATCAGCTCCTCTTATTTGCACCTTTTTGGTCTGATAAAATTACCTATAAAAGTGTTTTGTTATATGTGTCTAATTAGGACAAAAAAATAAAATAATTAAAAATACCTGTTGACCCTACCGATCACATGGTTACAGAATTAGTCAGGTTTTGAAAAAAAAAGACAAAAGTCATGTTCAACAAACAGAGAATAAAACTTTACAAATAAATAGAAAACCTCCATAGGCAGAGCGCTATACCCACAATTGATCTAGAGCAGGGGTCTCCAAACTGTGCCCAGTGGGTGTAAACAATGCCCCGATCTTTGGTATTGGGGGAGAAATACGAGGAGGTGCTGATAAGTATTGAGCCTTACCCAGAAAAAATAATGGATACTTACCTGTCCAGGGCGCCCGCAATGTCCTCTCCCGAAGCCGATCTGTCCCTCGGCTCTCGGGTGGAGGCGCCACCATCTTCGGTAAGGGAATCAGGAAGTGAAGCCTTCGCGAATTCACAGCCTGGTTCCCTACTGCGCACGAGCGAGTCGCGCTGCATGTCCTCACTGGTCCCTGTTGTCTTCTGGGACCTGTGTGTCTCCCAGAAGACAGCGGGGGGGAGACAGAGGAGGGGCCGGACATGGTGTAGATCACCGTGGAGCCTGCGGCGATCTATGCCCGGAAGTGGGAGCAAATACCTGTATTAGACAATTATCTGCCCCCCCCGAAAGGTGTCAAATGTGATACCGGGGGGGGGGGGGGATCCGATCAGCGGAAGTTCAATTTTTGGGTGGAACTTCGCTTTAAGTCCCTGCAAGAAAATTCTTCTGACTGCTGCATTAGTTGCCTCCGGAACACTCACAAATCGTTGTCCTTTTAGATGTAATGTTAGATTATAAACTACAATCAGGGCCAAGGTCCGTTTATATGGCTTGGTATTCCCTGAAAAAGTAAGTGAACATATTTTCTACCCCTATTTGTACTATAAAAAGGGGTAGGGAAAGGGGAAGGTTAGTAATAGGAAAGGGGAGGAAGAAAAAACCTTCCAGAGAGTAATATTTTGTGGTATAGTAGAAATCACGTATAAAAGGGAGTGCAGTATTTATCATATTTCTTTGTGTCTATATCAATGATTTATTTGTACCTGGTGGAAGATAATGATCTATCCATGGTTTCCATATGGATTCAAATTTGAGGATTTTGTCTAGATAAATTGCTTCAGTCTTTGCATGTACCATGGCTTGTGTCACTCTTTGTTTGACAGTTTGTATGCAAAGAGAGTTCGTTTTCCATGTTTTCACAATGAATTGTGTAGCTGCTGTTGTTAAAAAATAGTAATAGTTTAAATTGGCGAAGGTTCACGTTTTGGGGTTTAAAGTTTAATAGTGCTACAGTTGGATCAGGCATTAACCACTTTCAGACCGGACCAATTTGCAGCCAAAGGACCAGGCCCCTTTTTTGCGATTCGGCACTGCGTCGCTGTAACTGACAATTGCGTGGTCGTGCGACGTGGCTCCCAAACAAAATTGACGTCCTTTTTTTCCCACAAATAGAGCTTTCTTTTGGTGGTATTTGATCACCCCTGCGGTTTTTATTTTTTGCGCTATAAACAAAAAAGAGCTATAATAAATATCCCCCAAAAATATATAAAAAAACATTTTTTTTTCCTCAGTTTAGGCCGCTACGTATTCTTCTACATATTTTTGGTAAAAAAAAATCACAATAAGCGATTATTGATTGGTTTGCGCAGAAGTTATAGCGTTTACAAGATAGGGGATAGTTTTATAGCATTTTTATTAATACTTTTTTTTTATTAGTAATGGCGGCGATCATCGATTTTTATTGTGACTGCGACATTATGGCGGACACATCGGACATTTTTGACACATTTTTGGGACCAAAATACAGCAATCAATGCTATTTAAATGCATTGATTCCTGTATAAATGACACTGGCAGTGAAGGGGTTAACCACAAGGGGCAGTGTAGGGGTTAAGTATGCCTAGGGGTGTGTTTCTTACTGTGGGGGGGCGTGGCTGTCAGCTAGTGAATGCTGATCTCTGCTCCAATCACAGTGAGCAGAGATCGGCGTCACTAGTTGCTAGGCAGAACGGGGAGATGCTGTCTATTTCCGCATCTCCCCGTTCTGCCTTCCCGTGAGGCGATCGCGAGTGTCCCCGCGGCGATCGAGTCCGCGGGACCCGCGACCGGCCTCACGGGGGTCCCGACCGGCGCGGGAGCACGCCGCTACCAGCGCGCTCCCGATGGCATGGATGCCATTAAGGAGGGACTTATATATATGCCCTCCTGCCTGTCCGTGTCATTCTGCCGACTTATATCGCCGTGCGCCGGTCGGGAACCGGTTAAAGAAATATTAAATATTGTTGAAAGAATTTTGAATATTTTCTTCCAGAATGAGTTGGCTATGGGGCACTCCCACCAAATGTGTGTGTGTGTGTGTGTGTGCCCAGTGTTGTACATCCTCTGAAGCAGTTGGCAGGGTATTGATGGTTGAATTTGGCTAATCGTGCTGGAACTAAATACCATCTAGTAAGGACTTGGAATTAGTCCCAAGGGCTACACTATTAGGGACTTGTAGTTTCGCAACAGCTGGAGGGCCGCCAGTAGACATGTGCACAATAGAAAAATTTGTTTATTTTCTTTTTTTCTGTTCGTTTCTGTTGATTCGTAACGATTCGTAATTTCGTAAAACGTCGGTGTGCGTATTCGTAACGATTCGTAAATTCGTAAGTCGTCGCTGTTCGTATTCGTAACGATTCGTATTTTCGTAAGAGTTATTTTTTCGTTGATTCGTTTTTCCGTTAGTTTAATTTTCGTTTATTCGAAATTCGGACGCATTCGTATTTTCGTAGATTTAGTTACATTCGTGCTTTCGTTAGATTGATTTATTCGTACTTTCGTAACATTGTTTTCGTAGATTCGTAATCGGAGCATAATTCATAATTTTATGTAATGTGTATGCTATTATTACATTTTAAGAGACACGGAAAATTACGAATCGAAAAAAAAAAGTTACGAATGTACGCATTTTTTCGTTCAATCCATTCGAAGCACGTTAAGCAGCGCCATTGTAAGAGACACGGAAAATTACGAATTGCAAAAAATAAAAAAAAGTTACAAATGTACGAATTTTTTCGTTCAATCCATTCGAAGCACGTTAAGCAGCACCATTGTAAGAGACACGGAAAATTACTAATTCAACAAAAAAATAAAAGTTACGAATGTACAAATTTTTTCGTTCATTTTCATTTTCGTTGTTCCTGTTTTCGTTTTTCGGATTTTCTTCATTCGTACATTCGTTGTTTCTAATTAGTTTTTTTCGGATTTTCATATTTTCATATTCGTTTGATTCGAACGATTCGTTATTCGTTAAAATTTTTAGCGAATCGTTCGTTCATTCGTACGAAAACGAATGAACGAAAATAACGAAAAACTAAAAAAAAACTAAACGAATTGCACATGTCTAGTTTAAAGTTTAATAGTGCTACAGTTGGATCAGGCATTAAAGAAATATTAAATATTGTTGAAAGAATTTTGAATATTTTCTTCCAGAATGAGTTGGCTATGGAGCACTCCCACCAAATGTGTGTGTGTGTGCCCAGTGTTGTACATCCTCTGAAGCAGTTGGCAGGGTATTGATGGTTGAATTTGGCTAATCGTGCTGGAACTAAATACCATCTAGTAAGGACTTGGAATTAGTCTCAAGGGCTACACTATTAGGAGTAGCTGATTTGGTTACTTGCCAGATTTGAGCCCAATCTTGTTCATCTAGATCAGGGGTCTCAAACTGACAGGCCTCCAGCTGTTGCAAAACTACAAGTCCCATGAGGCATTGCAAGGCAAGATGGAGGTGGAGATCATTCTCCCATTTTTCTGTGTAGGATGGAGGGGAGGAAGTTGTATATGAAATTAATTGGGCATATAAATCTGAAATCAGTCCTCTTCTGTGTGGGTCTGATATACAGCTTTGTTCAAAAATAGAACATTTATGAGGTGCAGTGGCTGTTGGTTTGTATGCGGTCAGAAAATTCTTAATTTGAAGGTATCGGAAGGTTTCTGTTTGTGGTATATTATGTTGCTCACATAAAGTTGGGAAAGGTATTATATTTGAGGATTGAAAGAATTGGTGGATTCGTAGCAGACCTGCTTTAGTCCATGCTGAAAAAGATTTTGGGGAGGACCAGCCCGGATAGAAGGAAGGGTTATGAAGGAAAGAGAGTAGAGGGTTTTGTTTAGATTGGAAACCAAATCGAGTTTTTAACCTGTCCCATATGGAGAGACTATGTTTAGTGTAGGGATTAGTGATAGATTTCCGTTGAGTGGGGGCAAGCCAGAGGAGATTTGCAGTTTAAAGGGGATCACAGTCCACTGATTCTAATGCTACCCATAAAGGTATTTCTTTAGTGGCATGGTATTTTGTCAATTGAGCTAATTGTGCTGCATAATAATATTTCGTAAAATCTGGTACCCCAAGTCCTCCTTTTATTTTGGGAGCATATAGAATAAACAAGGTAGGCGTGGTCTAAGTTTATTCCAGATATATTGGATGGTTTTGTGTTGGAGGAATGCGTAAGAAGTGTGAGGGAACTGTTATAGGAAGTACTCTGAAGAGGTAAAGAATCTTTGGGAGAATGGACATCTTGATAACAGTTATCCGCCCCATCCATGCTAGAGGTAGGCATGACCATGCGGAAAGTAATTTAGATAGTTGTGTTAACATCGGGGGATAGTTAGACATATAAAGATCACTTGGATTAGCTGTGAGATTAATACCTAAATATGTGATATGAGTCATTGACCAGGTAAATAGGAGAGAGCTGTGTAGTTGTAATTGAAGTTCAGGCGATAATGATACGTTTAGTGCCTTGGATTTTTGTGCATTAACTTTGAGGCCAGATAGGTGTCCAAATTCGGCCAGGATTTTAAGGAGAATCGGTGCTGATAGAAAATTAGGACATCGTCTGCGAATAGACGTATTTTATGATGATTGCTTCCTGTCAGGTCACCCTGGGGCTAGGTGACAGATGCACACAGTAGGGATCAGGAGTGCACCGCAATCTAGTGAACCCTATGGCTGACTGCAGCGGACGGGAGTCAAGGTGGTACGGGAGACAGGGCCGCAGGACACCAAGACGGATCCCACCGGAGTTAGAGCATAAGATTCCCTGGGGCGCGGAGTCTAAGAGCCAGCTGGTGTTCACCAGAGCCTCTAGTGGTGAGGATGGACTGGACTGCAATTGGCTCCAGGTCGCGACCCCCAGGGTCCCCCAGCTCACACTCACAGTAAGCAACAGGAGGACAGGGATAGTGAGGGATAAGCCAAGGTCTGGGCCACAAGCAGACAAAGACAGCAAGGTACACGCCAAAGGTTCAGGGTCACAGGCAACCAGGGATAGTCAGGGACACGCCAGAAGGTCAGGGTCACAGGCAACCAGGGATAGTCAGGGACACGCCAGAAGGTCAGGGTCACAGGCAACCAGGGATAGTCAGGGACACACCAGAAGGTCAGGGTCACAGGCAACCAGGGATAGTCAGGGACACGCCAGAAGGTCAGGGTCACAGGCAAACAGGGATAGTCAGGGACACGCCAGAAGGTCAGGGTCACAGGCAAACATCGATAGTCAGGGACACGCCAGAAGGTCAGGGTCACAGGCAAACAGGGATAGTCAGGGACACGCCAGAAGGTCAGGGTCACAGGCAACCAGGGATAGTCAGGGACACACCAGAAGGTCAGGGTCACAGGCAACCAGGGATAGTCAGGGACACGCCAGAAGGTCAGGGTCACAGGCAACCAGGGATAGTCAGGGACACGCCAGAAGGTCAGGGTCACAGGCAACCAGGGATAGTCAGGGACACGCCAGAAGGTCAGGGTCACAGGCAACCAGGGATAGTCAGGGACACACCAGAAGGTCAGGGTCACAGGCAACCAGGGATAGTCAGGGACACGCCAGAAGGTCAGGGTCACAGGCAAACAGGGATAGTCAGGGACACGCCAGAAGGTCAGGGTCACAGGCAAACATCGATAGTCAGGGACACGCCAGAAGGTCAGGGTCACAGGCAACCAGGGATAGTCAGGGACACACCAGAAGGTCAGGGTCACAGGCAACCAGGGATAGTCAGGGACACGCCAGAAGGTCAGGGTCTCAGGCAACCAGGGATAGTCAGGGACACGCCAGAAGGTCAGGGTCACAGGCAACCAGGGATAGTCAGGGACACACCAGAAGGTCAGGGTCACAGGCAACCAGGGATAGTCAGGGACACGCCAGAAGGTCAGGGTCACAGGCAAACAGGGATAGTCAGGGACACGCCAGAAGGTCAGGGTCACAGGCAAACATCGATAGTCAGGGACACGCCAGAAGGTCAGGGTCACAGGCAACCAGGGATAGTCAGGGACACACCAGAAGGTTCAGGGTCACAGGCAACCAGGGATAGTCAGGGACACACCAGAAGGTCAGGGTCACAGGCAAACAGGGATAGTCAGGGACACGCCAGAAGGTCAGGGTCACAGGCAAACAGGGATAGTCAGGGACACGCCAGAAGGTCAGGGTCACAGGCAACCAGGGATAGTCAGGGACACACCAGAAGGTCAGGGTCACAGGCAACCAGGGATAGTCAGGGACACGCCAGAAGGTCAGGGTCACAGGCAAACAGGGATAGTCAGGGACACGCCAGAAGGTCAGGGTCACAGGCAAACATCGATAGTCAGGGACACGCCAGAAGGTCAGGGTCACAGGCAACCAGGGATAGTCAGGGACACACCAGAAGGTCAGGGTCACAGGCAACCAGGGATAGTCAGGGACACGCCAGAAGGTCAGGGTCACAGGCAAACAGGGATAGTCAGGGACACGCCAGAAGGTCAGGGTCACAGGCAAACAGGGATAGTCAGGGACACGCCAGAAGGTCAGGGTCACAGGCAAACAGGGATAGTCAGGGACACGCCAAAGTCAGTAACAGAACAACAGCAGAGCACACGGCAGGTAACAGAAAGCCAAACACACAAAGGTTGATCAGCAGGGTTGGCAGTGCACAGGTTAATATAGAGTCCTGTGATAGGAGCTAGGGTGGAGCCCTGCCAGAGGGGGGATATAAAAGCAGTCAGGTGATGGTCGGCTGGTCTCTAGAGATGAACACATGGAGACAGGTAAGCAGACAACTCTATTGCATAACCATGACACTTCCAAGTTTCAAACCTCTGATATCAGTATTAGATCGGATAAGTTGGGCTAGGGGTTCTATTACTAAAGCGAAAAGAAGTGGGGATAAGGGACATCCCTGATGTGTTCCTCTTTGAATAGTAGACATGTGCACAACAAAAAAAATTAGTTTTTTTTCGTTTCGTTTTTTTCGTTTCCGATGATTCGTAACGATTCGTACATTCGTAAGTGGTCGGTGTTCGGATTCGTAACGATTCGTACATTTGTAAGTCGTCGGTGTTCGCATTCGTAACGATTCATACATTCGTTAGAGTTATATTTTCGTTGATTCGTTTTTTTGTTAGTTTAATTTTCGGACGCATTCGTATTTATTCGTACATAGGTAACATTCGTAGATTCGTAATCGGAGCATAATTCATAATTTTATGTAATGTGTATGCTATTATTACATTTTAATAATTTACGAATCGAAAAAAAAAGTTACGAATCGAAAAAAAAAAAAAAAGATACGAATCGAAAAAAAAGTTACCAATGTACAAATTTTTTGTTCAATAGAGACACAGAAAACTACAAATCGAAAAAAAAAAAAAAAGTTTAGAATCGAAAAAAAAAGTTACGAATCAAAAAAAAAAGTTACGAATCGAAAAAAAAAGTTACGAATGTACGAATTTTTTTGTTCAATCCATTCGAAGTACGTTTAGCAGCGCAATTGTAAGGGACATGGAAAATTACCAATTCAAAAAAAAAAAAGTTACGAATGTACAAATTTTTTCGTTCGTTTACGTTTTTCGGATTTTCTTCATTAGTACATTCGTTGTTTCTAATTATTTTTTTTCGGATTTTCGTTGTTTTTCGGATTCGTTCGATTCGAATGATTCGTTAATCGGATTCGTACGATTCGAACGATTCGTTCATTCGTACAAAAACGAACGAACGAAAATAACGAAAAAAAACGAAACGAATTGCACATGTCTATTGAATAGTAAAAGAGTCTGAGCGGAATCCAGAATAGGATATAAAGGCCTTTGGATCTTGAAATAGGGGAGAAATCCATCTTAGGAAGTGTGTACCGAATCCACGTTTATGGAGAATTTAATTTAAATAGGGCCAGGACAAGGAATCAAATGCCTTTTTTATTTTATCTTTTTTTTTATATTATGCATTGGAACACGACCTCACAGTGTAAACCATACTGATTGCACACGATGCCAGGAGTTGCTCTTTCACATCTATGTTTGTCCTCAGGGAACGATGATGAAGAGGAAGGTAAATACGCCACTTTGTTTGCTCACCATCCACGGAGGAAGAAGGATGATGCAGAAGAAGAAGGTGTGTTGTTACTATTACAGGGTACAACCTTCTGTGCTACTCCGGAAAGGGCAGCCACTACCACTGGGCATTGCTGCCTAGGGCACAGCCACGGCCGCTGGCTTGTCTACTCTCAGCCACAGGGATGTAGATAAGGGGGGGGGTTAGGGGGTTTGAATGCCCACCCAGAGTATCCTGCCCGAATTCCTAGTTAGTCCCTGCTGCCGCATGGAGCCGTGCCGCTCAGCCTCAGCAATCAGATCTGTCAGAGAATATAGACTGAGCAGTAGCGGTGGTGTGGGTCCCCAGACTTCCCCCTTCTCCATTCTTGTCCCCTTCTCTGAAAATAGGAGCCTGGGGGCAGGGCAAACACATGTTTGGTTGCCAGGACATTGGCAGTCCTAGCAACTAATCATGTGCTTGCCCTGCCCCCGGGCCCATCGACATTCAAGCACGGAACTTCCACTAGAAGATCTACCCCACAGGGAGTGACATGACTGCAGGCAGGAAACTGGGCGGGCTCTGAACAGATGTTCCAGGTTGACCAGCGGCACTGAATCAGCTGAATATCTTGCTGCTGGTACCTGTAAAAACCACACCTTACTCCCACCTCTTCACCTACTCCTCAAAATGCCTCACCCACCCCCCAAACTGCCTCACCTACCCCTCATACTGCCTCATCCACCCCCATACTGCCTCACCTACCCCTCATACTGCCTCACCCACCCCCCCATACTGCCTCACCTACCCATAATACTGCCTCATCTACCCCCCCATACTGCCTCACCTACCCCTCATACTGCCTCACCTACTCCTCATACTGCCTCACCTACCCCTCATACTGCCTCATCCACCCCCCATACTGCCTCACCTACCCATCATAATGCCTCACCTACCCCCATACTGCCTCACCTACCCCTCATACTGCCTCATCCACCCCCCATACGGCCTCACTCACCCCTCATACTGCCTCACTTACCCCTCATACTGCCTCACTCGCCCCTCATATTGCCTTACTTACCTCTCATATTGCCTCACCTACCCCTCATACTACCTCATCCACCCCCCATACTGCCTCACCTACCCCTCATACTGCTTCATCCACCCCCCATATTGCCTCACCTACCCCTCATACTGCCTCACCCACCCCTCATACTGCCTCACTTACCCCTCATACTGCCTCACCCACCCATCATACTGCCTCACTTACCCCTCATACTGCCTCACCTACCCCTCATACTGCCTCACCTACCCCCTATACTGAGTCTTCCACCCTCGTACTGCGTCATCCACCCTTCATACTGCCGCATCTACCCCTCACCCCCCCCCCCCCATCATGGGGGGGTGCAAGTAGCTGGTTTTACCTAGGGCACAAAATAGTCTAGCACCAGCCCTGACTCCAAGTTCTACTCCATCAGAGGACACACACCTCAATTTATAGGACATTTACCTTTTACTAAAACAAATATTTTGTAGTCTTGGCTCTATAATACTTATGACTATTAAGAAGTGCTGCATTTGTCTGAAGAACATAAGCCAATTAAAGAGAGCTTCTTATTGGTAATCATACATTGGTGTATTATTTACCAATCATTTGAGTATGAAGATCAATACATAAATGGTATTTATTTGAAGACGGTTATAGAGGAATAGAGGCAACTCAAGAGCACTTGACATAAAGGTCACATTAACTCAGTACAATTGACTAGAGCCATAGCATGGCATGACACGAATAGCCAACCCCATTTATTTAGGATTTTGCTGGAATGGCTTTGTGTATGGATGAGGATTTCCTATAACAGTTGATGGTTACCAGCTTGTTCACATGTGTCTGTCTAAGTGTCTATAATTATTTCAGCTGAGAAGAATACACATGGTCTTCCTATACTGATCCTGGTGGTCCTTCTCTTCTTCCTGTTCATTGCTCTCGGCATCCTCACAGGTTTTCTGTTCATCTCCAGTGAGTATTACTGCTACACTTATCATTTATCATGAGAAATGTGGTTTACAGCCACTTTTGCACTCAGGTTGGCATAACATTGGTTTGTACTACATTACCAAAAAGTCATCACACCTTTATGAGCTTGTTGGACATTACATTTCAAAACTAAGAGAGTTAATATGGGGCCCCTCTAACAGCTCCCATTCTTCTGAGAAGGCTTTGGAGTATGTCTGTGGGAATTTGTAAGGTCAGGTACTGATGTTGCATGAGAAGACCTGGCTCACATGTTGGGCCTCATGCTGGGCACCAAAAAAGACCTGGCTCATAATTGACATTCTAAAGCTGTTCAGTAGGGTTGGGGTCAGGGATTTGTTCAGGACACTTAAGTTCCTTCACAACAAACTGGTCACACCATATCTTTATGGAGCTGGCTTTGTACGCGGGGCACAGTCATGCTGGAACAGAAAAGGGTCCTCACCAAGCTGTTACCACAAGATTATAAGAGCACAATTATCTACAAAGTCTTTGTATGATGTATTATTAATAGTAATAGGCCATATAGGGGTTGACCTTTAGCATTACTTACAATTTTAATTCCACCTCTCCTCTTCCATCCCCCAAGGTTCTGTTCTTGGACCTCTCCTATTTTTCAATCTATACCTCCTTTCTGGGTCAGCTTATAACCTCCCATGGCTTCCAATACCATCTCTACGCTGACGACACCCAAATCTATTTCTCTACCCCTCCACTCACTCCTTCAATCTCCTCACATATCACTAATTTACTAACCGATATATCAGTCTGGATGTCACACCACTTCCTCAAACTATCCAAAACTGAACTCAGAATTTTTCCTCCACCGCGTGCCTCTTCCCCTGATCTCTCTGTCAAAATTTATGGCACCACTATCAGCCCATTCCCCCATGCCAAGGTCCTCCCTTTCTAACCAATGACACAACTAGCTCCCTGTTCATCCCCGCCCCGACTACTGCAACTGCCTTCTCATTGGCTTACCTCTACATAGTCTATTCCCCCTTCAGTCCATCATGAGTGCTGCTGCCAGGCTCATCTACCTTACCAATCGCTCTGTGTCTGCTTCCTATCTCTGTCAATCCCTCCACAATGGCTTCCACTCAAAATACTAACAACAGCTTACAAAGCCATCCACGACTTAGCCCCCGGCTACATCACTAACTTACTATCAAAATACCACCCTAATCGTTCTCTTCATTCTTCTGAAGACCTCCTGCTCTCTAGCTCCCTCTTCAGCTCCTCCCAATGCTCACCTCCAGGACTTTTCCAGAGCCTTTCCAATCCTATGAAATGCCCTACTCCCATCTGTCTGATTATCTCTTACTCTGTTAGCTTTTCGATGATCCCTGAAAACCCTCCTCTTCAGAGAAACCTACCCTACCCACAACTAACAATTGTATTTTCATTTTCTCCATAAGTTCATCCCCCACAGTTTTTACCTTTTGTTTCACTTGTCCCTCCCTTCTAGATTGTAAGCTCTAACAAGCAGGGCCTTCTGACCCCTCCTGTATTGAATTGTATTGTAACTGTACAGTCTGCCGTCATTATGTAAAGTGCTGTGAAAACTGTTGGCACTATATAAATCCTGAATAATAATAATAATTTAATAAAATTGGATGAGTGCAAAATCTGGTGTAGCTTTGCATTGCAGCAAGTCAGCTTCTGACTTCACAATTAAGCTTTGATAAATAAAAACCTGGAAGCTAATTGGTAAATAATTGGTAAATATGCAGAGCTGCACCAGATTTTGCACTCTCCAATTTTAGTAAATCTTCAGGTATGATGCGCCAGGTTTTCAATAGTTGGAGACCCGCAGGGATCGTTTTCACCGCATGGGTCTTGTTGTGGGTAATAAGTAGCTTGGTGGGAAATCCCGATTTGTAAGGGATTTTGTGGTTCTGGCGTGCCTTGGTAATTTGTACTCCCTGAATTAGGGATTAGATGAATTTTGTTAGGTCAGCCTGTTGGACTGATTCTGGAATATTGCAGAATTGTATATTGTTCCTTCGAGAACGGTCCTCTAGGTCTGCCAGCTTGCGTCGGATTTGTTGTAGTTCATCCTCATGGTCAGTGACTGCATCCACCATTTCATTATGGGCAGTGTAAAAATCACCCACTCTGGACTCTATGGCGTTAATGCGTTGGTCATGAGACAGACAATGATGATACATCTGTGGACAGATCAGTGTACAGGGTCTGCCTGAGGGATAGGAGCATGATCTTCGTAGTTTGTTCAGACAAAGGCTGGTCTGAAGCAGGGAATGATTCCAGCACTGATAAATGCTCAGGAGGAGGGAGAGAGAATAGACAGGAGGCTGTGCTGGGCTGTGTGTGCTCTGGCTCTGTTGTTCTGAGCCTCAATTTAGCTGGGCTTGCTGTGGAGGGTGAATTATGGTGAGAATACTCACCCTGGTCGTCTATGGTGGAGGGTGTCCCAGTGGTCTGGAGGAATTCCATTCCTGGAGATGGTGAGGTGAGCCATGCTGAGCTTCCACAGGCACCATCTTGGCCATTAGTGATACCAGGCAGTGAGGAGTAATCTGTCAGCTTTCTAGGAGACTTATACTCCTTTCTCCATTTTGACATTGCGGTCGGGTGGTGTGGGGGAGTAGTGGAGTAATGTGAGCTGATCGTTAGCCCTGTTTTCCATCGCTGTGTGGCCACTATAGCTGATTTCCCTGCGGAGCTGAAGGGTTAGGCAGCCATTCACTCATGCCATCAAGCCACCCCCCCCCCCCCCACAGTTTTAGTAAATCAACCTCATAGTGCTCAAGTGAAAGAAAACCATGATATAAATGACCTACTAAATATGTGTTCATGTATCCACATGTAACACAGTAACAAATACATACATAACCAAACATGTAAAAATACAACAAAACAACAAAATTCTGTGAGTTTTAAAGAACCCCCTACCAACCTGCCACTATCAAGCTGCAAACGTTAAACACGTCTCATACGTTTGTGCACATTAAACACATTAAGCACTAGATAATCTGTATTTTAATCTATAGTTATAGATCCACAAGAATATAACAATGTGCATAAAATAGTAAACATACAACTGGTGTAAAGTGCAAGTGCAAAATATAGCAAAAACAAATAATGTGCACAAAATCTGTAAACGCACAACTAAAACGCATATATAAATATAAAGTGCACAAGGGTCAAAAAAAAACTCTGTGAGGTTATATGGACCCTTTAAAGTTACAAGGTGCCAATAACACACCAAAAAATAAAATATCAATAATAATAATAATATTAGATGAAAAAGTGCTAAATGCATACATATGTGATAGCAAAAATGTATAAAAGAGTTATAAAAAAAAAAAGTGCAAGTGCATAAACCACACAAGTGTCTCTATATTATTTAAAAAAACAGTTCTTTGTGGCAGCTTGTCTTGGGCTGTGATAAGAAACACAAAATGTTGATTGATGTGAGACTAGATGCAGGTGATGTGATCTCCGGTGATTATACTATTGACATGCTTGTTACATCCAACCGTGGCTCTTAGGCCCCTTTCACACGAGGCGGGCTCCGCTTGCACGGAGCCCGCCTCTGTCCGCCGGCTCATCGGGAGATCTCTCCGTTGATCTCCGCTGAGCCGGCGGATGACAAGTCCCTCTCTGCTCACTGAGCGGGGAGGGCTTGCGAGCGCCGCTGATCTCTATGGAGAGATCGGATGAAAACGGACAGTGTATCCGTTTTCATCAGATCTCACCCGATCCGATCCGCCAGCGACGGATCTGGACGTATAGCCATACGTCTGCTTTTGGCGGATCGGACCGGGTCGGATGTCAGTGGAGATGTCTCCGCTGACATCCGACGCTCCATAGACTAACATGGAGCGCCCGTTCAGATCCGCGGTCAAAACTGACAGGCGGATCTGAACGGTCCGACCGTGTGAAAGGGGCCTTAATCATGCATAGGTGGAACCCCTTATGGTAATAAGCTCACCTCAGAGCGTGTGACCAGCTTTTACACTGAGTCAAAACACGCATATGAACCACTATAGGGTTCTCAGCTGTTTCACTGGATCAGTGGTACCCTCAGTGCAATGATCTCAGAGGCACATGAAAAAAGGAAAAAGACTAATAGTGCAATACCGTTTTTCAAAATTTATTAGACAAGTTAAAAAACATTCCCCCGCCGGGGTACACACATGTATAAGGTGCGTCAGTGCACCGTACTTCATAAGGCTCAATAAAATACTGTAAACAGGGGGAGGAAGAAGGGAGGGGATACAAGCCATACCCATACTGTTTACAGTATTTTATTGAGCCTTATGAAGTATGGTGCACTGACGCACCTTACACATGTGAGTACTCCGGCGGGGGAATGTTTCACCGGAGATCACATCACCTGCATCTAGTCTCACATCAATCAACATTTTGTGTTTCTTATCACAGCCCAAGACAAGCTGCCACAAAGAACTGTATTTTTAATAATATAGAGACACTTGTGTGGTTTATGCACTTGCACTTTTTTTTTTTTATAACTCTTTTATACATGTTTGCTATCACATATGTATGCATTTAGCACTTTTTCATCTAATATTATTATTATTATTATTGATATTTTATTTTTTGGTGTGTTATTGTGCATGGCACCTTGTAACTTTAAAGGGTCCATATAACCGCAAAGACAAACAAACAAAAAAGGCCGCAAAGACAAACAAATGCGAACTGACTACACGCACTGATAAGCAAATACGCACCGACAAGCACAAACTGTAGAGCAGGAACGATCTGAAGCACAAGTCTGAAAAAACACGAATCGTCTATAGCGAAACTCCTACTAACACGCGATAAACACGAGATCAGCAGAAGGAGCCCAACGGGTGCCAGACATAGTACTGAACTTTCCTTTTATGGTCTCGTCGTACGTGGTGGACGTCACCGCGTTCTTGGCGGTCGGAATTTGGTGTGATCGTGTGTAGGCAACACAGCTTGAGCGGAACTCCGTCGGAAAAACCGACACAGTTTTTTCCGACGAGAATTCCGATCGTGTGTACGCGGCATTACAGTTTCTTGTAGCTGTTGACTTTAAATTTTTACACAGGAGACTGGAGTTCCTCTTTAAGGAAACCTTTTATGAGTGGAGGCATCTGCTGGAAAGGGCTTATCACCCTGTAACTGTTCTCACTGATCATAAAAATTTGAAATACATTTATTTTGCCAAGAGTTTGTCTTCTAGACAGTTGCATTGGTCTCTATACTTTTCCAGGTTCAATTTTATCATCTCGTATTGATCTGGGTCAAGGACTGGTAAGTCTAATGCCTTATAGAGGATGTTATCTGAGCCTCTCCCGGAAGGCAACTCTGAATGTCTATTCAGAGAACTCTCTCATGACATTATTGAGTGTCCTTAAAGAAGGGTATGAGAAAGACCCACTTCTCAATCATCCTTCTAAGGACATTAACCTTGAGTACAAGAATGGCTTTTTGACTCAAGTACATGGCTTCTATATACCTAAATCCGTTCAGGTAGAAGCCCTTGTGTTGGTACATGATTGTAAACTTGATGGTCATTTGGGGGTTTCTAAGACAGAAGAATTTTTATCACGTTCCTTTTGGTGGACTGGTTACAAGAAAAATGTCAAAAACTATGTGAGCTTGTGTCTGATCTACGCACACAGTAAGACATCCCGATCTTCTCCTTTGGGGTTGCTCTAGTCACTCCCTGTGCCATCAAGACAATTGGGGTAAATTTCTATGGACTTTGAGGTTGTTCTTCCTTCCTCAAAAAAAAATTACCACTATATTGATAGCCATCGACCATCTCACTAAGATGGCAAATTTTTTGCTTGTTATTGGGGTGCCTTCTGCTGAGCAGACTGCAGAGTTGATGGTTTGAGCAGTGATGTAAGTAACTGAGTTAAAATAAACGGAGTTACCTAACGCAGTTACTTTAGAGGGTAACGAGTAATCTAACTGATTACTTTTCCCCTCATGGTAACTCAGTTCCCATTACTTTGGCTTAGTTACCCCAATTACATCTACCGCCACTAGATGGCAGTAGTGTAATTCCGGTGCCCCGCCAAAAAAGTTCCCCCGCCGGATAAGGGCCCTCTGTACTGCGCAGGCGCAGGGCTTGCGCAGTACGAAGGACTACGGAGCTTCCGAAAATTGCCGAACCTAAACAGCTCTGAGTGAACTCTACACCGCGCAGGTGCAGTTAACATGTAATTGTACGAGGCGATGCCGTACGCTCCTGATGCTCGTGCTACTCTGCAAGGGGCGTCTATCGTGTAAGTAAGGGGCGGGTCTAGGATTACTGTAACCAAGGGGCGCATTTATTATTATTGTTATATATCAAGCTCTGCCCATTAATTTAACATTCGCCCTCTTCTGTAGCCATCCGCCCCTTACACGATATAATAATAATAGACCCGCCCCTTACACGCTATAACAGATCTGCCCCTTGGTTAGAGTAATAATAGAGCAGCCCCTTGGTTACACGATATATAACAATAATAATAAATGCGCCCCTTAGTTACAGTAATACTAGACCCGCCCCTTAGTTACACGTATAGAATATTTAAAAAAAAAAGTCAGTTACTTTGCTGCGTAACTAATTACTTTTCCAATGTAGTAACTGAGTTACTAACGCAATTACTTTTTGGGAGAAGTAATTTGTAACTTAACTAATTACTTTTTTAAAGTAAGATGACCAACACTGGGTTTGAGAAGTGTTTAAACTACATGGAATTCCTGATGATGTGGTGTCTGACAGAGAAGTACAGTTTACTTAGAAATGTTGGAAAAGCTTTTGCTCAGCTTCAGCTTAATCTGTCTTCTGCTTTTCATCCCCAGTCTAATGGTCAGACCGAGAGGACCAATTAAACTTTAGAGCATTACCTTTGATACCTTCACTAATTGTTTGACACTTTGAAGAAAGCTCAGGAATATTACAAGAAGGCCCATGACAGACATTTAATCTACTGAGTTGGGTCAATGTTTGTGGGACCCTTTCAGATCTCAGCTCAAATCAACCCAGTCACCTTTTGCCTAAAACTTCCTGACAGCACGAACAATCACCCTGTTTTTTCACGTGTCACTACTCAAACCATTTCATGAAAATCTTTTTTTTTGAAGAAGAAGAATTGTTCCAGCTCCTCCACCTTTTGAGGTACAGGGTGAAGAAGCATTTGTGGTAGAGAAAAATTCTTGATTTCAGGATCTTTAAAAAACAAATGACAATATCTGGTTCAATGGAAAAAATGATGGGCCAGAAGAAGATTTTGGGGAGCCAAGGAGAATGTTCATGCCCCTTTGAATAACGAGCAAATTACAGCAGAGGTTTCTTTACATGCCTGGCCCTTAAACATCCAGGGAGAAGAGAAGTATTGTCAGTGCCTAGACCTGAACCCAGGACCCCTGCTGCATCTGGCAGTAACTCTTCCTGTTGAGCCACCTAAGATGCTGGAAAGCTCCCAGGACAATTACTTGAATTATCCTGCTTTGAACCCAGTTTCTCTTGAACTTTAAACCCTTTGCTCCTCTCATGAACTTCCTGATTTAAGCCATGCATCCAGATTACTGTGCTCTCTGCAGCCAATAGCTTGCTGTTGTCACCCCTGCTGCTATCCATATCTTTGCCATCACTCTTTACCGACCTTTGGTTTGTAGCTCCACTACTCTTCCACTTAATCCCAAATCTGCAAAAATCTTGTTACAGACATTTGGCTTGTTTACTGACTACACTTCTGCTTGAACCCTACCTGATTATTTCGCTAATGTACCCCCCCTGCTTGCTTATCCCCTGGTGGTGTGATCCTGGGGACTATGACCTGGTACCAACATGCAGAAAACCCCATCTCCACTATCGGGATCTCTGGTGAATATCGGTTAGTGCTTAGACCCCACAGGGTGACCTGCTTGTATACCTGTTCTACTGGTCAGTCGTAGGCTCCCTCTCTACTATAGCCACTGGACTTCAAGCCTAACTCCAAACCATGATATATAGATTGAATGACTGCTACTTTAAGCTTAGATGGATCACCATTGTGGCATAGATCAAAATTACATGAAATACTGAATTTGGTGACTTTGTTCTTAACGTTTCTTTTATGTCTTCTGAATCTTGTATGGAGGGACCTGAGGGTATGCCCAACATAACATAGATTACAAGGACAGGTAATTACGTATATAAGGTAATTGGACAAACAAGTCAAGAATTCATCTATAAAATAACTCTTGCCATTGGAGTCTAAAAAAAAAATTTCTGTCCATGTTGTACCTGTGCGCAAATAAGACACTTCTTATGCCTCGTACACACGAGCGGACTTTCCTGCGGGAATGTCCACCGGACTCAAGTCCGCCGGACAATCCGCCCGTGTGTGGGCGCCGGTGGACTTTTTGCCTCCAAAAGTCCGGCGGACTAGGTTTTAAGTTTTGTTTTAAAATTGTCCGCTGGACTCGGCAGTCCGGTGGACAATCCCGCGGTCTGTATGCTAGTCCGCCGGACTTTTGGAAATGAACGGACTTGCCGATCATCGGAAAGTCCGTTCATTTAGAACGTGACTTCAGATAGACGGGGCTAGCGAAGGCAGTGAATGCAGCCGCGCTAGCCCCGTCACCTGGTATGGATTTAAAGGGAATCCCCACGCCAAAAAAACGGCATGGGGGTCCCCCCCAAATCCATCTCAGACCCTTATCCGAGCACGCAGCCCGGCCGGCCAGGAAATGGGTGGGGACGAGCGAGCGCGCCCCCCCTCCTGAGCCGTACCAGGCCGCGTGCCCTCAACATGGGGGGTGCCCTGGGGAAAGGTGTACCCCTACCCATTCACCTAAGGTGTAAAGTGTAAGTAAATAAAAAAACACACAATTTTTTAAAAATATTTTATTGCACTGCTCCGGGGGTCTTCTTCTGTCTTGGGGGGTCTTCTCGTCGGACTCCTCCGCTATTTTACCTAGCTCTTTTACCGAGCGGAGGAGCCCGGCTTCCTTTTTCGTCGTCGCCGTCGTCTGGGGGTCTCGATCCGCCTTCGGGGGTCTTCCGGGGTCTCTTCTGTTCTTGCCGCTGTCGTCGCTTTCTGCGCCGTCTTCTTCTTCTTCTTCTTCCTCTTCTTCTTCTTCTTCTCCTTCCGATGTTGACTCGTCGCTCTCTCTGGCCGGAATGGCAGAGCCGCGCTGTGTTGTGACTTATATAGGGACAAGGAGGCGGGGTCACATGCTCATGTCACATGGTGACCCCGCCCCCCTATGATGTCACAGTCCCGGAGGATGCTCATGTCACCATGTGACATGAGCATGTGTCCCCACCCCCCATGCTCGCTCGTCCCCACCCCTTTCCTGGCCGGCCGGGCTGCGTGCTCGGATAAGGGTCTGAGATGGATTTGGGGGGGACCCCCACGCCGAAAACGCAGTTTTTTCGGCGTGGGGATTCCCTTTAAATCCATGCCAGGTGACGGGGCTAGCGCGGCGGCATTCACTGCCTTCGCTAGTCCTGTCTACCTGCAGTTACGTTCTAAATGAACAGACTTTGCTCCCTGTGTGGGCAAGTCTGTTCATTTTCAAAAGTCCCGCAGACTTTTTCCAGAAGTCCAGGCGTGTGTGGGCAAGTCCACACGCTCAGAAAGTCCGGCGAAGCCCCGCTGGAAGGTCCGGCGGTTTGTCCGCTGGACTAGGTCCGGCAGACAATCCCGCCGGAAAGTCCGATCATGTGTACGAGGCATTACGGTACCAGTACATGCGTCTGCCAGAAAAAAAAGTTGGAATGTTAGCAGAAGAAGGCCACCTTATTTCCTTCACTTTACTTTGGGTGATGAGGTTTTTAATGTTTCTGACCTTCATAAAATGGGGCTATGCAATTCTAAGATGTGTTCCTTAGGTTTGGGGTAATTTTGTGGGATGCCCCAATGTTTCAAGATGGATCTGCGGATCAATAAATGTATGTTTGTTGATGCATGTTGTGTGATAAAGAACGGACCCTTCCTTGATTAATAACTAATGGACATATTTTTGCATTTAAAAACTGCAGCCCGCAAAGCATTGGCCCCCCGCGTTTAGCAGATCTTAGGTATAATGGCAGGATCCTGCCGACTTGCGGTGGGCTGTTTGCCCCTACCTCTCCGATATTGAACTTCAAGAAGAATCAGTTAACTATGAGAGCAATCACCAGCAGTTTACAGAAGTACAATCCATCTGCTGGCCAATGATACTTATAGTTCATTAATCTATCCAACGGAAACGCTGTTACGGAGCGTGGAGTGCCAGCAGTGGGAAGTGGTTGTATAGTAGCATGTTGCATGTTACTCCTTAAATATGGGTGTAATATGTAACATACTCCTAAAGGTGAACTTATCCTTTAATGTTATTGAATAAGAAATGTAATATACACAGTGAAGATGGACAACACCTAGACAACTGTCAAGCAATCTATAGACAACTTTCATGCAATCTGTGGACTATATCTGTAAGTTTTTAATTGCTCTTGTGAGATCTCCAACATCAAGAAAAAATTCTGATATCATTTTCTGTTTCCTACTTAGATAAGAATATGAGAGAAGAAATTTCACAGATGAATGGTGAGTGATTGAGAATTCTGTGTGTCAATTAATTTGCTTCTACATTTCGTTCCCTTATTTAAAATGCTATAATATTTTAATGGAAGTGAAGCAAACATAATTCTGTGGAGGAGGAGGTAGTGGATGGAGATCCTGCATACATAATTCTGTGGAGGATGAGGTAGTGGAAGGAGATCCTACATATATAGTGATGTGGAGGAGGAGGTAGTGGAAGGAGATTCTGCATACATAATTCTGTGGAGGAGGAGGTAGTGGAAGGAGATCCTGCATACATAATTCTGTGGAGGAGGAGGTAGTGGAAGGAGATCCTGCATACATAATTCTGTGGGGGAGGAGGTAGTGGAAGGAGATCCTGCATACATAATTATGTGGAGGAGGAGGTAGTGGAAGGAGATCCTGCATACATAATTCTGTGGAGGAGGAGGTAGTGGAAGGAGATCCTGCATACATAATTCTGTGGAGGAGGAGGGGAGTGGAAGGAGATCCTGCATACATAATTCTGTGGGGGAGGAGGTAGTGGAAGGAGATCCTGCATACATAATTATGTGGAGGAGGAGGTAGTGGAAGGAGATCCTGCATACATAATTATGTGGAGGAGGAGGTAGTGGAAGGAGATCCTGCATACATAATTCTGCGGAGGAGGAGGTAGTGGAAGGAGATCCTGCATATATAATTCTGTGGAGGAGGAGGTAGTGGAAGGAGATCCTGCATACATAATTCTGTGGAGGAGGAGGTAGTGGAAGGAGATCCTGCATATATAATTCTGTGGAGGAGGAGGTAGTGGAAGGAGATCCTGCATACATAATTCTGTGGAGGAGGAGGTAGTGGAAGGAGATCCTGCATACATAATTCTGTGGAGGAGGAGGTAGTGGAAGGAGATCCTGCATACATAATTCTGTGGAGGAGGAGGTAGTGGAAGGAGATTCTGCATACATAATTCTGTGGAGGAGGAGGTAGTGGAAGGAGATCCTGCATACATAATTCTGTGGAGGAGGAGGGGAGTAGAAGGAGATCCTGCATACATAATTCTGTGGAGGAGGAGGTAGTGGAAGGAGATTCTGCATACATAATTCTGTGGAGGAGGAGGTAGTGGAAGGAGATCCTGCATACATAATTCTGTGGAGGAGGAGGGGAGTAGAAGGAGATCCTGCATACATAATTCTGTGGAGGAGGAGGTAGTGTGTCAGAGACCATGAAATCAGACCGAGACAGAAGTACAGTTAAATCACACTTGTTTAATAATAAAAGTAAAAAGAACAAACGTAGTCAAAACATAGCCAAAGTTCAGTAACCGGAACAGATAGTCAGCCAAGCCAGAAGTCAGGGATCCATGTGCTGGAACAGCAAGCAGGATCTGGAGCCAGAAGAGATGTCAGCAAAGCAAGTCTTTAACCACTTCAATACCAGGCACTTATGCACCTTCCCGCCCAGACCAAATTTTAAGCTGTCAGCGCTCTCACACATTGAATGACAACTACTTAGTCATGCTACACTGTATCCAAACAAAATGTTTATCATTTTCTTCTCACAAACAGAGCTTTCTTTTGGTGGTATTTAATCACCACTGTTTTTTTTATTTTTTGCGATATAAGCGAAAAAACCTGCGAAAATTTTGAAAAAAACACACTTGTGAAAGTTATAGAGTCTACAAACTATGGTGCCAATCACTGAAAATTGATCACATCTGATCACACCTGATGTATCGAAGGCCTATCTCATTTATTGAGACACTAACAAATACAGGAAAGTACAAATACCCCCCAAATGACCCCTTTTTGTAAAGTAGACAGTCCAAGGTATTTACTAATGCCGCGTACACACGGTCGGAATTTCCAATGGAAACAGTCCGATGGGAGCTTTTCATCAGATTTTTCGACCGTGTGTATGCCCATCGGTCTTTTTCTGTTGGAACTTCCGACGGACTTGGGATTGAGAACCTGTTCTTAATTTTTCCAACGGAAAACCTTTCTATCGGATTTTCCGATCGAGTGTATGCAATTCCGACACGCAAAATTCCGACGCATGCTCGGAAACAATTCGACGCATGCTCAGAAGCATTAAACTTCCCTTTTATAGTGCAGTTGAAAGTTTTTTTAAGGCGTGGTGTTATTGACCGTTGAAATTTGGTGTGACGGTGTGTAGGCAAGACAGTTTGAGCGAAATTCCGTCGGAATTCCGACGGGAAAACCATCAGAGCTTTTTCCGACGAGAATTCCGACCGTATGTACCACCATAAGAGGCATGGTGAGTTTTTTGAAGTTGTAATTTTTCCCACAATTCTTGGGAAAATTAAGATTTTTATTTTACATAAACTGGTCATATTAACAGGTTATTTCTCTCACACAGCATATGCATAATTGCCACTACACCCCAAAATACATTCCTCTACTCCTCCTGAGTATGGCAATACCACATACAGAGGCCCAACATTGAAGTAGCACTTTCAGGCGTTCTACAAGCATAAATTGCACATATCCTTTCTCAACCACCTATTACACTTTTGAAGGCCCTGGAGCACCAGGACAATGGAATTATCCACAAAATGATCCCATTTTAAAAAGCACACACCCCAACTTATAATCTATGAGGCATAATGAGTCTTTCGGTTCGTTTTTTTCCAGAAGGTTTTGGAAAATGTGAAAAAAAAATGAAAATGCATTTTTTTTTACACAAAGTTGTCCATTTATAAGATATTTCTAATACATAGCATGTACATAGTAGGGATGAGCCGAACACCCCCCTGTTCGGTTCGCACCAGAACCTGCGAACAGACCTAAAGTTCGTGTGAACTTTAGAACCCTATTAAAGTCTATGGGGCTCGAACCTTCAAAATCAAAAGTGTTAATTTTAAAGGCTTATATGCAAGTTATTGTCATAAAAAGTGTTTGGGGACCTGGGTCCTGCCCCAGGGGACATGTATCAATGCAAAAAAAAGTTTTAAAAATGTCTGTTTTTTCAGGAGCAGTGATTTTAATAATGCTTAAAGTGAAACAATAAAAGTGTAATATTGCTTTAAATTTTGTACCTGGGGGGTGTGTATAGTATGCCTGTAAAGGGGCGTATGTTTCCAATGCTTAGAACTGTCCCTGCACAAAGTGTCATTTTGCAGGGAAAAAAGTCTTTTAAAAGCACTTGGGGCTATAATGAATTGTCGGATCCTGTAATACAGAGAACAGTCATTGAAAGTCATTGATTAAAAAAAAAAAATATGTGTGGGGTTCCCCCCAAATACCCCCTAGGTATGAAATTTAAAGGAATATTACACTTTTATTGTTTCACTTTAAGCATTATTAAAATCACTTAAAACTTTTTTTTTGCATTGATACATGTCCCCTGGGGCAGGAGTCGGGTCCCCAAACACTTTTTATGACAATAACTTGCATATAAGCCTTTAAAATTAGCACTTTTGATTTTGAACGTTCGAGTCCCATAGACTTTAATAGGGTTCTAAAGTTCACAGAACTTTAGGTCTGTTCGCAGGTTCTGCAGGGGGTGTTCGGCTCATCCCTACTATGTACATGCTATGTGGTAGAAATATCTTATAAATTGACAACCTTGTGTAAAAAAAAATGCATTTTCATTTTTTTTTCCACATTTTCCAAAACCTTCTGGAAAAAAGTGAACCGTTCAAAAGACTCATTATGCCTCATAGATTATACGTTGGGGTGTGTGCTTTTTAAAATGGGATCATTTTGTGGATAATTCCATTGTCCTGGTGCTCCAGGGCCTTCAAAAGTGTAATAGGTGGTTGAGAAAGGATATGTGCAATTTATGCTTGTAGAACGCCTGAAAGTGCTACTTCAATGTTGGGCCTCTGTAAGTGGCCAGGCTGTGTAAAAGTCTCACACATGTGGTAACGCCATACTCAGGAGGAGTAGAGGAATGTATTTTGGGGTGTAGTGGCAATTATGCATATGCTGTGTGAGAGAAATAACCTGTTAATATGACCAGTTTATGTAAAATAAAAATCTTAATTTTCCCAAGAATTGTGGGAAAAATTACAACTTCAAAAAACTCACCATGCCTCTTATGCCGCGTACATACGGTCGGAATTCTCGTCGGAAAATCCGATAGAAAGGTTGTGGGAATTGTGGGAAGGTTACAACTTCAAAAAACTCACCATGCCTCTTAGTAAATACCTTGGACTGTCTACTTTACAAAAAGGGGTCATTTGGGGGGTATTTGTACTTTCCTGTATTTGTTAGTGTCTCAATAAATGAGATAGGCCTTCAGTACATCAGGTGTGATCAGATGTGATACATTTTTAGTGATTGGCACCATAGTTTGTAGACTATAACTTTCACAAGTTTTATTTTTTCAAAATTTTCGCAGTTTTTTTCGCTTGTGGTGATTAAATACCACCAAAAGAAAGCTCTGTTTGTGAGAAGAAAATGATAAACATTTTGTTTGGATACAGTGTAGCATGACTAAGTAGTTGTCATTCAAAGTGTGAGAGCGCTGAAAGCTGAAAATTGGTCTGGGCGGGAAGGTGCATAAGTGCCTGGTATTAAAGTGGTTAAAGACTTGCTTTGCTGACATCCCTTCTGGCTCCAGATCCTGCTTGCTGTTCCAGTACATGGATCCCTGACTATGCTATGGCTATGCTCCCGAAAAAACGTCAGTTTTTAAAAGTTTTTTTTGCATTGATACATGTCACCTGGGGCAGGACCCAGGTCCCCAAACTTTTTAGGACAATAACTTGCATATAAGCCTTTAAAACTAGCAATTTCTCCCATAGACTTTTGCAGGGTGTTTTCGGCTTTTTGAATTTGCTGCGAACACCCCAATTTGTTTGCTGCTCGGTGAACAGGCTAACAGGCAATGTTCGAATTGAACATGAGTTTGACTCGAACTTGAAGCTCATCCCTAGTACATAGCAAAAACGACACCCCAAAATGCATTCCTCTACTCCTCCTGAGTATGGCGATACCACATGTGTGAGACTTTTACACAGCCTGGCCACATCCAGAGGCCCAACATCCAAGTAGCACTTTCAGGCATTCTAGCAGCATTAATTACACATATCGTTTTCTGACTACCGATCACATTTTTGAAGGCCCTTCATATTTCTAACACAAAGCAGGTACATGCCAAATAATAAAAGATTACCTGTGGTTTTAGAAGTGCAGTGGTCCACAGAGGAGAGCATCGGTCCAGGCAGCAGGCAGGAATGAGGTCATTGACAGCAAAAGCAATCATCCAGGCAGCAGGCAGGAATACTGTCCATTTTCATACAGGCAGAGATACTGTCAGCACAGCCAAAGAACAGCCAAAGCACAGGTCCAGGTAGCAGGCAGACGTGTCCCGGCAGAAATACTGTCCAAAGTCAGTAGAGGCAGCAGGCAGATATATGGTCAACACAGCCAAAGTATTGGTGCAAAAAGCAGGAAGAAACATGGTCCATAATGTTATAGGTCATTACAGGCAGCAATATGGTCAGCACAGCCAAATTATTGGTCCAGGCAGCAGGAAGGACCATCAAGCTTAGGGCCAGGGGACTTAGGGCCAGGGGAGGCTTCTCCCACCCAAATCTCTTTGAAGCCTCTGGGCAACCAGACCCTGTTCTGGGAGCACAGAAAATGAAAAACTGTTTTTCTCTACTCAGAATACTATTCTGAAGCCCCTCACATATGTGAGACCCCTGTGTACTAAAGTAGATGGCCAAAAGATCAGTCCAAGTGGCAGGCAAAAACATAGTCGATTAACAGGCCAAGGTCAATGCACGTGGAAGTCAGAAACATGGTTTAAATCGGCAGGCAAAGACATTGTCGGTAAACAGGCCAGGGTCAGTTAATTAACATGAAAGGTAGTAACAGGGTAGCGGGAAAATTAGCAAATGGCAGTCTGTTAATAATAAGGGGAACTAATATGGGATGGATGGATGATCATTTTTTAAGCAATATCCGATGCACAGGCCAGGTTGGGAGGGACATTGGGGACAATAATAGCTGGTATCTCTTCTTACTCCTCCTCTGCTGCATACACAGCATTTTTTTTGGCGTCTTCTTCCAGATTCTGTGGGGGGAAGGCTATAGGGAAAGTGTTGCTTGTGAAGTCGACTGACACTATCGGAGCGAATGCTTCCTGGGGCGGGACCTTGTTGGTAAATGAGGGCAGTGACGATATCTTCAATAAACTTGAGATGGGTGATTTGTTGGTTTTGAGTTGCTTTTTGGTAGCAGACAAACAAATTAAAAAGGGCCACGTGAAACAGGTGAAACGCAACTTTCTTGTAACCAATAACTTTCTGGTTGATAAATAGGACTGTAGAATCTGATCGTTTATATTTCCCCCCCCCCCCCCCCCCCCCCCATGTACATATTGTAGTCGTGGACACATTCGGGCTTTACAATGGGGCCACGTCTTCTTCACCACGGTGTCATTGTGGATGGTAGCGAGGATGTGGACATCTTTCTTGTCCCTCCACTTTATGGCCAACACCTCCTCATTCCTCATGAGTGCCGATTCTCCGATTTGCAATTTTTTGGTCAACAGATTTTGTGGGAATCCCTTCCATTTTTTTTGTAAGGTACCGCAGGCTGGGTTTTTTTTTTTATGTAAAGATGACAAAAAAGGGGCAGACTGGTATAATAGTTGTCGATATATATATATGGTATCCTTTTTCAAACAGGGGGTATGCCAGCTCCCAGACAATTTTCCCACTGGTTCCAATATATGTGGGGCCATTACGGAGCTGGAGCTGGAAGTCTTTGCCTTCGTAGATCCGGAATGTGAAGGCATATTCAGTGGCTCGATCACATAATTTATTTAATTTCAGCCCATACCTTACTCTCTTGTTTGGTATATACTGCTTGAAGTGCAGTCGGCCAGTGAAATGTATGAGGGACTCGTCCACACAAATGTTTTGGTCTGGGATGAAAACTTCTCTAAATCGTTGGGAAAAGGAATTGATTAGGGGGCGTATCTTGAACAATTTGTCATGGTTGGGATGATCTCGGGGAGGACACTGTGAATTGTCATTGAAGTGGGGAAAATGCATAATCATTTCGTATCTTGTCCTGGACATGACAGCGGAATATATGGGCATGTGTTGGGTGGGGTTGGTGGACCAATATGCATGGACTTCGTTCTTTTTTGTAAGCCCCATATGAAAGTCCCAAAAACAATTTAAATTCATCCAGTGTGACACGTCGCCACTGGATCATGCAGGCATAGGAAGAATTGGGGTTGGCAGCAATAAATTGTACGTACAGATTAGTTTGATCCACTATATTCTGGGAAAAATATTGTGGGAAACATGTGGATGGCCAGGTATGTACCGCCATGGGGTACATACCTGGCCATCCACATGTTGCCCCCTTCATTGGTGGTCCTAGCGGCGTCCCTGGTGGTCCAGTGTGGTCATCCGAGGGGGGGCTGCGCTGATAAACAATGAGCGAAGACCCCCCTGTCAGGAGAGCCGCTGATCGGCTGATCGGCTCTCCTCTACTCGCGAGTAGACGCGAGTGAGGAAAAGCTGATCAATGACTCTTCCTATTTACATTGTGATCAGCCGTGATTGGACATGACTGATCACGTGGTAAAGAGCCTCCGTCGGAGTCTCTTTACCAAGATCGATGTAGCGTTGTGTCAGACTGACACACCGCACCACCGATCGCCGCGATGCGCGCCCCCACAAGCGCGCAGTGCCTGTTATCCTGAAGGATGTCATATGATGCCCAGTCAGGATAACTGAACCACCGCCCGGCCGTCATTTTGCTATAGGCCAGGCAGGAAGTGGTTAAACAGGAACACAGGAGATAGTCTCTGTGAAGTTGACTAAGGCAAAGGCAGAGATCCTCTGGGCTGAACGGCTTAAGTAGGCAGGACTGACGAACAGGATATCATCAACAGCTGAGTAACTGTGGAGAGATAGGAGCTGGCAATTAGCTGACAGCTGAGCGGCCAGCTCAGAGAAGGAAGGGCTGAGCCCAGCCCTGACAGTGCCCCCTCCTCAACGACCTCTCCCCCTCGGAGGACCACCAGGCTTGAGGGGAAAACGTCTATGGAAATCACAGAGGAGGACCTACAGGAGTCGACAATGGACTGTACTTCATACTCCTCACGGTTCTCAACCTGTACAGGGTGAGGACGTGGCACTGAGATGGTAAAGCAATTGAAGACTAAAGGTTTTAATAAGGAGACATGAAATACATTTGAAATACACATATTAAAAGGAAGGTCTAATGCGTAAGGCCCAATAAACTGAGGTGCGAACTTCAGTGAGGGAACACGAAGACGGAGGTTGCGAAATGACAGTCAGACCCTGTCCCCAACCTGGTAGGAAGGCGCAGGCAGGCGTCAGCATGAAGTCTGTACCTATCATTTGTATGTCGCACAGCCTCCTGGATTTGTGGAACGAAGACCACGGAGATGCTCCTCTAACGCAGGAATACTCTGCAGAACAAACAAGTCAGGCAACATGGAAGGTTGGAAACCATAGTTCGCCATAAATGGGGACAATCGGGAAGCAGAATTCAAGGCACTATTGTAAGCAAACTCTTCCCACGGTAATAGGTCTGACCAGTTATTATGATGGTCAGAAATATAGCACCGTAGGAATTGCTCCAAGGACTGATTGGCTCGTTCTGCGGCCACATTAGACTGCAGGTGATATGCAGAGGAAAATGCAAGCTGAATTCCTAACTGCACACAAAATGCTGGGAACTAGGACACAAACTGACTACCCCTGTCTGAGACAAACACCTTGGGTAGCCCATGTATGTGAAAGATCTCCCGTGCAAAAATGGAAGCCAGTTCCTTAGAAGTGGGCAACTTCTTAATTGGAATACAATGAGACATTTTTGAGAACTGGTCAACCACCATAAGGATAACTGTGTTGCCCTGGAAGTCGGGTAACTCCACAATGAAACCCATAGACAGGTGGGGCCAGGGCCTCTCTCCATTGGGTATGAGTTGTACTAGGCCCACTGGAAGATGTCCTGGAGTCTTACTCTGAGCACACACAGAACAGGCAGCTATGAAGGAGGTTACATCAGCACATAGACTAGACCACCAGAATTGTTGGGAAATGGCCCAAAAGAGTTGATTCTTCCCAGGGTGGCCATCAGCCTTGGGAGAATGGTAAGTCTGGAGCACAGCAGTGCGGAGACTCTCTAGGACAAAGCAGCGGTCACAACGTTTCTCAAGAGGAGCATGGACCTGAGCAGCAAGAATTTTGTCACCCATAGAGAAGTGAGACTGGTGCGAACCGTAGCCAGAATATGATCAGGAGGAATCACAGGAACCGGAACCGACTCCATCTTGGAAGTGGAGGAAAATTGTCGTGACAAAGAATCAGCCATTACATTCTTAGTACCGGGTAAGAATAAGACAATGTAATTGAAACTTGACAAGAATAGAGCGCCCTTCTGGGAGAGAGGCGTTTAGCCTCAGACAAGAATGTGAGATTCTTATGGTCAGTAAGAATGAGAACCGGCACAGTGGTACCTTCGAGGAGCTAAAATGATCGCCAACAGTTCTCTGTCACCAATCTCGTAATTGCACTCTGCAGGTGACAATTTCTTGGAAAAGAAGCCACAAGGAGGCATAGCGCTCTCAGAAGTAGGACGTTGAGACAGAAGGGTGCCAACACCAGTCTCAGAAGCATCAACCTCAAGGATAAAAGGTAACGTAGGATCAGAATGTGGCAACACATGAGCAGAAACAAAGGCAGCCTTGAAACTCTCAAAGGCCTTAACGGACTCTGGAGACCAACTCTGTTAGTTACTGTCCTTTCTGGTCATATCAGTCAGGGGCTTGACCAGAGACAAGAAGTTATGAATAAACTTCCGATAATAGTTGGAAAAGCCCAAGAAACGCCACAAAGGACGTAAACCCATGGGTCAGGGCCACTGTAGGGCTGCCAAAAGTTTCTCTGGGTCCATCAAAAAACCAGCAGTGGAAATGACATAACCCAGGAATTTAACCTGTTCACGATGGAACTCGCACTTCTCCAGTTTACAATAGAGATTGTTCTTAGTTTCTGAAGCACATGACAGACATCTGTGTGGTGGCTCTCTAGGGACTTGGAAAATATGAGGATATCATTGAGTTAAACCACCACACATAACTGCAACAAATCTCGGAGGACATCGTTAATTAATTCCTGGAAAACTGCAAGGGTGTTACAAAGGCCAAAAGGCATTACGAGGTACTCATAATGGCCTATTCTGGTATTAAACGTATTTTCCATTTGTCGTCCTCCTTAATCCTCACAAGATTGTATGCCCCTCTCAAATCAAGCTTTGTGAAAACTGTTGCTCCCTTGAGGCGGTAAAATAACTCCGTAATCAATGGAATCGGATAGGCATTCTTAATCGTGAAATGATTGAGACCCCTATAATCAATACAAGGTCTCAGTTCACCACTCTTCTTCTTCACAAAGAAGAAACCATTACCAGCAGGAGATGAGGATTTGCGGATGAAACTCAAGAAAGTGCGTCTGCAGCATATTCCTCCATGGCCTTATCCTCCAAGACCGACAAAGAGTAAACTCGGCCACGAGGGGGTATGGCACCAGGTTGAAGGTCAATTGTGCAATCATACGAGCGGGTGTGGAGGCAAACTACCGGCTTGACCTTTGTAAAAGACATTGCTAAAATCGCAGTACTCCTCAGGCAGGGAGGAGAGTGAAGAGGTGCACAGGACCTTGGCTACCTTCTGAAAGCATGTCTCACTGTATTGAGGCGACCAGGAGAAAACCTCAGCATTAAGCCAATCAAAAGAGGGGTTGTGCCTCTGTAACCAAGGATAAGCAATAACCAGCGGAGGTGAGGTGAGGTTAGGTGAGGAAATAACTTGGAATTGGATTATCTCATTGTGAAGAGCCCCTATGGCCATGGACAAAGGAACCATCTCATGAGTCACATGGGCAGGCTGTAGAGGTCTCCCATCAAGAGCCTCAATGGCAAGTGTAGTGTCACGCAACTGCAGCGGAATCGAGTGCTTCGATACAAAGGCAGCATCAATGAACAGGCCTGCAGCCCCAGAGTCAATTAGAGCCTGTATCTTGACGGACGACTCAGCACAACAAAGGGTGACCGAAACCAGGGGCTTATCCTTCTGGATAACTGGGGATGAAAAAACGTCACCTAAGGTCTGTCCGTGACAGTACCTCAAGGTTCGGGCGTTCACTGGTTGGGTAGGACAAGACTTCATTCAAAAAGTGACCTGCTTGGCTACAATAAAGGCACAATCTCTCCCTCCTCCTAAAGGTTATCTCATCCACAGAGAGACGCGTGAAACCCAAGTGCATATGTTCACCTTCACTGACGGACTCCGTACCAGGAGGCATGGGAGGTGAGGGAGGCATGGGTGGGACTGCAAAGCTCGGAAGGCAAACGTACAGGAGAATCCCGCAAGCGATCCTTAAAAGAGAGTCTTTCTCTGAGTCTGGAGTCAATGAGGATGGAAAACGTGATTAACTTCTCCAGCTCTGTGGGTATATCTCAGGCTGCTATCTCATCCTTGATGGTATCCGAGAGTCCATGAGAAAAAGCAGCCATGAGGGCCTCATTGTTCCAAGCAACCTCTGCTGCCAGAGTACGGAATTCAATGGTGTAGTCGGCAACAGTTCTCGTACTCTGTTCGATGGACATGAGGCACTTGGCAGCAGAAGCAGAGCGTGCGGGAACGCCAAATACCCTTTTAAACAAAGCCACAAACTCAGGGTAGCTCAAGACAAGAGGCTTTTGCGTCTCCCATAGAGGGTTTGCCCAGGGCAAGACTCTCTCAGAAAGCAAAGATATCACAAAAGCTACTTTACTTCTATCCGCGGGAAACACCTGGGGCAGCATTTCAAAGTATATCTCAACCTGGTTGAGAAACCCTCTGCATTGGACTGGATTTCCCACAAATCGCTGGGGAAGTGGAGCGGAACCAGACATACCTCTTATAGAGGTAATACTCAAGGCGGGTGCCTGCACAGAGACTGGAGCAGCAGTAGGGTCAGCCTGCAACATAGGTTGCACCGGGGCGGCCACAGTGGGAGATTCCAGGTGAACCATGCGTACATAATTCTGTGGAGGAGGTTGTGGAAGGAGATCCTGCATACATACTTCTGTGGAGGAGGAGGCAGTGGAAGGAGATCCTGCATACATAATTCTGTGGAGGAGGAGGTAGTGTGTCAGAAACCATGAAATCAGACCGGGACAGAAGTACAGTTAAATCACACTTGTTTAATAATAAAAGTAAATAGAAAAAACATAGTCAAAACATAGCCAAAGTTCAGTAACCGGAACAGATATTTAGCCAAGCCAGAAGTCAAGGATCAATGAAGTAGAACAGCAAGCAGGTTCTGGAGCAAGAAGGGATGTCAGCAAAGCAAGTCTTTAAACAGAAACGCAGGAGATAGTCTCTGTGATGTTGACCAAGGCTAAGGCAGAGATCCACTGGGCTAAACAGCTTAAAGCGGAGGTTCACACAAATTATTAACTTTATCTTAATCCCATCATTGCATTGAACAGATGTGCAAATTTTCTGTGTGTTAACCTTTCTACCAGTCTTTATTGTGGCACTTCCTGTGTCTGACCCCCGCGGGAGTAGGCGTGTATCTTCTTCATCCCCGGTGGCGCACTGTCTCCTGGGAGCTAAGTGTCAGCATTCCCAGGAGTCAGTGTGGATCGCTGCCACAAAATCTCGAGAGATTTATGATGGCAACCTGGAAGTTTACGGCGCTCCGCGCCGTTAACACTGAGCATTCGCGGGAACGGGCGGTGAATGCTGGTAGCTCAGCATTCATTGCATCCAGGAAGTTAATGCTTGTGGAAATAGTTCACCTAAAAAGTGAATATTACATTGTGATTGTGTAAGTATCTGAATGGTTGAAAAAAAAATGAATGGTCGGTCGACCTCCGCTTTAAGTAGGCAGCACTGACGAGCAGGATATCATCAACAGCTGAGTAACTGTGCAGAGATAGGAGCTGGCAGTTAGCTAACAGCTGATCGGCCAGCTCTGAGAAGGAAGGGCTGAGGCCAGCCCTGACATAGTGGAAGGAGATCATGCATACATAATTCTGTGGAGGAGTAGGTAGTAGAAGGAGATCCTGCATACATAATTCTATGGAGGAGGAGGGTAGTGGGAGGAGACCCTACATATATAATGATGTGGAGGAGGAGGTAGTGGAAGGAGATCCTGCATACATAATTCTGTGGAGGAGGAGGTAGTGGAAGGAGATCCTGCATACATAATTCTGTGGAGGAGGAGGTAGTGGAAGGAGACCCTGTATACAGTACATAATTCTGTGGAGGATGAAGTAGTGGAAAGAGAATATGTAGAAATAATTTCCTTATGTTCCTGCCAAAAGGCAATTTTTCAGGCACTTTGCTTTATGTGGTGACAACTGTTACCTAATTGTACTCCTCTCTTGTCACCTAGTCATATATGCTTCTGTTGGAAACTACAAGTGTGAATACACATTTCTCAGGCATGGTTAACTATTGTCACTATAAGGACTTCAGTCCAGATCAATGATGTGAAGCTGATTCTGGAACAAGTGCATGTAGATAGGAAGTGGCTGAAAGATCCTGGGGAATGTCAGTAACATATGAGATGAAGATAAGGATGAAAAAAGGGAACACAACTTTTGAGAGAAACTATCAATAAACATGGTCACAGAACAAGCTCTAATATATTTTTGTAAGAAATTGTTGATTCTGTATTCTGCAGCTGCATTTTAATTTGGAATCCTTCATTGCAGGGACGGTGCCAGACTATTTTTCACCCTAGGCTAGACCAGCTACTTGCTCCCCCCCCCAAAAAAAAAAAATATTAATTCAGTAATTTTAGCACCAGAACTCCTGGTGGAGGGATAGAGCCAGGAGGGGGGGGGGGGTGAGTGGAGCCAGGTGGAGGGATGGAGAAGGTGGAGGGATGGAGGGATGGAGAGATGGAGCCAGGTGGAGGGATGGAGCCAGGTGGAGGGATGAGCCAGGTGGAGGGATGGAGCCAGATGGATGAATGGAGCCAGGTGGAGGGATGGGGCCAGGTGGAGGGATGGAGCCAGATGGATGAATGGAGCCAGGTGGAGGGATAGAGCCAGGTGGATGGATGGAGGTATAGAGCCAGGTGGATAGATGGAGCCAGGTGGAGGGATGGAGGGATGAAGCCAGGTGGATGAATGGAGCCAGGTGGTGGGATAGAGCCAAGTGGAGGGATGGAGGTATGGAGCCAGGTGGATAGATGGAGCCAGGTGGAGGGACGGAGGGATGGAGCCAGATGGATGAATGGAGCCAGGTGGAAGGATAGAGCCAGGTGGAGGGATGGATGTATAGAGCCAGGTGGATAGATGGAGCCAGGTGGAGGGATAAAGCCAGGTGGATGAATGGAGCCAGGTGGAGGGATGGAGCCAGATGGATGAATGGAGCCAGGTGGAGGGATAGAGTCAGGTGGAGGGATAGAGCCAGGTTGAGGGATGGAGCCAGGTGGAGAGATGGAGGGATGGAGCCAGGTGGAGAGATTGAGCCAGGTGGATGAATAGAGGGATTGAGCCGGGTGGGCAGGAGGGGGCTGTAGCCAGGAGGGGGTGGAGCCAGGTGGAGGGATGGAGCCAGGTGGAGGGGTGGAGGGATGGAGCCAGGTGGATGAATGGAGCCAGGTGGAGGGATGGAGCCAGGTGGATGAATAGAGCCAGGTAGATGAATAGAGCCAGGTGGAGGGATGGAGCCAGGTGGAGGGATGGAGCCAGGTGGAGGGATGAGCCAGGTGGAGGGATGAAGCCAGGTGGAGGGATGAAGCCAGGTGGAGGTATGAGCCAGGTGGAGGGATGAGCAAAGTGGAGGGGGTCACACACCAGTGATAAGGTCAGGAAGTCTTCATCCCCAGCGCCACACCCCCCCCCCACCACCCCACACCACCTGACAAGTTCTTACCTTGGGTCACTGGCACGTCAGGCAGTTGGCAGCAGTCCCAGGCTCAGGAGATGGGGTCTCCTAGAGACTGTGACTTACAGCTCATGCACGGCAAACCTCCTCCAGCTACTTCCCCATCAGATTAGCTGATCATTTGGTTCCACCCCCGGGCTCTGGCAGCCAGCCGCCGAGAGACTGGGGAAGCAGGATGGGCTGCTGTAGCAGCTTTGCTTTGGGCTCCTCGCTCCTCCAGGAAAAGTGACCCAGAAGGGCAGCCTCAGCCTAGTAAGTGTCCTATGGCCAGTCTGGACCTGGGTGGATCCATCCCGGTGTTGTGTCGAATAATGTCCCCCGTTGGATAGTGTCCGCCCTGTACTGCGCTTGCTGAGTTCAAGCCCCACCATTCAAGTGGACATAGAGTTAGAATAAAAAATAGCTGAGCGAACCGAGGCCGTGCCCAAAGTGTGGTGAGCGAAGCGAGCCCGCGAGGGGCCCTCTTACTAAATGCTACCGTATGTCCACTTGGATGGTGGGGCTTGAACCTGGACTCATCTTCAGAGACTTTCGGAGTCTCCTTGTCCTCCATACTGCGCAAGTGGTGCGCCTGCGCAGTACGGGGCGGACACTATCCGATGGGGGGACAGTTTTTGCCAGATCACCGGCTGTCTCTGTGCACAATGCCGCCCTCCCTGCTCCTCCAATGGCTGCACATCACTCAAGGTGGGAGGCGGGGCAGGCTGAGAGCTGACACACATGACTACTGGACACCGGTATGGTCGCTCCAGGGAAGGGGGTGGGGGGAATCTGCCTGCACCTTCTCCCCGCCCAGTGACTATGCAGCCAGCCAGATGGGGCCGCCTCCCGCACTGCACCAGCCACCATCTGCCAGGGAGGATTTCCAATCCTCTCGAGGGGACCCAGCGGCTGTGGTTGCGCCCCTAGGTGGCAGTGCGCCCTAGGCGGCTGCCTAGTTCGCCTAGTGGGAGCGCCGGCCCTGCTTCATTGTCATACCTAGAATATTAGTTGTGAGCTACAGTGTTCACTAGATTAAGACATAAATTATATAGGAGACTGGTGTCCATTTATTTTACTGCCAAAGGCCTATCTTTGGGATAAAGTATGTAGGGGTGCACTGAGCAAAGCATTCCCTTTTACCACTTTAAAATTTTGGAGGACATGTTCTGCGAGTGTCATGGAGAGCAGATCCACAGAATGAACTTTTTTTTCCTCATCATTACAGGTTCTCTTTCCACTGAAATTCAGAACATTCTTGGAGCTGTGAAGAACATCCAGAAAGAAAGCAGTAAGATTATTTTATTCCACTCACTGGAACACGTGCCCATCAAACCACCATTTACCACAATGTGAAAATATGATGTAGAAATAGCATCTCTTGGTATATCTAATGATTTATCCAGATATCAAAAGAAATATTTTTTTTTTTAAAAACAAAACAATACGTATAAAGGTCAGCTTTTATACATGGCTGATATACAGTGCCTTGAAAAAGTATTCATATTCTTGAAGCCATGTTTCCATGATTGCAAGAAGGTTAAGGGAGTGAGAGACAAAAAGGTCTTGGACAGAAGTGAGCTTATTATTACAGACAGAGCGGGCATTCCAGAGGGCATATGAGAAGGGGAGGGTGTTTTTTGGGAGCAGGGGGATCGAGCAGGGGCGGTGCGTCCATAAAGGGCGCAGGAGCGCCGCCCCCCCCTCTCCTGTCACTCTCTATACTCCATAGATAGATTCATGCATTGCATGAATCTATCTATGGTCGCTGCTGACACCCCCTATTCAGGTGTCCGGACCCTTTTCGGTCACCGGGCGCCTGAATTACAGCGGTGGGGGTGTTTTTTGGAAACACCTGATTAGCGCCGTAGGCGCTAATAGGCGTCCAAAAAGGTGACAAGCGGGCGCAACGCTGTGCGTTCCTTGTCACTCAGCACTGATGTTAGCAAACCGAAGGAATTCGGTTTGCTAACATTGTACTGCCCCTTATCCAATCAGGAGCACAGGTCTGTATTACCTGTGCTCCTGATTGGCTGAAACGACAGGCGCTGTGATTGGGCGCCTATCAGGCGTCCAATCATAGCAGAGGATGAGAGGATGAGAGGAGGAGCGGGCAGGAGAGGAAATGGAGGACACGATGCCGCCGTCACCCGAGACAAGGTAAGTGCAGGGCGGGCGGGGGGGCACAGTGGCAGCTTCTTTGCTGGGACTGTTTTGATGGCAAAGTGTCTGTGTTTTAAAGGGGCAAAGTTGCTGTGGGCACAGTGGCTGCGTTTTGATGGGCACAGTGGCTGTGTTTTGATGGGCACAGTTTCTGCGTTTTGATGGGCACAGTGGCTACGTTTTGATGGGCACAGTGGCTGCATTTGATGGGCTTTTTTTTCAGAATGTTTCAGTTTATTTGCGCCCCCCCCAAAAATTTTGAGCACCAGCCGCCACTGGGATCGAGGTAAGATTAAAAAGATTGCGGATGATGCTGGAGGAGGGAGGGTGCCGGGTGTGAGATACTGGAGGAGCGGGATTAGGGGAGATATCCCCAGAGGTTATCAGAAGAAGGAGTGTGAGGAAAGTAAGATGGGAGTGGGATGTGTATGAGTGCACGTGCTTCCCTGTCCTTGTGTGTACAAGTTTTGTGGTGGAGAAGAGGGGAAAAGAAGAGATCCACAGCTCAGGTGGGAGAATCTGTCCACGGGACAACTATTAGTCGTGCTCTCCACAAATCTGGCCTTTATGGAAGAGTGGCAAGAAGAAAACAATTGTTGAAAGAAAGCCATAAGAAGTCCTGTTTGCAATTTGCGAGAAGCCATGTGGGGGACACAACAAACATGCGGAAGAAGGTGCTCTGGTCATAGGAGACCAAAATTTTACTTTTTGGCCTAAAAGCAAAATGCTACGTGTGGCAGAAAACGAACACTGCACATCACCCTGAACACAGCATCTCCACTGTGAAACATGGTGGTGGCAGCATCATGTTGTGGGAATGCTTTTTATTCAGCATGGACAGGGAAGCTGGTCAGAGTTGATGGGAAGATGGATGGAGCCAAATACAGGACAATCTTAGAAGAAAACCTGTACAAATCTGCAAAAGACTTGAGACTGGGGCAGAGGTTCACCTTCCATCAGGACAACAACCCTAAACATGCAATAGAACGGTTTAGATCAGGGGTCTCCAAATGTTTTACTTTGAGGGTCACGTTGTATGTTTTACTGATATTTGGGTGCCGAAAAAAAATAAGTTATTCATAAATGTATCCTCAGCCATGGAAAAGAGTAGAATTTCAAAAAAGGCTGAATTTCAAAATGGTGCACCTGAATCCCCCCTTGCCCGCACCTAAATGCCAGAGCCTCGTGCACCAGGGCTAAACATTAAGTGTGCATGAGTCCTTACCTCTGTGTTTTCCGGTCAGAGCCTCCATGCCCATTTGTGTCCCCAGCAGTATCTCCCTGCACAATTGTGTCCTCAGCAGAATCTCCCTACATGCTTGTGTCCCCATTAACACCCACTTTGCACATTTCTGTTCCCATCACTGCCACCCCCTCACACATTTGTGTGCCCATCAGAACTCCTGCCACTCAGATCCACCTCCCCACACCCATTAAAACCCTTCCTGCCCATGTCCCAATCAGCGCCCTCACATGTGTGTCCCACATCAGATTCCACCCCCCTCCCCACATTGATGTCCCCATCAGAGTCCTCCCCCCCAATACTTGTGTCCCCATCAGGGCCTCCTCCATGCTTGTGTCCCCCACCAGAGCCCCCTCCACACTTGTGTCCCCATCAGAGCCCCCTCCACACTTGTGTCCCCATCAGAGCCCCCTCCAGAGAGCATTTTGCTTTTAGGCCAAAAAGTTCACTTTTGGTCTCATCTGCCCAGGGCACCTTCTTCCACATGTTTGCTGTGTCTCCCACATGGCTTCTCACCAGTGATGTAAGTAACTGAGTTAAAATAAACGGAGTTACTTAACTCAGTTACTTTAGAGGGTAACGAGTAATCTAACTGATTACTTTTCCCCTCATGGTAATGCAGTTCCCATTACTTGGGCGGAGTTACTGCAATTACATCTACCGCCACTAGATGGCAGTAGTGTAATTCTGGTGTCCTGCCAAAAAAGTTCCCCCGCCGGATAAGGACCCCCTGTACTGCGCAGGCGCAGGGCTTGCGCAGTACGAAGGACTACGGAGCTTCCGAAAATTGCCGAACCTAAACAGCTCTGATTGAACTCTACACCGCGCAGGTGCAGTTAACATGTAATTGTACGAGGCGATGCCGCACGCTCCCGATGCTCGTGCTACTCTGCAAGGGGCGTCTATCGTGTAACTAAGGGGCGGGTCTAGTATTACTGTAACCAAGGGGCGCATTTATTATTATTGTTATATATCGAGCTCTGCCCATTAATTTAACATTCGCCCTCTTCTGTAGCCATCCGCCCCTTACACGATATAATAATAATGATAATAACTTGCTTACACACTATAACAGATCTGCCCCTTGGTTAGAGTAATAATAGACCCGCCCCTTGTGGTTACACGATATATAACAATAATAATAAATGCGCCCCTTGGTTACAGTAATACTAGACCCGCCCCTTAGTTACACGTATAGAATATTAAAAAAAAAAGTCAGTTACTTTGCTGCGTAACTAATTACTTTTCCAATGTAGTAACTGAGTTACTAACGCAATTAGTTGGGAGAAGTAATTTGTAACTTAACTAATTACTTTTTTTAAAGTAAGATGACCAACACTGATCCTCACAAACTGAAAACAGGACTTCTTATGACTTTCTTTCAGCAATGTCTTTCTTCTTGTCACTCTTCCATAAAGGTCAGATTTGTGGAGAGCACGACTAAAGCCCCATACACACGGTCGGATTTTCCGATGGATTTTGTCCTATCGGACAGTGTTGTCGGAAATTCCGACCGTGTGTAGGCACCATCGGACAGTTTCCATCGGATTGTCCGACGGACAAAGTTCTATCTCCTGCTCTATAAATATTCCGACAACAAAGTCCGATCACACCAATTCCGATCGTGTGTAGCGAATTCCGACGGACAAAGTGCCACGCATGCTCAGGTCACATTACAAGACCAAAGCTATTGGCTACTAGCCTCTACGTAGTCCCGTCGTACGCAACAAACGCCACCACGTTCAGAATGATCGGATTTTCCAACAACTTTGTCCGACCGTGTGTACGCAACACCAGTGTCGGACAAAATCCGTCGGACAAAATCCGATGGATTTTGTGGTCGGATTTTCCGACTGTGTGTATGGGGCTTAATAGTTGTCCTGTGGACAGATTCTCCCCCCTGAGATGTGGATCTCTGCAGCTCCTCCAGACTTACCATGGACCTCTTGGCTCTTCTCTGATGAATGCTCTCCTTGCCCGGCCTGGCAGTTTAGGTGGACGGCCATGTCTTGGTAGGTTTGCAGTTGTGCCATACGCTTTCCATTTTCAGATGATGGATTGAACAGAGCTCCGTGAGATGTTCAAAGTTTGGGATATTTTTTTATAACCCAACCCTGCTTTACACTTCTCCACAACTCTATCCCTGACCTGTCTGGTGTGTTCCTTGGCCTTCATGATGCTGTTTGTTCACCAAGGTTCTCTAACACACCTCTGAGGGCTTCACAGAACAGCTGTATTTATACTGAGATTAAATTACACACAGGGGACTCTATTTACTCTATTTACTAATTAGGGGACTTCAGAAGGCAATTGGTTCCACTAGATTTTAGTTAGGGGTATCAGAGTAAAAGGGGCTGAATACAAATGCACACCACACATTTATTTTTAAAACAGATACAGCAAGATGCTTTAATAAATTCATTTAACTAAATCATCTGGTCCAACAATAAAAAATGTTATATATAAAGAATTAATAATAATGGTATTAAGAATAAAAAGTATCTATAAACATTTTTTTAAATAAAAAAAAGGGCTGATGGCTCATTTATACTGGTAATATATGTATGGTCACCGATTTGGAATTTATCTGGCAAATTCCGATGCAAAAAAAGAGGAAAAAATGCATACCGTATATACTCGAGTATAAGCCGAGTTTTTCAGCACATTTTATTGTGCTGAAAGTGCCCCCCTCGGCTTATACTTGAGTCAAGCACTTTTCTGCAGCAGAGAATGACATTTTCCGACCCGACTTTGGGGCCCCATATCTCGGGGCCACTTGGTAATAGGAACCCCATCTTTGGATATGTTGTAGTGCTAGTTCAACTGAGCATACCAAAGTTGGGGTTCCCAGCACCCCAAGATACGGGGCCCCAAAGTCGGTCAACTGTGTCCATCTGCAGCAATGTTATTTCAGGATTCTTTGGGTCCAGAGACCCCAAATTTTGGCTGCAGATAGGGGGCCTCAAGGAACCCTTAACCGCTTCCCGACCGCCTAACGACGATATACGTCGGCAAAATGGCACGGGCAGGCAGAATCACGTACCTGTACGTGATCGTGCATGTGCCTGCCTGTGGGTCGCGCGCGCGCCGCTAGCGGCACGCTCGCGACCCGGTCGGGAGCTCCGTGACCCCGGCTGCGGGACCAGCGGACCCGGTCGCCGCTGGTGTCCCGCGATCGGGTCACAGAGCTGAAGAACGGGGAGAGGTCTGTGTAAACAAACCTCTCCCCGCGCTTCCTACACTGACTGTCAGTGATCGGCGGTTCCCTGTCATCGGGAACGCCGATCAATGACGTCACACGTACAGCCACGCCCCCCTACAGTAAAATAAACACAACACGTCACACTGACTCATCCCCGCCCCCTAGTGGTTAACCCCTTCACTACAACTGTCATTTACATAGGAATCAGTGCTATTTAAATAGCACTGAATTCTATATAAATGACAAATGTCCCAAAAATGTGTCAAAAATGTCCGATGTGTCCGCCATAATGTCGCAGTCACAATAAAAATCGCTGATCGCCGCCATTACTAGTAAAAAAAAAAAATATTAATAAAAATGCTATAAAACTATCCCCTATTTTGTAAACGCTATAACTTTTGCGCAAACCAATCAATAATCGCTAATTGCGATTTTTTTTACCAAAAATATGTAGAAGAATACGTATCGGCCGAAACTGAGGAAAACATTTTTTTTTATTATTATTAGTTTTTTTATATATTTTTTGGGGGATATTTATTATAGCAAAAAGTAAAAAATATAGCATTTTTTTTCAAAATTGTTGCTCTATTTTTGTTTATAGCGCAAAAAATAAAAACCGCAGGGGCGATCAAATACCACCAAAAGAAAGCTCTATTTGTGGGAAAAAAAGGACGCCAATTTTGTTTGGGAGCCACGTCGCACGACCGCGCAATTGTCAGTTAAAACGACGCAGTGCCGAATCGCAAAAAGTGGCCTGGTCCTTTGGCTGCCAATTGGTCCGGGGCTGAAGTGGTTAACTACCAAGTTTGAAGTTTGGAGGACCTATGGCTGCAAATGGGCACAGTGAGGCATTCAAATTGGCATTGTTAACCCTCTTTTCCACTTACAGTAGCTGCGCATTTCTCACCCGAGGCTTATACTCGAGTCAATACGTTTTTCAATTTTTTTGTGGTAAAATTAGGTGCCTCGGCTTATATTCGGGTCGGCCTATACTCGAGTATATACGGTATGTAGAGGAAGTGAAAAAAAGGCAGATAGCTACTTTTTGGTGGTAATCTATGTAGAGTGCCTTGAAAAAATATTCATACCCCTTGACATTTTCCATATTTTTTCATGTTACAACCAAAAACATAAATGTATTTTATTGGGATTTTATGTGATAGACCAACACAAATTGGCACATAATTGTGAAGTGGAAGGAAAATGATAAATGGTTTTCAACATTTGTTACAAATAAATATGTGAAAAGTGTGGGGTACATTTGTATGGCGCCCCCCTGAGTTAATACTTTGTAGAACCCCCTTTCTCTGCAATTACAGCTGCAAGTCTTTTTGGGGATGTCTCTACCAGCTTTGCACATCTAGAGAGGAACATTTCTTCCCATTATTCTTTGCAAAATCTCTCAAGCTCTGTCAGATTGGATGGAGAGCGTCTGTGAACAGCAATTTCCAAGTCTTGCCACAGATTCTCAATTGGATTTAGGTCTGGACTGTGACTGGTCCATTCTAACACATGAATAGGGATGGGCCCGGTGTTCGATTCGAATCCATGTTCGAATCGAACATCGGCCGTTCGTACTTTCGTCGAGTCCAGAACTCTGCGGGCCGTTTGCATCGAATTCGTGTGATCAGGGCCGGACTGGGAATAAAATTCAGCCCTGGAAAAAATTTCATACCAGCCCCACAGCATTATTATACCAGCGCAACAGCATAACGTCATTATTTTCTGGTTCATGAAAGGGAAAACCACACATTTTAAAGCACATTTGAAGACTGTATTATATACAGAAAAGACAGATATGAAATCACATAGGGCTTTATAGCACTGTGGGGGGTGGAGAGCACTGTGGGGGGTGGAGAGCACTGTGGTGGGATCTGGAGACTGATGGGGAGAGCTGGAGAGCACTGGGGGCAGACAGAACAGGGGTGGGGAGCACGGGGGGCTGGACAGCACTGTGAGGGGTGGGGAGCACGGGGGGGCTGGACAGCACTGTGAGGGGTGGGGAGCACAGGGGGGCTAGAGAGCACTGTGGGGGTGGGAAGCACAGGGGGCTGGAGAGCAATGTGGGGGGTGGAGAGCACTGTGGTGGGAGCTAGAGACTGATGGGGAGAGCTGGAGAGCACTGGGGGCAAAAAGAACAGGGGTGGGGAGCACGGGGGGCTGAAAAGCACTGTGGGGGGGGGGCTGGAGTCGGAGAGCACCGGGGGCAGAAAGAACAAGGGTGGGGAGCACTGGGGGGCTGGGGAGCATGGGGGGGGGGGGGGGCTGAAGAGCACTGTGGGGGGTGGAGAGCACTGGGGTGGGGGCTGGAGAATGATGGGGAGAGCTGGAGAGCACCGGGGTAGAAAGAACAGGGGTGGGGGGCTGGAGAGCACTGTGGGGGGGTGGAGAGCAATGGGGTGGGGGCTGGACAGCACTGTGGGGGGTGGGGAGCACTGGGGTGGGGGCTGGACAGCACTGTGGGGGTGGGGAGCACGGGGTGGGGGGGCTGGAGAGCACTGTGGGGTGTGGAGAGCACTGTGGGGGTGGGGAGCATGGGGGGGCTGGAGAGCACTGTGGGGGGTGGAGAGCACTGTGGTGGGAGCTGGAGACTGATGGGGAGAGCTGGAGACTGATGGGGGCAGACAGAACAGGGGTGGGGAGCACAGGGGGCTGGACAGCACTGTGAGGGGTGGGGAGCACGGGGGGCTAGAGAGCACTGTGGGGGTGGGGAGCACAGGGGGCGGGAGAGCAAAGTGGGGGGTGGAGAGCACTGTGGTGGGAGCTGGAGACTAATGGGGAGAGCTGGAGAGCACTGGGGCAGAAAGAACAGGGGTGGGGAGCACGGGGGGGCTGGACAGCACTGTGGGGGGAGGGGCTGGAGTCGGAGAGCACCGGGGGCAGAAAGAACAGGGGTGGGGAGCACGGGGGGCTGGGGAGCATGGGGGGGGCTGAAGAGCACTGTGGGGGTGGAGAGCACTGGGGTGGGGGCTGGAGAATGATGGGGAGAGCTGGAGAGCATCGGGGGTAGAAAGAACAGGGGTGGGGGGGCTGGAGAGCACTGTGGGGGGTGGAGAGCAATGGGGTGGGGGCTGGACAGCACTGTGGGGGGTGGGACAGCACTGTGGGGGGTGGGGAGCACTGGGGTGGGGGCTGGACAGCACTGTGAGGGGTGGGGAGCACGGGGGGCTAGAGAGCACTGTGGGGGTGGGGAGCACAGGGGGCTGGAGAGCAATGTGGGGGGTGGAGAGCACTGTGGTGGGAGCTGGAGACTAATGGGGAGAGCTGGAGAGCACTGGGGGCAGAAAGAACAGGGGGTGGGGAGCACGGGGGGGGGCTGGACAGCACTGTGGGGGGAGGGGCTGGAGTCGGAGAGCACCGGGGGCAGAAAGAACAGGGGTGGGGAGCACGGGGGGGCTGGGGAGCATGGGGGGGGCTGAAGAGCACTGTGGGGGTGGAGAGCACTGGGGTGGGGGCTGGAGAATGATGGGGAGAGCTGGAGAGCATCGGGGGTAGAAAGAACAGGGGTGGGGGGGCTGGAGAGCACTGTGGGGGGTGGAGAGCAATGGGGTGGGGGCTGGACAGCACTGTGGGGGGTGGGACAGCACTGTGGGGGGTGGGGAGCACTGGGGTGGGGGCTGGACAGCACTGTGGCGGGTGGGGAGCACTGGGGTGGGGGCTGGACAGCACTGTGGCGGGTGGGGAGCACTGGGGTGGGGGCTGGACAGCACTGTGGGGGTGGGGAGCACGGGGGGGGCTGGACAGCACTGTGGGGGTGGGGGGCTTGAGACCACTGTGGGGGGTGGGGAGCATGGGGGGGGGGGCTGGACAGCACTGTGGGGGGTGGGGGGCTGGAGAGCACTGGGGTGGGGGCTAGACAAGGACCTGGAGAGCAGGGGAGGCAGAAATAACAGGGGTTGAGAGAACTGGGGGGGGGCTGGAGACAGTGGAGAGTGTTGTGGGGGAGGAGAGCACTGGGGGGGAGCACAAGGAGAACTGGGGGGGGGGGGCCGAAAAATAATTTGGATAGGGGGATCAGCAGGGGGCGGTATATAGAGGAAATGAGCTTTCTATTATTCCTCCATGCAGCCGCTGAATGCTTTATTCTCCTCCTCTCCCTCCTCCAAGCATTCAGCGGCTGCATGGAGGAATATAGAAAGCTAATCTCCTCTATATGCTGCCCCCGCTGATCCCCCTATCCAGGCACACAGTTAGGGCTGTACTGAGTAGTACTCACAGCCATCTCTCCTCCTGTGATCTCGGAGCTGGCCGGGTCAGTGTTCTGCGGCCGCGCACCGCGCTGTAACATGCCCCCCAGACCGGCTGTGTGATAGGTGGAACACTGATTCTAGATACTATCACACGAGCCGTTCTAGGGGGGCGGGACCATGTTACAGCGCGGTGCGCGGCCGCAGAACACTGACCCGGCCAGCTCCGAGATTACAGGCGCATGAGAGTGGGGACAGGGGAGCACTGTAGCCGCAAAACGGCCCCAGGGCAGGCAGCCTACCGGGAAATATCCCGGTATCCCGGTAGGCCAGTCCGGCCCTGCGTGTGATACGAACGGCCCACAATGCACTGCGCCATTGTAGTAGTGGCGATGTGTTGACCAGCGTAAAAATTGCTTTGGTCCACAATAGATCTATATAGATCTTCGCTGAAAAACAGCGAATAAAAATCAAGTGACGTAAAATAAACTGTTTCCACCTGAATGCTGGGTTGGCCAGTGAATGGGGGAAGTACGGCTGCTGCAGAAGTGGTGGGCACCCAATTAGGATTGGCGAATGCAGCAGGAAGGGCACTATGGGCATGACGGGCCTGCCTTTGTCTTCTTGGTGGCAGCGGGACACTACTTGTGCTTGCCACCTCACCAGCTTGAACTGCACTTATGGGGCTCGCCACGTCACCAAGTGTTACTGCAGTGCTGGTTTGACTACGTCCAGGGTGTACTAGGCCACTGGTGCTTGCCAGTTCACCAGAAGGAATAGCGGCGCTAGTACTTCTCTGCTCCATACGAGAGCCCTGCGGTTCTTGCACCTCAACGACAGAAGAAGATTGGGGTCTGGTACAACTGACATTGGCAGGGACCACAACTCCGTCTTCAGAGCTATCTGTCATGGAGCCGCTGTCCTCTACAGGATCGTATTCTGAGCCTGAATCTGACAGATTAGCGACTTCCTCTCCATTATCTGTCATGCTCAGAAACTTGTAGGCCTCTTCACTACTGTACCTTCGATTTGCCGTTTTGGGCTCTAAATTTAGTAGTACAGTACTGAGACTCGCAGGTAAAAAAGCTCCTAGGCTGTTAGTGACTGTATCAAAACACTACCAAAAAAACTGTTAGCGATCGCAGGGATCGGGCCTGACTCTGCGAATGCTCCAGTTATGTGTTTAGTGTTTTGTAAGTGACAGTGATCGATCAATACTGCACTTGGGTGGGCTGGGCCGGGCGGAGGGGCAAAACGCAGGGGCTAGCAGATATCTGGTCTGATCCCGCTAACACTGCGTTTTTGGGAACCCTAAACTGCTGGGGACGCTAGTATAGATCAGATATTGATCCGTTCAGACACTATACCACTAAGGGTGGCGTATGCTGCGTGCGTGGGTGTTAGCGGTACTGGCACTAACCTGACGCTGCCTGGGGAGACGCAGACCCTAAAAGCTAACTTAAATCACCCGCCGGGTGATCAGGGGGTTAGACCTTTATTAGGTAATAAACGGCGGGTGCCCTGACGCTATAAAAAACAAACTAACTAACCAGCGTCACCCGTAACAGTTATACGGTGATCACTGGTGAAAGGGTTAACTAGGGGTAAAATCAGGGGGTTAAAACCTTTATTAGGTAGTATATGGGGGTACCTGACGCTATAAAAAGCTGACGGTGAACCTAAATACCTACCTCCCTAACTAGCGTCACCTATGACACTAATAATGCGATCAGAAAAACGATTGCTTAGTGACACTGGTGACGGGGGGTGATCACGGGGTTAAACCTTCATTAGAGGGGGTTAGGGGGGTACCCTAGACCTAAAGGGGGCTAACCCTAACTGCCCTAACAGTTATTGCAGTCACAATGCACCAATGCAGTAAACGGTAAAAAAATATAAAAGAAAATGCTATTGGTGTCACTGTGACAGGGGGTGCAGGGGGTGATCGGGGGGTGATCGGGGGGTGACTGGGGGTGAAATGTGTGCCAAAAAGACTCCACAAGGAGAGATGACATCACTTCCTCTGCCACTGTTTACATTACAGCAGCAGAGGAAGCTTTTCATTTGCCGGGAGCGATCGCAAGGGGGTGGCCACGAATGAGTGGCCTCCCCCTCAGCACGTATCACTCCCACAACGATGCCGACCGCGATGCGCCCCCCCGCCTGCGGGAGGCAAGGAACTTACTGGTATGTTACTTTGCCTGCCCGTGCCATTCTGCCAACGTATATCGTCGTGAGGTGGTCGGCAAGTGGCGTCTTTCCATGCCCATTTAAACTTGGTGATGGTGTTAGCCCTAATAGCAAGAGTTTTTTCAATTATATAGTGAAGGTTAACCATAGCTATGAGTGCTGATAGATTGGGCGCTAAGGATTTACGCCACATTTTAATGATTAGAGATTTGGCCGCTAATAGGATTTGCAGAACAATCTTATGGAATTGCGTGAGGATTTTTTCAATACCTAGGTTCAGGATTGCTAAAGCTGGATCTAGTGGTAGCCGTATAGCGGTGACTTTAGAGATTAGGTGCCAGAAGCTGGACAAGTTCTTACAAGTCCATAAAATATGAAATAATGTGCCAATTTGTCCGCATCCTCTCCAACAGAGAGGGGAGTGGTTAGGGAAAAATTTGGCTAATCTAAATGGAGTAGACATGTGCAATTCGTTTCGTTTTTTTTTCGTTTTTCGTTTTTTTTTCGTTATTTTCGTTCGTTCGTTTTCGTACGAATGAACGAATCATTCGAATCGTACGAATCCGGAATAACGAATCGTAACGAATCGTTCGAATCGTAGGAATCCGATTAACAAATCATTCGAATCGAACGAATCTGAAAACAACGAAAATCCGAAAAAAACTAATTAGAAACAACGAATGTACTAATGAAGAAAATCCGAAAAACGAAAACGAACGAAAAAATTCGTACATTCGTAACTTTTTTTTTTTGTTGAATTGGTAATTTTCCGTGTCCCTTACAATGGTGCTGCTAAACGTGCTTCGAATAGATTGAAATAAAAAAATTCGTACATTCGTAACTTTTTTTCGATTCGTAACTTTTTTTTTCGATTCGTAACTTTTTTTTTTCGATTTGTAATTTTCCGTGTCTCTATTGAACCAAAAAATTCGTACATTCGTAACTTTTTTTTCGATTCGTAACTTTTTTTTTTCGATTCGTAACTTTTTTTTCAATTCGTAACTTTTTTTTTTTTTTTTTTTCGATTTGTAATTTTCCGTGTCTCTATTGAACCAAAAAATTCGTACATTCGTAACTTTTTTTCGATTCGTAACTTTTTTTTTTTCGATTCGTAACTTTTTTTTCAATTCGTAACTTTTTTTTTTTTTTTTTTTTCGATTTGTAATTTTCCGTGTCTCTATTGAACCAAAAAATTCATACATTCGTAACTTTTTTTTAGATTCGTAACTTTTTTTTTTTCGATTCGTAACTTTTTTTTCAATTCGTAACTTTTTTTTTTTTTTTTATTTTTTTTTTTTCGATTTGTAATTTTCCGTGTCTCTATTGAACCAAAAAATTCGTACATTCGTAACTTTTTTTTCGATTCGTAACTTTTTTTTTTCGATTCGTAACTTTTTTTTCAATTCGTAACTTTTTTTTTTTTTCGATTTGTAATTTTCCGTGTCTCTATTGAACCAAAAAATTCGTACATTCGTAACTTTTTTTCGATTCGTAACTTTTTTTTTTTCGATTCGTAACTTTTTTTTCAATTCGTAACTTTTTTTTTTTTTTTTCGATTTGTAATTTTCCGTGTCTCTATTGAACCAAAAAATTCATACATTCGTAACTTTTTTTTTCGATTCGTAACTTTTTTTTTTTTTTTTCGATTCGTAACTTTTTTTTCAATTCGTAACTTTTTTTTTTTTTTTTCGATTTGTAATTTTCCGTGTCTCTATTGAACCAAAAAATTCATACATTCGTAACTTTTTTTTCGATTCGTAACTTTTTTTTTTCGATTCGTAACTTTTTTTTTCGATTCGTAAATTATTAAAATGTAATAATAGCATACACATTACATCAAATTATGAATTATGCTCCGATTACGAATCTACGAATGTTACGAATGTACGAATAAATACGAATGCGTCCGAAAATTAAACTAACGAAAAAACAAATCAACGAAAAAATAACTCTTACGAATGTACGAATCGTTACGAATACGAACACCGACGACTTACGAATGTACGTATAGTTACGAATCCGAACAACGACGACTTACGAATGTACGAATCGTTACGAATCGACGGAAACGAAAAAAACGAAACGAAAAAAAAAGATTTTTTTTTTGGAAACGAAAAAAACGAAACGAAAATAAACTAATTTTTTTGTTGTGCACATGTCTAAAATGGAGTGAGATACCACCTTGTGGTGATCTTTTGAGCCAGCTCCCAGTGGTGAATACAATGTATTATTGAGTATGTATAGCTTAGGGCTTTTGACCACTGACCCTCTGAGGAGGGTAGGGTCAGGTCTTTCTCCCACTGCTGCATTGGAAGAGTGTTAAGCCCCATACACACGGTCGGACTTTTTCATGGATTCTGTCCGATCGGACAATGTTGTTGAAAAATCAGACCGTGTGTATGCACCATCGGACAGTGTACGTCGGATTGTCCGACGGACAAAGTCTTATCTCCTGCTGGATAGATTTGCCGACAACACGGTCCGATCACACCAAATCCGACCGTGTGTACGGTTGTCCGACCGGACAAAGTGCTACGCATGCTCAGATCACATTACAAGACCAAAGCTATTGGCTACTAGCCTCTACGTAGTCCCGTCGTAGGCAACAAACGTCACCACGTTCAGAATGATCGGATTTTCCGACAACTTTGTCCGACCGTGTGTACGCAAAACCAACATCAGACAAAGTATGACGGACAGGATCCGACCGACCTGGTCCGCGGATTGTCCGACCGTGTGTATGGGGCTTTAGAGAATTTCCCTTTGTGTTGAAAGAGAGAATAAAATAGTGATATGCCCTTTGGCTGGATAGTGTGGTTTGTCTAAAATTGTCAGGCCCGCGGGGTGTAGGTATATTGGGGGTTTGGGAGTAGTATTTCTGAAATGGGAGATACATAGGAATAGGAAAGAATCCTTATGAGGTATTTGTAAGGTGGACATCAATTCAGAGAGAGTTTTGGGTTTGCTGTTATGACTAAGATCTTCCACCCAACGGATGCCAAAAGGCATGCCAGGGTTTCATACTGAAATGTGGGATAAGAAGTTCTAACGCTGCAAGGGGAGTCTTTATGTTATGGTTCTGTTGATCGTGTACTGATCTATGTGCTAAAGTGAAGATATTTTTATTGTATATCACATGACATATGTAAGTGATTCTAGCCTCTGTATATCTCTTACTGCAAGACTTTGTACTTTACCTTATATGTACATGTATTCATTATACCTACTATGGATGGTCTGTCCCTTCATATGTAAATTGTTTATTGTTGCCTTATAGAATCTTGTGTATCCAACATAGAAACCCTTATTCCGCATACACACGGTCAGATTTTGAGCTTGTTGGCTGAAAGTTCGACCGTGTGTATGCTCCATCGAACATTTGTTGTCGAACTTTCTGCCAACAAATGTTGGCTAGCAGCTTCTCAAATTTTCCATCAACAAAACTTTGTTGTTGGACTTTCTGATCGTGTGTACACAAGTCAATTGCACAAAAGTTCATGCATGCTCAGAATCAAGTACGAGCCGGAAGTGCTCGGTCTGGTAAAACTAGCGTTCGTAATGGAGATATCACATTCGTCACGCTGCAAATTATGAAAACTCTCAATGCAGCGCATTCTTTTCTTCTTTATAATGCTATAATAATGAAGTTGCTTTGCTGCTGATATTCACAGAGTTCTGACAAACTTATTTTTTATTCGTTATAGTGATCTTCACAATAATTGTTTTTTATTTGTTTTTTTTTCTCATGATCTCCAGAATAATCTTTTTTTTTTTATTTCTAGTGATCTCCATAATTTTTATTTATTTTTTTCTTGTGATCTCCAGAATAATTTTTTTTTTCTCGTGATCTCCAGAACAAACTTTTATTTTCTTTTTTTTTTTTTGGATTCTTCATAAAATATATTTTTTTTCGTTTTGTGTGTCAAGTTAACACTATTATTGTCTTGTATTTTTTAACCTCAAAGATGCAACTATGTTGGTATCCCTTGTTAATTTGACAGTATTTTGGAAATATACCTGCCTACTCACAAACAAACTGTCCTTTTTGAAGTAAAAACACATAGCCAAGTATTTGTCAAAACCAAAATTTGAAATTTAATAGGGAGCCCAAGGTCATAACAAAATAAATAGGAAGGCAACGCTAGAGAAACAGTCTGAATTGGTGATGCCTTTGTACCCCAGGGAAGACATCAATTATTTGACTGTCAAAATTGGTAATCTGAGGAGTCCATTTAATATGGAGCACAATACAAGGACTCTGATAGATCGGGAGCAGCAGCAGATGACATATATGTCCAGAGGCTGTGGTCTTACAACAGCCTGCGTTTCTTGCCAGACTACACCAAACCCAGGCCATCACTCTCAATACTTCCTTCCATGCTTCCTTCCATGCTGCTGTGGTGGGTGGGGTGGCTGTGGTGTTGGTGGCCTTGCTGGAGGTGGTGGAATAGCATGGTCCAACTCACACAGGTGGGTTTGAGGTGTGGGTTCACCCCTCGTCCCCTTGTTTAGGGCCTTCAGAATCATTTCTTCACATATCATGCGTTGGTCCTCCTCCATGTGTTCTAGTTTGCCAGAGACCTTTCTTGATTTTTGAGGTGTCTACTTCACTGCAGCTCGTGCTTTGCACTTAGATGCCTGGTCATGCAGGTTGTGCTCAGGTTGAGAACGTTTATGCCTCGCTTCAGGCTCTGATTGCACAGCGTGCAAACCGCTCATGTCTTGTCATCAGCACATTGTCTGAAGACAAGTCACTAGGGGACTCCTTGGACCTGGCTTTGGTGTGCTCGGTCCCTTGCTGCGTTGGGCAGTAGCAGGCATACTGTCTAGGGGAAGGACGCTCTGCTTTTGCACCCTGCTCCCTCTTCTGCTGTGCTTGTGTCTCTGTTCGACCACCGCCTCTTCCTCCGAACTACACAGGTCACCTGCATGATGTTGATTCCATGTGGGGTCGAGGACCTCATCGTCCTCCACATCATCTTCCACCCAGTCGTCACCTCTGCCCTCCTTGTCAGTCTGCGCAATTGCGAAAGCAGCAGCAGTTGGCACCTGTGTTTCTTCATCACCCGAGACGTGCTGCGATGGTCCTCCCATGTACTCATCATGAAACATAAGTGGTAGGTGCACTTAATCTCTTCCACTTCTGGGGCAGTGCTAGGTGGATGGCCCTGGGAAACCCTGCTAACAGAGTCATCAAAAAGCAGAAGAGACTGCTGCATGATTTGGGGCTCAGACTGCTTGGCTGATTTGCAAGGGGGTGAGGTGAAAGACTGATGGACATCGGCTGCAGGTGCCAACTCTGATCTTTCAGCAGGAGACTGGGTGGGAGACAATGTGAAGGAACTGGAGGCACTGTTAGCAACCCAATCTACTATTGCCTGTACTTGTCCTGGCCTCAACATTCGTAGAGCCGCATTAGGCCCAACCAAATACCGCTGCATGCTCTGTCACCTACTCGCACCTGAGGAAGGTGTTTCACTTGTGCGTGTAGCTGGCACAGATCGGCCATGTCCTCTCCCTGCAACAGGAGCTCCACCAGCAGCACCACGACCGGAGCCACGTCCCTTATTTGACGTTCTCCTCATATTTCTCAAATTTAGGATCTTGCCCTAAATGGGTGTTTTTAGAATAGCAGAATAGAGCAACAGTATCTAAAGGATCTCACACGTACAGATACAGACTAGGCCGCAATTTAAGATTTTTCACCTAAATGTGTTTTTTTGAATAGCAAAATAGAGCAACAGTATCTAAAGTGTTTGTCACACGTACAGATATGCAGGAAACACTGCAAAATATTTTTTTTGCCCTAAATGGGTGTTTTTAGAATAGCAGAATAGAGCAACAGTATCTAAAGGGTGTATCTCACAGTAACATATGCAGTGCTGGTGCACTGAGCTTGAATAAAATGCCCGCCGATGCCAACCTAACTAACAGATGGATACAAGTTATCTTTTCTCTGGAACTGGGCTCAGGGCAGGGTAAAAAGATTGTGCACTGCACCCACACAAGAAACTCAAGGTAGATCGCTGAGTAATTTGATTTCTGAATCAGGACTCCTATCTAATTCTCTCCCTCAAAGCAGCAGCAGCAACCTTTCCCTATACTATCTAAAGCAGAGTGACGTGCTGTGCTATGTGCCTCTAGCTTATATAGAGGCTGGGTCACATGCTGCACTGGCAAATCACAGCCATGCCATTAGTAGGCATGGCTGTGATGGCTTCTAAGGGCACACAAGTTAAACGAATGTTGATTGGCTGCCCTGCAGCTTTTTAAAATGCGCAATTACATTGCCGAACACCAAACTTAAACCCGAACATACAGTAAATTGTTCGGGTTCAGGTCCGGGTACCAAAAACCCAAAAGTCCGGTACAAACCCGAACTTTACAGTTCGTGGTTCGCTCAACCCTACTCAATACCAGTTTATTTTTTAAGTTGGTGTAGTTAGTGACAATGGGGGTTATTTACTAAAGGCAAATCCACTTTGCACTACAAGTGCACTGCCAGTGCACTTTCAAGTGCACTGGCAGTGCACTTGTAATGTAAAGTGGATTTGCCTTTAGTAAATAACCCCCATTGTCACTATAACTACACCAACTTAAAAAATAAACTGGTACCCCCTTGCCATTATGCCAAAGGCATTCTCAACCACTCTTCTGGCACAGGCCAGCCAGTAATTAAAAACCCTCTGCTCTGGGGTCAGGGTTCTCATGGGGAACAGCCTCATCAGATGGTCCCCCAGCGCAAAGGCCGCATCCGCCACAAAAACAAACTTGAGGCCTGCTACGTTATCCTCTGGAGGTGGCAACCCCAAGGTGCCATTCTGGAGACGCCAGTAAAATTCCATCTGGGTGATCACTCCTCCATCAGACATATGGCCATTCTTCCCTATGTCCAGATACAGGAACTCATAATTCGCCGTCACCACCGCCAACATCACAATACTACTAAGTGGTATGACCCGAGTTGGGGGGTGGGATGATCCGGACGTGCTTTCCATCTGGAAAGTCCCACTGCTGGTCGAATTGGGAGGCCACAGTTTGCCATTCCTGTGGGTTGGAAGGAAACTGTGGAGTCAAATGCCCCATACACACGGTCGGACATTTCCGACGACAAAATCTGTCAGATTTTTTCAGACAGATTTTGTCCGAAACTTGTCTTGCATATACACGGTCGCACAAAGTTGTCGGAATTTCTGATCATTCGGAACGAGGTGACGTACAAAACGTACGACAGGACTACGAAGAGGCCAGTAGCCAATAGCTTTCGTCTCCAAATTTATTCTGAGTATGCGTGGCACTTTGTGCGTCAGAATTCTGTACACACGATCAGAAAAATTCCGATTGGATTTTGTTTTTAGGAAAATTTTAGAACCAGCTCTCAAACCTTTTCCGTCGGAAATTCCGATGGAAAAAGTCCGATAGCGCACACACACGATCGGATTTTCCGACAACATAATCCAATTGGACTTTTTCCGTCGGATTGTCCGACCCTGTGTACAGGGTAAAACAAGAAAAAAAAAAAATGTACTTTTGCACATAACATTGCAAGCAGATTACACACAAATATTCTTGGCCAACATAATTAGAACATTTATTGAAATGTATATTTAAAGATAAAAGTATAAGGTCCGATTCCTCATCCCCTCTGATGGCCCATTGTAAAAATGTTATGGTGGGGGGGATATTTTGGACAGGTAACCCTCTCCACTTCAGTGAGAGCTGAATGCATAAATAATGTGTATTACTTTGGCCAGCCCCTCCTTACTTACACTATTGGAAGCCCACTGGACAGGTAAGAAGTGTCATAATCCAAAAATATGAATACACACTGTCCGAATTGAAGCACATTTTTACATTCTGCAATTACCTATCAAGATAATAGGAGAACAAAACTTTAAACAGTACCGTTTGAAAGTATTGAGGCAGGCACTTGCACTACATGCTTTGGTGAATTCATACATAAATATGAACACAAAAAAGGTAGGTATAGTGTGTATGGGTTTGACAAAGTCAGCAGATAGATTATTGGTATTGGTTGACTTAGTGGTTGGGTGGAGGGAGGGTTCTAAATGAGTTTTGCCCCCCCCAAAAAAGCCTCTTGCACGCTGCATGAATTTAAGCACAACAATAACATTTTGACAAATTATAGGGGGTGTTTGGGGTAAAGCACTACAATGGAGCTGACAAAATACATTGGTAAGTGACTATGCTAGGTGTGTATGGGCCCAGGATAGCATGCTGGGGAGGTTAGCAAAGGCAAATATGCATGAAGGACAAAAAAAGGAGCATTAAAAGCTTCCAGCATGCATGAGGACAATGAGGACATTCACAGCATATTACAATCATGGTAATTATGAAATGATGAAATAAATACAATACATTAGCAGACATTAAATACATAGAATGTGATGTTAAAGGATAAAACTTACCTTAATATAGTCCTTCTGCAGGACCTGAATGATAGCCGAACAGATCTCTGGAATAATGATTCCCAGAGCCTGGGGGGAGATCCCAGTCGTGAACTTGATGTCCTGGAGACTTCTCCCTGTCGCCAAGTACCGCAAGTTAGCGACGAGCTTTTGCTTGAGAGTGATGGCTTGCCGCATGCAGGTGTCCTGCTTCGTAATATAAGGGGTAAGCAAAGCCAACAGACGGTGATAGACAGGGTCTGTCATCCGGAGATAGTTCCTGAAATCATCAGGATTATTCTCCTGAAGCTCCCGCAACAAAGGCATATGAGAGAATTGGTCACGATTAACCACTTTCCGACCGGCGCACGACGATGTACGTCCATTTTTTGAAGAGGGATATCTCGGTAACGGCAGCAGCTGCTGCCACAACCGAGGTATCCATCTCTTCAGGCGCCGGTCGGCTGTCCGATAATGGTGGTCATCGCTGCGGATTCGCAGCGAGATCACTGTTATCGGCGGCGGGAGAGGTGCCCCCCCCTCCTGCCGCTCTCCCGCGCCTTCCGCCGCTTACCGGAACCGTCGGCAGTGGCGGAGGCGATCGGGTCCGTTCCCCTCCTGTGTCTAGAGATGAGTGACGCTAAGATGGCCGCCACTCATCTCTATACCATAGGAGGGCGGAAGCGACGTCAAAAACGTCACTTCCGCCCATACCTCTTAAAGAGGAATTTTCAAATGTCATTTTTTTAAATGACCTTTTTTTTTTTTTTTTCATTGAAGTCCAAATATGAGATCTGAGGACTTTTTGACCCCAGATCTCATATTTAAGAGGACCTGTCATGCTTTTTTCTATTACAAGGAATGTTTACATTCCTTGTAATAGGAATAAAAGTGAGCCAATTATTTTTTTTTAAAAAAACAGTGTAAAAATAAATAAAATCAAGAAAAATAAATAAGAAAAACAAAAAAAAATTTTTTTAAAGCGCCCCGTCCCGACGAGCTCGTGCGCAGAAGCGAACGCATACGTGAGTAGCGCCCGCATATGAAAACGGTGGTCAAACCACACATGTGAGGTATCGCCGCGATCGGTAGAGCGAGAGCAATAATTATAGCCGTAGGCCTCCTCTGTTACGCAAAATATGCAACCTGTAGAATTTTTTAAACGTCGCCTATGGAGATTTTTGAGGGTAAAAGTTTTATGCCATTCCACGAGCGGGCGCAATTTTGAAGCGTGACATGTTAGGTATCAATTTACTCGGCGTAACATTATCTTTCACAATATATAAAAAAATTGGACTAACTTTACTGTTGTCTTATTTTTTTATTCTAAAAAGTGAATTTTTTCCAAAAAAAGTGCGCTTGCAAGACCGCTGCGCAAATACGGTGTGAAAAAAAGTATTGCAACGACCGCCATTTTATTCTCTAGGGTGTTAGAAAAAAAAACAATATATAATGTTTGGGGGTTCTAAGTTTTTTTCTAGCAAAAAAAAACTGTTTTAAACATGTAAACACCTAAAATCCAAAACGAGGCTGGTCTTAAAGTGGTTAAGTAACCAATTCTTGGTCCAAGAACTCCTCCTCCCCCTGTTCATGGACTGGACTTGAGTCAAAGTAAGAACTCCAACACCAAGCCCAACAACAGCACAAACTCTACGATGAGTACGTACCTGCAACATGGCTAGAAAACGGTCGGCTGGTCAGAACGAACTGACAGAATGCACTGAAAATCAGAAAGGACCTGAGAACGAGCTGAAAATCAGAAAGGACCTGAGAAGAACGATCTGAAAATCAGAAGAAAATTATTAATAGAATGCACTGAAAGACAGAAACGAACTGACAACACGCACTGAAGAACAGATACGAACCCACAAGCACAAACTGGAAAAGCAGAAACGAACTGAAAAGCGCAAATCGTCTCTCACCAAACTTCTACTAACACGAGATAAATGCAAGATTAGCAGAAGGAGCCCAAAGGGTGGCGCACTGGCTATTGAACATACATTTTCTCGGCTCGCCGTACGTCTTGTACGTGACCACGTTCTCACGCTCGGAATTGTTAGGCAACATTTGTGTGGCGGTGTGTATGCAAGACAAGTTGTAGCCAACAACCTTCGGACAAAAATCCACGGTTTTGATCGTGTGTACGCGGCATAACTTTGCTACAAACTAAATAATTTACACTGATTTTGGTTATTTTCACCAAAGAAATGTAGCAGAATAAATTTTGGGCTAAATTTACGAAGAGCAATTACCGTATATACTCGAGTATAAGCCGACCCGAATATAAGCCAAGGCACCTAATTTTACCACAAGAAAATGGGAAAACTTATTGGCTCGAGTATAAGCCTAGGGTGAGAAATGGGCAGCTACTGTAATGCCCCGTACAGATGGTCGGAAATTCCGACCACAAAATCCGTCGGATTTTTTCCGACGGATTTTGTCCGACACTGGTGTTGCATACACACGGTCGGACAAAGTTGTTGGAAAATCCGATCATTCTGAACGTGGTGCGTACGACGGGACTATGTAGAGGCTAGTAGCCAATAGCTTTGGTCTTTTAATGTGATCTGAGCATGCGTGGCACTTTTTCCGTCGGAATTCGCTACACACGATCGGAAAAAGTCCGATAGGACTTTGTTGTCGGAAAATTTGAGAGCAGGATCTAAAACTTTTTCCGTCGGAGCCCACACACGGTCGGAATTTCCGACAACATGGTCCGATAGGACATTTTCCGTCAGAAAATCCGACCGCGTGTACAGGGCATAAGTGTAAAAGAACAACAATGCCCATTTGCAGCCTCACTGTGCCCATTTGCATGCCTCACTGTGCCCATTTGCAGCCATAGGTCCCCCGAACTTCAAACTTGGTAGTTAAGGGTTCCTAAATTTGGGGTCTCTGGACCCAAAGGGTCCCGAAATGACATTGCTGCAGATGGACACAGTTGACCGATTTTGGGGCCCCCCGTATCTTGGGGCCACTTGGTGCTAGGTACCCCATCTTTGGATATGTTGTAGTACTAGTTCCACTGGGTTTGAACACCAAAAAAATGTGCTGAAAAACTTGGCTTATACTCGAGTATATACAGTATTTATTTCCTAAATTTTATAACAGAAACTAAGAAAAACTAGTTTAGTTTCAAAATTTTCCTATTTTTTTTTTTTGCTAAATAAACAGAAAAAAAAAAGCAGTGGCAATTAAATACCACCAAAAAAAAGCTCTATTTGTGTGAACAAAATGATAAATATTTAGTACAGTGTTGCATGACCACGCTATTGTCATTCAAAGTGTGACAGCGCTGAAAGCTGAAAATTGACCTTGGGCAGGAAGGGGGGTAAAAATGCTGGGAATTGAAGGAGTTAAAAAACGATCCTGCTGCTCGCCAAATTCGATCAAGCTCTCAGATACCCGCATTTTGGGGCATGAATAGACTGGTGGCGCAGGAAGCAGAACACGCCGAACAATTAGTGGGTCCTCTGGGAGGGGGGAACTACTGTCACCCTAGTCCCCCCGCTTTCTCTTCTCCCCCACCTTAGAAGACCGAAGCATACGCAAAGCATAAGCACTTTTAGCTGTGGGTGTGTAAAGGGGGAACCATAAACCACTGAAAAATCCAAGAGTGAACTCTCTACTAAGGAAGGTTAACGGTCCCCAGCATCAAATAGCAAGCAGAGAGGTGAATCTTATAGTGGATGACACGGGAGGAAGAGATTGTGGAGTTTGGAGCCCTGAATAGCTGGAAGCCAGGAGAGATAACTTTACTGGACTACAACCCTAACCTCAGCGCCTAGTACCGTCTTCTTTCTTTTTTTTTTTGTTTCTTTCTCTCCCCGGGGGATCACCACGGAAGTGGTGCCAAAGGGATATACACCCCGAAGAGATATTAGAAAGGAGGGGCGCACGCCTCCGTGCAATCAAAGGGGGAGTTGGTAAAGCATCTCAGAGCGATTCCCACAAGGTCATCAGCCCAGTCTCAAGAGGAATTAGATTGCGAATACCGAATGGAAGTCATATTATGGAATACTACCCCTACCTTTATTATTTAATTGTTGCCTTCTCCCTTTGTCTGTGAACAACCCAGCAATGGCTCATCATGGCTACACCCTGCAAATAGAAAACAGTAAGGGGCCGAGGAACACCCACCAGGACTGTGGACTTGTGGACGGGCTCCCCCAGTTCTGTTTTCTCTTTTTGTATTTTCCTTTTTTTTTTCCCCCTTATCTCTCCCCTCTCTCCTTGCATTTGGAACCTGTACTCTACTGTCCGAAACTATTAGGGACTTGCCACTCCCCTTGTTTTTTTTTCCTCCCTTTTGAAGTCTCTCCAAGCTCCCCGGTATTAACCCTGGAACCCTTACGACCCCCTGTCGACCCCCCCCCCCCCTGAAAAAGAGGAGGGAGATGTAAGGTTAAGGTTAAGAGACATACCAGCTTGAAGATTGAACTTTTTTCAAAAAAAAAAAATGTATTATAGGGTTATCTGAGAGGTAAATGCATGGTGTATTGTGTGTATTACGGTTACAAACCCCAATAGGCCCTACTAGACAGCCGGGTGAGGGAGGGGGTGAGGATATCCGTCAGAGCAGAAGCCGTAAAACACACACCCTATTGGTCATTGGGTAAATCAATGGGTTAAAAGTTCGGGATAACGGGGAGAAGGGATAAGGGACCCCGTAAGAGGTAGTTTGAGCACCTTAAACGGAAGAGGTTGATTATCGGAAGGATTGTAATAACTATGAGGGGTAAAGCAAGTAAGACTGTTAAAAATAACCCCACAACCCAAAGCCCAGGAGGCATCCAGAGATATATGGCCACTAATACTACCATGGTGGAGGAGGGACAGGGGGCCCCAAGATTGAGTCAAGGAGGAGTGCCTCTACGTTCAGGCCTAAATAGGCAGAGAGGGCCGGAGGAGAGTAAAGGAGGGAAAGCAAATGGAGTAAAGACAGTGGGACCAAAGGTCGACGATAAAAGCCCACAAAATACAACCACAAGGCACGAGGGGACACAGGAGAGGAGGATGGAAAGAGGCGCGGAGGGAGGCGATATAGAGAGTAAGGGAACCACGCAGCCTTCACCCCAAGGGGAATCACCACAAATAAGGGAGATGCTCACAGAGATGTTTTCTAACTTGGAAACATCCCTGAAAGGGGAAATTGCAGCGGTAAGGGGAGATATTGGACTAGTTCTGGGGAGAGTCGAGGAGGTCGAGGACAGGTTAGGAGCCTATGACCAAAAGTTAGTAGAAATATCAGAGCAGATAAAGGCCCTACAAAGAGCCAACAGGGCATTGCAATATAAATTAGAAGACCAGGAGAATCGAAGTAGAAGGAAGAATTTACGCATAAAAGGTCTTCCTGAGTTATATGGCAATGCAGAGTTGAGAAGTATAGCACAGCAATTATTTAATCCTTGTCTCGACAGAGAAGCCACAGAAACCCTGAAAATCGACAGAATCCATAGGCTGGTCCGGACCCCGAGAGGTAGATCAGACTCCCCCAGGGATGTAATAATAAGGTTTCATTTTGTCGAAGAGAAGGCCCTGATTATGAATAGAATTAGAACACTCAACGGGTTATCCTACGAGGGAGCAGAGCTGCAGATCTACGCAGACCTAGCGCCAGAGACGCTGAGAAGAAGGTGGCGATTAAAACCCCTGACCTCATTATTGAGGACAGCAGAGATTCCCTATCAGTGGGGATTCCCAGCATGTTTGGTTGGGAAAAGGGATGGGCGATCTGCGGTTCTGCGTTTCCCTGAGGATGTTGGAAGATTCTGTGAGCGTCTAGGTATTAACCCACCCCCAACTCTATTGGAATGGGGTAAGGAGGAGGGTATTTGCCCCCCCCAAAATGAGCGGTCCGGGAGGGATGGGGGGCGAGGGGAGGTCGGGGGGAGGGAAGAGGGAACTTAATGGGCCCTCGATGTTCGGGACATATAAGCAACAAAACGAATATTAGAAAATGAAACACGGAGGGTGGGGGGGGGGGACGGGTACACACGGTTATGGAAATGACCCTCAGGGAAAATATGGAATGCAGGCGACACCGCGAAGGAGCCTGCCTGGCCCATATATTAAACGAGTGGGGGAGGGTTCTGTCCAACCCATTTGGGTGTATCGTTTCAGAAGAGGGGAGGGCTGGGAGGGGGAGGGGGAGGAGGGGGGGTTGTGTATGGGGGTCTCTTTTTTTTTTTTTTTCTTTCTTTCTTTTGGGGTCTCGCTCACCCTCCGCCACCACAGTATGGAAATCGATCCCGGCTCTACAAGACGCCCCTATAGACTGCCACCCTAAAAATCCAATATGGAGGGGATAAATTTTATTACATATAATGTAAGAGGGTTAAATACAAAAAAAAAAAAGGCATAGAGTAACCGACGAACTACTCTTCTTGAAAGGAGGCATCGTATGCTTGCAAGAGACGCATATAACGCATACCTCAGGAATTAGACTAAATTCGTTCCATTTTCCACTATGGTATTATGCAGACTCTCCATCACCGTATTCGAGAGGTATAGCAATTGGCCTTAGTAGGTTAGTAAAATTTAAGCTAGAGGAGCGTCTTGTGGACCCGGAGGGAAGATATTTGTTCATAAAAGGTATGCTATATAATATGAAATGTACAATAGTGAATGTTTATGCACCAAATAAAAATCCGGACAAATTTCTTAGGAGAATATTAAGTAGACTTGAGGGGTTTAAAGAAGGCAAACTTATTTTAGCAGGAGACCTTAATTGGAGCATAGACCCAAAATTGGACACCTCATTGGGTAGGTCCCAAGCTACAGAACAAAGGAAGAAAAAAGTGATTAAAGCATTGGGAGATTGGCAGTTACAAGATACGTGGAGAATATTACACTTAAAAGATAGAGACTATACTTGTTTCTCCCAGGTCCACAGTTCCTTCTCCAGGATAGATTAAATTTTTATAGAACATCAGCTGGTCCCGATACTCAGGAATGCAGAAATAAAAACAATGACCCTATCAGACCATGCTCCAATGAAAATCCAACTGGATATAAAGGGGGACTGTGGACCGGGAACAAACTGGAAACTCAACGTCTCATTGTTGCAAGACCAAGAGACAATCACTAAGATAGAACAGGACTTAGAAACTTTCTTCACCCTAAACGAGTCACCAGAGGTTCCAGCCTCAACAATCTGGGAAACCCACAAAGCAGTGATAAGGGGTAGCTTAATAAGTATTGGAGCAGGTAAAAAAAAAACAAGGGAAAAAAGGAAAAGGGAGCTATATAAGGACATACAAGAACTAGAGCAGAAAACAAGACCCAAAGGCATACTGGAAAAACAAGAGCTGATAACTAAAAAAAGAGAGCTAGCAGAATATGTAGAGCAAGAGAGGATAGCCGCAATACACATTCTAAAGAGGGAAAGATATCAGTGGGGGAATAGAGGAGGTAAATGGCTGGCAAATAGGGTGAAGGAAAAAAAGAACAGGACGTTTATAGAGAGGATTAGAGATACAAATGGCGAGATCCTGATATCATCCCCGGAAATAGCGAGCACATTTCATAAATATTATAGGACCTTATATAATATTGAACACAAAGAAAACGAAGGAAAGCGGCGGGACGAAATCAGGGAGTACCTTCGGAATATGGACTTCCCAAAGGGTAAAACGGATGAAATGGAGGCACTTGGTGCACCTATATCCGTAGAAGAAGTAGAAAGAGCTATAGCTAATACAGCCCCAGGAGGTAGCCCAGGTCCTGACGGATTCTCTATTATATATTATAAAAAGTTCTCCAAGCAGTTAGTACCTAGATTATGCAAATACTTTAATGCAATAGGGATAAGTGAGAAATTTAGAGATGAGACACTTCTGGCACATATTACTCTGATTTTGAAGGAGGGGAAAGATCCGATGGCAGTGGAAAGCTACAGGCCAATTTCCTTACTAAACTCGGACATAAAGCTATTTGCAAAAATAATTGCCGAGAGATTGAAGTCATATCTGCCAGAATGGACCCATAATGATCAAGCTGGGTTTGTACAGGGGAGGGAAGGTAGAGATAATTCTCTGAAATCAATAATGCTGATCCAAGAAGCCGGTAGGAGGGGCGCGCCAACAGTCCTTATGTCAATTGACGCCGAAAAGGCCTTTGACCGGGTCAACTGGGTATTCCTGCTCGAAACATTGAGCTATATGGGACTGTGCGATAGGATGATGAAATGGATCGAGGCCCTTTATCAGCATCCGACAGCAAGAATAAGAGTCAACGGGACCCTGTCTTCTCCCCTCGACTTGTTTAACGGGACAAGACAGGGTTGCCCACTCTCTCCTCTCTTGTTTATAATTACCCTAGAACCCTTATTGTCAGCGATGCGCAACAATCCCGATATCCAGGGAATCCGAGTGGGCGACAGGGAGTACAAGGTATCGGCATTTGCGGACGACTTGTTGCTCTATATTTCCAACCCCAGAATATCAATTCCAATGGTTATGAAGGAATTAAAACAATACAGTAAATTGTCGAATTTCAAAGTTAATATGTCTAAATCCGAGATATTAAACTTAACCTTACCAACCCAAGACCAGAGCGCCCTACAGTCTAGATTTCAATTCAAATGGTGCAAAAACGAACTTAACTACCTGGGAATAAAATTAACGCCTCAAGTAGAGAACCTTTTTAACCACAATTACATTCCACTGATCAATAAAATTAAAAAGCAACTTAGAGGAATGCAATATAAAGCTCTTTCTTGGATTGGAAAGATAAACGCGGTCAAAATGTTCATTCTCCCCATATTCACTTATACCTGCCAAATGATCCCAATCTCTCTCCCTCAGTCATACTTGAAGAAAATAAAGTCAATAATAACAAAATTTATCTGGGCGGGTAAACGGGCGCGTATCGCATTTGACACACTAGTCAGAGAAAAAGGAAGAGGGGGGTTGGCAGCCCCGGATTTCAAAAAGTACTATGAAGCTGTCGCAATATCTAGAATAATAGATTGGAGTCATAATGATGAGGGGAAAGGTTGGGTGGATTTAGAAAGAAAGTTAAGTAGAACAAGAATAGGAGAAATTATATGGATACCCCCACACTATAGACACCTCGCACCAAATACATCCGCACTCACAAAGCACTCACTAAAAATTTGGGATGCAGTACACAAAAGGCACAATTGGGATTATAATTCCCCACTAATTCCACTATTAGACACAACATTTTTCCCCCCAGGTAAGGATGAGTTTATATATTTTAGTAGATGGTCCAATAAAAAGAATTTGAGATTGATAGATGTAATGGAAGGGAATAGAATTAGCACTTATAATGAGATTATTATGAAGTGGGGACACAGAGCACTAGACAAATGGCGCTACACCCAAATACAACACTTTACACAGACACTCCCCAAACCTCTACGCGGTAAGGGAGAACTTAGGCCTTTAGAAAAATTAATAGAATCCCCCAACAACCGCGAGAAAAGAATTTCAAAGACTTATAAAATTCTGTTGCGAGCGGCGGAGCACGAATACCCCTCGTATTTGGGGAAATGGGAAAGTGAGATAGGCCCATTAAATAGCTAGGACCAGAAAAACAAGATCTTAGGACGTGTTTTTTCAACAGCAAAAGACATACAGTCAGTAGAAATGTCCTATAAACTTCTAGCCAGGTGGTACGTAACTCCGCAAGGAGCGAACGCTTACAATGGAGATAATTCTCCAAACTGTTGGCGAGGGTGTGATGCAGTGGGGTCCTTCTCACACCTGTGGTGGAACTGCCCGAAAATAAAAAAATGTTGGGAGCAAATAATAGAAATAATTTTTAACATAACACGAGTTAGGGTGAAGAAACTTCCATGGGTCTGTCTATTCCACGATATAGAGAGGGGAGAGGGACGGAACGCTAGAAATCTTATCCTTTATCTATTAAACGCAGCCAAAGCCTTAATCCCTTGCTACTGGAAATCTCACGAGATACCCTCAATGAAAGATTGGGTAGTGAGGGTGGAGAGGACAAGAATAATAGAACACTCACTATTCACCCTAGAGAATTTAGAAAGAAAATACCAGGGGATATGGCAGCAATGGATTGAGTTTAGGGAAACAGAACAATACCTTAGGATAATGGAAGAAAATACTGTGGGAAATGGGGGGGGGGGGGGTGAGCGAGACGGGGTAGGCCTCTTTTTTTTTTTTTTTTTTTTTTTTTTTTTTTTTTTTAGAAGGGGAGGAGGGTGGTGTGGGGCTAGGTGGAAAATGTAATTTGAATAGATGTATTTGTCTAAATATTTGATTATAAATCTGAGGAATCATGTGTATAATGAAAATTACGAAAATAAAATAAAGAATAACAAAAAAAAAAGCTCTCAGATACAGGTAAAATATACAAAATAAATGCAGCGCTAGTAAAATTAGTGATCAATTAAACAAGTGATGAAAACTAAAACAAAAAGTTTTAAAAAAGTCCCATTGGAATTCAAGTCCATATATCAAACGATGAGCACCCATCCATATAAGTAAAGGTGATAGTTTGCAGTGGAGGAAAACGTGAAAAGATCCTTCCTATAAAGTGGCCCTTTGAACCATGGCCACTAGGCTTATGCATAGCATACTTGCTCATTATGAATAACTCACCTAAGAACGAAGCCCCAGAAGCGGTCCTCCTTCTTCTTCTCCACCGCTGCCATGAGACTCGGAGTGACTTCCGGGTCTCGAGGCACCGGCGCTGTGATTTGCCGGCGCCGTAATGACGTCACTCCCGCGCATGCACACGGAAGCCGCCACTCGCGGCATATAGCCGTTAACAGCGGTGCCTGACGTTTTGCAAATATCTCCTAAAACCGTGTAGGTTTAGGAGATATTTCTTGGACCTACAGGTAAGCCTTAATCTAGGCTTACCTGTAAGTCAAAGTGGCCTGTAAGGGCTTACAACCACTTTAAGGCAGAGCCAGTAAGAGGGAGCTCTTTCCCATCTCCCCGCCTGCATACAGAGCGATAATGCGCACAAGATAATTAGGGTGTGCCCGGGCACACCCTGCTCACCCTGTGCGCATGTTGTCTATAGACCTGAAGGAAAATCTCTTTCCCTCTCACTGCTCATGTGTATAGGGGGGAGCAGCTCTGCAGCCGAGGTAACCTGCCATTCTTTGTATTACAGGCTCTCTTTTCAACAAGATTCAGAGGACTTTTGGAGTTGTGGGGAAACTCCTAGAAGAGGTCTCGAAGATGAATAGTAAGTTTCTCATTTTGCACCCACCCTAAAAAATCTGCAGAGCTATCTGTTGTGTAAAACTGCATATATATATATATATTTGTTCCCTGTAAATGGAAGCAAAAAAACTATTTTTTTAAGCTATTTTCTTACCAGGTTGAATGTAATTTATTCATACAGAATAGAGTAAAATCGGGAAAACACCATAATATGATCATGAGATGGAGCTGACCATCATATGTATTTATTTCCTATGATCATCAGTTCCATTTAGTGGACATAAGGTGGTATTTTCTTGATTCAGTCTATGAGGAACATTTGACCTGGAGAGAAAATAGCCTAATAACATTCAATATTGTCCCCATTTGCCCAGAACATATGTGCATGCGGTTTCATAAGACAAATGCTGGTTTTATTTTATGAATACAACCCTAATGCCCTGACACACGGTCGGAAATTCCGACCACAAAATCCGTCTGATTGAGTGCCTGAGAAGTGGAAACTCTCTTCTCTCCCTCTGATTCATCCGACTGCTCTTTTTTTTTTTTTTTTTTTAATTCTTTATTTATTTCAAAGTTTTTTTCAATACAAATACAAGGTACATTCCCTTTTCCCCAACCCTTCCCCACCCCTTCCGCCCCGTCTTGCAGATCCTTCTCCAAATCCTAAATACTAAGATTCGTCAGTTAGTTTCGTCGTATTACTGTTTGTTATCTAGTTATTTCTTCAAAGTATCTCCATGACTCTCTAAAGTCAATCCAACAGGACCATTTATCTTCCCGTCTACTCAAGTTATCTCCATTTTCCTGCACTAGTTCTACATTCTCCAGTATTCGCTGTCGGTTTACTCTCGTAAGCCATTCAGCTATTTGCGGACTCCTCTCCTCCATCCATTTCCTAGGGATTAGGTTTTTCGCCTCATTTAGTAGGATTGGGATTATTGAGTTTCTATATTGCCTTATGGGGGTGTCTGTCCCGTGGAACAGGACCACCCATGGGTCTTCTGGAATTTGTTTTTTTGTAATGCTTTCAATTAGTGATAATATCTGCTTCCAATATTTTTTTTATAATTGGGCAGTCCCACCAGATATGTGCCATTGTACCAATGCCTCCACAACCTCTCCAACAAAGAGAGGTTTTGTCTCTTTGTATCTTGCTCATTTTTACTGGGGTTATATACCACCCCATGAGACACTTATAGTTGACTTCAATGGTTTCACTGTCCATCATAGTCCCGTGTAAAATTTTCAAAATCTTATCGCATCTATTTTCGGTGCAGGGGATCCCCAATTCCTCCCCCCACCGCTTGACACCAGGAGGAACATCCTCATGTCTCTCCTGGGTTAGCATTTTATATAACCGTGAGATTGTATTTTTAACTGGGAGGCTTGTACAAATTTTTTCCATTGCCGTGAGGTTATCCCCATCTCGAATTGGTTGTGGAAGTCTTTGTACAAAGTTTGTCAACTGGGTGTATCTCCAGGCGTCAACCGACATTAACTCCACTTCCTTGCTCAATTCGTGAAAAGTGATAAATTTACCTTTTTTAATGATATCCGACTGCTCTTGATCCCTATCCCTGGATAGGGATATTTCCTCATTGTCAGAAGAATCATTTGAAAGAGAAACCACAGCAGAAAGGGATCTACCCCTTTTTCTGCTATCCTTTAAGGAAGCTGCAACAAAATAATAATCCTTCCTTCCAAACCTTCCAATGAAGCCTCACTGTCTGTCATTTTTTTTTTTTTTAGTACAATGCAAAGGATTAGGAGATGTAAATTAAGCACTCACATGTTCCATTTTCCTAACGAACTGCTGCCGGTTTTCGTGACCTAAAAAAAGTTATAATAAATCTTGTTGCTGGGTGCCATCTTGCCTGTGGGCATGTGAAACCCCACAGGCACTTCAGATGGCCCAGCATGCACCGCAGTTATTGCGCCGATCTCGCGCATGTGCAGTAACGGCAAAGTGTAGCTCACGTTCGCTGAAATCTCGTGAGATTTCGGCCACATCCGCCGAAATCTCGCGAGATTTCGGCAGGAGCCCCATAAATCTCGCAAGATTTCTGCATGAGCCCCATAAATCTCGCAAGATTTCTGCACGAGCCCCGTAAATCTCGCGAGATTTCGGCGGATGTCCGCACTGACTCATGGGATCAATGACACCAGATCCCAGGAGACAGTGCGGCATGACGAGGATTGACGCAGAGACCCCGCCCACCGCCGAAGAGACAGAGCAGCAATTACAAGGTAAGTGGAAAAAAAAACACTTCATTTAGTACTCTTTGCCTGATTTGGAAGGCAAAGGGACTTACTAAATGAAGTGTGTGCAGAACCGCTTTAAGGGAGTCTTCTGTGACATATGCTGGGGCTACAATATTGGAAAAGGCTGCAAAACCTGACAGGGGCACTGACTCATCCTGTGAGGCTGGCTTCAGTCTTGCATGGGAGGATGGTAATCTACAGGCATCTTTAGGACCCCTAGACGTAGGCAGTGATTTATTTGTGCCTCTATTACCTCCCCCTGAGGTCCTCTTACGAGGAGACATAGTCCCAAACTACAAAGCAGAGATACTAGTAGATATGTAATCACTGTTGTGCTAAAGTCTTATAATATACATATATGCTCAATACTGCACAACCTGATGCCGAGTAGGTGTCTTAGGTTTGCCTGGATCCGACCACTTAGGATGCTTACTGCCCACAGCTCTGTGTCCTTCTGCTTACAGGGCTCTGACGCTCTGGGCTTTTCAAAATAGCCGTCTGTCGCCTGCGCACTGGTGCGCCGTGCACGCCGCACGTGCACAGCGATGCAACCACACCCCCCTCTCTGTTCCCCTGCCAGAAGCTGTAAAAATTGTTGCAACAACCGCCATTTGATTCCCTAGGGTCTTTGCTTAACCACTTCAGCCCCGGACCAATTGGCAGCCAAAGGACCAGGCCCCTTTTTGCAATTCGGCACTGCGTCGCTTTAACTGACAATTGCGCAGTTGTGCGACGTGGCTCCCAAACAAAATTGGCGTCCTTTTTTTCCCCACAAATAGAGCTTTCTTTTGGTGGTATTTGATCGCCCCTGCGGTTTTTATTTTTTGCGCTATAAACAAAAATAGAGCGACAATTTTGAAAACAATGCAATATTCTTAGCTTTTTGCTATAATAAATATCCCCAAAAAATATATAAAAAAACATTTTTTTCCCTCAGTTTAGGCCGATACGTATTCTTCTACATATTTTTGGTAAAAAAAAATCGCAATTAGCGATTATTGATTGGTTTGCGCAAAAGTTATAGCGTTTACAAAATAGGGGATAGTTTTATAGCATTTTTATTAATATTTTTTTTTTACTAGTAATGGCGGCGATCAGCGATTTTTATTGTGACTGCGACATTATGGCGGACACATCGGACATTTTTGAGACATTTTTGGGACCATTGTCATTTATACAGCAATCAATGCTATTTAAATGCATTGATTCCTGTATAAATGACACATGCAGTGAAAGAGTTAACCACTAGGGGGAGGGGAGGGGTTATGGTATGTGACGTGTGTGTGTTTTTTTACATTAGGGGGCGGGGATGACGTCTGACGTCATTGATCGGCTTTCCCGATGACCGGGAACAGCTGATCAATGACAGGCAGTGTAGGAAGCGCGGGGAGAGGTTTGTTTACACAGACCTCTCCCCGTTCTTCAGCTCCGTGACCCGATCGCGGGACACCAGCGGCGATCGGGTCCGCTGGTCCCGCGGCCCGCTGGCGGCGCGCGCGCGACCCACAGCCAGGCAATTAAAGGGCCACATACCCATATGTGATTTTGCCTGGCCGTGCCATTCTGCTGACGTATATATGCAGTGGGCGGGCGGGAAGCTGTTAAAAAAAACATATATAATGTTTGGGGGTTCTGAGTAATTTTCTAGAAAAAAAATGATATGTTTTTACATGTAGGAGTTAAGTGCCAGAATTGGCCCGGATGGGAAGTGGTTAAGTAAACCCTTTCCTGTTCCAGCATGACGGCGCCCCTGTGTACAAAGCCAGCATCAAATAGGCATGGTGTGACCAGTTTGGTGCAGAGGAACTCGCGCGTCCGGCACAAAGCCCTGAATTCAACCCTACTGAACACCTTTGAAAGCCGATTGTGATCCAGGTCTTCTCATGCAACATCAGTACCTGATAGAGTTGCCATCTTATCCCTTTAAACCCGAACACATATGAATTACATATTACATATATACATATGGTTCTGAGGCTAATTTCATGTAGATAAGGCACCAAGTGAGTTTAATTATCACCTTAATCAGCCACAGAACCTGTGTAATTAATGTGTTGGGTTTTAAAGGGATGAGGTGGAAACCCTAGTACCTGACCTTACAAATGGGCACAAATTACCACAGACACCCTCAAATCTTGATTTAAGCCTAATCAAAAGTAGTGAGGCCACCTCCACATGGCCATGGTAAAAAGGGATTTACAACAAGCGCATAAAGGTGTAATGGTCAGGTGTCCAAAAACTTTCCACCACATACCATATATGAGGCTCAGTCATGTTGATAATTAACATTTGATTGCATTGCATTTTCCTTTAATGAAAAGTTTATAGAATGGGAAAAGTCCCAGATAGTCTGAGATTATTTTTGCCATCCCCCTCTCTCTCTCTTTTTCTCAGGCTCTGCTCAACCATTGTGTGATGATAATCCCTGGAATTCCTGGAATCATTATGGTCTCAGCTGTTACTACAAGTCCACAAAAGGGGAGCCATTGAATTCCGCCAAGGAAGACTGTGAGAAAAACAAGGCTCACCTGGTGATCATTAATGGGGAGGATGAGATGGTAAGAGTGGTGAGCACCACAATGGACAAATAAAGAGTCTCGAGTATGACCTTCCCATGTGACCTCCTCTTAGAAGCAACACGATTCCCTCTAATGGATTAACCAATTAATATGAAGCTAAATACATCCCAGATCACAATGATTTGCTTGATGCAGATATTTATAATCTTGTAGAGAGATAAATCCAAGAGACGGTGGGACTTCAAGGCTTATTGATGCAGAGTAGTAGAGGGAAGGATGACAATCATTTGAAAAGCTCACATGCAACCTGGGCTACCCTCCAATGGGACTCCGGGAATGTCACTCAGAGCTTAAACCAAAAGACGAAGCACCAGGCCAAATTTGTGAAGGAGCCCAAAAAAGCTTTAATGACTCCGGCAACCAACACGTTTTGGGGGCAAAAACACTCTCCCCCTTTATCAGAGCTGCAATTCAAGTACTACTGTAAAAGTATGAATATTGAAAGTAAAAAAAAAATGGATCTTATGCATATATGGACAAAATTACACAAATTAATTTGGTATTTACTGTACATGCAAGACATTTTTTGGTCATGTTTATGGATGGGCTATCTGTTCGAGTCGAACATGAGTTTGATGTGAACATTGGCTGTTCGCCCGTTTGCCGAACAGCAAACAATTTGGGGTGTTCGTGGCAAAACTACGCTCCTCTCTGATTCCCGTTGCATCAGAGGGGGGCGGGGTCACCTGCACATGTCACTGAGAAACCCCGGCGTTTCCCCTTCTCAGAGGGGGACGGGGTCACGTGACGGGTGGCCCCGCCCTCAGCTACATAAGAAGTGTCAAGCTGGCACCGCGTCATTGGCTGGGTGCCTCCGTTGGAGATCGAGAATTGGATTACATCGCTGGAGTAGGAGCTTGTTTTTTTTGGATTACATCGCTGGAATCTCTTTTTTATTTTTAATAAAGGACTTCTCCCATGGTGTGTGCTGTTTTTTTTTTACCATTTTGACACTTTCTTTTTGTGAAACGGTAGGGGTACAATGTACCCGTTACCATTTCAAACAGGGAGGGCGGGATCTGGGGGTCCCCTTGTTAAAGGGGGCTTCCAGATTCCGATAACCCCCCCCGCCCGCAGACCCCCACAACCACCGGACAAGGGTTGTGGGGATGATGCCCTTGTCCCCATCAACATGGGGACATCCTCCCCATGTTGAGGGCATGTGGCCGCATACGGTTCAGGAGGGGGGTGCTCTGTCGTCCCCCCCCTCTTTTCCTGCAGCCTGCCAGGTTGCATGCTCGGATAAGGGTCTGGTGTGGATTTTTGGGGGAACCCCACGCCATTTTTTTTTTAATTTTGGCGTGGAGTTCCCCTTAAAATCCATACCAGACCTGAAGGTTCTGGTATGTATTTTTGGGGGGAACCCCACACCATTTTTTTTATTTTGGCGCGGAGTTCCACTTAATATCCATACCAGACCTGAAGGGTCAATGACTTTTATGTGAATTGTCGGGACCGAAAATTCATTAATAGCCGGCGCTAGCGCTAGTACTATAAATTACTTTTTTTCCTTTAGAAATGTAATTTTGCTCTCAGATTGTTATAAACATGGGAAACATGCACCACTTTACATGCATACTATAGATACCCCCCAGGTATGAAATGTAAAGGAATATTTTTCACTTTTATTGTTTCACTTTAAGCTTTATTAATATCACTGCTCCCGAAAAAACTGCAGTTTTTAAAACTTTTTTTTTTGCATTGATACATGTCCCTTGGGGCAGGACCCGGGTCCCCAAACACTTTTTATGGCAATAACTTGCATATTAACCTTTAAAATGAGCACGTTTGATTTTTCATGTTCGTGTCCCATAGACTTTAACGGTGTTCGAACACATTTTTTGCCTGTTCGCATGTTTTGGAATGCGAACCGAACAGAGGGGTGTTCGGCCCATCCCGATTCGTGTTCATAACATGTTGGTTTTAGGTTCTATGTATATGTGGAGCAAAAGACCCGTATGACTGCACTGCATAACTCAAGCGGGAAAAGAAAGGGACACCCAGAGCCCCACGCACCCGCTTATAGACTTCTATTTGAAGGGGTACTGAAACAAGAAATGGTCCACACCACCACACTCCACTCTCGGACAACCATGGTTCTCCGCAGAGCGATGCTTCAAGTTGCCCTTTACTTAGAGTCAGCCATGGAACAAGAGCCAGGCCAAATCTGGAAACTTTAAAGGGATTCACTCCAGATTAATCAAGCGCAGACCCTCCCTCATAACAGGGCCTGGGTAATCCCTCAAGGCCAGTGGCTCACTAAAGGCAGATTCAACAACCCTCCTCTCCAGGGCCTTCCTAGGAAGAGACTTAATTTCCTCCACCATCACTCGCCACTGCCGAAGCACTTTCAGACATGGAGCAATGTAAGCTGGGAGCTTACCATGTCAGACCCTCAGGCTTTTCACTGGCCCACCATTCTCCAAGCTTTACAGAAAAGGCCTAAACCAGGACTAAAAAAAATAGCAACCCACCCAGGCAGTTCCTCTGCCAGCATGTTACCAAAGTTATGTTTTAAAAGCATTAGAGAAACGAACACCACTGGGTTGACCATACCTAGGTTACCCAGGGCCGTCTTAATAGCATCATGGTCCCCTGGGCAAAGTAATGCTCTGGGGCCCCTACAATGGAGACAGTGCAGGTAAACAGACATCAAGTAGGTAGGAGGCAGACAAGCGGAGCTTCCCCTTTCGGGTGGAGCTTCACATTAACCTACATGAACAATCATTCTGTACAGCAAAGAAACAGTGGGAAAATACTACATACATAAAGTAACAAAGTTGTCCTGTGCATACAATATATCTGCTAGATTGATGCCTCCCCAGAACTCTGACCCCTCTACACCCCAGATATCCCCCCAGCACTCTGATCCCTCTAAACCCTAGATATCCCCCCAGAACTCTGACCCCTCTACACCCTAGATATCCCCCCAGCACTCTGACCCCTCTACACCCTAGCTATTCCCCCCAGCACTGTAACCATATACCATAAGATACCCCTTGTATTGTGACCCCACTACATCCCTGATACCCCCTAAACTGTTGCCTCTCTACATCCCTGATACCTCTAGCACTATAGCCACCCAAGCTACCCCAAGCATTGCTACCCCCTATACACCCCAGATCCCCCCTCAGCATTTTTTTCCCCATACATCCTTGATATCCCCCAGCACCATTATTCCATCCATGTAGTACCCCCTTTTCCAGTGGAGATACAGTGCATGTAAATTGTTGGCTCTGTGCCCACCTCCAGCACTGCACTCGGGCGGAGGAGGAGAGAGCATCCCTCCGGGCATTCCAAGCCTTTTCGCTGCAAACAGTGCTGGACAGCTGGGTTCACCATGATACCATCCACAATGTTACTGCCGCAGGTGGGCTCAGTGCTGCCAACTCAGCAGCTCCCACTCCAGCTCCTACCCTGCAGTCTTCGAGTCCCGAGCATTCAAGCTGCATGGGGCGGGATCAGAGCATCACTGGCACTCCAGGCCCTTCCCCTCCCTGCTGGCTGTGAAATAGGTTTAAATAGGAAATAATAGGTTTTGTTCTGCACAGCATGGTGCACCGCTGCCAGCCTGACTTCCCTGTGTATCCATCACTCTCAGTGCCATCAAGGGACCCCCAAATACGGGGCAGCATGGGCTCAAGGACCAGCTGCTTTGGGGAAAGTGCAGGGGCCCCCCATGTAGCTGGGGCCCCTGGGCAGTGCACAGGTGTGCCCTCTCATTAAGACATCCCTGAGGCCACCCATCCACCTGGGAAGGTAGGTTACAGACCTCTGAGGTTGAGTTTGTTCCCCCATAACAGCTAGAAGAAACAGTTGTAGATCTTAGCATAAAGAGACACTGGCAAAACACAGACAAAGCTGACATTCAGAAATACTGGGATCAGGTAATTTTTAATCAGGTCAATCCTTTCCCTGTAAGAGTTTCCAATTCCTTCAACTGTCCACCTTGGCATCAGCATCTTGTAGCCTTCCTTCCCAATTTGCAAGGCCATAAACGGCGGGACCAAATTTGATGCCTAAAACTTTGATTTCCTGCTGGGAATCTGGGAAGGTGTCCTGAAGCTCGAAGGCATTGCCTTCCCCTCCCATCCAGAAAACCTCACTCTAATCCTGATTGATCTTAGAGCCAGAAGCCTTAGCATACTGCTCCATCACCGAGACCACCTCCTTCACCTCCTCTGTCCCAGAAATGAAAACAGACACGTCATCAGCATAGGCTACAACTCTCAAAAGGGGCTCACCAGGAATGCCCAAAGGCACTCCACACAACCACCCGCCTTCTAATCTCCTGATGAAGGGATCAATTGCGAACGTGTATAGCAGAGGACTCAAAGGACACCCCTGAAGCACACCAGAGCCAACCTCAAAAGGCCATCTGATCCAACCATTTACAAGCATGAAGCCAATCGATAAAGCCCCCCTCCAGGCCATACTCGCCAAGAAGCAGCCATCGGTACTCATGATTGGCCCGATCAGAAGTAGGGATGAGCCGAACACCCCCCTGTTCGGTTCGCACCAGAACCTGCGAACAGACCTAAAGTTTGTGTAAACTTTAGAACCCTATTAAAGTCTATGGGACTAGAACGTTCAAAATCAAAAGTGCTAATTTATTTTAAAGGCTTATATGCAAGTTATTGTCGTAAAAAGTGTTTTTAGACCTGGGTCCTGCCCGGTCTAAAACTGACGTTTTTTCGGGAGCAGTGATTTTAATAATGCTTAAAGTGAAACAATAAAAGTGTAATATTCCTTTAAATTTCGTACCTGGGGGTGTGTATAGTATGCCTGTAAAGGGGCGCATGTTTCCCGTGCTTAGAACTGTCCCTGCACAAAGTGTCATTTTTGCAGGAAAAAAAGTATTTTAAAATCACTTGCGGCTATAATGAATTGTCGGCTCCCGTAATACAGAGAACAGTCATTTAAAGTCATTGATAAAAAAAAAAATATCCATGGGTCCTCCTCAGCTGTCACCTGACCACGCCCCCCTCTTACGCAAGGGAAAAGCTGGGCTTCCCCAGTGATGTACGGGTGACCCCGCCCCCCTCTGATGTAACACAGGTTTCTATTACATCAGAGGGGGGCGTGGTCACCCGTACGTCACTGGGGAAGCCCGGCTTCCCCCTTGCGTTGCCTCAGCTAAGATGGGATTCCATGGAGACAGGATGCGATGCGCTGGACGTCATCGGAAGAGATCTTCCTTCGCTGGACCCCGGAGAAGAGATCACCCATTGCTGGATAGCAAGAGTGGATTACCACCCCTGGAATCTTTTTTTTATTTTTAATAAAGGACTTTTTCCAACGGTGTCTGTGTGTTTTTCAAATATTTTTTTACTTTCTTTGTGAAATGGTAGGGGTACTTTTGTACCCCCTTACCATTTCAAACAGGGGGGGCGGGATCTGGGGTTCCCCTTGTTAAAGGGGGCTTACATATTCTATTAAGCCCAACACCCGCAGACCCCCACAACCACCGGCCAGGGTTGTGGGGATGAGGCCCTTGTCCTCATCAACATGGGGACATGGTGCTTTGAGGGGTCACAGACCCCCAAAACATCCTCCCAATGTTGAGGGCATGTGGCCTGGTACGGTTCAGGAGGGGGGGCGCTCTCTCGTCTCCCCCTTTTTTCCGGCGGCCTGCCAGGTTGCGTGCTCAGATAAAGGGTCTGGTATGGATTTTTGGGTGGAACTCCACGCCTTTTTTTTTTTTTTAAATTTGGCGTGGAGTTCCCCTTAAAATCCATACCAGACCTGAAGGGTCTGGTATAGATATTTATGGGAAACCCCACGTCATTTTTTTTTTAAAATTTGACCCGGAGTTCCCCTTAATATCCATACCAGACCTGAAGGGCCTGGTAATTGAATTTGGGGGGAACCCCACGCATATTTTTTTTTTTTTTTATCAATGACTTTCAATGACTGTTCTCTGTATTATGGGGAGCCGACAATTCATTATAGCCGCGAGTGCTTTTAAATTACTTTTTTTCCTGCAAAAATTACACTTTGTGCAGGGACAGTTCTAAGCACGGGAAACATGCACCCCTTTACAGGCATACTATACACACCCCCCAGGTACGAAATGTAAAGGAGTATTACACTTTTATTGTTTCACTTTAAGCATTATTAAAATCACTTAAAACTTTTTTTTGCATTGATACATGTCCCCTGGGGCAGGAGCCGGGTCCCCAAACTTTTTATGACAATAACTAGACATGTGCATTCGTTTTCGTCCGAATGCATTTTCGTCCGAATTTCAGATATTTTTGTTATCGTTTTAACAAACGATAACGAAAGTGCAGAATCCGAAAAACGAAAGATCCAACATAAACAAATGCTTTATTTTCGATATAGATAGGAGATTCGACGCTGACAATAACAATCTGTGTGCATTGAACCTGTGGTCGAATGTGCCTAACCTTAACTCTATTAGTCCAAGATTAGTCTACATAGAGAGAAAAGATTTGACGTAGAGAGGAACGATTCGACGTAGAGAGAAAAGATTGCTGCTGGAATTGGGTGGAATTGCAGCTAAACTATACAGAGTCATACAGTTTAGCTGCTCTGTCGAATCTTCTTTGAACATTCGACAGACACCATAAGCCTTCAATGACAGATCCGACCTTAATTCATTTGGATTTTCGGACAAATGCAATTTTTAACGAAAAACGAAATAAATAAAAACTAATTTCGGGAGTAACTAAATTAATAAATTTTTCGGACGAAAACGAAATTCCGAAACAAAATATTTCAGTGTGCACATGTCTAACAATAACTTGCATATAAGCCTTTAAAATTAGCACTTTAGATTTCTCCCATAGACTTTTACAGGGTGTTTGCGGCTTTTCGAATTTGCCCCGAACACCCCAAATTGTTCGCTGTTCGGTGAACAGGCGAACAGGCAATGTTGGAGTCGAACATGAGTTCGACTCGAACTCGAAGGTCATCCCTACTGGTGTCCATACTGTCTGTTTTTAACTATGCACAGCTTGGTAAAGGTCACTTTTACCTTTACCAGGTACAGAGTCCTCGTTATAATCCTCGTCAGCAGAATCTGGTGAACATTGAAAATGTCTTCCACTCAAGGGAAACTACATTTCCTGAATAAAGTTCAGCGGCCCCCCATCCATTTTCCACCTTCTCTGCTGTTCCTCCAGCTTGTTGGGGAGGGAGGGAAGCAGAGGTCGCCATTTCCTCTGGTGAGACAGATCCTGAGGTGGATGGGATAACAGGGGCAGCATCCAGGACCCCCTTCTTCACTCTTCACCCGTACTGCCACCACCAAAGCTTTTCTTCGACTGGTGTCACCCCTCATTCTCTGGAATAGTTCCTCATTCTGCAACTTTTCCTTGCAAGCGCCACTCTTTTCATTTAATGATTTCACCAGGTTCTGCTGCTTCCTGGTAGCGTCCTCCAAAACAGTAAGCGCTGGTTTTCGGCTCCGTCGCTTCTTGCACCATGCTTATCATGTGAAAATGTATTTTTCCTGTACTCAGCTTTCAGGCTTATCAGCTATTCCTCCTCCTATGCAATTTAAACCAAATGGTCAGTAACCCGCTGTCTGAAGGTGGGGGTAGATTCCCCTTTTTTCAGGGCCAGAGCCGAGGTCTTCAGGTGAAGATGAAGCTTGGGATCGCAGATCAGATCCCTCAGGAGGACCATCACCCGGATCATCCCCAGAATCTCCTATCCTCACTAGGTCCAGGTAACTCACCTGGCCACCTGGTTTTCGGAGAGGGACAGCTGCAGCACACAAAAACTCTCTGGTGCAGAGACTGATTTGACTGGCTAATGCTGTGTACACACGGCCGGACTTTTCAACAGCAAAGGTCCGACGGAACGAATCCGTCGGACAGTTCGTCCGTGTGTGGGCTTCATCTGACCTTTGCTGTCGGAAAATCAGACGGACTTTAGATTGAGAACGTTTCAAATCTTTCCAACGGACTTGAGTCTGGTCAAAAAATCCATTTGTCTGTATGCTAGTCCGACGGACGAAAACTGACGCTAGGGCAGCTATTGGCTACTGGTTATGAACTTCCTTCTTCTAGTCCAGTTGTATGTCATCACGGTCAAATCCATCGGACTTTGGTGTGATTGTGTGTGGTCAAGTCTGTTCGTTCGGAAAGTCCATCAGAACTCTGCCGAAAGTACGTCAGGAAGACCGACGGACCTAGTCTGCCGGAAAGTCCGGTCGTGTGTACGCAGAATAAGTGTTTTCTGTACAGCACTGCGGTATATGTCAGAGCTATATAAATGTATAATAATAATATACGTGTGAATGTGGGGGGGAATTAGAGTGTAAGCTCCTCTGGTACAGACTGGTGTGACTGGCTCAGTGTTCTCTGTACATCACTGCAGTATATGTCAGAGCTATATAAACGTATAATAATAATGTGTGACTGTGGGGGAGGGGACATTAGAGTGTAAGCTCTTCTGGTGAAAATAAACTAGAAGAGCGTTGGAAAATGTTCACATTTTAACATGCTCTTTTGTCTATCTCTTTAAAGAATTTCCTGCGAGGTTTTTCAGAAAATCTGATCTGGTGGATTGGTCTCAGAAGGGTCAATGGAGCCTGGGAATGGATTGATGGGACTTCTTATGAGATGACTCCAAAGTAAGACTTGAATCCCCAAAATATTATATTCCTTCTTCCATACAGAAAAGTGTATCTAACTGAAAGATAAAATGTGCTTCATCCAAAAATTCTCTTGTGCTCCAGCTACACCCCTGATGCCAAATCTGTGGCTCTTTAGTATTCTGCAGCTCAGCAACCAGTAGAATGAGTGGGAATATTACTATAGCCTTTGTCTTCAACCATACCTCTAGCTTGTTCACAGGCTCTGACCATCTCCTGTACCATTTCCACAGTCTTCAGTTTCTGATCATTTTCTGTATAATGCCCACCGTTTGCAACCATCTTCTGTATCATGTCCACAGTCTCTGACCATCTCATGTAGTAGGTCCGCAGACTTTGACCACCTTCTGTAGAAACTCCACAGTCTTTTAACATCTCCTTTAGTAAATCCAAAGTCTTGGGTCCTCTCCTGTAGTAAGTCCACAGTCTTTGACCCTCTTCTGTACCATGTCCATAGTCTTTAACCATCTTCTGTACCATGTCCACAGTCTGACCATCTCCTGCACCATTTTCATGGTCTCCTATCATCCCCTGTAGAATGCCCACACTCTGCATTTACACAGTCACTACACACCTCCTGTACCATGTGCGCATTCTCTAACTGACTCCTGTACCATGTCCCCAGTCTAATGCCGCGTACACACGGTCGGAATTGTCGTCGGAAAAAGCTCTGATGGTTTTCCCGTCGGAATTCCGACGGAATTTCGCTCAAACTGTCTTGCCTACACACGGTCACACCAAATTCCAACGGTCAGTAACACAGCGGCATAAAACACGTTCAACAGCACTATAAAAGGGAAGTTTAATGCTTCCGAGCATGCGTCGATTGTTTCCGAGCATGCGTCGGAATTTTGCGCGTCGGAATTGCATACACACGATCGGAAAATCCGATAGAAAGGTTTTCCGTCTGAAAAATTGAGAACAGGTTCTCAATCCAAAGTCCGTCGGAAATTCCGACAGAAAAAGATCGATGGGCATACACACGGTCAGAAAATCCGTTGAAAAGCTCCCATCGGACTGTTTCCATCGGAAATTCCGACCGTGTGTACGTGGCATAAGACCATTTTCTGTATGATGTTCACAGTCTCTGACCATCTCCTGTACCATGTCCACAGTCATTGACCATCTGCTGTACCATGTCCACAGTTTCTGATCATCTGCTGTACCATGTCCACAGTCTCTGATAATCCCCTGAAAAGGCCCACAGTCTCTGACCATCCACTGTAGCATTTCCAGTCTCTACCCATCTCCCGTACCATGTCCACAGTCTCTGACCGACTCCTGTATCATGTCCACAGTCTAAGATCTTCTCCTGTACCATGTCCACAGCAGTGGCGGCCTGTCCATTCATGTGTCTGGCCCCTTTCATGACAGCGGGCATTTGATATTAGCACGTCGCTCCTCCCGCTGGTGTCTACCAGCACGGGCGTGTGTGTTGCAGCCGGCCAGCCGGCCGCAAAAAGAAAAAAAAATGTTTTACTTTCATTTTGATTTTAAATTCATGTTGCTGTTTTATACGCTTTTCAGCGTTTTATACAATAAATACCCTACGGGTTTTATCTATGTTTGTTCCATCTCTCTTCTTTTTGAGCGAATCTGTGCCATCAATCCTGTTCACAGCTTAATTTGCTGCCAGTGGAGGAACATATTTATACAATCCAGACCGGGGAGCCATCCCAGTGAGGTGATGACGAGACCGTTCGGTAAAATCTCCTGAGGAAAGGGCCCTGGCTGGGCAATAGCCACAAGCGATAAAGTACTACAAGCTTGTAAGCGCACACTTCACTCGGTGGTGGGATATATTCAGTAAAGTCACTGCAACTGTGCAAAATACTTCAAGCTGTCACTCAACTATTTGCAGTTTTGGACAACGTTTTAAAGCACTGATTTTTATATCAAAGGAACATTATCCTTGTTTCTTTCCACAGGATTATTCTTTTTTTCTTTTTACAGGCACTTGTCCAATTTACAGGACATTTGATTGACAGAATAAGACCGTCCCCTGTTCTATGTCCACAGGCTGAGACCATCCTCTGTACCATGTCCATAGTCTAATGCCCCGTACACACGGTTGGAAATTCCAACCACAAAATCCATCAGACTTTTTCCGACAGTTTTGTCCGACACTGGTGTTGCATACACACGGTCTGACAAAGTTGTCGGAAAATCCGATCATTCTGAATGTGGTGACGTTCGTTGCGTACGACGGAACTATGTAGAGGCTAGTAGCCAATAGGTTTGGTCTCGTAATTTGATCTGAGCATGCGTGGCACTTTGTCCGTCGGAATTCTCTACACACGATCGGAAAAAGTCAGATCGGATTTTGTTGTCGGAAAATTTGAGAGCAGGATCAGGTACAGGGGATGGTCTTAGACTGTGGACATGGTACAGTGGATGGTCTTAGACTGTGGACATGGTACAGTGGATGGTCTTAGACTGTGGACATGGTACAGGGGATGGTCTAATGCCCCGTACACACGGTCGGAAATTCAGACGGAAAAAGTCCAATGGAGCCCACACACGGCCGGATTTTCGATCAGACATTTTCCGTCGGAATTTCCGACCGTGTGTACGGGGCATTAGACCATCCCCTGTACCATGTCCACAGTCTAAGACCATCCCCTGTACCATGTCCACAGACTAAGACCATCCCCCGTACCATGTCCACAGTCTAAGACCATCCCCTGTACCATGTCCACAGTCTAAGACCATCCCCTGTACCATGTCCACAGTCTAAAACCATCCCCTGTACCATGTCCACAGACTAGGACCATCCCCTGTACCATGTCCACAGTCTAAGACCATCCCCTGTACCATGTCCACAGTCTAAGACCATCCCCTGTACCATGTCCACAGTCTAAGACCATCCCCTGTACCATGTCCACAGTCTAAGACCATCCCCTGTACCATGTCCACAGTCTAAAACCATCCCCTGTACCATGTCCACAGTCTAAGACCATCCCCTGTACCATGTCCACAGTCTAAGACCATCCCCTTTACCATGTCCACAGTCTCTGATCATCCACTATAGCATTTCCACAGTCTCTGATCATCCACTATAGCATTTCCACAGTCTCTGATCCTTCCTTGTAGCATGCTCATAGTCTTGGACAGTCCACTCTAGCATAACATATACTCAACATTTTTGTTAAGAGTTGCAAAAAATGAGATGTATAAAATTGCTCTTTTAATGCATAGATGTGAGCAGCAGAATAAAATACAGTTTACTCCATTATACAGAGACAATTTAAACCAATATCAGTCCTTTCTCAAGAAGTTGCCTGCCCTGAGAAAGGACCTATGCTGGTCCTACTCTTCTACTGACATATTCACATGGAAAGTGATATTTCTTTATTCGGATTTCGTAGTCCCACCGTGCAGGTTACTAATGGTGATTGAATTTTTTTTAAATGTCCAAAACTCATTTTCAGAGGGCTTTATACAGATTGTTAACCACTTCAGCCCCGGACCAATTGGCAGCCAAAGGACCAGGCCCCTTTTTGCGATTCGGCACTGCGTCGCTTTAACTCACAATTCCGCGGTCGTGCGACGTGGCTCCCAAACGAAATTGGTGTCCTTTTTTTCCCACAAATAGAGCTTTCTTTTGGTGGTATTTGATCGCCCCTGCGGTTTTTATTTTTTGCGCTATAAACAAAACTAGAGACTTTTTTCTATAATAAATATCCCCCAAAAATATATAAAAAAAAAACTTTTTTTTTCCCTCAGTTTAGGCCGATACGTATTCTTCTACATATTTTTGGTAAAAAAAAAAATGATTGATTGGTTTGCGCAAAAGTTATAGCGTTTACAAAATAGGGGATAGTTTTATAGCATTTTTATTAATATTTTTTTTTTTTACTAGTAATGGCGGCGATCAGCGATTTTTTTATTGTGACTGCGACATTATTGACACATTTTTGGGACCATTGTCATTTATACAGAAATCAGTGCTATTTAAATAGCACTGATTCCTATGTAAATGACAGTGGCAGTTACGGAGTTAACCACTAGGGGGCGGGGAGGAGTTAGTGTGACGTGTTGTGTGTTTTTTACAGTAGGGGGCGTGGCTGACGTCTGACGTCACTGATCGGCTTTCCCGATGACAGGGAACAGCCGATCAGTGACAGGCAGTGTAGGAAGCGCGGGAGAGGTTTGTTTACACCTCTCCCCGTTCTTCAGCTCTGTGACCCGATTGCGGGACACCAGCGGCGAACGGGTCTGCTGGTCCTACGGCCGTGGTCACGGAGCTCCTGACCGGGCGCGCACGCGACCCCACGGCTAGGCAATTAAAGGGGCCGTACCCGTACGTCCTTTTGCCTAGCCGTGCCCTTCTGAGGACGTAAATATACAGTGGGCGGTCGGGAAGCGGTTAATGTCAGTGGTTCTTTCACTTTGAGTATTATTTTTATTTCGGTTCAAATATCTTCTAATACTCAGGTGTTGCTACCCTGTTCAGTATCAGCTTCACCCCGGTCACTAATTGCACTTGTTTCCTGCAGGTTCTGGGGGAAGGGTAAGCCCAATAATTCATCTGTGGCGGGTTTTCCAGGAGGACAAGACTGCGTACAGTTTAGCAATGAAAATGGTTGGAATGACAGACAGTGTGCCATGAAGTACAAGTACATCTGTGAGAAGGAGATACCCTGAACCGTGCCACTGAACCTCAAAAATACCTCCAATCTCCATCTGCTCATCTCTTCTCCTGCTTCCTAATGCAGGAATATAGAATATACTAAAACCAAGAGAAATTTGTAGACATCCATTCTTTCAAGCCTAATGCGGGCTCCCATCCTTGGACTCTGTTCCCGCATAAAAATTCAGTGCGCATAGTATCAACTGGTCAAAAAAACATAGAAACAGAGACTAGACATGTGCACAACAAAAAAATTTGTTTATTTTCGTTTTCGTTTCCGTTGATTCGTAACGATTCGTAATTTCGTAAGACGTCGGTGTTCGTATTCGTAACGATTCGTATTTTCGTAAGAGTTATTTTTTCGTTGATTCGTTTTTCCGTTAGTTTAATTTTCGTTTATTCGAAATTCGGACGCATTCGCATTTTCGTAGATTTAGTTACATTCGTACTTTCGTTAGATTGATTTATTCGTACTTTCGTAACATTGTTTTCGTAGATTCGTAATCGGAGCATAATTCATAATTTTATGTAATGTGTATGCTATTATTACATTTTAAGAGACACGGAAAATTACGAATCGAAAAAAAAAAAGTTACGAATGTACGAATTTTTTCGTTCAATCCATTCGAGGCACGTTAAGCAGCGCCATTGTAAGAGACACGGAAAATTACGAATCGAAAAAAAAAAAGTTATGAATGTACAAATTTTTTCGTTTAATCCATTTGAAGCACGTTAAGCAACGCCATTGTAAGAGACACGGAAAATTGCGAATCGAAAAAAAAAAAAAGTTACGAATGTACGAATTTTTTCGTTCAATCCATTCGAAGCACGTTAAGCAGCGCCATTGTAAGAGACACGGAAAATTGCGAATCGAAAATAAAAGTTACGAATGTACGAATTTTTTCGTTCAATCCATTCGAGGCACGTTAAGCAGCGCCATTGTAAGAGACACGGAAAATTACGAATCGAAAAAAAAAAAAAAGTTACGAATGTACGAATTTTTTCGTTCAATCCATTCGAAGCACGTTAAGCAGCGCCATTGTAAGAGACACGGAAAATTACGAATCGAAAAAAAAAAAAGTTACGAATGTACAAATTTTTTCGTTCAATCCATTTGAGGCACGTTAAGCAGCGCCATTGTAAGGGACACGGAAAATTACCAATTCAAAAAAAAAAAAAAAGTTACGAATGTATGAATTTTTTCGTTCATTTTGATTTTCGTTGTTCCTGTTTTCGTTTTTCGGATTTTCTTCTTTCGTAGTTTCGTTGTTTCTAATTTGGTTATTTCGGATTTTTGTTGTTTTCGTATTCGTTCGATTCAAACGATTCGTTAAAATTGTTAGCGAATTGTTCGTTCATTCGTACGATAACGAATGAACGAATATAACGAAAAAAAACGAAAAACGAAAAAAAAACTAAACAAATTGCACATGTCTAACAGAGACTGTTATAACATCAGACATCATACACAATCCGTATATCTCTACATGTTTCACGGCGCTCAGCTGCTTCATCAGGAAGTATGAGGGCTTACAATGTCTAAAAATTGAGAAAAAAACAACACTGTCATGCAAAATATGTCACAGAAATATACAAGAAATGCAATCAATAATCATCTTTCCCCATAAATAGGATCGGGAAATTTACCCCGGGCTGAGAGGCCCAGCTAGGAACATCAACTAAAGGGCCAAAGGTTCCCACCAAAGGTCATAGGAGAGTTAAAGATAGACATGTGCAATTTGTTTAGTTTCTAATTTGTTTTTTAAAGAATTTTGACAAATTCGTTAATTACAAATTTCCGAATTTGCGAATTTTGCATTTTCGAATTTCCGAAATTTCGAATTTCTGAAATTTCGAATTTCTGAAATTTCGAATTTCTGAAATTTCGAATTTCCGAAATTTTCGAATTTTCAGATTTTCGAATTATCGAATTTCCGAATTTTCAAATTTTCAAATTTTTGGATTTCCGAATTTTCAGATTTCCGAATTTCGTATTTTCATATTTCCTAATTTTGGGATTTCCGAATTTGTGATTTTCGGATTTCCTAATTTTCGAAATTCCGAATTTCGGAATTTTGGATTTTCGGATTTTCGGAATTCGGAAATTCATAAATTTGAAAAATCGAAAATCTGAAAAAAAGAAAGAAAATCTGTTAAAAACGAATTAATAACTAACTATTAAATTATAGGTATTGGAATTCCCTTTCAAATTTGTCTGTTAGTGAACGTAACGAGTACGAATTTATCCGAAGTTACAAATTATCTGCAATAACGAATGCTGCATCTAACCAAATGGAAAGGAACAAATTAATAATAATAAATAACAATAATAATAATAATAAAACCTTTTTATTATTATTAATTATTTATTATTAATTTGTTCTGTTCCATTTGTTTAGATGCGGCATTCGTTATTTCAGATAATTCGTATCTTCGGATAAATTCATACTCGTTAATTTAATAGTTAGTTATTAATTAAACTGATTTTCTTTCTTTTTTCAGATTTTCAAATTTTGGGATTTTCAAATCTTTGAATTCCCGAATTCTGAAAATCCGAAAGTCCGAAAAACCGAAAATCCAAAATTCGGAAATTCGATAATTCGGAAATCAGAAAATTCAAAATTCGAAAAATCTGAAATTCGGAAATCAGAAAATTCAAAATTCGGTAATTCGGTAATTCGGAAATTCGGTAATTCGGTAATTCGAAAATTCAATAATTCGAAATTCGGAAATCCGAAAATTCGAAATTCGGAAATCCAAAAATTTGAAATTCAGAAATCCGAAAATTCTAAATTCTAAATTTGGAAATTCTAAATTCGGTAATTCGAAAATTCGAAAATTCGGAAATTCGAAAATTCGAAATTCGGAAAATCCGAAAATTCGAAATTCGGAAATCCAAAAATTAGAAATTTGGAAATCCGAAAATTCAAAATTCAAAATTCGGAAATTTGAAAATTCGAAATTCGGTAATTCGAAAATTCGAAAATTCGAAATTCGAAAATTCGAAATTCGAAAATTCGAAATTCGAAAATTCGAAATTCGAAATACGAAAATTCGAAATTCGGAAATCCGAAAATTCAAAATTCAAAATTCGGAAATTCAAAAATTCGAAATTCGGAAATCCGAAAATTCAAAATTCGAAATTCGAAAATTCGAAATTCGGTAATTCGGTAATTCGAAAATCCGAAAATTCGAAATTCGGAAATCCGAAAATTCGAAATTCGGAAATCCGAAAATTCGAAATTCAAAATTCGGAAATTCGAAAATTCGAAATTCGGTAATTCGAAAATTCGGTAATTCGAAATTTGGAAATTCGAAAATTCGAAATTCGGAAATCCGAAAAATTCTAAATTCGGTAATTCGAAAATTCGGAAATTTGGAAATTAAAAATACGAAATTCGGAAATTCAGAAATCCGAAAATGCGAAATTCGGAAATTCGAAAAATAGAAATGTGAAAATTCCCGAAATTTCCGAATTCCGAATTTGCGAATTTCCGAATCTTCGATTTTCCGAATTTCCGAAAAAAGCAAAAAAACGAATGAAATGAAAACGAAAATGAACGAGTTTTTTTTGTCAGTGCACATGTCTAGTTAAAGACAGAACATAAAAAACTACAAACCAAAAATAGATAAAGTATAGTCACTAATAAATCTACATGAACCTACACTACATTAATTCAGGTATGAGAGTGGTTAGCAACAAAAAAGCCCGCCAAAAAGGAGAATCTCCGAGGTTTATAGGTCGACCCTTAGTGGCAGGGACATTGTACAGCCAGAGATAATTAAACTCATATTCCCAAATACAGATGAGATCAACCAGGTCTGTAGTTTTTTTTTGTATGTGAATGATAGAAACATATTCAAGCCCACAAGATGGAGATCTGCTAAAAAAATTTTTACAAAATAATAATAATTGACAACAATAAGGAGTAGTCCTGGTTGCAACTGCTGGAGGTAGTTGGCGAACCCTTATCTGGCACATTGGCCACATTGACTGGTAGGTGACTGGTGGCGATTTTGCTTTGCAACTGGTTATGGGCAGCCCTGATACTATATGCTTATCTTTTCAGTGCACTTGGTGTCTTGCTGCTCTTGGAGGGGGTATGAGTATAATACTTAGCTTGTATAGATATAGATACTGATATGCTTTATTACCAAAAGTATTGGGACACCTGCCTTTACATGCACATGAACTTTAATGCCATCCCAGTCTTAGTCCGTAGGGTTCAATATTGAGTTGGCCCACCCTTTGCAGCTATAACAGCTTCAACTCTTCTGGGAAGGCTGTCCACAAGGTTTAGGAGTGTGTCTATGGGAATGTTTGACCATTCTTCCAGAAGAGCATTTGTGAGGTCAGGCACTGATGTGGAAGAGAAGGCCTGGCTCACAGTCTCCGCACGAATTCATCCCAAAGGTGTTCTATTATTTTGAGGTCAGGACTCTGTGCAGGCCAGTCAAGTTCCTCCACCCTAAACTCGTTCATCCATGTATTTATGGACATTGCTTTGTGCACTGGTCATAAAACATTTCTTAGAGGGGGGATTATGGTGTGGGGTTGTTTTTCAGGGGTTGGGCTTGGCCCCTTAGTTCCAGTGAAGGGAACTCTTTGGGGTTGGCCCTTCCTCTTCCAGCATGACTGTGCACCAAATGCACAAAGCAAAGTCCATAAAGACATGGATGAGCGGGTTTGGGGTGGAGGAAGTTGACTGACCTGCACAGAGTCCTGATCTCAAACCAATAGAACACCTTTGGGATGAATTAGAGCGGAGACTGCGAGCCAGGCCTTTTTGTCCAACATCAGTGCCTGACCTCGCAAATGTGCTTCTGGAAGAATGGTCAAACATTCCCAAATGTTGAACCCTGGAGTTTAGGCAGGGTTGCTTCTCAAAATGTACTTGCCAGGAGTAGTTATCCTGGCTGGTTGTTAGAGATTCATTGATTTCTCCCTAAGTTTAGCCTTGTTGCACTTTTCTCTTCTACCGCTAGGTGGCCGGGTACTTGGTGGTACTAGAGATTGGGGATGAGCTTCGAGTTCGAGTCGAACTCATGTTTGACTCGAACATTGCCTGTTCGCCTGTTCACCAAACAGCGAACAATTTGGGGTGTTCGCGGCAAATTCGAAAAGCCGCGGAACACCCTGTAAAAGTCTATGGGAGAAATCTAAAGTGCTAATTTTAAAAAGCCTATATGCAAGTTATTGTCATAAAAAGTGTTAGGGGACCCGGTCCTGCCCCAGGGGACATGTATCAATGCCAAAAAAAGTTTTAAAAAAATGCCGTTTTTTCAGGAGCAGTGATTTTAATAATGTTTAAAGTGAAACAATAAAAGTGTAATATTCCTTTAAATTTCGTACCTGGGGGGTGTGTATAGTATGCCTGTAAAGGGGCGCATGTTTCCCGTGCTTAGAACTGTCCCTGCACAAAGTGTAATTTTTGCAGGAAAAAAAGCATTTAAAAGCACTCTCAGTTATAATGAATTGTCGGCTCCCGTAATACAGTCATTGAACAGTCATTGATTAAAAAAAATAAAAAAATGGCATGGGGTCCCCCTCAAAATCCATACCAGACCCTTATGCGAGCATGCAACCTGACAGGCCACAGGAAAAGAGGGGGGACGAGAGAGCGCCCCCCCCCCCCTCCTGAACCGTACCATGCCACATGCCCTCAACATTGGGAGGATGCTTTGGGGGTCTGTGACCCCTCAAAGCACCATGTCCCCATGTTGATGAGGACAAGGGCCTCATCCCCACAACCCTGGCCTGTGGTTGTGGGGGTCTGCGGGTGGAGGGCTTAATAGAATCTGGAACCCCCCTTTAACAAGGGGACCCCCAGATCCCGCCCCCCCTGTTTTAAATGGTAAGGGGGTACAAAAGTACCCCTACCATTTCACAAAGAAAGTGTAAAAAATAGGTAAAAAACACACAGACACCGTTGGGAAAAGTTAAAAAAAAAAAAAATATTCCAGTGGTGGTAATCCACTCTTGGTATCCAGCGATGGGTGACCTCTTCTCCGGGGTCCAGCGATGACTGATCTCTTCCAACAATGTCCAGCGCAGCGCATCCTGTCTCCGCAGAGACACTGCGGGAATCCCTTCTTAGCTGAGCAGGACCGGGCCACCCGTCACCTGACCCCGCCCCCCTCTGATGCAATGCAAGGGGGAAGCCGGGCTTCCCCAGTGACTTACGGGTGACCCCGCCCCCCTCTGATGTAACGGAAACCTGCGTTACATCACTGGGAAAGCCCAGCTTTTCCCTTGCGTCAGAGGGGGGTTACCCTTACATCACTGGGGAAGCCTGGGTTTCCCCTGGGTTTCTCCATGGAGACACAGCTGAGGAGGACCGGGACACCCGTCACCTGACCCCGCCCCCCTCTGACGCAAGGGATAAAGCTGGGCTTCCCCAGTGATGTACGGGTGACCGCGCCCCCCTCTGATGTAACGCAGGTTTCTGTTACATCAGAGGGGGCAGGGTCACCCATACGTCACTGGGGAAGCCCGGCTTCCCCCTTGCGTTGTGTCAGAGGGGGGCGGGGTCAGGTGATGGGTGGCCCGGTCCTCCTCAGCTAAGACAGTATTCCCGCAGTGTCTCCATGGAAACTGGATGCGCTGCGCTGGACGTCATCAGAAGAGATCAGCCATCGCTGAACCCCGGAGAAAAGATCAGCCATTGCTGGATAGCAAGAGTGGATTACCACCGCTGGAATCTTTTTTTTTTTTTTTTTTATTTTTAATAAAGGACTTTTCCCAATGGTGTCTGTGTGTTTTTTTAACAATTTTTTTACACTTTCTTTGTGAAATGGTAGGGGTACTTTTGTGCCCCCTTACCATTTCAAACAGGGGGGGGGGGGCGGGATCTGGGGTCTTTGTTAAAGGGGGCTTCCAGATTCTGATAAGCCCCCCGCCCGCAGACCCACACAACCACCGGGCAAGGGTTGTGGGGATGAGGCCCTTGTCCTCATCAACATGGGGACATGATGCTTTGAGGGGTCACAGACCCCCAAAGCATCCTCCCAATGTTGAGGGCAAGTGGCCTGGTACGGTTCAGGAGGGGGGGCTCTCTCCTCCCCCCTCTTTTCCTGCGGCCTGCCAGGTTGCATGCTTGGATAAGGGTCTGGTATGGATATTTAGGGGGAACCCCACGTAATTTTTTTTAAAATTTGACCCAGGGTTCCACTTAATATCCATACCAGACCTGAAGGGCCTGGTAATTGAATTTGGAGGGGAACCCCACGCATATTTTTTTTATTTTTTATCAATGACTGTTCTCTGTATTATGGGAGCCGACAATTCATTATAGCCGCGAGTGCTTTTAAATGACTTTTTTTCCTGCAAAAATGACACTTTGTGCAGGGACAGTTCTAAGCACGGGAAACATGCGCCCCTTTACAGGCATACTATACACACCCCCCAAGTACGAAATTTAAAGGAATATTACACTTTTATTGTTTCACTTTAAGCATTATTAAAATCACTGCTCCTCAAAAACGGCCGTTTTTAAAAAGTTTTTTTTGCATTGATACATGTCCCATGGGGCAGGACCCGGGCCCCCAAACACTTTTTATGACAATAACTTGCAAATAAGCCTTTAAAATTAGCACTTTAGATTTTGAACTCTTGAGTCCCATAGACTTTAATAGGGTTCTAAAGTTCACACGAACTTTAGGTCTGTTCGCAGGTTCTGGTGCGAACCGAACAGGGGGGTGTTCGGCTCATGAGAAGGGCAACACAAGGTCAGATTATGGGTATGTGGGGTATCTCAGCCAATGGGCAGGGGTTTTCTTGGATCCCTTGACCTGCTGGGAGAGCCTATATATTCGGGTGGAGTCAGGGGATCCATGTTCTGTGCCACCTGAAAGGCTGTCTAGGTGGACATGTGTTGTACTTCCTGGGCTGCTAGACCGGAGATTGGGCCTATCCCGGGCACATCTGGCTGCTAGGCTGTCTGAGGGCCTATCCAGAAGCAAGAGAGCAGCGTAGGGTTGGGATTGCGGCTTGCAGTCCAACCAAAAGTGACGGTTCTGCCAGCCAGAGAACCTGTCATGGTCGGAGGTAGAGGGGAAGCTGTCGCCCCTTAGTTACCAAGCACCTTCTTACCAGGGACCACAGTGAGTAACTGAAGCAAGTACCGGAGCAGAATTTTGACCAAACGTGGACCGTGAAGAATCTGGAAACTTCAGTGGGTATCAAGCCAGGGACCCAGTGGAGATGATGCTTGCAGAGCAGCCTTGTGTGTCATGCCTGGGACCGAGCAGGCCAGTGGTGTGAAGCTTGAGAGGTATCTTGAGTGCCAAGCTAGGGACCCAGCAGAGAGGCGGGAGTGACGCTTGAGGAAGATACCACAGTGAAGATTGAAGGAGCTCAAGGGATTCAGTGGCAGTGAATCATTGGGTCTAGTGAGATACCGGGAGCTCGTGGCAGCTTTCCCCTGCTCACCCCCCCCCTTTCTCCTGCCAGGGAGAAGAGAAGGCGGCTCTTACCCCCCCAGCTTCCTGCCCACTCCGTTCCTTCCCTATTGGCCATAACTAAGGGCCAATCAAAGGAGACTAGGAGAGGAGAGCATCATGGGACATGTAGTTCCAAAGATTGGCGGCCCCATTTTCCACAGGGAGGGGGCTACAGCTCGATCAAGAGAGAGATTGACAGACTGCAGCCTGGAAAAAAGCTGAGGGAGAGAGTGCTACAGGACAAAGAACGAGGAGTGTGCTGGGGGGAAGCCAGAGAGAGAGCCACGCTGCCCAGCGCCACCAGAGAGAGAGCCATGCTGCCCTGCGCCACCAGAGAGGGAAAAACTTAGCCACTACCAGTGCACAGTAATGCTACACTACTGACCAGAGTCGCCCCGGGGGAACCCAGAGTTAGCAATCTTCCAGCCGGAGGGCTCACTGCTGTAGTTTCTCTGGGTCTGGTAAGAGGGCCTGTTGGCCATTATCCATTACTTATCCTAGGGACAGTACTACGTCTGCAGCCTCTGACCATGATAATGTGATAATGACATTGTCAAAAAGGGGCGGTGCATGGATTACCCTAAAATGATGCCCCTCCCTGAAAAAAGTTCTGCGGACGCCCATGCCTGCACGTGTGGATGTGGCGTCTTGCTGCATGCCTGTTGAGGTCTCGGAGTCTGCCAATTGAACTTGTAACTACCAAAGGGTGTCCTGGCCCTGGCCCCCTCTCCCCCCAAAAGTTTGTTAAGAGAAATAAAAGTCTCTTTTGCATTCAAGAAGTGTCTGGTGCCCAACTGCCCAATAACTTTGACCACCTTGCACCCACTGTGCCTTACAACCCACAATATACAGAAGGATGTTGGCTGTCTCTGGCCCTGGAGGTTCTCATTGGACTGAGGGAGGCCTGGGACCTTGCTACACATAGACACACTCCTAAACCTTGTGGACAGCCTTCCTAGAAGATTTGAAGCTGTTATAGCTGCAAAGGGTGGGCCAACTCAATATTGAATCCTACGGACTAAAGCCCCATACACACGGTCGGATCTTCCGATGGATTCTGTCCTATCGGACAATGTTGTCGGAAATTCCGACCGTGTGTAGGCACCATCGGACAGTTTCCATCGGATTGTCCGACGGAACAAGTCCTATCTCCTGCTCTATAAATATTCCGACAACAAAGTCCGATCATACCAATTCCGATCGTGTGTAGCGTAGTCCGACGGACAAAGTGCCACGCATGCTCAGATCACATTACAAGACCAAAGCTATTGGCTACTAGCCTCTACGTAGTCCCGTCGTAGGCAACAAACGTCACCACGTTCAGAATGATCGGATTTTCCGACAACTTTGTCCGACCGTGTGTATGCAACACCAGTGTCGGACTAAATCCGTCGGACCAAATCCGATGGATTTGGTGGTCGGATTTTCGGACCGTGTGTATGGGGCTTAAGACTGGGATGCCATTACTGTTCATGTGCGTGTAAAGGCAGGTGTCCCAATACTTTTGGTAATAAAGTGTATATTTTATCAGTGATTATTGGATGTCTCCCTACTATACAGTACCATTGGTGGATTATCAGTTTGGACAATATTGACCCAACCTCTTAATATTACGGGAACATCTATTATAATGGAGCTTGACCAGTGCACTGGAGCTCCTTATTGCTGCTCATTATAATTTTTTAAAAGATCTCCATCTTGTGGCCTTGAATATGTTTCCAACACTCACATACAAAAAACTACTGACCTGGTTGACCTCATTTGTGTTTGCAAATTTGAGTTGTATTATCTCTGGCTGTACAACACATAGGTTGGACTTGATGGACTTGTGTCTTTTTTTGACCTCACCTACTATGTAATGTCCCTGTTACTAAGGGTTCACCTATAAAACTTGGAAAACCTTATCTTTGGTGGGTTTATTTTGTTACTGACCTCTTTCATACCTAAATGAATGTTGTGTAGGTCTATTAGTGACTATACTGTACTGTATCTATTTTTGGTGTGTAGTTTTTAGTCTTTTATGGTCTGCCTTTACCTCTCCCATGACCTCCGGTGGGAGGGAACGGCACTTTGGTTAATAGCCACCCCTCGGCCCGAGGTAAGTTTTCCTGATCATATTTATGGGTCAAGATGATTATTGTTTGCATTCCTTGTATATTTCTGTGATATATTTTGTATTACAGTGTTGTTTTTTGTACATTTCTAGGCATTGTAATGCCCCGTACACCCGATCGGACTTTCCAACAACAAAACCGTGGATTTTTGTTCGAAGGGTATTGGCTCCAACTTGTCTTGCATACACACGGTCACACAAATGTTGGCCAACAATTATGAACGTAGTGAAGTACAAGGCGTATGTGATATCTCCATTACGAATGCTAGTTTTACAAGACCGAGCGCTTCCGGCTCGTCCTTGATTCCGAACATGCATGGACTTTTGTGCAACGGACTTGTCTACACACAATCGGAAAGTCCGACAACAAATATTTGTTGGCGGAAAATTTGAGAACATGCTAGCCAACATTTGTTGGTGGAAAGTCCGCCAACAAATGTTTGATGGAGCATACACACGGTCGGACTTACCGCCAGCAAGCTCACATCCAACATTTCCCTCGGAAAGTCCGATCGTGTGTACGCGGCATAAGCCTTCATATCTCCTGATGAAGCGGCTGAGCGCCGTAAAACATGTAGAGATACACCGGTTGTGGAACTGTTCCCCACACACCTGACAGTCTGATGTTATAACAGTCTCTATTTTGATATTTTGTATAGCAGTTGATACTATACGTACTGAATTTTGATGTGGGAGCAGAGTCCGAAGGGGGAACTCATATTAGGCTTGCAGGATATTTGTTTTTAATGATGCATTTGCAATAAAATACATTTTTAAATATTGTCAGTTCGGTTGTATTATGAAGTCTCTGGGGGTACCAAGAAAGTCCACTTCCTCATTTATGGATGAGCAAAAATGAACCAAAATTAGCCAGTTCGAGCATGTTTTGGTTTTACTCAATTGACGCGTGTGTTTTTCCATCCATGACAGCCAGGGGGCACTAGAGCAATGTCTTTGTTCACACGTATCATTTGTAGGTGAATTTTACGTTGTTTCAGTTGGTGAATTTCTGCATTCCCAAAAAAATTCCCCAAAAATTCTGTTTCGCTGCTTAGCAAGTAAAGAAGCTAGTTTGTATACTCTGTACAGAAAACATGATGCTCTTCTTTGTGCCAGTGTAATTTTGTTTTTCTCATTCCAATAGTTTTTATTGAAAAAATGTTTCAGTTTTACCTTGTTATGTACTCATCTTGTTCATAAATCAGCTTTATTGCTATTTGAATATTATACCCCCATCCTTCTATGTACTCAATTTGTCAATCTTTGTTATATTTAAAAAAGAATAAACTAATTTGACGAGAATTTTTTTTTTTTTTTTTAACATTACAGAGGAAATGGCAATCTGTTGTATATATGAGAGTTATGTGCAATTGTTACATTACACAAGTGTACATTGAATTGAGCAGCAGTAAAGAATAATTAAGAATATATATCTACCGAATCCTTGTACTGTTTAGTGTGCATACACATTACACTTTGAGATTGTATTTCCTAATTTTCTTTGTTTCCTGTACTCCTTTCAACTTGAAAAAAAACTAATTTAAGTTAAAAAAAAAAAAAAGAAAAAAAGAAAAAGTGGAACTTCCGCTTGTTCATCTCCCTCCACCCTCTGGTTCCATATTTGCACCTTTTAGTGGGGAGGGTGGATAGGGGACCTGTTTTTGACATATCCCCCTCCCCACTTCTGGAAGACGGGGCTGCGGCGCTGTCTCTCGGAAGTTCGGCCCCCTTCTTGCTATGGGGGGCACCCAAACCCAAGCCGAGCCACAGTTCCTTGTGTCTCACTCACTTTAATTGACAGCAGCGGGAGCCAATGGCGGCATGCTGCTGTCTCTGCCAATGAGGAGGGGAGTCCTGGATAGTCGAGTCTCTCGTGCAACATCACTGGATCTAGATGGGGCTCAGGTAATTAGGACGGCTGTAGGGGGGGGATACTGCACACAGAAGTTTTTTTTTTTATCTTAATGCATACAGTAGAATGCATTAAGATAAAAAAAAAACCTTCTGACTTCACAACCATTGTACTATTACAGTTTGATGCATTAAACTCTATGTGTTTTGGGGGTTCCCTAGTCGCCACAGTAACATGTGGGTGATGACTAGACATGTGCAATTCGTTTCGTTTTTTTTTTCGTTTTCCTTTTTTTTTTCGTTATTTTCGTTCATTCGTTATCGTACGAATGAACGAACGATTCGCTAAAAATTTTAATGAATCGTTCGAATCGAACGAATCCGAAAATCCGAAAAAACTAATTAGAAACAACGAATCTACGAAAGAAGAAAATCCGAAAAACGAAAACAGGAACAACGAAAATCAAAATGAACGAAAAAATTCGTACATTCGTAACTTTTTTTTTAGTTGAATTGGTAATTTTCCGTGTCCCTTACAATGGTGCTGCTTAACGTGCCTCGAATGGATTGAACGAAAAAATTCGTACATTCGTAATTTTTTTTTTTTTTTTTTTTCGATTCGTAATTTTCGGTGTCTCTTACAATGGCGCTGCTTAACGTGCTTCGAATGGATTGAACGAAAAAATTCGTACATTCTAAACATTTTTTTTCGATTCGTAATTTTCCGTGTCTCTTAAAATGTAATAATAGCACACACATTACATAAAATTATGAATTATGCTCCGATTACGAATCTACGAAAAACAATGTTACGAAAGTACGAATAAATCAATGTAACGAAAGTACGAATGTAACTAAATCTACGAAAATACGAATGCGTCCGAATTTCGAATAAACGAAAATTAAACTAACAGAAAAACGAATCAACGAAAAAATAACTCTTACGAAAATACGAATCGTTAGGAATACGAACACCGACGACTTACGAATTTACGAATCGTTACGAATACGAACACCGACGACTTACGAATTTACGAATTGTTACGAATACGAACACCGACGACTTACGAATTTACAAATCGTTACGAATACGAACACCGACGACTTACGAATTTACGAATCGTTACGAATCAACGGAAACAAAAAAAACGAAACGAAAATAAACACATTTTTTTGTTGTGCACAGGTCGAGCCAGAACCACCTCTGGAGGGAGTCTATTCCACATTTTAACAGCTCTTACTGTGAAGAAACCTTTCCGTATTTCGGACACTTTTTTGAATTTTTTTTAGGACCATTGAAATTCATACAGCGATCAGATCTATAACATTGCACTGATTACTGTGTAAATGTCACTAGCAGGGAAGGGGTTAACAGTAGGGGGGCGATCAAGGTGTTAAATGTGTTCCCTAGGTGTGTTTCTAGCTGTGGGGGGGGGATGGGACTGACTAGAGGAGGAGACAGATCGTTGTTCCTGTTTAGTAGGAACAGACAATCTGTCTCTCCTCCCCTGTCAAAACAGGGATTTGTGTGTTTACACAAGATTTGCCGCACTGAGATGAACAAAAGATTGAAGCAAAGGTGAAAACAGTATTTTATGGGAAAAACACGATTGTTTATAAAAACACACTGCGAACAAATTTGACTTCATCCAGTTATTTTTTGATATGCATTACTTTAATGGAGAGAAGGGTATAGCTGCGTTGTGGAAAATTGTATTAATTTATGTTGTCAGATGCCCCCCAGTGTCGGTTTTGCTGTAATGCGCTCATGTGAGCGTATTCGCACGTACAGACGTTGGTGGAAGACCAGTGGCTGCGGAAACCTTCCCTTGGACACGGCGGATCTGTTTGCTCCTCTCAGGGTGTTTATTTATGCCTCACCAGGGAACTGGCCACTCCATGGCGACCGCATTTAAACTCCTAAGTGAGCAGATCGGTGTATTTGGGAACCTTAGTTTAACTATACAGAATATTATGGCCCACTGGGCCATAGTTTGGTATGGTTTGCATCACCGGTAGCAGTGGGATTGTGCACATGGCTGTGTTTAAAGCCAGGTGCTTGCCACATGGTTTCACACACAGCCATCTGCACAAGTCACTACTGTATTTCTGTTTGAATGTATACATGTCTGTGATTGGTTCTTTTGAAGGAAAACAAATGTCTGATTGGCTGTCTGTATTGTTATTCTGTGTCATGTCCTTATATGGTCATTCACATCCTGTGTTGCTGATGTGAGGTCACAACCTTTGTAGGAGGGGTTTAGCTGTTGGAGGCAAACCCTCCAGGGTGTGGCTTCCAGTTGATCATTGTATTGTATTGTCATGTCCTTATATGGTCATTCACATCCTGTGTTGCTCATATGAGGTCACAACCTTTGTAGGAGGGGTTTAGCTGTTGGAGGCAAACCCTTGAGGGTGTGGTTTCGAATTGATATGGAAATAAAGGAGTCTGCTCTGCTCAGGGACAGGCAGACTTGCTGCCCTTTGCTGAGAGGTGGATGCTGACAGAGTGGAAACCGTATGAATACTTGTGATGGCTCTTTTAACCACATACAGACCGGACCAATTTGCAGCCAAAGGACCAGGCCCCTTTTTGCGATTCGGCACTGCGTCGCTTTAACTGACAATTGCGCGGTTGTGCGACGTGGCTCCCAACCAACATTGGCGTCCTTTTTTTCCCACAAATAGAGCTTTCTTTTGGTGGTATTTGATCGGCCCTGCGGTTTTTATTTTTTGCGCTATAAACAAAAAAGAGCAACAATTTTGAAAAAAAAACGCATTCTTTTTTATTTTTTGCTATAATAAATATCCCCCAAAAATATATGAAAAAACGTTTTTTTTCCTCAGTTTAGGCCGATACGTATTCTTCTACATATCTTTGGTAAAAAAAAATCACAATAAGCGATTATTGATTGGTTTGCACAGAAGTTATAGCGTTTACAAGATAGGGGATAGTTTTATAGCATTTTTATTAATATTTTTTTTTTAGTAGTAATGGCGGCGATCAGCGATTTTTTTTTGCAACTGCGACATTATGGCGGACACATCAGACATTTTTGACACATTTTTGGGACCATTGTCATTTATACAGCAATCAATGCTATTTAAATGCATTGATTTCTGTATAAATGACACTGGCAGTGAAGGGGTTAACCACAAGGGGGCAGTGTAGGGGTTAAGTATGCCTAGGGGTGTGTTTCTTACTGTGGGGGGGCGTGGCTGTCAGCTAGTGAATCCTGATCTCTGCTCCAATCACAGGGAGCAGAGATCAGCGTCACTAGTTGCTAGGCAGAACGGGGAGATGCTGTTTATTTCCGCATCTCCCCATTCAGCCTTCCCATGAGACGATCGCGGGGGTCCCCGCGGCGATCGAGTCCGCGGGACCTGCGACCGGCTTCATATTTTTTTTCTATAGTCTGGTAGATGAAGAAGAATGATTAGCAGATGGAGACCTGGTCTTCTTTGATGTCCAAGTTAGGATATTTTCTTCTATAGTCTGGTGAATGAAGAGGAATGATCAGATGTAGATCCTGTTTTCTCTAATGTCCAGGTCAGCCCATTTTTTATTAGTTTGGTAGAATATTTATCAGCAGATAGAGATTTGGTCTTCTTTGATGTCCCGGTCAGGACTTATACATCTGTAGTCTGGTAGATAAAGAGGAATGATTAGCAGTTGAATAGCTGGTCTTCTCCAATGTCCAGGACAGGATATTTTCTTCTATTTTTGGTTGAGAAAGAGGAATGAGTAGCAAATAGAGATCTGGTCTCTTCTCCAATGTCCAGGTCAAGATAGTTTCTTCTCACAGATGTATGGGATTTTCTATGAACAGCTATAATCCTGTTTCCGATAAGTATTATTGTGGCACAATCTTATCCTGGTGAATGAAAAACATTGAATTAGCAGATGGAGATCTGGTCTTCCCTGATATTAAGGTCAGAATATTTTCTTCTATAGTTTGGTAGAGGAAGAAGAATGATTAGTAGATAGAGACCTGTCTTCTGTGATGTCCAGATCTGGTTATTTTCTTCTATTTTTTGGTGGAGGAATAGGAATGATTAGTAGATGGAGATCTATTCTTCTCTGATGTCTATGTCAGGATATTTTCTTCTATAGTCTGGTAGATGAAGAAGAATGATTAGCAGGTGGAGACCTGGTCTTCTCTGATGTCCAAGTTAGGATATTTTCTTCTATAGTATGGTGGATGAAGAGGAATGATCAGATGTAGATCCTGTTTTCTCTGATGTCCAGGTCAGGCCATTTTTTATATTAGTTTGGTAGATGAAGAATATTTATGAGCAGATAGAGATTTGGTCTTCTCTGATGTCCCGGACAGTACTTATACTTCTGTAGTCTGGTAGATAAAGAGGAATGATTAGCAGTTGAATAGCTGGTCTTCTCCAATGTCCAGGACAGGATATTTTCTTCTATAGTCTGGTTGAGGAAGAGGAATGATTAGCAAATAGAGATCTGGTCTTCTCCAATGTCCAGGTCAAGATAGTTTCTTCTCACAGATGTATGGGATTTTCTATGAACAGCTATAACCCTGTTTTCCAATAAGTATTATTGTGGCACAATCTTATCCTGGTGAATGAAAAACATTGACTTAGCAGATGGAGATCTGGTCTTCTCTGATGTTAAGGTCAGAATATTTTCTTCTATAGTTTGGTAGAGGAAGAAGAATGATTAGTAGATGGAGACCTGTCTTCTGTGATGTCCAGGTCTGGTTATTTTCTTCTATATTTTGGTGGAGGAAGAGGAATGATGATTAGTAGATGGAGATCTATTCTTCTCTGATGTCTATGTCAGGATATTTTCTTCTATAGTCTGGTAGATGAAGAAGAATGATTAGCAGATGGAGACCTGGTCTTCTCTGATGTCCAAGTTAGAATATTTTCTTCTGTAGTCTGGTAGATGAAGAATGATTAACAGATAGAGATCTGTTCTTCGTCAAAGTCTAGATGAGAATATTTTCTTTTATAGTTTGTTTGAGGAAAGGGAAGGATAAGCAGATGGAGATCTTGTCTTCTCCCATGTTCAGGTCAGGATATTTTTTCTATAGTCTGGTGGAAGAAAAGGAATAATTAGCAGATGGACATCTAACTGTCTTTGATGCCCAGGTCAGGATATGTTTTATTATAGTCGGTTAAATGAGGAATATTTATGAGCAGATGGAGATTTGGTCTTGATGTCCCGGTCAGGATATATTTTTGTATATTCTGGTAGATAAAGAGCAATAGTTAGCAGTAGACATGTGCACAATAGAAAAATTTGTTTAGTTTTGTTTCTGTTCGTTTCCGTTGATTCGTAACGATTCCTAATTTCGTAAGTCGTCGGTGTTCGTATTCGGACTCGTTCGTATTTTCGTACAGTTATTTTTTCGTTGATTCGTTTTTCCGTTAGTCTAATTTTCATTTATTCGAAATTCGTATTTTCGTATTTTCGTTATATTTTGTATTCGGACGCATTCGTATTTTCGTAGATTTAGTTACATTCGTACTTTCGTAAGATTGATTTATTCGTACTTTCGTAACATTGTTTTCGTAGATTCGTAATCGGAGCATAATTCATAATTTTATGTAATGTGTATGCTATTATTACATTGTAAGAGACACGGAAAATTCCGAATCAACAAAAAATAAAAAAAAAGTTACGAATGTACGAATTTTTTCGTTCAATCCATTCGAAGCACGTTAAGCAGCGCCATTGTAAGAGACACAGAAAATTACGAATCGACAAAAAAAAAAATAAAAAAGTTACGAATGTACGAATTTTTTTGTTCAATCCATTCGAATCACGTTAAGCAGCGCCATTGTAAGAGACACGGAAAATTACGTATCAATAAAAAAAAGTTACGAATGTACGGATTTTTTCGCTCATTTTGATTTTCGTTGTCCCTGCTTTCGTTTTTCGGATTTTATTCTTTCGTAGTTTCGTTGTTTCTAATTTAATTATTTCATATTTTCGTTGTTTTTCATATTCTTTCGATTCCATAATTCGTTATTCATTAAAATTTTTACTAAATCATTCGTTAATTCGTACGATAACGAATGAACGAATATAACGAATTTGAACGGAAAACGAATCTTAACTAAACGAATTGCACATATCTAGTTAGCAGTTGCAGGTCTGGTCTTCTCCAAAGTCCATGTCAGGATAGTTTCTTCTATAGTCTAGTTGAGGAAGAGGAATGATTAGCAGATAGAAATCTGGTCTTCTTTGAAGTCCAGGTCAGGAAAGCTTCTTCTCACAGATGTATGGGATTCTCCGGAAACAATTGTCATCATTCCATTTTCTGACCGGTACTATTGTGGCACAATCTTCCTTTTCTCCGTTCTCATGCCCAGACCAATTATCAGGCTGACTGAAGTGCCAAAACCTGAAAGAAATAAATGATGTTAGTGACCGTAGAAGAAGGAAGAGTGGCAGGCTGGAGATAGTGATGATGGTAGACAGAGATAACCTCTAACCAAAGTAAAAAACAGCTTACTGGATTATACCACCTGCAAAATGGGGAAGACCTCACTTTTCCAGATGCAGGAACTGCCCCACATTATAAAATCATATACAACTCACAACATCAGAAGAGCGAAGAGAATATTTGGGACTTTTAAGGTGCTATTATATCACAAGGACACTGAAAATAATATACATTTTTAATTTTATTTTAACCACTTCAATACCAGGCACTTAGACACCTTCCTGCCCACAGTGCCCAAGCAAATTTTCAGCTTTCAGCACTGTCACACTTTGAATGACAATTGCGCGGTCATACAACACTGTACCCAAACAATTTTTTTATCATTTTGTTCCCACAAATAAAGCTTTCTTTTGGTGGTATTTGATCACCTCTGCGGTTTTTATTTTTTGCGCAACAAATAAAAAAAACAAAAATTTTGAAAAAAAAAAACAAGTTTTTCTTTGTTTCTATTAATTTTTTTTCTAAATAAGTAAGTTTTCTCCTTCAACAATGGGCACTGATATAGCTGCACTGGTGGGCACTGATAAGGCAGCACTGATGGGTACTGATGAGGTGGCACTGATGATGAGCACTGATAGGTGGCACTGATACGTGGCACTGATGGGCACTGATAGGTGGCACTGATGGGCACTGATGGGCCCTGATAGGTGGCACTTGTATGCGGCACTGGTGGACACTCATAGGTGGCACTGACGGGCACTCGTAGGCGGCACTGATGGGCACTCGTAGGCGGCACTGATGGGTACTCAGGTGGCACTGATGGGCACTCGTAGGCGGCACTGATGGGCACTCGTAGGCGGCACTGATGGGTACTCATAGGTGGCACTGATAGGTGGTACGGATGGGCACTGATGGGTACTGATAGGTGGGCACTGATGGGCATGGATGGGCACTGATTGGTGGCACTGATGACACTGATGGTTAGCGTTGCTGGGCATCACTGTTCTCTTTTATTACATACTGGTGCCAATCAGTGCCCATTTGTGGGCACATATTGGGCATTCATTTGAACATGTGGATGGCCAGAGGGTGCATACCTGACCATCCACATGTTGCCCCCTTCCCTGGTGGTCCAGTGTGGTCATCCGAGGGGGGGCTGCGCAGATCGTCTCTCCTCCACTCGCGTCTGTCAGGTGCAAGTGAGGAAAAGCCAATCACCGGCTTTTCCTGTTTACATCGTGATCAGCCGTGATTGGACACGGCTGATCAGGTGGTAAAGAGCCTCTGCAGGCTCTTTACCGAGATCGGTGTAGTGGCGTGTCAGACTGACACACCGTACCACCGATCGCCGTGATGCGTGCCCCCATGGGCACGCGGTAGCATGTTATCCTGAAGGACGTCATATGACACCCAGTCAGGATAACAGAACCACTTCTCGGATGTCAATCTGCTATTGACCGGGCGGGAAGTGGTTAAACATCATTAAAAAATGTTAATACGATATATATCAACTAATAGACACAAATACATGTATTTCAGTTAAAAAGTCATCTCATATGTAGCTCGTGTTTGGCATGGCTGGCAAAATCCCAACATGTTTCGCCTGATTAGGCTTCCTTAGGGGATGTATTTGTCCGCTGTGTGTCATGCCATTCCCCTACTGCTCAATATATTACTTCTGAAAATAATTTAGAAATAGAATTTGCTATGATCCAACCTAATATCGAAGTTCAGTGGGATCACAGGAGACACATAGGGACCAGGTCAAACTAAATAAAGAACAACTTCATGTGGGTGGTAGGTCCTTTGCAGCTTGGAGATCATGGATGACTAAGGTAAGGCAATGCAGCAGTAGGTGGTTGGTTACCTTATGCTGCTAGTACCTCCACATCCACCCACTTGGCTACAGCTTGGAGCCACATGGGTGGATGTGGAGATATAAGGTAAGCCTCTGGAGGCTGAATGGGATACCGGCCACGGTTTGACTACAGTGATCTAACCTGTGGGATATAACTAAACCATATCATTTCTAACCAACAACCTACTGCTGCATTGCCTTACCTTAGTTCTCTGTGATCCCCAAGCTGCAAAAGACCTACCACCCACATATAGTTGTTGTTTATTCCATTTGACCTGGTCCCTATGTGTCTCCTGTGATCCCACTGAACGCCGATATTAGGTTGGATGATAGCAAACTCTATTTCCAAACTATTTTCTGAAGTAATATATTGAGCACTAGGGAAATGGCATGATGCACAGCGCACAAATACAGAGGAAGCCTAATCAGGCGAAACTTGTCGAGATTTTGCCAACCATGCCAAACAGGAGTTACATATGTGATGACTTTTTAAGTGAAATACATGTGCCCCAACTGACCCGAGATCATGCTGCTCTAATGAATGAAGCAATCACGGAATTAGAGATACAGACTGCTATAAAGACTACCCATTCCTCTAAAGCACCCGGTCCAGATGGATACCCAGGGCTGTACTATAAAAAATATCAACACTTACTCCCCACCTTTGTGCGTATTTTAATGATATAAGACAAGGTACAAAACTCCAAGATCATGAAAATACTGCTTACATAAATGTTATACCGAAGCCAGGCAAGGACCATACAGACTGTTCGAACTACCGCCCAATCTCACCGATTAACACTGACCTAAAACTATTGACTAAGATACTGGCCACAAGATTAAATACTTTTCTCCCACAATATATACACCCTGACCAGACAGGATTTGTTCCGCAAAGACAGGCTTCTGACCAAACCCGTAGGCTTATTAACTTGATATCGGCAATCCAGTCCAATTGGGACGGGGGTGGTACTAGAAAGGGAATGTTGCTATCGTTAGATATTCAGAAGGCGCTCGATTCCCTCTCCTGGGACTATCTGTTTCAAGTGCTAGGACGTTTTGGTTTTGGCGAGTCCTTTCTAGGTCTACTACAGATCCTATATGATACCACATCGGCTTCCCTGATGGTCCGGGGTTACTCTTCCCAACCCCTGGCAATCAGGAGGGGAACTAGACAGGGATGCCCATTATCGCCACTACTGTTTGCTTTGGCAATTGAACCATTAGCAATTAGGATTCGATCGTGTCCCGACATAAAGGGTATAGAGTGCGGGGGACTAGAACATAAATGTCTGCTATTTGCAGATGACTTGCTACTGACACTGACGTCCCCAATTACATCACTCCCCAACTTATATACAATTATAAATCCATTCTCAATGATATCAGGGTTGTATGTAAACCATGCCAAATCTAGAGCATTAAATCTCTCACTGCCTAAGTCGACCCAAGAGACACTAGAGCAATCACACTCCTTTAAGTGGGAACAAAAGGATATCCCATATTTAGGCATACACCTGACCTCATCTATTCATACGCTCTATAAAAGGAATTACCCAACTCTTATTAAAAGACTAACAGATGATATGGCGAAATGGTAAATACAACCTCCATCGTGGTTCGGCAGACTTCACTCAGTAAAAATGAATATACTACCAAGGATACTATATTATTTTAGGACGTTACCAGTAGCATTATCAACTAATGACCTAAAACAGCTGCAAAGAAAGATCCTCCAGTACATATGGGGAGACAAGAGGCCTAGGGTCAACAAAAGCACTATGTACACTCCAAAACAAAGAGGGGGACTTGGATTACCAGATCTGCAGAAGTACTTCTATGCGGCACAATTGGCCCAGCTGACTAGATATCATTCTAAGGCTCCAAAAGCGATATGGATGACCATGGAATCATATTCATGTCAACCTGATCCAGTGTCCCACATGCTATGGCTTCCAAGCAGAGAGCGACGATTAATTTTATGCCCATCATTATCCTTTTCAATGGAGATATGGGATAGGGTAACTAGACTGCACAAACTCAAATCCCCCCATACCCAGTTGGCTCCAATTCTTAATAATAGTGCATTTACCCCAGGCCTCACTCCGCAAGCCTTTGAATGGTGGACTAATAAAAGTTTATTAAGAATAGTGGACCTATATGATCGCAAAGGAATCCTGACATAACAAACCATGGTCGAGAAATATCAAATGCCACCAGTAGAAATTTATCGGTACACTCAGATTCGCCACTTTCTACAATTACTAGCTCGTAGAGGTGACCTGGGGACCTTGACCCCAATGGAGCAATTATGTACAGATTATGACAAAGTCAAAAGCCATATATCGATAATATATACGCTACTAACGAACGCCTCAACCAAATTGAATTACATGCTCCAGTGGGAGAGAGATCTCCAGGAAACCCTCGACCTGACACAATGGCACACACTGGCTGGGGCAGCATCTAAATCTCTTATAAATACCTCAATAATAAAAGCGAACTACAAGGTGCTGTTAAGATGGTATATGGTGCCAGCAAGACTAGCCACTTTTGTCCAGGGAGCAACCTCCAAATGTTTTAGAGGCTGTGGCCAAGATGGAACTACATACCATACATGGTGGTCCTGCCCTAAGGTCAGGAGATTCTGGATTAGGGTTTATAATCTTGTTTATACCCTTGCCCAGATAAATCTAAGGGGATACCTGGGATCTCTGGGTCCAAAATGCGACTACTTACCTTTATATTTATTGCAGCAAAAATTACAATCGCCAGGAACTGGAGATCAGCCGCCCTACCAATTGGCCAGCTTAAGAGTAAAATCTCATGGCTGATGCTAAATGAGAGATTGACTGCGCTAGTCCAGGACACAATGGAGCGCTTCCACAAAACCTGGGATCCATGGCTAGACTACCTGGCTGGGGATCCCAGACCGCTAGCTACATAAACATGAAGATGAGCTAATGATCATAAGGAATAGGACCAGAGCTCGTCCATACCTCTCCCCCCCCTTCTTTTTTCTGTTTTCTACACTTTCTTCTCTTAACTTAACTTCACCCTCCTAATTTCTGCTCCCCTTTTTCTATCTTTCACTGGGAAAATCAGAGGACACTGGCTAACCAGTAGTCACAGGCAAAACCATTAAACGTGGTGACTCTGGTCAGTAGAGACTAATATATATATATATATATAGCTTCCTGGCGACGAGACCTATGACCCCCCCCCCCCCCCGACGAGTGTGATGGGGGCGGGTTCGTCCCTGGGGCGGAGGTGCAGGGACAGAGAGAAATAGAGGAGAAAGGCCGGTAGACACCGTGATCAAGAGACTCATTTCTGATAATGTACTAATTTTTACTATTCAGCAGGTGAAAGATCCTTTTGTTCTTCCCTTCTTCTTTCTTTCTACGTTTGTTGCCTTGTTGTGGTAAAATTCAGATTACCTAACAAATATATATTCTGTACAAACTGTATCTTTTATATGTCAAACTTTATTGTGTACAAATTATACTGTATCGAAAACTTTAATAAAAACATTGAAACATAAGTGAAATACATGTATTTGTGTCTATTTGTTGATATATATCATATTAACATTTTTTAATAATGTTTAAAATCATGATGGTGATTTTTTTTTTTATTATATTCAGTGTCCTTGTGATATGATAGCACTTTAAAAGTCCCAAATATTCTCTTTGCTCTTCTGTTATAATACATTATATGTGGTGCATAAAGTGATTGGCAATCTACCCACACCTACCCTTCCAATGCATTTTTCATCAGCGTCCTCTGATTTCTTAGCAGTGACAACGACCAAGATCAATTTAAAACTAGCAAATATGGGAAAGGTGTGTATAGGCAGGGAAAACCCCCGGAACGCTTTTAAGCCATCCAGCAAACAAAGAACCTAACTAAACAGACTTTTTGGGATGCGTATGTAGCACCCTCTTTGCTGGAGCCACGTGGGCAGGATTAGCGAACAGACCGCATAGTACTTTGCATTTTGGCTTCAATCCCCCTGGTGAGGACCAAGCTCCCATATGTGGGTTTTCTTTGGTAATAGACATTTCTGGTTCCTTGATACCTCCTGTGGTCACGCACAGCCTGTTTTGTTGACACCACTGGGAATATTTACTGAATAGCTAACATTGAATACCCAAGCTATATAAAAATAATCACAGAAGTTATCACTACTAGCGGATACTATGCACCCTGAAGAAGTCCAGTGGGCGAAACATGTTGTAAATTGTCATTTTTAATATCACTATGAAATTAAGGTCAGCAAGAAATACTGTATGTCAAGATTGTACATGTTATTTTTTATATGAATATGGTTTTTCATTTTTTTTACAATAAATAATGAATTTTTAAAGAAGTTTATGTTAGTTTGTACGTAGCACCTGAAAAAGTCGCAGCACCCCCCCCCCCCTATTTTTATCACCCTCCTAGTTAGGTGCTAATAGGTAGGTTGTAGGTAAATTTAGTTATTTGGTCTGTTCTTGGTGCCGTCTCCCCTGTCTTTCCAGAAAGTTCTGGAACATAGTAGCAGTCTCAGCCACAGTAGCAGTCTCAGCCAATACCTGGTTGGGGGAGTGACTAGCAGGGGGCCAACCGCTTTGCCTGTTGGAGCACACCACTATCTTCACACACAGACTGTGTCTGAATGGCAGGAACTTCCGTGAGCTCTCGTCAGATCTGGCTTATCATGACACTTCATATCTGGGTACTCACACAGGGTGTAGTTGTCCAGAAAAGCCTGGACACAGGATTGAAGGTTCCGTCCCACCCAAGACAGTTTTCAACCCTAAAGGTCCCGGCCCTGTTCATAAATCTTCAGAGAAGCCTATCCTACCCACACCTAACAACTGTATTTTCATTTTTTCCATCTGATCACCCCCCACAGCTACTACCCTTTGTTCCACTTGACCCTCCCTTCTAGATTGTAAGCTCTAAAGAGCAGGGCACTCTGATCCCTCCTATATTGAATTGTATTGTAACTATCTTCCCTGATGTAGTAAAGCACTGCGCAAACAGTTGACGCTATATAAATCCATTATAATAATATGTATATAAAGGGCCGTAGATATGGGGTCACAGGGGGAAACTACTGGAACCAATCCCCTGTATGGCTCTCTCTGCAGCAGCTGAAAGCTGGCTTCTTCTCCTCTCCCTCTAGCTGGCTTTCAGCTGCTGCAGAGAGAGCCATACAGGGGATTGGTTACTAGCAGCGGCCCGTCCATGCAGGGCACAGGGGCGCTACACTCCCTAATCCATGAGCCCGGCCCCTAGTCTCCATGCAGGGCATCAGACTCATGGATTTCAATGTTTTTTTTATGGGAGCACATGATTAGAGCCCGTGGCTCTAATTGGCTTTAAAAAAGGGTGGGTGGGGTGGGGTGGTGACGGTGTGAGTGAAGGGGGGGGGAGGTTTGTTAGCCGCCCTCCCCTAAATATTGAGCACCGGCCACCACTGTTGGTTCTAGTAATTGTCTCCCTGCCGCACCGATCACCCTCCCTGTGCAGAATACATTTCCCCCTATGCCCCCCGACCCTGCATTGCTTCCGGCTTCACCTCTCTCCTTCCCACTGGCAGCTGTAAGCACACAATAGGAGCCTTCAAGATGCAGAGTGGGGGAAGGGTCCAGTAAATATGCCATATTTACCAACCCCTTCCTTTCCTGAATGAACACAACTCATTGTGTTTATTCAAAACTAGAAGCATAGTAAACTGAGGAAAGATTAGAGCAGGGTTTCTCAACCAGGGTTCCATGGAACCTTAGGGTTCCTCTTAAGGGTCGATAGGGGTTCCTTGAGCAATGAACAATTTCTAACTCTCAGATAAGTTCCCACTGACACCATTGAAATTTTTAACTATCTGTAAGGGAGTAATTCTTTCCAAAGACCACAAGTGTGAGGAGAATTCTTCCCTCTGACCATCACACTAATGTATCATGAGTTGAAGTTATAATAATTTTAGCAGGGGTTCCCCGAGACCAGAAAGTTTTTTCTTGGGTTCCTCTGTGTTTAAACGATTGAGAAAGGCTGGATTAGAGGAACTGAATGTATTCCCTCTTGAGAAGAGGATATTAAGGGGGGATATGACCACCATGTGCCAAACTATATAAGGGGTCCATAAAGTGAACTTGGTGTTGAGTTATTCACTTCAAGGTCTTCGCAGAGGACAAGGGGGCACTCTTTACGCCTAGAAAAAAAAAGATTTCATCTCCAAATACGGAAAGGTTTCTTCACAGTTATGCCGCGTACACACGGTCGGAATTTCCGACAACAAATGTTCGATGGGAGCTTGTTATCAGAAATTCCGACCGTGTGTATGCTCCATCTGACATTTTCCGTCGGAATTTCCGACACACAAAATTTGAGAGCTGGATATCAAATTTTCCGACAACAAAATCCGTTCTCGGAAATTCCGAGCGTGTGTACACAATTCCAACGCACAAAATTCCACGCATGCTCGGAATCAAGCAGAAGAGCCACACTTGCTATTGAACTTCATTTTTCTCGGCTCGTCGTACGTGTTTTACGTCACTGCGTTCTTGGCGTTCGGAATTTCCGACAACATTTCTGTGACCGTGTGTATGCAAGACAAGTTTGAGGCAAACTTAATCCGGAAAAAAAAAACATGGATTTTGTACGTGGCATAAGAGCTGTGGAATAGACTTCCTCCAGAGGTGGTTCTGGTCGGCTCAGTAGATTGTTTTAACCACTTGCCGACCGGCGCACGACGATATACGTCATCAGAATGGCACATACAGGAAGGAGGGCGTATATATAAGCCCCTCCTTAATGCCTGTCCGTGCCATCGGGAGCGCGCCGGTCGGGACCCCCGTGAGTCCGGTCGCGGTCCCCGCGGACTCGATCGCCGCGGGAACCCCCGCGATCGTCTCACGGGAAGGCTGAACGGGGAGATGCCGAGATAAACAGCATCTCCCCGTTCTGCCTAGCAACTAGTGATGCCGATCTCTGCTCCCTGTGATTGGAGCAGAGATCAGCATTCACTAGCTGACAGCCACGCCCCCCCACAGTAAGAAACACACCCCTAGGCATACTTAAACCTTACACTGCCCCCTTGTGGTTAACCCCTTCACTGCCAGTGTCATTTATACAGAAATCAATGCATTTAAATAGCATTGATTGCTGTATAAATGACAATGGTCCCAAAAATGTGTCAAAAATGTCCGATGTGTCCGCCATAATGTCGCAGTCACAAAAAAATCGCAGATCGCCGTCATAACTAATAAAAAAAATTATTAATAAAAATGCTATAAAACTATCCCCTATCTTGTAAACGCTATAACTTCTGCGCAAACCGATCAATAATCGCTTATTGCGATTTTTTTTTACCAAAAATATGTAGAAGAATACGTATCGGCCTAAACTGAGGAAAAAAAATGTTTTTTTATATATTTTTTGGGGATATTTATTATAGCAAAAAGTAAAATATAATGCATTTTTTTCAAAATTGTCGCTCTATTTTTGTTTATAGCGCAAAAAATTAAAACCGCAGGGGCGATCAAATACCACCAAAAGAAAGCTCTATTTGTGGGAAAAAAAAGAGGACGTCAATTTTGTTTGGGAGCCACGTCGCACGACCGCGCAATTGTCAGTTAAAGCGACGCAGTGCCAAATGGCAAAAAAGGGGCCTGGTCCTTTGGCTGCCAATTGGTCCGGGGCTGAAAGTGGTTAAGAAAGGCCTGGATTATTTTCTAAATGTACTTATAACTGGGCACTATTATTTATAGGTAAAGTTGATCCTGGGAAAATCTGATTCCCTCTCGGGGGGGATCAGGAAGGAATTTTTTCCCCTGCTGTAGCAAATTGGAGCATGCTCTGCTGGGGTTTTTGCCTTCCTCTGGATCAACTGTGTACATGGGATTGTATTTATTTCTATTTTTTGGTTGAACTAGATGGACTTTTTTATTATTTTTTTTCAACCTGACTAACTATGTAAACTGTGTTTAGTTAGGAAGTCCGTCAGGTTGGTTGTATGGGGCCCCGTGTTTTCTAACAACAGCTATATATACTGTGTATGTATACACACACAGTATAGCTATATATACCGTTGGTTAGCTAAAGATGCAGCTCTTTGGCTCCACCTAGCCTCATCAGACTTCATTTAATCTTACTTTTCAGTTGAGTCATAGGAAGTCCCATCCACCCATTTCCAGGTTCCGTCCTTGTCAGTAAGACCGATCCATACGAGCATGCCATAGGAAAACTTATCTATAAAAATCTTTAAAAACACCAAAAAATAAATAATTATATGATACATTAAAGAGGACGTAAAGTCAAATAAAAAAAAAATAAAAAAATTACACCCTGCAAGGCAAAGGCATAATGAGCTAGTATGCATAGCATACTAGCTCATTATGATATACTTATCTGAGATCGAAGCCCCCACAGCGGTCCTCGGCCACCTCCTTCGTCGCCGCCATGATACCCGGAGCGACTTCCGGGTATCGCGGCTCCGGCGCTGTGGCTGGCCGGAGCCGCCATGACGTCACTCTGGCGCATGCACGCGGGAGCAGTCATTGACGGCATGTTCGGCTTCACTTGCGGCGTGCTCAGTGCATGCGCCGTAGACAGCGGTGCCTGTCATTTACAAATATCTCCTAAGTCCTCATCAACTCTGTCTCAACCCGTTATGTGACATTTAGGCACATTTGGCAAACTTCCATGATTTTGGGAGACAATTGTGTATTTTAGATTCCTGGGGGAAATAGTAGTTATGTGATACCCCGCCCCCTGTAGCTTGGCCACACCTCCATTTTCAATATCTACCAAAAAGCCATCCCGGCCATGACAAACATGGGCTGTTTGAAGTTTAAAAGAAGTTAATAGATACAAGTATTTCCCGTCATTGGTTTTCTGTGCCTCTTTATAACCTGTGACAAAACAAAATTTACAGGTGCCGCTCAGGGCTTCATCAGGTTCTCCCATGCAGGGACTGCTTGGAGTGGAGAACATAACAGAGCTCATCCCAGCTGTAGACAGCTAATGGAAAAGTCCTGGAAGTTGCACATCTCTGCAAAAATCCTTAAGAAAGTGCATGGCAGCTTTAGCCTGGGCCCCAACCAGGCCACGCACCAACGTGTTTCACTTCACCCATGGAGCTTAGTCATAGCTAAGCTCTGTGGGTGGAGAAAAAAGACGGTGCGGGCATGGCCTGGTGGGAGCCCGGGCTAAGACTGTCACACACCTTCCTACAGGGTTTTGCAGAGATGCGTGACTTCCAGGTTATTTCCAATTCAATGTTATAACATGACACCATCCCGGGTAAAACAGGACAACAGGTGTATGGAAAGTCCTCATCAACTCTGTCTCAACCCGTTACGTGACATTTAGGCACATTTGGCAAACTTCCATGATTTTGGGAGACAATAGTGTATTTTAGATGCCTGGGGCAAATGGTAGTTATGTGATACCCCGCCCCCTGTAGCTTGGCCACACCTTCATTTTCCATATCTACCAAAAAGCCACCCCGGCCATGACAAACATGGGCTGTTTGAAGTTTAAAAGAAGTTAATAGATACAAGAATCCCCCGTCATTGGTTCTCTCACCATCTCCGCCTTGGAATTAATGACCACCAGGTGAGCCCCCATATCCTCACAATCTTTCTTGGCCATCATCCATGTCTTTATATGAAAGGAAAAGTAGTAGCAGCTGGACCCATGACATGTCCAGTCTACACCGCAAATTGCATCGGAAGAGCCTAAAAGAGAAGAAATTGAGTCTTATGTGGAACCATCTCAGCCGTAGTAGCTCTTGTGGGTAACATTTGTATATGACATTTTAGTAAAACCGTAGAAATCAATTACATCCCGACTCCAGGTTCAGTTCCCCCAACGTTCTGAGACACAAGAACATTTCTTCATTTTACAAAAGCATTGGCACTTTTTTCTGACAGAAGCTTTAACATGTTAATGTAATTTCCAAAGCCAATTACGTGTAAAGCCCTTACTTTACCTACTAAGACACACCTTACCCACCAACCCTTACCTTACGCACTAATGCCCCGTACACACGGTCCGAAAATCCGACCACAAAATCCATCGGATTTTTTCCGACAAATTTTGTCCGACACTGGTGTTGCATACACACGGTCGGACAAAGTTGTCGGAAAATCCGATCATTCTGAACGTGGTGACGTTCGTTGCGTACGACGGGACTACGTAGAGGCTAGTAGCCAATTGCTTTGGTCTTGTAATGTGATCTGAGCATGCGTGGCACTTTGTCCGTCGGAATTCGCTACACACGATCGGAAAAAGTCCGATAGGACTTTGTTGTCGGAAAATTTGAGAGCAGGAGATAAAACTTTGTATGTCGGAAAATCCGATGAAAAAAGTCCGATGGAGCTTACACACGGTCGGAATTTCCGACAACATTGTCCGATAGGACATTTTCCGTTGGAAAATCCTACCGTGTGTATGGGGCATAAGACATACCGTACCTATCAACTTGTACCTTATCCACTAAGATATACCTTACTCACCAACCCTTAATTTACCTACTAATGCCTCGTACACACGTACGGACTTTTGCCGGCGGACCTAAGTCCAGCGCACAATCCGCTGGACTTTCCAGCTAGGTACGCTGGACTAAAAAGCGAACGGACTTGACCACACACGATCACGCAAAAAGTCCGGCGGTTCACGCGATGACGTACAGCACGTACGACGGGACTAGAAAAAGGAAGCTCGAGATCCCAAACGACACCCTTTGGGCACCGTCAGCTGATCTCGTGTGTATCGCGTGTTAGTTGACGTTTGGTTAGAGACGATTCGCGCTTCTCAGACTTCTGCTTAATTCGCTCGCTTCTGCCGTTCAGTTTGTGCTTGTGAGGTTTGTATCTGGCTTTCAGTGCGTGTGGATCAGTTCCTACCTGTTCTCAGGCCGTTCTGGTCCGCTCGTTCCTGTTTTTCAGGTCGTTCTTCATAGGCCTTGCTGTTCTTCAGTGCGTTCTGTTAAGTTGTTTGTTTGATCAGCCGACCGTTTTGAAGCCATGGAGTGTGGACGTACTCGGGAACGAGTTCGTGCTGTGCAGGGGCTCGGTGTTGCGGTTAACACCTTGGCACGAGCCCAGTCCATGAACAGGGTGAGGAGGAGTTCATGGACCAAGAATTGGTTGCGCCAGCGTGACCAATTCTCGCATATGCCTTTGCTCCGTGAGATCCGTGAGAATAATCCTGATGATTTCAGGAATTATCTCCGGATGACGGACCCCATTTTTCACCGTCTGTTGGCTTCGCTGTCCCCTTATATTACCAGGCAGAATACCTGCATGCGGCAAGCCATCAGTGCGGAGCAGAGGCTAGTCGCCACGTTGCGTTACTTGGCGACGGGGAGAAGCTTGCAGGACCTCAAGTTCACGACAGGCATCTCCCCCCAGGCTCTGGGGCTCATTATTCCAGAGACCTGTTCTGCCATTATCCACGTCCTGCAGGAGGAATACATTAAGGTAAGTCTTCTCTTTTAAAATTACCTATGTCTTGTATGTTTGCTAATGTAGTGCATCAATGTCATCATTAGCTAATTCCCATGATAGGACTATTCTATGAATGTCCCCTATTCCTTATTTTTTTTGGTTTTTTGTCTAGTATTTTATGGTTGACTTATCGAAATAGCTTGAACAATGTATTATTTAGTGGGTCACATGCATCTTTCCTTGCACCAACCTCCCCAGCATGGAATCTTGGCCCCCTAAACACCCCTAGCCTAGTCACTTTCTTTGGTTAAAAATGTATATTATAAAAAAAGGAGAGAGAGACGGCGCCCTCTAAGTGCAGCACGTTAAAATCAATTTAATGTAAAAGAAGATTAAGAACACTCACACATTAACTGTGTCATATAGGCATATCTGTGATTTAGATGGTCTTCCGTGTTTGGATCCCGGATGAGGTGATGTCATCAAGGCAGCTGTCAGATGTAGGCGTCCTGTGTTGTCCAGTGCAGATCCGGTGGCGCTGTGGGTTCTCGGTGCCTCCGGATGTCTGGATAACAGGCTGTGCGGACAGTGAGTAGCTGAGTGTTGAGCAGCGATGTTGTTGCAGCAAACACTTCCGGGTACGGGTCAGGTGGGCTGCCCACCTGACCCGTACCCGGAAGTGTTTGCTGCAACAACATCGCTGCTCAACACTCAGCTACTCACTGTCCGCACAGCCTGTTATCCAGACATCCGGAGGCACCGAGAACCCACAGCGCCACCGGATCTGCACTGGACAACACAGGACGCCTACATCTGACAGCTGCCTTGATGACATCACCTCATCCGGGATCCAAACACGGAAGACCATCTAAATCACAGATATGCCTATATGACACAGTTAATGTGTGAGTGTTCTTAATCTTCTTTTACATTAAATTGATTTTAACGTGCTGCACTTAGAGGGCGCCGTCTCTCTCTCCTTTTTTTATTTTATTTCAGAGCTCCTTCTTGCTTTTATGGACTGGCAGCCTCCTCATGCTCAGCAAATATGTTTTAAATCCCAGTATGTGTACATGGACTAATATCTAATTCTTGAACTAACACATACGTTATTTTCCCCCTCACCAAGACTAACCCCCCCCCCCCCCCCACAGCCATCTGCCATATGCACTGTAAAAGCTATCCTCCTATGTGCGCCATACAAATCCCCCTTGTTTAAAAATGTATATTACCAGCTCCATTGTACTGCTTTACTCACCCCCCCTTTCACCCCCCTTGCCCCTCACCCCTTTCACCCCCCTTGACCCTCACCCCTTTCACCCCCCTTGACCCTCATTTTTAAATTGATTGCATGTGGTTTGGGTCAGCTTGTAATTAACCCCCCACCCCCACACACACCTTTAATTGATTGCATGTGGTTTGGGTCAGCTTGTAATTAACCCCCCACCCCCACACACACCTTTAATTGATTGCATGTGGTTTAGGTCAGCTTGTAATTAACCCCCCACCCCCACACACACCTTTAATTGATTGCATGTGGTTTGGGTCAGCTTGTAATTAACCCCCCACCCCCACACACCCCTTTAATTAATAGCATGTGGTTTGGGTCAGCTTGTAATTAACCCCCCACCCCCCACACACACCTTTAATTGATTGCATGTGGTTTGGGTCAGCTTGTAATTAACCCCCCACCCCCACACACACCTTTAATTGATTGCATGTGGTTTGGGTCAGCTTGTAATTAACCCCCCACCCCCACACACACCTTTAATTGATTGCATGTGGTTTGGGTCAGCTTGTAATTAACCCCCCACCCCCACACACCCCTTTAATTAATAGCATGTGGTTTGGGTCAGCTTGTAATTAACCCCCACCCCCACACACACCTTTAATTGATTGCATGTGGTTTGGGTCAGCTTGTAATTAACCCCCCACCCCCACACACAACTTTAATTGATTGCATGTGGTTTGGGTCAGCTTGTAATTAACCCCCCACCCCCACACACACCTTTAATTGATTGCATGTGGTTTGGGTCAGCTTGTAATTAACCCCCCACCCCCACACACACCTTTAATTGATTGCATGTGGTTTGGGTCAGCTTGTAATTAACCCCCCACCCCCACACACACCTTTAATTGATTGCATGTGGTTTGGGTCAGCTTGTAATTAACCCCCCACCCCCACACACACCTTTAATTGATTGCATGTGGTTTGGGTCAGCTTGTAATTAACCCCCCACCCCCACACACACCTTTAATTGATTGCATGTGGTTTGGGTCAGCTTGTAATTAACCCCCCACCCCCACACACCCCTTTAATTAATAGCATGTGGTTTGGGTCAGCTTGTAATTAACCCCCCACCCCCACACACACCTTTAATTGATTGCATGTGGTTTGGGTCAGCTTGTAATTAACCCCCCACCCCCACACACACCTTTAATTGATTGCATGTGGTTTGGGTCAGCTTGTAATTAACCCCCCACCCCCACACACACCTTTAATTGATTGCATGTGGTTTGGGTCAGCTTGTAATTAACCCCCCACCCCCACACACCCCTTTAATTAATAGCATGTGGTTTGGGTCAGCTTGTAATTAACCCACCCCCCACACACACCTTTAATTGATTGCATGTGTATTGTGTGAACTTACAATTAATTACTCCCCACCCACATCCCCATTATTATCTTCTCTGGGCCATCAGAGGGGTCATCAATCAGAGATTTGTCCCTTTTATCCTTAATCTTTTGGCTTTATTTCACGGACTTACAAAATAAATACATATGTTCTTCCAAATTGTTTGTTATTTTGTTGCATTTAGTTTGGTGTTTTGCCTGGTTGTTAATTTGAATTGTATCTTTCTGTTTGACTTCACAGTGTCCCTCCACGCCACAGGAATGGCAGACTGTGGCTTCCCAGTTTGCTGCCCGTTGGGACTTTCCCAACTGCGGAGGGGCGATTGACGGCAAACATGTGCGAATTGTGCCCCCACCCCATTCGGGGTCATACTATTGGAATTATAAGGGGTTCCATAGTATCGTGTTGATGGCGGTGGTGTCGGCACAATATGACTTTCTGTATGTGGATGTGGGGAAAAACGGCCGGATGTCGGACGGAGGAGTCTTCAACCACACGGAGTTCGGTCATCGTCTCCAGACTGGTGGCCTGGAGCTGCCACCAGATGAAGATAATGTGGAGGGACTCCCGTTCGTTTTCATTGCCGACGAGGCGTTCGGTCTGGGTGACCACCTGATGAGGCCATTTCCCCAACGATCCCTCACCCCTGAGAGGAGGATTTTTAATTATCGGTTGGCCAGAGCAAGAAGGGTTGTGGAAAATGCCTTTGGTATTATGGCCAACCGTTTCAGATTGCTCCTTACATCCATACATCTGGCAGAGTACAAACTGAATACTATTATTCTTGCATGCTGTGTCATGCACAATTATTTACGCAAACATTCGGGAACATACTCATTACCAATCGGGCCTGAGGCCGGAGTGGAAGGCGACCTGACAGGGCTGGATACTCGCCGTCTTGGTTTGGCCCCACAATCAGCCCAGCAAGTGCGGGACCGTTATTTAAATTATTTTAATGGTAGGGGGGCCATTGCAATGGCAGCAGACCCTTAAACCATCTTTTTGTTTGAGAAAGAATAAATACAGTTATTTATGTTTGAAAGATTGGTATTTTGGTATTGTTTTTCTTTTAATTTTGCCTGTTTTATATGTTGTCCTAGTGCACTTCTTAATAGTGGCAAACTTGGTTTGCGTTTAGTAAATAAGCCCCTTTGTCAATGAACCACAACATGTTTTGGTCAAACTGGTAGTATTTAAAAAGAAGAAGCCACACATTGTTTAATTTGTGCAAACATTTTTTTATTTCTTCTAGTACACATCCAAACCTTTTTTTTTTTGTTTTTTTTTATTATTTTTTTTTTTTTGCATATTTTAGATTTTTTTGGTTATATTTTTTACAATTTTTTGGTCTTTTTCTCACAACATATTATTTTTTGTAAATTTTTATTTATTTTTATAAACAAACATAAAAACATGTTTTAAAATGTTATAAAATTTTGGCTTAGCATTTGCAAATATTTACAATATGTAAAAGTCGAGAACTTACAAAGTTCAACAGGTAACCCATGAACAGTAGAAGCCAAATTTATAATATGCACACTAATTTTGCAGGAAAATGGGTAATGTCAACATGTGCTATGTTCCATCATGGGGAATCAATGGACGTGTTTGGTGTGTGAAACCCCTTCCCTCTTACCTACTAGCATTAGGGGTTGCAAACACCAAATGCGTGCATTGAGATCCCCTGATGGCACATAGCACATGTTGACACACCGTGTGCATATTAAAAATTGGGCCTCTAAAATTTGTAACAAATAGCGCATCAAAAGGGGAATGAAGGACATGATTGATGTTAAGAAATGGAAAAGGGTGTTTAGATTCTCCCCAAAACATCAATCATGTCCTTCATTCCCTGCTGCATGGTGGCCATCTCCTTCTGCATATTTTCCAGCTGCAGATTCCAGGCCATGATCTGGCCAATAAGCCTGTGGGCACTGTCTGTGGAAAATGGCTCCGCAGCTTGTCCTTCCACAAACAGATCAGCATCACCTAAAAGTTGGGTAGATAAAACACAAGAAAAAAAGTGTCAAAAACATGCAGACCTTAATTTATTAGCTCAATCTGTGTTCTGAGACACTCACTTGGTGGGGTGCAGATTTGATCCACTTCAACCACCTCTTCCTCCACATCCACGCGTGGGCTTGGGCTAACTGCCCAATTAGTCTGGTGAGGCCGGGAGGTCCTCGTAGGTTCGGACTGACGTCTGAGTCTTTTGCCCCCTATGGTAATGGAACACAAAAAGGTACACTTTTAATCACACTGATATTTGAGTGCCAAAATAGGATTATTAAACATTGTTTAAAAGTGTTGTCCAATTATTAGCAGTTTGTTCGAAGATCCTACTTGAAGACAGAATTGAAATGTCTATCTAATGAAACTCCAATACTTAAACGCCCCTTCAACCCTAAATTTGAACTTCCGCTCATTGTATCCCTGCACCCCTGTGGTGTCTTATTTGGAACCTTTTAGGGGGGAGGGGTTGCAGATACCTGTGTAAGGCAGGTATTTGCACACACATCCGGCCCTAGACTCCCACAGAAGTATACGCCACATCCCGTCCCACCGTGCTGTCTGCTGGGACACACAGCGCGGACCAGTCCTATTGCATTGCGCAACTGGCACATGCCCGATAGTGACCCGGGAAGTGAAGCCGCAAAGATTAATTTCATGATTGCAAGATCAGAGATTGTAGCTGCACCATCCAAGGGACAGGTGAGTGTACTTCTTCGAAAAGTCACCACCTACAGTATTTGTAGATGATGAGCATTTTTCGTGAATTGTGAGCTTGACACCCTGCTTAACATATTTATCCCCCCCCCCCCCCCCCCACCAAAACAGCTTCTGGAGTCCCTGTGTAAGTTACCCCTAAAACCCTTACTACAGCAGTAATTGTATAGATAGTGACAATAATAAACAACCTTACAACTCCAACAACCCAAAGCCAGGTAAACTGACTAAACGTTATGAAGACAAACTGAACTTTCATCAAATCTGCGCAAGTTTCACGTACGAATGGTAATAACATCTGCGCAAGTTTCACGTACGAATGGTAATAACATCTGCGCAAGTTTCACGTACGAATGGTAATAACATCTGCGCAAGTTTCACGTACGAGTGCTAATAACATCTGCGCAAGTTTCACGAACGAATGGTAATAACATCTGCGCAAGTTTCACGTACGAATGGTAATAACATCTGCGCAAGTTTCACGTACGAATGGTAATAACATCTGCGCAAGTTTCACGTACGAGTGCTAATAACATCTGCGCCAGTTTCACGAACGAATGGTAATAACATCTGCGCAAGTTTCTCGTACGAATGGTAATAACATCTGCGCAAGTTTCATGTACGAATGGTAATAACATCTGCGCAAGTTTCACGTACGAATGGTAATAACATCTGCGCAAGATTAGACATATCAAGTATAACCATAGTAGCGCACGTGCTTGACTTACTTTTTTTGATGGCTTTTCGAATTCTCCTGTACTGATCGTGCTCCCTGGATTTGATGTCGGACCATCGCTTGCGCAGTTGATCCTTGCCCCTTCGTACGCCGAATTTCTGCTCCAGGGTGCTGACGATTGTAGTGAGAATCTTGTCCTTGCGCAAGTTGGGTCGAGGGTAGGGGCCATTTTCCCCGTCGTAATCTTCCCTTTGGAGGATGTCCACCATCTCCACCATCTCTTCAAAGGCCATATTGGTGGCCTTATATCTGCTGCTGGATGCAGATGTGTTCGCTTCTTGGCTTTCCTCCGCGCTACTGGCTGAGAATGTGTCCGCCATCTTCATGAATTTATTCACCCACAATGCAACGAGGGGAAGCGGGGCGGGGAATACTCGTCAGGAGGAACGTCATGGGCGGGCGACGCGGAGGACGCAGGCGGACTTCGACGCGTGCGCAGTGTATATAAGGCTGTTTGAGGGCCCCACGTGTTCCCGAACGGAAGTAGCGAGCGCTCTGTACGAAGGTAAGTGTTTTCTAGGATGCAGTACTGTGGTTTATTGGGTTTTGGGCCTGCATTTTTTAAGGATATGTGTGTGTTGCTGCCTGTGTGTAGGGGTTGCTGCCTGTGTGTAGGTGTTGCTGCCTGTGTGTAGGGGTTGCTGCCTGTGTGGGTGTGTTGCTGCCTGTGTGTAGGGGTTGCTGCCTGTGTGGGTGTGTTGCTGCCTGTGTGTAGGGGTTGCTGCCTGTGTGGGTGTGTTGCTGCCTGTGTGGGTGTGTTGCTGCCTGTGTGGATGTGTTGCTGCCTGTGTGGGTGTGTTGCTGCCTGTGTGTGGGTGTGTTGTGTAATGTTTGGTTTGAAAAACTGGATGTGCGTTTTTAGTAACATTTGTGTTTTTGGTCTTTTGTATTGCCATTACTAACAAAACAGAAACAAACATGGCAGCAGCCCAGTGGAATCCATTCAAGGACCAGCAGTTCATGTCCGAATTCATTGCGCTCTACAGAAAAAATACCAACCTGTGGCAGCTCAAGAACCCTTTATATGGCAATAGGGATGTCCGGAAGGCAACACTGGGGCCACTTGTGGATTTTGTGAAGACTCAAGTCCCCAACGCAGACACCAAGTTTGTTGAAGCCAGAATTGCAAGTTTAAGGCACATGTACAAGCGGGAGCGCAAGAAGATTGAGGAATCAGTCAGATCAGGAGCAGCAGCAGAGAATGTTTATGTACCGAAGCTGTGGTACTACAACCAACTGGCTTTTATAGGTGACCAGATGGAACCCAGGCAATCACTGTCCACTCTTCCCTCCACCCTTCCCTCCACTCTTCCCTCCACTCTTCCCTCCACCCCAGCTGAGGCTTCCACGGAAGGAGAAGACCCCTCCACCTTGGAGCAGGCTGATGCGCCCAGCTGGAGCCAGGTATATATTTAGTATCCCAAATTGTGATTGTGTGAATATTAATGCTGTAAACGTTAAAATGTGAAACAATTAACACCCTGAACTCAGAATTGTGAAAAAAGCTGCCAAAAATTGCGCAAACTTCGAAAAAGTGTGGGTGTTCTGTCTCAAGGACATTCAGCTAAACCATTCTTATCCCATAAACATGATACCATATTTCTTCGATCGCAGTTTATTGGAACAAGCTAGGTGAAACTACAAATAACAAGAATAAACCTTGATAAGTACAATATCCCATAAATTTAGCATACATTTCAAAGACAAATATACACAGTACAATATGAGACAGTAAAACTTACTTTTTTAAGTTCAATAAGGGATTGATGGTAAGAGATTGAAACAAGACCTCTTGCAGTCTGAAAAGCATGATGAATGTGTCTCTTCCTGTGAGACTTTACCCAGAATACTTTGCTTTCCAAGTACTTCCTAGGTTATAAACTTTATTAATAAACTATACACACAGAAGCAATACCAAAAAAGGACGCTAGATGGCGCCTAAGCTCTGCAAATGATTCCTATAAAAGGTAACAACATTAAATGTCATTTACAACAACACAAATGCAGATAATCAGAATATATCCATCTGATGGACAGAACACTCCCCGCCTGACGTCAAGTGACGTCACTAACAGAGTCCTCCGTAGAAAGTAACAGAACAAGTTCAGTCACTGGTCTCAAGAACACTTTGGCCTCATTCTGTTGAAAGGTCTTGACCTCGACCTTACGGACAAGATTATCTTTGCTTGGCAGTACTTTGGTGACTAGACCTAAAGGCCACATGTTCCTTAGTGTCTGGCAATCTCTCATGAGCACAACATCACCAAGTTTAAGGTTAGGTTTTTCTGAGTGCCACTTCCTCCTTAGTTGAAGAGTAGATGTGTATTGCTCCCTCCACCGACTCCAGAAGGTATTGGCAAGAGTTTGAACTTGTCTCCATTGACGTTTGTAAAGGTCCTTCTCACAAAACTCTCCAGCTGGAGTACCTACAGGACCAGTCTTTTGCGTGAGCAACATGGTAGGTGTGAGAACCATTGGATCTTCAGAGTCACTTGAAATTGAAGTTAAGGGTCTGGCGTTAATGATGGCTGTAACCTCTGCCATAAATGTCACTAAACACTCGTGAGTAAGCCTTGCAGTTCCTACTTGTAGGAAGATAGAGTCAAGAATTCTGCGGGCTATGCCTATCATCCTCTCCCACACACCTCCCATGTGAGAAGAGTGAGGTGGATTGAAGATCCACGTGCAGTCTTGCTTACTCAAATACCTTTTTACACTGGGGATGTCCAAGTTGGAAGGAATTTGCAGTTCTTTCACTGCTCCTACAAAGTTAGATCCTCTGTCAGAGCGAATGAGTTTCACTGGGCCTCGGATTGCAATGAAACGTCTAAGAGCATTAATGAAACTTGAAGTGTCCAGCCTGGGTATGGTGTGTTCAGGCAGTGGTGCAAGTTTTGCTTTTCCCATTACAAACCCTATGTGGCTTTGTCCTTTAGTGTCTATGGTTTTCAGGTAAGCTACAGCAGCAATTGCTTTAACAGAAGCATCCGCAAACACACAAAGTCTTTGCATCTGAACATCTGCAGATGACAGAGGAGCATATGGGCGTGGAATTTTAAGATTAGATAGCGCTGTAAGTGAGTCCTTCCACTCTAGCCATAAGTTCTTCCTGTCGGTGGGGAGAGGGTGGTCCCAATCTAGCGACTCACAGGTTAAGTCTCTGAGTAGTGCCTTACCCTGGATGGTGACAGGTGCTGCAAAGCCTAAAGGATCGTATAGGCTGTTTATGGTAGACAGGACACCTCTACGGGTAAAGGGTTTTTCTTCTGTGTTTACTTGGAAAGTGAAGGTGTCAGATCTTAAGTCCCAAAGCAAACCAAGGCTGCGTTGCATGGGAAGTGAGTCTGTGCCTAGATCTAAGTCCTTTAACTCGTTGGAATGGTCTTGGACAGGAAAGGCTTCTAAAACTTCTCTACTGTTGGAAGCAATCTTGTGGAGCCTTAAGTTGGAACACGCAAGCATTGCCTGAGTTCTTTTGAGGAGACTGATTGCGGCTTCATTTGTGGGTAGTGATTTCAAGCAATCGTCTACATAGAAATCCTTGTCCACAAATTGTCTGACGTCTGACCCATACTCTGACTCTCCCACTCTAGCAGAGTGTCTGAGGCCATATATAGCAACTGCAGGGGAAGGGCTGTTGCCAAATATGTGCACCTTCATGCGATATTCTGTGATGTCTCCAGAGGGGTTGTTGTCCCTGAACCAGAGAAACCTCAGAAAGTTTCGGTGCTCTTCCTTAACAAGAAAGCAATAGAACATTTGTTGTATGTCTGCCATGAATGCGACTGAATCCTTGCGGAAGCGGAGAAGTACTCCCAATAGTCTGTTGTTGAGGTCAGGGCCAGAAAGAAGGACATCATTTAGAGAGACACCTTCATGCTTGGCGCTGGAATCAAACACCACTCTAATCTGCCCTGGCTTCTTAGGGTGATAGACGCCAAATATGGGTAAGTACCAACATTCTTCTGAGTCTTTGAGGTCTGGAGCTACCTCAGCATGGCCATTTTGGAATATTTTGCCCATGAAGGAAAAGAAATGTTCTCTCATCTCTGGTTTCCTTTGCAGATTGTGTCTTAAGGAAGTGAGGCGTTTATATGCTAGTTCCCTGTTGTTAGGCAAACGTTGTCTTTGTGGCCTAAAGGGAAGAGGTGCTATCCAGTTATTAGACACGTCTTTCTCCATACTGCTTTCCATAACCTCTAGGAAGATTCTATCCTCAATGGACATTGCTACCTGGTTGTCTTCCTTTGTTCTCCTGAACACTGAGTGTCCTAAGTCGCTTTGGTCATTGTCATAGGCATTGCTGTCACAGAGGGGACTTAAGAAAGGAAGAGGTACAGGGTTGTTGTGAGGTAGCTCCTTTATGAGGATGCGATTTTGACAGGGTTGGAAAAGAGAAGGACGACCATTCTCGAGGGTACTAGTGAGCAGATTATTAACAGATGCCGGTTTGTGTGCACCTCCCAGGCAAACATCACCTATAATGACCCACCCAAGATCCAGTTTTTGGGCATATGGAGCACTTTTAGGACCGTTGATCAGTTTCCTTACTTTGTGGACTTGCAAGATATCCCTCCCTAGGAGTAAGATTATCTGAGCCTGATCATCAAGTTCTGGTATGAGATGTGCTATGTGCTTCAAGTGAGTCTGGTGAGCTGCTGCGTCTGGTGTGGGAATCTCTGATCTGTTGTCTGGCATCTGGTTGCACTCTATTATGGTCGGTAAGGGTAGGCATGTCTTACCATCCATAGATTCAATTTGTAGGCCGTCAGCTCTTCTCCCCGCCGTTTCCACTGTACCTGCACAAGTCCTAAGGGAGTAGGGGCTGCTGGGGCCTTTAAGGTTTAGAATGTCAAAAAACACAGGTCTGGCTAGTGACTTATTACTCTGATCATCCAAAATGACGTAGAGCTTGACTGCTTTGTCTCTGCGTCCCTTTGGGTAAACTTTCACTAGACAGATTTTAGAGCAAGATCTGCCACCTGTACTTCCTTTGCAGACTTCAGTGCACTGTGAAGTGATTGCTGTGGTATCTGTACTAGAGTCTTTGGTCTCCCTGCCTTGCTCCTTGTCACCATGGACAGGTGGGAAGGTTCTTGGAGTAGGCTTTGGGTGTAAAGCTGTGTGGTGCTCTGTGCTGTCACACTCTGTGCATTTGACACTGACCTTACAGTCCTTGGCGAAGTGTGTAGACGAAGAGCAGCACTTGTAACAGATGTTGTTCTCTTTGAGGAAGGCTTTGCGTTCCTGGATGGTCTTTGTCCTGAAGGCTCTGCATTTCAGAAGAGGATGTGGCATCTTATGTAGAGGGCAGAACTTCGTAGGGTCATTGACTTGATCCTCTGGCTGAAACTCTGCAAATCTGTGAGAAGAAATGTTAGTTTTGTGCACTGCTACTGGAGCCCTAAGTTGCTTAGGGCCAGCAGAAGTGATGTAAGACACTGGAAAAATGAAGCTGGGGTCATCTTTCGTTCCTGCTTGTCTGTCTACAAAGTCCACAAACTCACTAAATGGTGGAAAGGGCACATTGTGTTTCCGTTTGTAGTTACAGCCATGAGCAATCCATCTTTCGTGTAACTCATAAGGAAGTTTTTGAGCTAAGGAGTTAATACCTCTAGCAGAGTCAAGATAAGAAAGGCCAGGTAAGTCACCTTCCGCTTTGGCAACTTGTAACTCCATACATAGGTCACTGAATTCTCTGAGTCTTTGATAACCTCTGCTAGGTATTTTTGGAAAGTCTTCTATCCTTTTAAACAGTGTACTCTCTATAGCCTCTGGTGAGCCATAACATCTATCCAGTCTGTTCCAGATGTTTGTAAGGCCTATCTCAGGGTGGTTTATATTAATGTCTCTGATCCTTTTGGCGTGTTCAGCAGAATCATTGCCAAGCCACTTTACAAGGAGTTCTATCTGTTGTCTGCAAGATAGATCTAGACCTTGGATAACACTCTGGAAAGAGGATCGCCACGCCCTGTAGTGTTGAGGGCGATCACTAAATTTGGCAAGTCCTTGGGTAACTAACTCGCGTTTGGCCAGGAACTTGGCAAAGTCTACAGTAGCCTGATTGGCATTGGGGTAGGCTGCTGGTGTATTGTGGTGCGGTGTAAAGGCATACCTGATAGAAGTCTCTTCTTTAGGCTCTCTGGGCTCAAACTTGCATACGGTTGGCAGTTCGTACCGGCTCGTTGCATACACCTTTGGAGTGAAGACAGGCGTTTGATGTTTGTATGAAGGTTGAGTACCTTTTGGAGTAGAAGGTTTGGTTGAGACTGGAACGTCTGGAACTCTGTCAGATTTTTCTTGCCTGTGGCACTGGGGTCCAAGGTCGTCTTGTTGCTGCTTGATTTGGTGTGACTCCCTGACATCATGTTTAATTTCTTGTTGCGGGATGCTGCTTGGGTCACAGTGCTGGTAGACATAATCCGACGTGCGTTGCGATGAATCTTGGTGGTCTTCCTCTAGGCCTGGTATGCTGCTACCTGTTCTTGGCTCATCGTAGATGGCTGCTTCTAGAGCTTCTGCTTCTGCAATGGCGGCGGCAGCATCTCGTTCCACTGCCAGCTTCTCCATGTTAGCTTCTAAGATAGCTTGCTGCAGTTTCAGAGATGCCTCTTGCTGAGCTCTTTCGTCTTCCAGGCGTATTCTTTCCATCTCTCTCTCTTGTTCCATGCATACTCTTTCTTGCTCTATGCGTACTCTTTCTTGCTCTATGCGTACTCTTTCTTGCTCTATGCGTACTCTTTCTTGCTCTCTCTCTTGTTCCTGTCTCACCCTTTCTGCTTCAAGGTGGGCCTTTTCTTTTTTCATCTGCAGCTCTTGGTCTGCGAATGCGGCCCTGGCTCTTGCTGCTTCAGCTTTTGAACGGGCGATAGCTGCTGCATTTGCGACAGATGACCTAGATGAGCTTGCTTGTGATCGTGTTTTGTAAGAAGATGTTCTACTGTGAGACATGGCTGCGGGGAAGAAGCTGTCTTGCTGTATAGAGACCGTTCTAGTGTCGGTACTGCTTGACAGAGCGTGTCTCTGTGTAGCGTGGCTGCTTGCTTTGCCTCCCACAGGCCTGCTTCTTTAAGGCTTCTGACTGTATGGTACTGTGTAGCCCCAGGCTGTACAGACTTCCGAAGTCAGCTTATCTTCCCTTCAGAGGTCAGCTTAAAAATTTCACTGTTCTGTCTCAAGGACATTCAGCTAAACCATTCTTATCCCATAAACATGATACCATATTTCTTCGATCGCAGTTTATTGGAACAAGCTAGGTGAAACTACAAATAACAAGAATAAACCTTGATAAGTACAATATCCCATAAATTTAGCATACATTTCAAAGACAAATATACACAGTACAATATGAGACAGTAAAACTTACTTTTTTAAGTTCAATAAGGGATTGATGGTAAGAGATTGAAACAAGACCTCTTGCAGTCTGAAAAGCATGATGAATGTGTCTCTTCCTGTGAGACTTTACCCAGAATACTTTGCTTTCCAAGTACTTCCTAGGTTATAAACTTTATTAATAAACTATACACACAGAAGCAATACCAAAAAAGGACGCTAGATGGCGCCTAAGCTCTGCAAATGATTCCTATAAAAGGTAACAACATTAAATGTCATTTACAACAACACAAATGCAGATAATCAGAATATATCCATCTGATGGACAGAACAGTGGGTGCAACATATCGATACATATATAGTGTATACATACATCCAGTAGTGGGAAAAAATGCCTTATACAACATTGGTGATCTGCTTGGAAAATGCAGGGGTCCAAATGATAGCCTTTTGGATCTTTTTAAAAATGTATCTGCTCCTTCATAAGTTTACAATTGGATGATTGAGGAGGCCATAAACCAAAAACCAGGTGTTTGATTTTTGTTTTTATTTGCACACAGGATGAGCTGACCCAGGATGATGCCGGGACAAGTGGTATGGAGGAGGAGGACATGACCAGCGAGAGCCAGGAGGTGGCTGGGCCCAGCACGAGCCAGACTGACAGCCAGACTGTCTTAAGAAGTCTACCTCCACCCCTGCCCTTACCCCCAAGAAGGCCCAGGAGGATGACCATTGTTGAGGAGGAATCACTCCAACTTATTAGGAAGGCGAGTGCGATTCTCGACAAACCCCCCATTCCAGAAGAGGCCTATGCCACCTACTTGGCCAGCAGGTTGCTGGAAATGGAGAAGGGCCAACGGCACCTGTGTGAGGGCCTCATTTTTGAGGCTATTAAGGGGGGTTTGAGGGGTCAATTACGAGAATCCACCCGCCTGACACATGAAGGCCCGACACCAACTTCTCCTCCTCCTCCTCCTCCTCCTCCTCCTCCTCCTCTTCCTTCTTCTCCTCCTCCTCCTCCTCCTCCTCCTCCTACCACAAGTCAGCCTCCAAGGAAGCGTGCAGGGAAGACTGCAGGGAAGAGTGCAGGGCAGCGTGGTGGGAAGAGTCGGAAGTGATTGCCTGGCTTCAGTCTGGTCTCACAGAAGACACAGGCTGTTGTAGTGCCACAGCTTGGGGACATAGATGTCATCTGCTGCTGTTCCTGGTCTGTCTGATTCCTGGTCAATCTTCTTGTGCTCCCTATATTGGATCAAATATGCCCAAGCTTAATTTTTGGCTTCACAAACTTGATGTCTGCCGTTGGGGCAAAAAGTCTTTGCAAAATCGCAAAGTGGCTCCAGTGTTGCCTTCCTATTTTGTTTTGCCTTGTTTGTTTAAACCACAATAAATGGTATTTATTTTTTCATCAACAAATGATATACGTGCTTGTTATTCAAAAACATAGTTTCTTTAGGAGTAGGCAGGTACATGTCTAAACATTCATTTGACAATACAAGTGTAAAGTGCAACTTCAATGGAACTGCAAGTGCAGTCGCTGGAAAGGTGAGGGTTAAGATCTGAATTAAGGGCAAGCTCTGCTGACTCCACAATTGTATCATGTGTAATAACAAATCCTTTTGATAACCAACAAATACTAAAATATATCTAAATAGAGATATATGTACATATATAATATATATATATATATATATATATATATATATATATATATATATATATATATATATATATAGATCTATATATATATATATATATAGATATATATATATATATATATAGATATATATATATATATATATATATACACGTATATATCTATATATCTATATATATAAATATATAGACCAGCGGACCCGATCGCCGCTGGTGTCCCGCGATCGGGTCACAGAGCTGAAGAACAGGGAGAGGTCTGTGTAAACAAACCTCTCCCCGCGCTTCCTACTCTGCCTGTCATTGATTGGCTGTTCCTGGTCATCGGGAAAGCCGATCAATGACGTCAGACGTCAGCCCCGCCCCCTAATGTAAAAAAAAACACACACGTCACAGCCCATAACCCCTCCCCTCCCCCTAGTGGTTAACTCTTTCACTACAACTGTCATTTATACAGGAATGAATGCATTTAAATAGTATCGATTGCTGTAAAAATGACAATGGTCCCAAAAATGTGTCAAAAATGTCCGATGTGTCCTCCATAATGTCGCAGTCACAAAAAAAAACGCTGATCGCCGCCATTACTAGTAAAAAAAAAAATATTAATAAAAATGCTATAAAACTATCCCCTATTTTGTAAACGCTATAACTTTTGCGCAAACCAATCAATAATCGCTAATTAAGATTTTTTTTACCAAAAATATGTCGAAGAATACGTATCGGCCGAAACTGAGGAAAAAAAATGTTTTTTTATATATTTTTTTTTGGGGATATTTCTTATAGCAAAAAGTAAAAAATATTGCATTTTTTTCAAAATTGTCGCTCTATTTTTGTTTATAGCGCAAAAAATAAAAACCGCAGGGGCGATCAAATACCACCAAAAGAAAGCTCTATTTGTGGGGAAAAAAGGACGCCAATTTTGTTTTGAAGCCACATCGCACGACCGCGCAATTGTCATTTAAATCGACGGAGGGCTGAATCGCAAATAGGGGCCTGGTCCTTTGGCTGCCAATTGGTCAAGGGGTTGAAGTGGTTAAGAGACACGGAAAATTACGAATCGAAAAAAAAGTTACGAATGTACGAATTTTTTCGTTCAATCCATTCGAAGCACGTTAAGCAGCGCCATTGTAAGAGACACGGAAAATTACGAATCGAAAAAAAAAAGTTACGAATGTACGAATTTTTTCGTTCAATCCATTCGAGGCACGTTAAGCAGCGCCATTGTAAGAGACACGGAAAATTACCAATTCAACAACAAAAAAAAAGTTACGAATGTACAAATTTTTTCGTTCATTTTGATTTTCGTTGTTCCTGTTTTCGTTTTTCGGATTTTCTTCTTTCTTAGTTTCGTTGTTTCTAATTTGGTTATTTCGGATTTTCTTTGTTTTTCGGATTTGTTCGATTCGAACATTCGTTATTCGTTAAAATTTTTAGCGAATCGTTTGTTCATTCGTACGATAACGAATGAACGAATATAACGAATTTTAACGAAAAACGAAAAAAAAACAAAAACGAATTGCACATGTCTATTACCCGCCAAACCTTATCTTACACACTAAAACATACCTTATCCAGTAAGACACACCTTACCCACCAAGATACATCTAACCCAACAACCCTTACCTTACCCTCTAAAGCCCCATACACACGGTCGGACTTTTTCATGGATTCTGTCCGATCGGACAATGTTGTTGAAAAATCCGACCGTGTGTATGCACCATCGGACAGTGTACGTCGGATTGTCCGACGGACAAAGTCCTATCTCCTGCTGGATAGATTTGCCGACAACACGGTCCGATCACACCAAATCCGATCGTGTGTACGGTTGTCCGGCGGACAAAGTGCCACGCATGCTCAGATCACATTACAAGACCAAAGCTATTGGCTACTAGCCTCTACGTAGTCCCGTCGTAGGCAACAAACGTCACCACGTTCAGAATGATCGGATTTTCCGACAACTTTGTCCGACCGTGTGTACGCAAAACCAACATCGGACAAAGTATGACGGACATGATCCGACCGACCTGGTCCGCGGATTGTCCGACCGTGTGTATGGGGCTTTAGACACACCTTACCCACCAACCCTTCAGTTATATCACTTTCAAGCAGAATAACAGAACACTAGCACAGAGCCTTGAGGTTATGTGGGCTGTTCTACAGAAGTACAAACATCTTAGCTACTTACCATTATTATTTAGATGTGATACCTCCCCTGCGATGCTTTTATCTGGGAAGGAAAGGAGAACAATGGGGGGAAAAAAAATCTTAATCCAAGAGATCTTACACAGGGGTCTCTACATAAACTGTGAGGATGTCAGAACCATTTGCCTGGGCACCACAAATATTTTTGGTAATGTTTGTAATAATTGTCTTTTATGAACATCACCTCCATCTTCTGGCCGTAATGCCCTCATTTCCTGAAATACTTAAAGTGGTTGTAAACCTTGTTAAAGTGGGGTTGTGGTCAATGAAAAAAATTGTGGCTTAAAAATCATAAAAAAATAAATAATTGGAAAAAAAAAAATTTTTTTACTCACCTCTAAATGCCTGTTGCTAGGGGGTCCCTCGTAGTCTGCCACCTTCATTGCCCGGGCTAAACGTCACTTCCTGTAGGCGCCGCACAGTCATCTGGGACCTGTCACGTGTCCCAGATGAGTGAGCGTCGAATCACGGCGCATGGCGCCGCTCGCGCATGCGCAGTGGGTGCACGGCTGTGAAGCCACAGCCGGGTTCCCACATTAAGAATGCCGGCGCCGCGAGCGGAGCGGGGAACGAGGGGGGGTCTCGTTTCCCCGCATCGCTGGACCCCGGGACAGGTAAGTGTCCGATTATTAAAAGTCAGCAGCTGCAGTATTTGTAGCTGCTGACTTTTTTTTTGACTTTTTTTTTTGTTGGCACTCCACTTTAAGGAACTTGTACCTATAGGTTAGCATATAATAAGGCTTACCTGTAGGTACTGTATATATCTCCTAAACGTACGGCGTTTCTTCGCAAGCGAGTGCCGTGGCTGGCGGTTCCGCGCTCGCAAAATGTGCAGAAGTGACGTCACACGGCTCCGGCCAGTCACAGAGCCCAGGGGGGGCTGCGGCCCCTGAAAGGAAGAGGGGTGAAGATGGATGTGGCCACCAGTGGGGATGGCGCGGGCTTCGTTTGAGGGTAAGTGCCACATAATGGGCTAGTATGAGATTCATTCTAGCCTATTATTGCTTTTACTTTGCAGGGAACAACAGTGGAAGTAAAACCCATCAGGGTCTACTTCCTCTTTAACCCCTTCAGCCCCCTGGAAGGATTTGCCCCCCTTAATGACCGAGACATTTTTTGCGAAATGGCACTGCGTCGTTTTAACTGATAATTGCGCGGTCGTCCGACGTTGCACCCAAACAAAATTGACGTCATTTTTTCCCCACACATAGAGCTTTCTTTTGGTGATATTTGATCACCTCTGCGGTTTTTATTTTTTGTGCTATTAAAAAAAAAAAAGAGTGACAATTTTGAAAAAAAAAACAATATTTTGTACTTTTTGCTATAATACATATCCAAAAAAAATTCTAATTTCTTCCTCAGTTTGGGCCGATATGTATTCTACATATTTCTGGTAAAAAAAAAAATTACAATAAGCGTATATCGATTGTTTTGCGCAAAAGTTATAGCAGCTACAAAGTAGGGGATAGATGTATGGCATTTTTATTATTTATTTATTTTTAGTAATGGCGGCGATTAGTGATTTTTATCGGGACTGCAACCTTGTGGCGGACAGATCGGACACCTAACTGACATTTTTTGACACTTCTTTGGGAACCAGCGACATTATTAGTGACCAGTGCTAAAAATATGCACTGTCACTGTACTAATGACACTGACAGGGAACTTTCATGCAGAGGGGATATATTTATGGCATTTTTATACATTTTTTTTTTTTACTAGTAATGGCAGCATTCTGTGATTTTTTTTCGGGATTGCGGCGGACAGATCGGACACTTTTGACACTATTTTGGTACCATTGACATTTATACAGCGATCAGGGCTAAAAAAAAGTCACTGATTACTGTATAAATGTCACTGGCAGGGAGGGGGTTAACACTAGGGTGGCGATCAAGGGGTTAAATGTGTCCCCTCAGCGTGTTCTAACTGTGTGGGGGATGGGACTGCCTGGGGGAGGAGACTGATCGTTGTTCCGATATACTAGGAACAGACAATCTGTCTCTTCTCCCCTGCCAGAACAGGGATTCATGTGTGTTTACTTTTGATTTTTGTTTTTGATTTTATTGCCAAAAATTAGGATTTTTTTACATGTATGCGACAAAGAAAGAAAATTGCTCCGGAGCCGAACTGGATATATATACTATATATACAATATATATATATATATATATATATATATATATATATATATATATTTCACCCCCTAGTGTTATCCCTTCCCTGCCAGTGACATTTACACAGTAATCAGTGCATTTTTATAGCTCTGATCGCTGTATAAATGTCAATGGCCCCAAAAATCCGGTGTGTCCTGCTAAAAATCGCAGATCGCCACCATTACTAGTAAAAAAAAAAAAATGCCATAGTTCTATCCCCTGTTTTGAAGACGCTATAACTTTTGCGCAAACCAAAAATATGGAGAAGAATATATATCGGCCTAAACTGATGAAGAAATTTCTTTTTTATTTGGATATTTATTATAGCAAATAGTATAAAATATTGTTATTAGTTTTTTCAAAATTGGCGCTCTTTATTTTGTTTATAGCGCAAAAAATAAAAACCCCAGAGGTTTTTAAAATACCACCAAAAGAAAGCTCTATTTGTGGGGAAAAGAAGGACGTCCATTTTGCTTGGGTACAGCATCGCACGACTGCGCAATCGTCAGTTAAATCGACGCAGTGCCATATCGCAAAAAACATGGCCTGGTCATTAAGGGGGAAATTCTTCCGGCCCTTAAGTGGTTAAATGCTACAATAGTGCATTACCATTTTTATGTTATATTCACATGGGCTGTATCACTGGATAATATCACTGGTGAATATATTCATATATATATATTCATATACATATATATATATTTTATATATATATATATATATATATATATATATATATATATATATATATATATATATATATATATATATATATATATATATATACATATACATATATATATATATATATATATATATATATATATATATATATATAAATATTTTCACCACCAGTGATATTATATATATGTGAAAATATTGACCACCAGTGATATTATATTGATATTTATATATAATATCACTGGTGAATATATTCATATATATATATATATATATATATATATATATATATATATATATATATATATATATATATATATACAATATCACCGGTGAATATATATATATATATATATATATATATATATATATATATATATATATATATATATGTATATATATATGAATATTTTCACCACCAGTGATATTATATATATGTGAATATATTCACCAGTGATATTATATATATATATATATATATATATATATATATATATATATATATATATATATATATATTGATGTGTGAATATATATTGATGTGTGAATATATTCACCAGTGATATTATATATGTGAATATATTCACCACCAGTGATATTATATTGATATTTATATATAATATCACTGGTGAATATATTCATATATATATATATATAATGAATTTATTTACCAGTGATATTATCTATGTGAATATATATGTATATATCACTGGTAAATATATTGTGTATATATATATATATATATAGATATAGATATAGATATAGATATATAGATATATATATATATAGATATATATATATATATATAGATATAGATATATATAGATATATAGAAATATATATATATATTTTTTTAATATCACTTGTGAATATATTCATATATATAATATCACTGGTGAATGGTTGAGTGATAACATTTCTCAGGAAAGTTACAAAAAAACGATCGAATGTCAGAGACACCGCAAGACATTTCCCGATAAAAGAGGAACTTCCTTCATTATCAGATAAAGCCGAGACATCCTTTTCTCATCACTGATGTAAAACCTCAAATTAGCACATTATGAAGAAGGGAATTTTAAAATAGATATGAACAAAAATATAGGTTTTGGAAAAATAAAAAAAAGAACAGAATATTCGATAAAATGATCCTAATAAGCCGATTGCCATTTTAAAGAGACTTGTGTCTGCCGATGACTCTTCTCACCCGCAGACATCACAAACACGTCCCATGATTTTGCTGACATTGATATGTGAGTTGATGACAATCTTGTATTTCTTACGGGTTCCTTCCCCAGCTGTGGACATCCTACACACATCCAACAGAGTCATGGAAGTACACGGGGGGGATGTAGTACGCCCCGTCCTTCAACCTCAATGCTGATTTCCCTTCTTACTTACTGGAAACTGACTGCTAAAAACTGACTGCTAACCTCATAGACAAAACTATGAGAGATAGAGAGATACAAAGTAACATTGTTTATAAACATTGATCAGACGGGAGATAGGCTGGTTTCACACTGGGGCGGTGCGGGGCGGCGATGGTAAAGCAGCGCTATATTTAGCGCTGCTTTACCATCGTTTTACCCGCGGTATGCGGCCGCTAGCGGGGTGGTTTTAACCCCCGCTAGCGGCCGCAAAAGGGTTAAAAACCTCTGCAAAGCGCAGCTGCAGCGGCGGTTTGCGGGCGGTATCCCCGCGGTTTCCCATTGATTTCAATGGGAAGGAGCGGTATAGGAGAGGTAAATACACCGCTCCTTCACCGCTCCAAAGATGCAGCTAGCAGGACTTTTGTTGCGGTCCTGCTAGCGCACCGCTCCAGTGTGAAAGCCCGCCGGCTTTCACACTGGAGTGAATGGGGCCGGTTTTTTCAGGCGGTGTACAGGCGCTATTTTTAGCGCTGTACCGCCTGAAAACCGCCCCAGTGTGAAAGGGGCCTTAGAGAGATACAAAATAATATTGTTTATAAACATTGATCAGACGGGAGATAGAGAGATACAAAGTAATATTGTTTATAAACATTGATCAGACGGGAGATAGAGAGATACAAAGTAATATTGTTTATAAACATTGATCAGACGGGAGATTCAGGGATACAAAGTAATATTGTTTATAAACATTGATCAGACGGGAGATTCAGGGATACAAAGTAATATTGTTTATAAACATTGATCAGACGGGAGATTCAGGGATACAAAGTAATATTGTTTATAAACATTGATCAGACGGGAGATTGAGGGATACAAAGCAATTTTGTTTATAAACATTGATCAGACTGAAGATAGAGAGATACAAAGTAACATGGTTTATAAACATTGATCAGACAGGAGATAAAGAGATACAAAGTAACATTGTTTATAAACATTGCTGGTTACATTTAATGTGTATGCAGTGAATTAAAACTAAAATCATGTTTAGAAGACATTATGACTCATGTTTTTGTGTCCAAATAAAATAATTACTATTACTTTGATATCTTAAGGAATGACAAAGTAATTTCTGAAAACATTGGGCTCACGGCTAACATGACAATTGCTCTGCTCCATAAGTGGTGTATGGGTATGAGAGATAAAAGGGTTAATTCATCCTACCAGTTGTTGCACATTGGGGCTCTTTGTTATTATGTGTGTATTTGTTTTTATATTAAAAAAATGTAAACCATATAATTTTACACTTTAAGGGCTCACTTACGCTAGCTGTTGTTTTTTTTTTTTTTTTTTACTGCCCCTTAATTGCTAGAGGGGCAGTAAGTAGAGGGGGGGTATAAATTCTGTGGCTGTGATCCTTTGCTTTGTGCAAGGAGCTAATGTAGCGCCCCCCCCCCCCCCCCATGCCCACTACCCATAAATGCGAATAGGACTGCTCTACAAGCTTCCCGCTCTTCAGAGAGCACCACCAGTGTGAATGAGCCCTAATACCCCGTATACACGGTCGGATATTCCGATGGAAAAAGTCTGATCGGATTATGTTGTCAGAAAATCTGACAACAAAATCCGATTGGACTTTTTCCGATCGTGTGTAGGGAATTCCGACGGACAAAGTGCCAGGCATGCTCAGATCAAATTTACGAGACCAAAGCTATTGGCTACTAGCCTCTACGTGGTTCCGTAGTACACAACGAACATCACCACGTTCGGAACGATCGTATTTTCCGACAACTTTGCCCGACCGTGTATATGCAACACTAGTTTCGGACAAAATCCGTCGGAAAAAATCTGACGGATTTTGTGGTCGGAATTTCCGACCGTGTGTACGGGGGGCTTAGAGAGTCAAGGAGACCTATAAGGTTTCTAAACACTAGTAGAAGGTGTCTTCATTTTTGGACTTTTATGACTTCTTCACACTTCTTCACACTAGTGGTTGAGCACTTTTAATGCGCCCCCCCCCCCCCCCCCCCAGACGTGTACTTCTACTGTGTCTGCAATGTTTGGCTTCATGGCCATGGCAGTATCCATCATGTGCACTGGTTATCTGTTTTATATTTGTGGCAGGCATCATGGTTATGGTGCACTAGAGTCGGGTCCAAGGGGATTAAAGGAGGTGGTAAGGAGGATCTTCAGACAGAAACGATAGTTTGACAGCCCTTATGGTATAAATGGTCACCCAACAGAGAATCCCCATATGCCAAACTTTCAGCCCCATCCTCTGACATCCTGAAGATCCTCAAAGGGAATAAAGTGGGTGATTCAGCCAAAGAATACCGTGTCTAACTTTTTCTATATCATGACAAAGAGAACAGAGATTGTGATTGTAATACCGATACTCACAGTGCAAAACCAGACCAGTAAGGAGGAGCAATAGAAGGAACATCAAGAATAGGAGAATCACCAGGACCATGATAACCCCATGCCGTGTGGTCTTCGCCCCTGGAATGATCATACAGAGAGGAATGAATCTGCATGTGTGTGTGGGTGGTCACTAATCGTCCACAGAAATCTCCCCTACATAAACCCATTAATGGCTTAAGTAGATTTACAGTCAATCACTAAAATCTCACAAGGTTTATTATAAAAACGTCATTAATCTATTTTTAACCTTTGAAAATGTGTGGGTATTTTTTTTTAGGCACTTCCTGTTATAGGGTGACATCCGTCTCCCAATAGCCCTCATGGGTTGTCACCTTATCACATGTGCCCTGGTGAAGGCTACAGGTGTCTTTGCCTACATACATTGCTCAGACATGGTCCACCATTGCCACTATTTGTAAGCATGTTGGCCAATGATCCCATCACAAGGGTCCTTGTTTAGGCACTTCCTGTTATAGGGTGACAACTGTCTCCCAATAGCCCCCATGGGTTGTCATCCTATCACATGTGCCCTGGTGAAGGCTACAGGTGTCTTTGCCTACATGCATTGCTTAGACATGGTCCACCATTGCCACTATTAGTAAGCATGTTGGCCAATGATCCCATCACAAGGGTCCTTGTTTAGGCACATTTCTGTTATAGGGTAACAACTGTCTCCCAATAGCCCTCATGGGTTGTCACCTTATCACATATGCCCTGGTGAAGGCCACAGGTGTCTTTGCCTACATACATTGCTCAGACATGGTCCACCATTGCCACTTATAGTTAGCATGTTGGCCAATGATCCCATCACAAAGATCCTTGTTTAGGCACTTCCTGTTATAGGGTGACAACTGTCTCCCAATAGTCCTCATGGGTCGTCATCTTATCACATATGCCCTGGTGAAGGCCACAGGTGTCTTTGCATACATACATTGCTCAGACATGGTCCACCATTGCCACTATTTGTAAGCATTTCCAGAGCAATGATGTGCGGCCGATGCAGGAGGAAGTGCATGTAGACAGGAAGTAACTGAATGAATCCTCAGGAGATCAGCAAACCTAAATATTCACACAAAACAAAACTGTTGGACATTTTCTTTAGTTAAATTTAATTTTAAAGTTAATTTTGTAAAATGTTGATTAGTTCAATCAGAAACATACTAAGTGGTCTAGTTATTAAAGATTGGATGGACTTCAGCATTTACTCCGCCATGAAGAATTATCCCGGTATTTTGTCTAATAGGGATGAGCCGAAACTTTGGTGTGAATCCAGGTTTGTGCTGATGTTCTGGCTTTGGACAATGCCAAAACCATTGCCTGTTGGGCCCCTTGTTTGTAGATAGAGACGTGCATAAGATATAGCAGTGGTATTTCTACTGTGTCTTTAAATGACAGCTGCCTGCTATCACTGGTTTTCCAAGGAAGTGTTGGGCGCTTGCACCCGTGGTGTCCCTAGGAGCCACTAATGTCATTCAGAATCCCTAAATGTCACTGGAAATTCCTGCCCCTTTTAAGCAAAGGGGTGGGGATGGCAGTGACATCACTGCCAAAACATGGCCACTGCCCATTTTTAGGCAATGACATTGACCAAATATGGTCATGGCCATATGTGGTCAATAATGTCACCACCATCCCCGATCCTTTCCTTTTATATAGATGACAACAGCTCAGAGGGCTATCATTTGGTTGTGAGTACCACTGGGATTGGTTGTGTGCACTGGGTGGTCTTCTTTTCTTTTTTGGCAGGTGGTTGGCATTGTGATTGACAATGGATTTATTAAGGGCCTTTTTGGGGATTTTTTTTCCCCGAAATGTTTTGGGTGTCTATTTTTAGGCTGCAATGTTTTATTTATTTTTTGTGAATGAGTATGAGTACTATGCATCCCAATGCAATAATATGGAGGGGAGTTGGTATCTGAGGGCCCCCATATTATTAAAGGGGGCTTTCAGATTCCAATAAACCCCAAGCCTGCAGACTCCCACAACCCCTGGGCCATGGTTGTGGGCATGAGGTCCTTGTCCACATTAGCATAGGGTAAAGGTGCTGTGCCAGGGTCATGTTGATGGCATGCAGCCTAATATGGTTTGGGGCAGTGGCGTCGCTAGGGGGGGGCATCGGGTGCAGCCGCAACCAGATGTTACCTGCCAGAGGGTGACACCAGGCTCAGACTAGTATTGGCGCTGCGGTTCCCTTCTGGGATCTCCTCAGCTGCATGTGATGTGCAGGGAGAGTGGGGGAGGAGGGAGTGAGGCAGAGAGAGACAGGGTGCCTGGGATTTTAGGGAGGGGTGGGGTGGGGTTACAGGAAGTCTGGGGCTCCTTGATTTGGGCTAGAATCAATGTAAGAAGTAGAAGGGGGCAGATTTGAAGTTTGATCCCCCACCACAATTGCTCTTCTTTCCCAAAGCACACCCTAGCACATATCCTTTAATTCCCCCCATCAAAGATCCCATCCCAGCTCTATCATTTCCCCCCAATCCTATCCTGGCTCCATCCACCCCCCGATCCCATCCCAGCTCCATCCACCCCCCAAACCCATCCCAGCTCTATCCATCCCCCTTGATCCCATCCTGGTTCCATCCACCCCCTCCGATCCGATCCTGGCTCCATCCACCCCCACCGATCCGATCCTGGCTCCATCCACCACCCAGATCCCATCCCAGCTCCATCCACCACCCCATCCTATCCCAGCTCTATCCACCATTCCAATCCCATCCCGGCTCCATCCACCACCCCATCCTATCCCAGCTCCCTCCGCCATCCCAATCCCATCCTGGCTCCATCCATCCCCCCTATCCCATCCTGACTCTATCCACCCCCTCCAATCCCATCCTGGCTCCATCCACCCCCTCCGATCACATCCTGGCTCCATTCACCACCCGATCCCATCCCAACTCCATCCACCACCACATCCTATCCCAGCTCCATCCACCATCCCGATCCCATCCGTGCTCCATCCATCACCCCATCCTATCCCAGCTCCATCCACCATACCGATCCCATCCTGGCTCCATCCATCCTCTGATACCATCCTGGCTACATCCATCCCCCAATCCCTCACATCCCAGCTCCATCTATTGTGTCAGGTTAAGGGGGTAGAGCCACACCAATGCACTAGCCTGCTGCCAGAGGGGGGTGACACAATTTGTTTCTGCACCAGGTGACAACAACCCTAGTAACGCCACTGGTTTGGGGGGTGCATGCTCTTTTTTTTCCTGAAGGGACTGGTATCAGTTTTTAGGGGACCTCATGTATTTTTTAACTGGACCCCCCCCCCCCCCCCCCTAAAATCCATACCAGACCTAAATAAAGACAACGATCATAAGGAAATAATGGTATTAGACAATTTATCAAGGGATCATCATTCATTATGGCTGGGTGAATGCTTGTGACATTCATTCAGCATTTTTTTAAATAAAATAGGCCCTTTGCATTTGCAGTATGGTACCAGATCCACCACTCCTTTTCATTGTCTCGGCATAGGCGGGTAGCTCAAATGTTCAATTCTGACTTATGAAGCCATTCTAATATACATTTTGTTAGAAGAACACAAACGTCCTAAGAAACTGAGACGTGTTTTAGGCTGTTCACAATAGAAGATTTTCTTCCAACAGATAGTAACTTACCTCTGGCTTTTGGCTTATTCTTTACCTTCTCTTCATGAAAGTCATATATATTGGCATATATATGATGAGAACCCTCTGAAGACAAAGAAATTAAAGTGCACCTGTAAGTGAGACTGAAATGATGCAACTTGGTAATATTACTGTAAAAAACAAAACTTAAGCGTCCTTGGAACCTCAAAACCAGAAAGTATGGGTGTGAAAATCCTGCCTTCTGTTCTTGGCATAGACCTCTATCTGCCCCTTGTGCCTCCTGTGCCTAACTATTGGCCTAAAACTATAACTGACAGCCCTACTGGCCAATACAAATGTGGGAAGAAGTTCCCAAGCCTATGGGCTTATGAAGGTCAACTTATGCCGCGTACACACGATCGGAATTCTCGTCGGAAAAAACTGACGGTTTTTCCGACGGAATTCCGCTCAAGCTGTGTTGCCTACACACGATCACACCAAATTCCGACGATCAATAACACAGCGGCATAAAACACATTCAACAGCACTATAAAAGGGAAGTTTAATGCTTCCGAGCATGCGTCGAATTGTTTCCAAGCATGCGTCGGAATTTTGCGCGTCGGAATTGCATACACACGATCGGAAAATCCGATAGAAAGGTTTTCCGTCGGAAAAATTGAGAACAGGTTCTCAATTCAAAGTCCGTCGGAAATTCCGACAGAAAAAGACCGCGGGCATACACACGGTCGGAAAATCCGATGAAAAGCTCCCATGGGACTGTTTCCATCGGCTACCATAATTGCCTGCTTTATAGAAACAATAGTTTTATTACTTTAGCTTCATTACAAGTCTAAAAAAATTATATTTAAATATATTTCATTTTTATTTGATTTATTGATTATTACAGTGCATGTCTCATTAACTACTTCAGCTCCAGAAGAATTTACCCCCTACATGAATAAATCACATTTCTTCATCAATTTAGAAAAATATGTATTCTGCTACATGTTTTTGGTAAAAGAAAATCCCAATAAGCGTACATTGATTGGTTTGCACAAAATCTTTAGCGTCTACACACTATGGGATATTTTTATTTATTTATTTTTACTAGTAATGGCAGCAATCAGAGACTTATAGCAGGGCATATTGTGGTGGACAGTCAGAACAATAACTGACACTTTTGGCACTTTTTGGGGACCAGTGACCCTTGGTATGAATATTAAGTGCCCCATGACTATGTCATATCTGTGACGAAACGCGTAGGGAGGAGCGACGTGCTGACGTCACCGGGCGCTACGTCCCATTGGTTAGCACGGCTGTGTGTTACTGCAGCCGGCCGGCTGCAAACTTTTATCCATTTATTTTTTAAACTATTTGTACACGCCTTTGGCAATATTTTTAATAAATCCCTTCAGGTCCCACCCATGGTCTGCCTTTGCCTTTTTTCGGTCCATGAATTACACACTACCTGGTGAGGTAAAGGAAGGTTGGTCGAGTTTCCTAGCAACCCTGAACAGCTGACACCTTTGGAGCCAACATAGACGGAACAATCCGATAAACGTGGGAGAAATAAGGAGGAAAAGGCCTTGGCTGGGTAATAGTCACAAGCTCAATCTCTTTGGCAGCTGGTAAGCACAAAATCTGGACGGTGGTGGGATTATTCACATGAGTCACCTTCTCTATGGATATCACCACAAGTTGATTTGCGATTTTTCACAGCACTTTCGGGAACTTTTATGTTCAATTTATGAACTTTATATTTACATTTTTTTGATAGCACTGGAAATAACACTTTATATGCATTCACTTAACATTTAAATAATCGTTGTGCCTTATTTCAGTGTATACCACTTGCACTTCTAATATTCATTGCAATACTTTGGAGATTTCATTTAATTACTGTTCTAGTCCAATGTCCAGCGCAGTTTTTCTTTTTTCCATGAATATTAAGGGGAACCCTGAACCAATTTTTTTTTTTACTTGCGTGGGGGTCCCCCAAAATTCCATACCAGGCCCTTCAGGTCTGGTATGGATATTAAGGGGAACCCCATGCTTTGGGTAATGTTGATGGGGACAAGGGCCTCATCCCCACAACCCTTGCACAGTGATTGTGGCGGTCTGCGGGCGGGGGGGCTTATCGGAATCTGGAAGCCCCTTTAACAAGGGAACCCCCAGATCCCAGCCTCCAACCCAGTGTGAAATGGTAATGGGGTACAAATGTACCCCTACCATTTCACAAAATAGTGTGAAAATGGTAAAAATGACAAGACACGGCTTGGGACAAGTCCTTTATTAAAAAATAAAAAAATAAAGATGTCCCACAAACTCTTCTTCTTCTATTGCTCCGCCGACGGACCAAAAAAGAAAAAAAAATGTGACTGACCCGCCTCCATGGGAGGCACCCACTATATGACGCATCTTCGCTTTTGACAGTTCTTTTATAACTGAGGGTAGGGCCACACCGTCACGTTCCTGAGTGACCCCGCCCCCCTCTGACGCACGGGGACTTCCCAATGGCTTCCCCGGGGTGTCCGAGGGGGCGGGGCCACCGGTTTACATAACCGGGTGGCTCCGCCCCTGACTACGGGGATGCCATAGGGAAGTCCTAGTGCGTCATAGGGGGCGGGGTCACCCAGTAACGTCACGGTGTGGCCACGCCCTCAGTTATAAAAGAACTGTCAAGGCAAAGATGCGTCATATGATGGGTGCCTCCCATGGAGGCGGGTCGGTCCGCCATCGGCGGAGCAAGAGAAGAAGAAGAAGACTTTGTGGGACATTTTAATTTTTTTATTTTTTAATAAAGTACTTGTCCCAAGCCTAAATTTATTAAATGTATTACTTTTAAAGACTCAACTGAAGTAGATAAAATTATTAATAGAAAAGATAAAAGAAAATATGTTCGATGACATATTAAACAGATCATAAGAGGAGTTCATTGTTAGGTTACATACCCTATAAATTATTGTTTTTATACAATGTAAACTTTTTCAGTGTAGTGCTGAGTAATGCTGTTACTTATATTACTGTTGTAAGTTACACTGACACAGACTCCACTTCCCTCAAAATGTGTGATATTCTTTAAATGATTCTAGAATGGTATCTACATGATAACAAAAAAGCACCTATGAGTTACCTGACTCCATCACAGGTTCTTTAGTTCTCCTTGTTGCCTAGTGGGATTCTATGATTAGTTCTCCTCGTTGTCCCTTTGGAATTCTGTATGATCAGTTGTTCCTATTGCCCAATAATATTGTGTATTATCAGGTCTCCTTCCCCAGTAGGATTCTATTTGATCAGGCCTCCTTGTTCCCCGGTGGGATTCTGAATGATCAGGACTCCTTCCCCAGTAGGATTATGAATGATCAGGTCTCCTTGTTCCTCGATGGGATTATGAATGATCAGGTCACCTTGTATCCCGGTGGGATTCTGAATGATCAGGTCTCCTTGTACTCCGGTGGGATTCTGAATGATCAGGCCTCCTTGTTCCCAGGATTCTATATGAACAGGTCTCCTTGTTCCCCGGTGGGATTCTGAATGATCAGGTCTCCTTGTACCCCGGTGGGATTCTGAATGATCGGGTCTCCTTGTACCCCGCTGGGATTCTGAATGATCAGGTCTCCTTGTTCCCCGGTGGGATTATAAATGACCAGGTCTCCTTGTTCCCAGGATTCTATATGAACAGGTCTCCTTGTTCCCCGGTGGGATTATGAATGATCAGGTCTCCTTGTTCCCAGGATTCTATATGAACAGGTCTCCTTGTTCCCGAGTGGGATTCTGAATGATCAGGTCTCCTTGTTCCCCGGTGGGATTCTGAATGATCAGGTCTCCTTGTTCCCCGGTGGGATTATGAATGACCAGGTCTCCTTGTTCCCCGGTGGGATTCTGAATGATCAGGTCTCCTTGTTCCCCGGTGGGATTCTGAATGATCAGGTCTACTTGTTCCCAGGATTCTATATGAACAGGTCTCCTTGTTCCCGAGTGGGATTCTGAATGATCAGGTCTCCTTGTTCCCCGGTGGGATTATGAATGATCAGGTCTCCTTGTTCCCCGGTGGGATTCTGAATGACCAGGTCTACTTGTTCCCAGGATTCTATATGAACAGGTCTCCTTGTTCCCCGGTGGGATTCTGAATGATCAGGTCTCCTTGTTCCCCGGTGGGATTCTGAATGATCAGGTCTACTTGTTCCCAGGATTCTTTTAAATCAGGTCTCCTTGTTCCCCGGTGGGATCCTGAATGATCAGGTCTCCTTGTTCCCCGGTGGGATTCTGAATGACCAGGTCTCCTTGTTCCCCGTGGGATTCTGAATGATCAGGTCTACTTGTTCCCAGGATTCTATATGAACAGGTCTCCTTGTTCCCGAGTGGGATTCTGAATGATCAGGTCTCCTTGTTCCCCGGTGGGATTATGAATGATCAGGTCTCCTTGTTCCCCGGTGGGATTCTGAATGACCAGGTCTACTTGTTCCCAGGATTCTATATGAACAGGTCTCCTTGTTCCCCGGTGGGATCCTGAATGATCAGGTCTCCTTGTTCCTCGATGGGATTATGAATGATCAGGTCTCCTTGTTCCCAGGATTCTATATGATCAGGTCTCCTTGTTCCCCGGTGGGATCCTGAATGATCAGGTCTCCTTGTTCCTCAATGGGATTATGAATGATCAGGTCTCCTTGTTCCCAGGATTCTATATGATCAGGTCTCCTTGTTCCCCGGTGGGATCCTGAATGATCAGGTCTCCTTGTTCCTCGATGGGATTCTGAATGACCAGGTCTCCTTGTACCCCGGTGGGATTCTGAATGATCAGGTCTCCTTGTTCCCCGGCGGGATCCTGAATGATCAGGTCTCCTTGTTCCTCGATGGGATTATGAATGACCAGGTCTCCTTGTACCCTGGTGGGATTCTGAATGATCAGGTCTCCTTGTTCCCCGGTGGGATCCTGAATGACCAGGTCTCCTTGCTCCCTGATGGGATTCTGAATGATCAGGTCTCCTTGTTCCCCGGTGGGATCCTGAATGACCAGGTTCTTTGTTCCTCGATGGGATTCTGAATGATCAGGTCTCCTTGTTCCCCCGGTGGGATTCTGATTGATCGGGTCTCCTTGTTCCCCCGGTGGGATTCTGATTGATCAGGTCTCCTTGTTCCCCAGAGGGATTCTGAATGATTAGTTCTTCTCGTTGCCCTGTAATATTCTGTATGCTTAGTTCACCTCGCTCCCCAGTAGGATTCTGTATAATCTAGGTTTCCAGAATTGTAGATGGCTGCTGCACTTAATGTGTAAATAGGAGATTCTGTAAAATTTTCAGGAAATTAAATTTCTAAGAAAGAGGAAGTCTGTGTTCTTTAGTAATTGTTATTACTGCAACATAAATATTCTTCAGCGTCTGTACCCACAAATAGGGATATTCCAAAGCAGGAAGTTTAAATCTGCTCACAATGAACAGGCAGCTTTAATAAATACAGCCACTCCCTGTTGGTTTAGGACAATGATCATGCAGTTCACAAACCACCATTGTCACCAACTACCCCTGGTTTCTCCATAGGAAGCTGTTGTCCGGTGAGATTCAGTATGATCACCTCTCCCGGTTGTCCAGGTGGGGTTGTGTATGATGACTTTTCCTTGTTGCCCAGTAATATCATGTATGATCAGTTCTCCTTGTTGCCCAATGGGATTGTATATGGTAATTTCTCCACTTTGCCCAGTGGGATTCTGCATGATCGGTTCTTCTTGTTGAATGATCAGGTCTCCTTGTACCCCGGTGGGATTCTGAATGATCAGGTCTCCTTGTACCCCGTGGGATTCTGAATGATTTACTAAGTAATTTTTTACCTTCACTGATGTGCGCTAAAGAGGCGACACTGATGGGTACTGATAGGCTTAACTGGTGGGCATTGATGAGGTGGCACTTATGGGCACTGATTAGGTGGCACTTATGGGCACTGATGAGGTGGCACTGATAAGGAGGCACTAATATGCCACACTTATGGGCACTGATAGGTGGTACTGATAGGTGGCACTGATGAGCACTGATAGGTGGCACTGATGGGCACTGTTAGGTGAAACAGGTGGGCACTAATAGGTGGCACTGGTGGGCACTGATAGGCGGCACAGATAGGCGGTACTGATGGGCACTAATGGGCATTGATGGATGGCACTGATGGAAATTGATTGACAGCAGTGATGGCCACTGATGGGAGGGCAGCACTGATGGGTGGCACTGATTGCCAGCACTGACTGGCATCGCTAATAGGCACTGATTGGTGGCACTTGTGTGCAGTGGTGGACACTGATTGCTGCCACTGGTGGCCACTGATTGCTGGCATTGGTGGGCAATGATGGGCACTGATTGGTGACTCTGTATTGCTATATTGTAATCAGGGCACTGATGATCAGTACCCTGATTACATTCCTAGATGTCCCCATGCGTGGAGATGCTGCTGAACGGCTCTCCTCTCCTCACACTCTGTCAGTGTGAGGCAAGGAGAGCCGATTACCGGCATCTCCGTGTTTACATGTGACCGGCTGTGATTGGACACAGCAGATCACATGGTTAAAGAGTCGCGGACGGGTTCAAGCCGTTTTCTAGCAATATGGTGCGGCCGGAATCGCCGCGCAACCTCGCGGGCACATGATTGCGGCCGTTCTTGGATGCCATTGTATGACATTGTCCCAGAACAAGAGCGGCACAGCCCCACCGTCATTTGATGGTGGGCGGGAGGCAACTAGTTAAGGAAGAGGCCTGGAGCTGCAGCTCCAATAGCCCCCAATGTTATTCTGGCCCTGATTGTTGCCAAATACCCCCAATTTCTCTGTAGGAAGCCTTTGTCCTTGTAAAGTGATATTCAGCACGATCACTTCTCCTGGTTGTATGATCAGTTCTCTTATTGCTGAGTAGGATTCTGTATGATCACTTCTTTTTGCCCATTAATATCGGTATGATCTGGGCACACTGAGATCCTGACAATCTGTTCTCCTCTTCCACCAGTGGGATTAGCTTTAGGCAGGTGTGAAAAAATGCTGTAAAAAGAAGAATGCTTTCAGAAATTGAGGTGTTAATCGTTTATTTTTTATCAATGAACTAAATGGAAAGTGAATGAACAGAAGAGAAATCCAATCAATATTTGGTGTGGGCCCTTTGCCTTCCCTTTGCCTTCAAACCAACATCAATTCTTCTTGGTAGACGTGCACAAAGTTTTTGAAGGAACTCAGCAGGTAGGTTGTTCTGTCTACATCTTCTGTGGATGTCGGCTGCCTGAAATTCTTCTGTCTCTTCATGTAATCCCAGACAGACTTCGTGATGTTGAGATCGGGGCTCTGTGGGGGCCAAACCATCACTTCCAGGACTCTTTGTTCTTCTTTACACTGAATATAGTTCTTAATGACATTGACTGTATGTTTTGGGGTGGGTTTTCCTGTTGCAGAATACATTTGGGGCCAATCACATGCCTCCCTAATGGTATGGCATGATGGATAAGTATCTGTGTAAGAGAAGTCCGGTTGATAGACGCGCGTTGGCGCACAGGCGTGTGCTCAGTAGTGTGTGCGCCAAGAATACGGTGTAATGGCGCATGCGTGGATGTGCACAGCTGCGAACAGGTGGGTGCGCGCGGCTACGAACAGGCACACGTACACGCAAAGGTGCACGCACTGGCGCCAGCCGGTCTATTAAAATGGAGCAATGACAGACACACATTGCTGAGTGGTCTTTCAGCTAGTTCCTGTTTACCAGTGTTTGATCTGTTCCAGTGTTCCTGTGTTTGACTCGACTTGTATCTGAACTTTCCCTTGGACTTCTGCCAGCCTTCCTGTGACCCCGGCTTGAGTTTGACCCTGTTCCTGCTTCATGTTTCTGTACTTCCCTGCCCGGCTGTGTACCAAACCCGGGTATACTGTCTTCGTTTCTGCATCACGTTCCGGTATCTGCTCTGCTCGGCTGTTGATGACCCCCCTGGCTTATGTTCTGACTATGCTTCCGCCTGCTGATCCAGCAGCACGGAGTTCCAGTTCTCGGTGCCTATCCGGTGATCTGCAGCCATCGGGTTTCTGCCAAGACCCAACCTGAGCCACCTGCTACATCGGCCCTCGTGCCACTCTGTGTCCTTCACTCCCTGTCATCTCTACCAGGGGTTCTGGACAGGAGGTGCAAGAGAAGCCCTCTCTACAGCTCAGTCTCCACCAGGTACATGACAATCTGCCTGTATTTCTCAGCATTAAGGACACCATTGATCCTGTCCAAATCTCCAACTTCATTTGTAGAAATACAGCCCCAAACTTGCAAGGGACCTCCACCATGATTCACAGTTGTCTGCAGACACTCATTATTGTACCGCTCTCCAGCCATTTAATGATCACACTGCTTCCTGCTACAGCCAAATATTTCTCATTTGGACTCATTAGTCCAGAACACCTAAGTGAAGGCAGATCCAGAACAATACACCTCACACACACTCTCCTGCATGTACAGGCCAAGTTCACACACCTGTGGCATGAACGAAAAGAGTGCCGATGACCGCATTCAATTCTGTGTACCATCTTTATTGAAGCAACATAAACATGTCACAACATAAAAGCACAATGTAAGCCCAGTGGGGGAGAAGTGAGGTTCATGCATTTCACACTACTTAGCGCTTAATCATAACCAAGAACTAGGATCAACTGATCTAATAAAATTTTCTTATGCCTCGTACACACGAGCGGACTTTCGCGCGGGATTGTCCGCCGGACAATCCGCCCGTGTGTGGGCGCCAGCGGACTTTTTGGCGCCAAAAGTCTGGCGGACTAAGTTTTAAGTTTTGTTTTAAAATTGTCGGCTGGACTCGCGAGTCCGACGGACAATCCCGCGGTCTGTATGCTAGTCCGCCGGACTTTTGGAAATGAACGGACTTGCCGATCATCGGAAAGTCCGTTCATTTAGAACGTGACTTCAAGTAGACGGGGCTAGCGAAGGCAGTAAATGCCGCCGCGCTAGCCCCGTCACCTGGCATGAATTTAAAGGGAATCCTTACGCCGAAAAAACGGCGTGGGGGTCCCCCCCAAATCCATCTCAGACCCTTATCCGAGCACGCAGCCCGGCTGGCCAGGAAAGGGGTGGGGACGAGCGAGCGCCCCCCCTCCTGAGCCATACCAGGCCGCGTGCCCTCAACATGGGGGGTGCCCTGGGGAAAGGGGGGCTGTGCGGTCCCCCCACCCCAAAGCACCTTGTCCCCATGTTGATGAGGACAAGGGCCTCTTCCCGACAACCCTGGCCGTTGGTTGTCGGGGTCTGCGGGCGGGGGCTTATCGGAATCCGGGAGCCCCCTTTAATAAGGGAGCCCCCAGAATCCGGCCCCCCACCCTATGTGAATGAGTATGGGGTACAATGTACCCCTACCCATTCACCTAAGGTGTAAAGTGTAAATAAAAAAACACACAATTTTTTAAAAAGATTTTATTGCACTGCTCCGGGGGTCTTCTTCCGTCTTGGGGGGTCTTCTCGCCGGACTCCTCCGCTATTTTACCTAGCTCTTTTACCGAGCGGAGGAGCCCGGCTTTCTTCTTCGTTGTCGCCGCCTGGGGGTCTCGATCCGCCTTAGGGGGGTCTTCCGGGGTCTCTTCTGTTCTTGCCGCTGTCGTCGCCTTCTGCGCCGCCTTCTTCTTCTTCTTCTGATGTTGACTTGTCGCTCTCTCTGGCCGGAATGGCAGAGACGCGCTGTGCTGTGACTTATATAGGTCACAGCACAGCGCGTCTCTGCCATTCCGGCCAGAGACAGCGACAAGTCAACATCGGAAGAAGAAGAAGGCGGCGGCGGTGCAGAAGGCGACGACAGCTGCAAGAACAGAAGAGACCCCGGAAGACCCCCAAAGGCGGATCGTGACCCCCAGGCGGCGGCGGCGACGACGAAGAAGAAAGCCGGGCTCCTCCGCTCGGTAAAAGAGCTTGGTAAATAGCGGAGGAGTCTGGCGAGAAGACCCCCCAAGACGGAAGAAGACCCCCGGAGCAGTGCAATAAAATATTTTAAAAAAATTGTGTTTTTTTTTATTTACACTTTACACCTTAGGTGAATGGGTAGGGGTACATCGTACCCCATACTCATTCACATAGGGTGGGGGGCTGGGATCTGGGGGCCCCCTTATTAAAGGGGGCTCCCGGATTCTGATAAGCCCCCCACCCGCAGACCCCGACAACCAACTGCCAGGGTTGTCGGGAAGAGGCCCTTGTCCTCATCAACATGGAGACAAGGTGCTTTGGGGTGGGGGAGCCGCATCGCCCCCCTTTCCCCAGGGCACCCCCCATGTTGAGGGCACGCGGCCTGGTACGGCTCAGGAGGGGGGGGACGCTCGCTCGTCCCCAACCCTTTCCTGGCCGGCCGGGCTGCGTGCTCGGATAAGGGTCTAAGATGGATTTGGGGGGGGACCCCCACGCCGTTTTTTCAGCGTAGGGATTCCCTTTAAATCCATGCCAGGTGACGGGGCTAGCGCGGCGGCATTTACTGCCTTAGCTAGTCCCGTCTACCTGCAGTTACGTTCTAAATGAACAGACTGCTCCGTGTGTGGGCAAGTCTGTTCATTTTCAAAAGTCCCGCGGACTAGAGAAGTGCAGTATATGTGGAAGAAGGTATATAACACCCTGCTTCAATCTGTCGTTTTGGGGGGCCACTGGTCTATCACACCAGTTATAATACTTTTTTCTAATTGCGTTTGTCACTCTTTGTAGTATCACTGCAGAACCGCTCAGCAGTCACAATGCTGCACAGTAGAAATGCACTATACTATGCTTTCTATATTTGAAAGTATTTTATACGTGTATTATACCCCTATATACTGCACACCAAATAGTGAACCTATACCAGTCCTTAAAAGGACTTTTGTGGACCTAATAGTAGCTAGCTAGTGAATTACAGACTGTCCCTGCTCTAAACACCAAACTGTCCCTACACTGAGAAAAGAGCTGCAGAATCGGTCAGCACTGCAGTGCACTATACTATGCTTTCTATATTTGAAAGTATATTATAAGTGTATTACAACCCTATATACTGTACACCTATACTAGTCCTTAAAATGACTTTTGTGGACCTAATAGTAGCTAGTGAATTACAGACTGTCCCTCCCTGCTCCAAACACCAAACTGTCCCTACACATCCTTGCCGCTCTTACAGTAAAGAACCCTCTACGTAGTTTAAGGTTAAACCTCTTTTCTTCTAATTTTAGTGAGTGGCCACGTGTCTTATTAAACTCCCTTCTGCGAAAACATTTTATCCCTATTGTGGGGTCTCCAGTACGGTATTTATATATTGAAATCATATCCCCTCTCAAGTGTCTCTTCTCCAGAGAGAATAAGTTCAGTGTTCGCAACCTTTCCTCATAACTAATATCCTCCAGACCCTTTATTAGCTTTGTTGCCCCTTCTTTATACTCGCTCCATTTCCAGTACATCCTTCCTGAGGACTGGTGCCCAGAACTGGACAGCATACTCCAGGTGCGGCCGGACCAGAGTCTTGTAGAGCGGGAGAATTATCGTTTTATCTCTGGAGTTAATTACCTTTTTAATGCCAATATTCTGTTTGCTTTGTTAGCAGCAGCTTGGCATTGCTGAGCCTATCATCTACTAGGACCCCCAGGTCCTTTTCCATCCTAGATTCCCCCAGAGGTTCTCCCCGCATAGTATAGATTGCATTCAGATTTTTGCCACCCAAATATAATATCATATCATGTGATGTGTTAGAAGAAGAAAAAATATATTACAGTTGCCTTCTCTGTGTCGTCTGTAACCATCCTCCCATCATTGTCCCATCATTGTCCTTTATGTCGGCAATGTGCTTTGAATTAGCTTTTTTACTCTTAATACATCTAAAGAATATATATGAATATATATACAGTGGTGTGAAAAAGTGTTTGCCCCCTTCCTCATTTCCTGTTCCTTTGCATGTTTGTCACACTTAAGTGTTTCGGAACATCAAACCAATTTAAACAATAGTCAAGGACAACACAAGTAAACACAAAATGCAATTTGTAAATGAAGGTGTTTATTATTAAAGGTGAAAAAAAATCCAAACCATCATGGCCCTGTGTGAAAAAGTGATTGCCCCCCTTGTTAAAACATACTATAACTGTGGTTGTCCACACCTGAGTTCAATTTCTCTAGCCACACCCAGGCCTGATTATTGCCACACCTGTTCACAATCAAGGCATCACTTAAATAGGAGCTGCTTGACACAGTAAGGTCCACCAGAAGATCCTTAAAAGCTACACATCATGCCGAGACCCAAAGAAATTCAGGAACAATTGAGAAAGAAAGTAATTGAGATCTATCAGTCTGGAAAGGGTTATAAAGCCATTTCCAAAGCTTTGGGAATCCAGCGAACCACAGTGAGAGCCATTATCCACAAATGGCGAAGACATGGAACAGTGGTGAACCTTCCCAGGAGTGGCCGGCCGCCCAAAATTACCCCAAGAGTGCAGCGACGACTCATCCAAGAGGTCACAAAAGACCCCACAACAACGTCCAAGGAACTGCAGGCCTCACTTGCCTCAGTTAAGGTCAGCGTTCATGCCTCCACCATCAGGAAAAGACTGGGCAAAAATGGCCTGCATGGCAGAGTTCCAAGGAGAAAACCACTGCTGAGCAAAAAGAACATCAAAGCCCGTCTCAATTTCTCCACAACACATCTTGATGATCCCCAAGACTTTTGGGACAACATTCTGTGGACCGATGAGACAAAAGTGGAACTCTTTGGAAGGTGTGTGTCCAAGTATATCTGGCGTAGAAGGAACACTGCATTTCAGAAAAAGAACATTATACCAACAGTAAAATATGGTGGTGGTAGTGTGATGGTCTGGGGCTGTTTTGCTGCTTCAGGACCTGGAAGACTTGCCGTGATAAAAGGAACTATGAATTCTGCTGTCTACCAAGAGATCCTGAAGGAGAATGTCCGACCATCTGTTCGTGTACTCAAGCTGAAACGAACTTGGGTTCTGCAGCAGGACAATGATCCTAAACACACCAGCAAGTCCACCACCGAATGGCTGAAGAAAAACAAAATGAAGACTTTGGAGTGGCCTAGCCAAAGTCCTGACCTGAATCCTATTGAGATGTTGTGGTATGACCTTAAAAAGGCCGTTCATGCTCGAAAACCCTCTAATGTAACTGAATTAGGACAATTCTGCAAAGATGAGTGGGCCAAAATTCTCCAGGACGCTGTAAAAGCCTCATTGCACGTTATCGCAAACGCTTGGTTGCAGTTGTTGCTGCTAAGGGTGGCCCAACCAGTTATTAGGTTTAGGGGGCAATCACTTTTTCACACAGGGCCATGATGGTTTGGATTTTTTTTCACCTTTAATAATAAACACCTTCATTTACAAATTGCATTTTGTGTTTACTTGTGTTGTCCTTGACTATTGTTTAAATTGGTTTGATGTTCCGAAACACTTAAGTGTGACAAACATGCAAAGGAACAGGAAATGAGGAAGGGGGCAAACACTTTTTCACACCACTGTATATATACAGTGGCAGAATTATAGGGGTCGCCAAGATCGCCATGGCGACCGGGCCCCCTGTACTCTTTGATAGGAGGGGAGGCTGAGAGGAGCTCCCCGATTGTCAGCCGAATTGTAATCGGTGCAGGAAGCTCCTCACATACCTAAAGTGAAAGCAGTGTTTGCTGTGCTGTGCTCTTTGGCTCCCCCTACAGTGCAGTACCCGGCAGGAAGAAGGTAAATGTCTGCCGTTTTTTTTTATAAGACTATCTACTGTATGTGTGTTTATATGTGTGTGCATGCATGTGTGTGGGGGTGTGCATGCATGTGTGTGTGGGGGGGTGTGCATGTGTGTGGGGGTGTGCATGTGTGTGTGTGTGTTGGGGGGGTGCATGTGTGTGTGCGCATGCGTGTGTGTGGGGGTGTGCATGCATGCATGTGTGTGTGTGTGGGGGGGTGTGCATGTGTGTGCATGCATGTGTTTGGGGGGGGTGCATGTGTGTGCATGCATGTGTGTGGGGGTGTGCATGCATGTGGGTGTGCATTCATGTGTGTGTGTGGGTGTGCATTCATGTGTGTGTGTGTGTGGGGGGGGGGGTGCATGCATGTGTGTGGGGGGGTGTGCATGCAATTGTGTGTGTGTGGGTGTGGGGGGGGGGGTGTGTGTGTGTGTGGGGGGGGGGTGCATGCATGTGTGTGTGGGGGGGGGGGGGGTGCATGCAATTGTGTGTGTGTGTGTGGGGGGGGGGGGGGGGTGCATGCATGTGTGTGTGGGGGTGTGCATGCATGTGTGTGTGTGGGGGGGTGCATGCAATTGTGTGTGTGTGTGTGTGGGGGGGGGGGTGTGCATGCATGTGTGTTTGTGGGGGGGGGGGTGGTGGGGGTGGGTGTGTGGGTGGGGGTGTGCATGCATATGTGATTGGGTGTGCATGCATGTGTGTGGGTGTGCGAGTGGGCGGTGGGGATTCACAGTGGCAGCATTTGGCACACTGGCAGCATTTAATGGGCACAGCATTTGATGGCACAGTGGCGGCATTTGATAGCACAGCGGCAGAGTTTGATGGGCACAGTGGCAGCATTTGATGGGCACAGTGGCGATATTTGATGCTACAGTGGTGGCATTTAAAGGTACAGTGGCTGCAATTAGTGGGCACAGTGGCGACATTTGATGGTACAGTGGTGGCGTTTGATGGTACAGTGGCTGCAATTGATGGGCACAGTGGCAGCATTTGATGGCACATTGCTGGCGTTTGATGGTACAGTGGCTGCAATTGATGTTTTTATTTCTGAATTTTTCAGTTTGCTTGCGCCCCCCTAAAAATTTGGGGCACAGTGGCGACATTTGATGGCACATTGCTGGCGTTTGATGGTACAGTGGCTGCATTGATATATATATATAAAAATATGTCATATATATATATATATATATATATAGTGTGTGTGTGTGTGTGTGTTTTTATATAAAAATTAAGAAATCGGTTCCTTTATATGCAGCCACCCACTTGTGACTGGGCCCTGGTGTTCCAACATCGGGCTCGGAGTAAAGAGCTTTGTCCGGAGGTCGGGGGGGGGGGGCCCTCCATGGTTTCTTGCATCGGGCCCTGAGGGTTCTAGTTACGCCACTGTATATATATATATATATATATATATATATATATATATAGAAAATATATATACTTCCTACACTTCCTCTTTGTGTGTTTGTGCCATTTTTAAGTTCCTAAAACCAAAAATGAAGTAATGGGAAACACCTTCTTTTTAAGAAATCTCTGACAAAGACAATAACAGATATATAAGAAGCAGATTGTGAAGGAGACGGAACGTGTTTGTCCGCAGGGTGCAATGAGGAGAGCTGAAAATCCGGAGATGAAGCCAGGTAGGTCATAGGTGTGATCACTGATGATGAATATTGAGGGAGGAGGAAATACAAAAAAAATGTTGTATCCATAAAAATAATTAACGAGCTTCTCTTTTTTACGCTCATTTGGTCTGTTAAAAATACCAAAGAAAACCCCTGCTGTATTAAATTTGTTTACCACTTGCCTACCTAACTTTTACCCCCTTCCTGCCCAGGCCAATTTTCAGATTTTGGCGCTGTTGCACTTTAACCACTTCAATACCAGGCCTATTCCGGCACTCCTCTCCTACATGTAAAAATCAGAATTTGCTTTGCTAGAAAATTACTGAGAACCCCCAAACATTATATATATATATTTTTTTTAGCAGACACCCTAGGGAATAAAATAGCAGTCATTGCAACTTTTTATCTCGTACGGTGTTTGCGCAATAATTTTTTTAACGCCTTTTTTTGGGGAAAAAATGACTTAAAAAATAACAAAAGAAGGTAAAGTTATCCCAATTTTTTTTGTATAATGTGAAAGATGATGTTACGCCGAGTAAATAGATACCTAACATGTCACGCTTTAAATTTGCGCACAGTCATGGCGCCAAACTTTGGTACTTGAAAATCTCGATAGGCGACGCTTTAAATCTTTTTTACAGGTTACCAGTTTAGAGTTATAAAGGAGGTCTAGTGCTAGAATTGTTGCTCTCTCTCTAACGCACCCGGCGATACCTCACATGTGTGGTTTGAATGGCGTTTACATACGCGAGCAGGACTTATGTGTGTGTTCGCTTCTAAACGGGGACCGGGCGCTTTAAAAATATTTTTTTTTTTTTAATTTAATTTTACTTTATTTTTTTATTTTAACACTTTTTTTGATCACTTTTATTCCTATTACAAGGAATGTAAACATCCCTTGTAATAGGATGGTATGTGACAGGTCCTCTTTATGGAGAGACGCGGGGTCAATAAGACCCCACATGTCTCCTCCAGGCTGGAAAGCTTGAAGTCGGACAAAAAAAAAATTCACCAATCTCATGCTGACAGCCGCGATCGCAGCTTTGTTGACATCCGGGATCCCGGGCGTGACGTCATAACATTGCGCCCGGGCCTCCGACGGTCATACAGATGACTGGTGACCATACCTCCCAACTTTTTTAGATGGGAATGAGGGACACCTATCATCAAAAGTATGCAGGCATAGGACACCCCCTCTGCCACGCCCCTTAACCGCTTCCCGACCGCCCACTGCATATATACGTCAGCAGAATGGCACGGGCAGGCAAAACCACGTACCTGTACGTGATCGTGCATTTGCCTGCGCGCTCGCGACCCAGTCGGGAGCTCCGTGACCCCGGCCACGGAACCAGCGGACCCGATCGCCGCTGGTGTCCCGCGATCGGGTTACGGAGCTGAAGAACGGGGAGAGGTCTGTGTAAACAAACCTCTCCCCGCGCTTCCTACTCGGCCTGTCATTGATTGGCTGTTCCCGGCCATCGGGAAAGCCGATCAATGACGTCAGACGTCAGCCCCGCCCCCTAATGTAAAAAAAAACACACACACGTCACAGCCCATAACCCCTTCCCTCCCCCTAGTGGTTAACCCCTTCACTACAACTGTCATTTATACAGGAATCAATGCATTTAAATAGCATTGATTGCTGTATAAATGACAGTGGTCCCAAAAATGTGTCAAAAATGTCCGATGTGTCCGCCATAATGTCGCAGTCACAATAAAAATCGCTGATCGCCGCCATTACTAGTAAAAAAAAAATATATTAATAAAAATGCTATAAAACTATCCCCTATCTTGTAAACGCTATAACTTTTGCGCAAACCAATCAAAAATCGCTAATTGCGATTTTTTTTTAACAAAAAAAATATGTAGAAGAATACGTATCGGCCTAAACTGAGGGAAAAAAATGTTTTTTTATATATTTTTTGGGGATATTTATTATAGCAAAAAGCAAAAAATATTGCATTGTTTTCAAAATTGTGGCTCTATTTTTTGTTTATAGCGCAAAAAATAAAAACCGCAGGGGCGATCAAATACCACCAAAAGAAAGCTCTATTTGTGGGAAAAAAAGGACGCCAAATTTTGTTTTGGAGCCACGTCGCACGACCGCGCAATTGTCAGTTAAAGCGACGCAGTGCCGAATCGCAAAAAGGGGCCTGGTCCTTTGGCTGCCAATTGGTCCGGGGCTGAAAGTGGTTAAAGGAGAATTGTACATAAAAATAAGATTGGTTAAACCCACAAGTGCCTTTTTTTTATCACTACTATTCCTTTATATTGGCTCGTGGAATTTACAAATGCAGCAATTTAGAAATCAGATGAAGAGTTTAGAGCTGGGAGACACTTTTTGATAGAAAAAAAGTGCATTTTATATATCTATATAGATCAGACCAAAATGAGGGATAAATGAGGAGGAATGAGGGACAGAGGGACATTGCTCCAAATCAGGGACAGTCCCTCGAAATCAGGGACAGTTGGGAGCTATGCTGGTGACCATCTGGTCAACGGGAATCTCTATGGTCGTCATCCGGCGGTGTCCGATTCTTTCTCTGGGCCCCTGATGACACGGGAGAGCCCGGAGAAGCACCCGTTTGCGGTAAGAACGATCAAGCGGTGGAACTGCCGCTATGATCATTCTTAAGGCCCGTACACACGATCAGACTTTTTGACAACCAACATGCAAATTAGCTGTTTTGGACCAACATCCGACCGTGTGTACGCTTCATCGGACCAACTTTTTCCAGGTTTCATCGTACTTTTGTTGGCTGTGAGCGAACGTACCAACTTTCTGCCAACAAAAGTCCGATGGACCAAAGTCCGACCGTGTGTACACAAAACCATCGGACTTTTGTACAAAGTACAAACACGCATGCTCAGAACCAATACAAAAGATCAGGCAACAATATAGAAGTTGACCAAAGGTGGCGCTGGAGTATTCGAACGTCCTCTTTTGAAGTGTCGTCAGTACGTTGAAACGTCACTACGTTCATGTTTGTTGCCTAAAAAGTCCGATCGTGTGTATGCAATACCAACTTGGGGCCAACGCCCTTTGGACATAAATCCACGGGAAAGTTGGTCCACAGTCCGATCGTGTGTATGAGGCTTTATCCTGCACAGAATCGCCGCCTGCAAACAATTATTTTTAGCATTTTCTACACACATAAGTAGAGCTTTCGTTTGGTGTTATTTAAAGTGGAGTTCCACCCATTTTTTTTTTTTTTTTAAAGTGGAGTTCCACATTTACAACTCTTCAGCATCCCTCACTAAACTGTGCACTGTAAACAAATTGGATATTTTTTTTATTTTTTTTTCAGCACAGACTGTATATCTGCTGTATTCATTTTTCACTTCCTCCTCCCTGGCCGCGGCCCATCGCATCATTTCCTGTGTGCAATGCCTCCTGGGAAGGGGCAGCAACTTCCTCTCAAACTGCCGTTGCTATGGAAACCTGACCTGAAACCTATTACACTGCTTATGCTGCACTGAGCATGTCCGAGATCTGCAAGGATGAGATCCAGGAAGAAATACAGTCTGGCTTCAGATGCCCACACTTAAGATGGCCACGGCCTGCTGCAAGTTTATAAAATAACAGACTACTGCTAAAAACTAACAAAACAGACCTTAGTTTACAGACTAACTTTACTAGAATACATGAAGCTTGTGTATTATAGGGGTATTTTTATTTAAAAAGTATAATTTCGGCCGGAACACCGCTTTAATCATTACTGGGTTTTTAACCAAGCACTTCCGGACCACCCACCATCGTTACGGCGGTACTTTGAAGAGGAGTATCGTTGTTATGGCAGCAGCTAGCTACCACAACCCCGGTATCCTCTTCTTCAGCGAGTGGTCCTCTTTCCAATAAGAGTGGTCTCTGCGGTGGATTCACCGCAACATCCCTTTTATCGGTGGTGGGAGAGACGCCGCTTACCGGAGCCGTCGGTAGCGGTGGAGGCGATCAGGTTCTTTTCCCTGCTTGGTAAGGAGATGAGCGAGGGAAAGATGGCCAACAACCGTCTCCATTTCATTGCAGGGCAGAAGCGACGTCAAAACGTTACTTCCACTCATAGCTCTTAAAGGGACATTTAAAAAAAATAATAATTATTGCATTTCAGTGTAGATATGAGATGTGAGGTCTTTTTGACTCATATTTAACCACTTGTCGACCAGCGCAAGACGATATACGTCGGCAGAATGGCACGGACAGGCAGGAGGGCGTATATATAAGTCCCTCCTTTCTGCCTGTCCGTGCCATCGGGAGCGCGCCGGGAGCGGCGCGCTCCCGCTCTGGTCGGCACCGCCGTGAGTCCGGCCGCGGTCCCCGCGGACTCGATCGCCGCGGGGACACCTGCGATCGTCTCACGGGAAGGCTGAACGGGGAGATGCCGAGATAAACAGCATCTCCCCGTTCTGCCTAGCAACTAGTGACGCCGATCTCTGCTCCCTGTGATTGGAGCAGAGATCAGCATTCACTAGCTGACAGCCACGCCCCCCCACAGTAAGAAACACACCCCTAGGCACACTTAACCCTTAAACTGCCCCCTTTGTGGTTAACCCCTTCACTGCCAGTGTCATTTATACAGGAATCAATGCATTTAAATAGCATTGATTGCTGTATAAATGACAATGGTTTCCAAAAATGTGTCAAAAATGTCCGATGTGTCTGCCATAATGTCGCAGTCACAAAAAAAAATCGCAGATCTCCGCCATTACTAATAAAAAAAAAATTATTAATAAAAATGCTATAAAACTATCCCCTATCTTGTAAACGCTATAACTTCTGTGCAAACCGATCAATAATCGCTTATTGCGATTTTTTTTACCAAAAATATGTAGAAGAATACGTATCGGCATAAACTGAGGAAAAAAATTGTTTTTTTTATATATTTTTGGGGGGATATTTATTATAGCAAAAAATGAAAAATAATGTGTTTTTTTTTTCAAAATTGTCGCTCTTTTTTGTTTATAGCGCAAAAAATAAAAACCGCAGGGGCGATCAAATACCACCAAAAGAAAGCTCTATTTGTGGGGAAAAAAGGACGTCAATTTTGTTTGGGAGCCACGTCGCACGACCGCGCAATTGTCAGTTAAATCGACGCAGTGCCGAATCGCAAAAAGTGGCCTGGTCCTTTGGCTGCAAATTGGTCCGGTCTGAAAGTCGTTAAGAGGACCTGTCATGTTTTTTTTTCCGGTTCTCTGAGCAGGGAAACTAACAGATCGCTGTTCATACTCTGTATTAAGGATGAGCTCAGGCGTGTTCGCACACTCCATGTGCAGAGCCCACCAGGAAGTCGGCGCAGCGCTAATCACAGGCAGTGAGACATTGCCCGATCTCTGCGGCCGCGCATCGGGGGGCAATGTCTCACTGCCTGTGATTAGCGCTGCGCTGACTTCCTGGCGGGCTCTGCACATGCAGTATGCGAACACGCCGGAGCTCATCCTTAATACAGAGTATGAACAGCGATCTGTTAGTTTCCCTGCACAGTCCCATCCCCTCTTCAGTTAGAACACTCCCTAGGACACACATTAACACCTTCATTGCCCCCTAGTGTTAACCTCTTCACTGCCAGTGACATTTTTACAATAATCAATGCATTTGTATAGCACTGATTGCTGTATAAATGACAATGGTCCCAAAAATGTGTCAAAATTGTCCGATGTGTCCGCCATAATGTCGCAGTCATGATAAAAATGGTTGATCGCCGCCGTTACCAGTAAAAAAAAAAAAAATATTAATAAAAATGCCATAAAGCTATACCCTATTTTGTAGACGCTATAACTTTTGCGCAAACCAATCAATTTTTTTACCAAAAATATGTAGAAGAATATATATCGGCCTAAACTGAGGAAAAAAACGTATTTTCTCATATTTTTTGGGTATATTTATTATAGCAAAAAGTTAAAAATATTGCATTTTTTTCAAAATTGTCGCTCTTTTTTTGTTTATAGCGCAAAAAAAAAAAAAAAAAACGTAGAGGCGATCAAATACCACCAAAATAAATCTCTATTTGTGGGGAAAAGAGGATGTCAATTTTGTTTGGGAGCCACGGCGCACGACCGCGCAATTGTTGGTTAAAGCGACGCAGTGGCGAATCACAAAAATAAGAGTAAATAACAGTAAAGTTAGCCTATTTTTTTTTTTTTTTATATTGTGAAAGATAATGTTACGGCGAGTAAATTGATACCCAAACATGTCACGCTTTAAAATTGCGCCCGCTTGTGGACTGGCAACAGACTTTTACCCATAAAAAAATCTCCATAGGCGACATTAAAAAAAATTCTACAGGTTGCATGTTTTGAGTTACAGAGGAGCCCCTCTCGCACCACCGATAAAAGTTATCTTGCGGCGAATCCACCGCAGAGACCACTTTTATCCAAAAGAGGACCACCCGCTGAACAAGAGAATACCAGGGGTTATGGTAGCTAGCTGCTACCATAACAACATTACTCCTCTTCAAAGTAGCGACGTATAACGATGGAAGTGGTTAAATTTCCAGAGATGGTCTAGCACTAGAATTATCGCTCTCGCTCTAATGTTCGCAGCCATAGCTCACATGTGTGGTTTGAACGCCGTTTACATATGCGGGCGCAGCCTACGAATGCGTTCGTTTTTGTGAGCACAAGGGAATGGGGGACGCTTTTAAAAAAAAAAAAATAGTGGTTTATTTTGTTTTAGTTTTTTCTTACACTTTCCTATTAAGTTTTTATTTTTTGATCACTTTTATTCCTATAACAAGGAATGTAAACATCCCTTCTAATAGGAATGATGCGTGACAGGTCCTCTTTACGGAGAGATATGGGGTCTATAAGTCCCTACATATCTCCTCTATGCAGGAAAGCCTGAGATCGAAAAAAAGTAAACAAAGAAAAAACGATTTCAGGCTTTCCAGCAAAAAAGTAGACAAGTTTTTTGATCATGGAAACATCAGCCTTATTTTAGCATCACATCCCTAAATTGAGTAGATGAACGGAAAGGATGTTTGGGATTTTTTAGGTGCAAGAATAATATCAAATATATTATTTAAAACATTTGTTTTTTATTTCGAAAAACAAAACAAAAAATGTTTCATTTAAAAGTAGAACAATTGGCGTATACAGTATATCACAAAATTAACAGGACAGCGCTATGAGGTGGATTTCCCAACATGTTTCACCCATGTATCAGGCTTCTTCAGGACAGCACTGTGAGGTGGATTTCCCAACATGTTTCACCCATGTATCGGGCTTCTTCAGGACAGCACTTTGAAATGGATTTCCCAACATGTTTCACCCATGTATTGGGCTTCTTCAGGGGAGTCTATCCGGTTTGGAAATACAAGCCTTCTAACATATATTCACCCATGTATTGGGCTTCCTCAGGACAGCACTGTGAGGTGGATTTCCCAACATGTTTCACCCATGTATCAGGCTTCTTCAGGGGAGGCTCTCTGGTTTGGAAGTACAAGCCTTCTAACATAGAAAACAAACAGAAAAAAACAAAATCATATATATATATATATATATATATATATATATATATATAGATATATATATATATATATATATATATATATATGTAGCACTGAACCCCGAAGGAGCTGCTAGTTTAAATTGGGCCTGCACTCTACCAAGAACCCCACTAACTTGACTCAATCTCCTTGGCACAGCTGTGGTGCAATGCAATACAATCTATGACAATGCAAAGTACCTGTATTGTAACCTCAGGATCCACTGGCTCCACCTGGTGGGGAAAAAAACAGTACACCACACACTGGATACTTAACTTAAATATACAGAAATATATTTTACTATAGAATACTCAAAACTGGTGGTTACAGAAATTGTGCTGTCATCCCAACATAGGACGACAGCACATTATATTTCAATATAAACAATATAAACAATATATGATAATATATGTATATTTGTATCTATACCTGGGAGCTCCCCCTACTTTAAAGGCTATGCGTGAGATCTCACTTAAAGTACTTAGACCGAGGTCTTCTTTCTTCGCTAGCTAAAGTAACTCCTTTGTGATTTGTAATCCACAGTCTATGAAAAATTAAGTTGAGGTGCTCCTGGTGTGGCTCCAATAACTAATTTACAACGCTTGAGGCGCCAGAGTAGATAGGCCTCAAGCCTGCTCAGTGTCAGTTGCTCTGTTACTCCTCTGTGGAATTGCAAATTCCAGTGAGGCCTGTATGTGAGTCTAACTGCGTGTAAAAGTCAACAAACGTTGGGTCGTAACCCGCTCACCAACTGGATTAGAGTTCCTCGTGGTAACTTTAGTCCGGTGACTGTAGCTTGCTTCTACTGTCAGCTGGGCCAGACGCTCCGTTGAAAGGATCCGGTTCTCCGATGCTCCGATGAGTGTCTCTCGACCTTCCCAATCCGGTCACCGTCTCTCAGGCTCCGTCAGGTCATTTCACAAACAAGCAGGTTTGCGCTCCATGATGGCTGTAGGCCGCTGTCTCCGGGAAACCTCCTCACAGGTCCGCAGAGGCAGGCAACGCGATCCCAAGAGACCTAAAATGGCCACTCGGGTTCCGATTTTCCTCCTACCCAGCATGCACTGCATAAGAGAGTGTTCATGGGTAGGTCACACAGACTCCTTGGTAACAAGGTCAACCTTCTCAATCAAAACAGTTGCTTCCTGTATAAGTCTTTTGGGTTGTTCAGAGGTAATAATATACAAGTGCATTACCTCTATTTGGTCACTAGATGGCTCCAGATACGAAATCATAGTAATGTCTATTAACTTTATATTAACGTATGCAAACACACATCAGTAGACAAGGATGTCAGCGCCGGAAGTGAAGTCATGGCGTTGATAACAGCAGCAGTGACCTATCAATTAAGGGCGCACAGGCACTGCCCCTTCCCCATCCATGCGTCCGGCCACCATGCAGGACGCTGGATGCATGAATTACAATAGGGGGGGTTAGAAGCACGTGATTAGAGCCAGAGGCTCTAATAGGCTTCAGAAAAGGGGTGGACTCATGGCGTAGAGCATTGCGAACCAAGCCCACCCAGTTATGTGACAATAGCCAATGAATATTCACTATTTTCACACTGATCCTCATCCTGGCAAATCAGGAAGGGGAGATCCGAGACCCCTTTCCCGATTGGCTGAAAAAAAGAAGCGTTACCACTGGCCTGCGGAGAAGTAGAGAGGAGCCGCCGTGATGCCCGTCGCCCGGGTGAAGCAATGCCCGCCATAGATGTGGTAAGTGCTACGGACCCAACTGACCGAATGGGGGGGGGTGGTGGCTCGTGGCTGCCCCCCCAACAAAAAATTACCACCGCTTACCACTGGATTCTAGCCTCTGAGGGTCATAGGGACCTTGTTGGCACAGGAAGGGGCCATCCCCAAACTGTTCCTACAAAGTTGGAGGCATGAAATTGTCCAAAATGTCTTGGTATGATGACACCTTAAGAGTTCCCTTCACTGGAACTAAGGGGCCAAACCCAACCCCTGAAAAACAACCCCCACATCATAATCCCCCCTCCACCAAATGGTTTGGACCAGTGCACAAAGCAAGATCCATAAAGACATGGATGAGTGAGACTGGGGTGGAGGAACTTGAGTCCTGACCTCAACCCGATACAACACGTTTGGGATGAATTATGCCGTGTACACATGAGCTAAATTTCCGACAGAAAAAGTGTGATAGGAGCTTTTCATCATATATTCCGATCATGTGTATGACCCATTGGACTTTTTACGTCGAAAATTCTGACGGACCTAGAAATAGAACATGTTCTAAATTTTTTAGACGGAACCAATTCCTATCGGGAAAACCGCTCGTCTGTATGTATGTTCCGACGGACCAAAAACTAGGCATGCTCTGAAGCAAGTACGAGACGGAAGCTATTGGCTACTGGCTGTTGAACTTCCTTTTTCTAGTCCCGTCGTACGTGTTGTACGTCACCACGATTGGACTTTGGTGTGATCGTGTGTATGCAAGACAGCTTGAGTGGAATTCCATTGATCGAAACCTTTAGAGTTTATTCCAACGGAAAAAACGCTTGTGTGTACATGGCATAAGAGTGACTGCGAGCCAGGTCTTCTAGCAGGGCCGTCTTTAATATTGATTGGACCCTGGACCCCCCCCCCCCCCCCCCTTGCAGTTTTGCTCTCCACCTGCTCTGAGACATACAATAAATAGCAGCTAGACTCAAAATCAGTTTACTGAATCAGATCAGGCAGCTATTGCGATTGGTTGCCAGAGGTTACAGTGTATCATTACCGCTCACTGACTGGTTGCTAGAGGTTACAGCACACATTACAGCTCACTGATTAGTTGCTAGAGGTTACAGCACATGATTTCTGCCTTGTTGATTGGCTGCTAGAGATTACTGTGGATATGACCTCAGGGGGGCATGATATACATATCAATGACATTGGCCACCGCTATTTACATATGAATTCCGGTAATTTACATGTAAACACAGAGTCTGCAGGTGAGTCATCTGTACACAACAAAAGGGCAGAGCTGGGCAGCATTAGTAGCAGCAGTTCACACTGAGATATTGGGACACAGCACAGGACTAAAACCTCAAGGGACGAGGGAATTTAAACCAGGATAGTTGGCAAGTATGAGGCAGCTGCTTTGGGCCCCACAACAATGACAGGGCCCAGGGCAGCTGCCCCTTTTGCCCTGCCTTAAAAACGGCCCTGTCTTCTAGTCCACATCTGGCCAGTCAAGTTCCTCCACCCCAATCTCGCTCATCCATATCTTTATGGACTTTTCTTTGTGCACTGGTCCATATCATTTGGTCGAGGGGAGATTATGGTGTGGGGTTGTGTTTCAGGGGTTGGGCTTGGCCCCCTTAGTTCCAGTGAAGGGAACTCTTAAGGCGTCAGCATACCTGGACATTTTGGACAATTTCATGCTCCCAACTTTGTAGGAACAGTTTGAGGATGGCCCCTTCCCAGGGCCGTTTTTTCCACTGGGCATGCTGGGCAGTTGCCCAGGGGCCCCACTTGTCTGGGGGGCCCCATCCAGGGCTGATCCTCAGCGCTGCAATCTGCTGCTTAAATTGACTGACTGCACTGGTTGCTCACTTCGCCAGCCGGCATCTAGCTAGCAACCAGTGACGTCAATCAGAGGCCGCGGCCGCCCCAGCATTCATAGCGCACCGTGGCTGCCCCAGTGGCTAGTGAACAGGCTCCACCCACCACTGCCATGTTCTTCAGACAGCATGGAGAGGAAGCGGAAAGACGGCCCTTGATAGCTGGCGCTGCCTTGCTGCTGTGAGTGACACACTGTACTGCACCAGGCCGGCAGCCTCAAGTAAGTCTAACAATGTCTACTTAAGTAAGTTCAAGTTGTGCCTCAAACACAGCCACTGTCTGTGCCCCTCAAAAGCTGCCACTGTGCCCCTCAAACAGCCACTGTGCCCCTCAAACAGCCACTGTGCCCCTCAAACAGCCACTGTGCCCATCAAACAGCCACTTTGCCCATCAAACAGCCACTGTGCCCATCAAACAGCCACTTTGCCCATCAAAAGCTGCCACTGTGCCCATTAAACGCTGCCACTGTGCCGAAAACGCTGCCGCTGTGCCCATCAAACTCGTGTTATATTGTACAAACGTTGTGTTAATGTTTAAACACTGATTTTGTTTAGACATGTGCAATTCGTTTCGTTTTTTTCGTTTTTTTTTTATTTTTTATTTTTCTTTTTTTGTTTTTTTTCGTTTTTTTCGTTATTTTCGTTCGTTCGTTTTCGTACGAATGAACGAATCGTTCGAATCGTACGAATACGAATAACGAATCGTAACGAATCGTTCGAATCCGAAAAACAACGAAAATCCGAAAAAACTAATTAGAAACAACAAATGTACTAATGAAGAAAATCCGAAAAACGAAAACGAACACGAACGAAAACGAACGAAAAAATTCGTAACTTTTTTTTTTGTTGAATTGGTCATTTTCCGTGTCCCTTACAATGGTGCTGCTAAACGTGCTTCAAATGGATTGAACAAAAAAATTAGTACATTCGTAACTTTTTTTTCGATTCGTAACTTTTTTTTCCGATTCGTAACTTTTTTTTTTTTTTTTCGATTTGTAATTTTCCGTGTCTCTATTGAACCAAAAAAATTCGTACATTCGTAACTTTTTTTTTCGATTCGTAACTTTTTTTTTTCGATTCGTAACTTTTTTTTCGATTCGTAACTTTTTTTTCGATTCGTAACTTTTTTTTTTTTTTTCGATTTGTAATTTTCCGTGTCTCTATTGAACCAGAAAATTCGTACATTCGTAACTTTTTTTTCGATTCGTAACTTTTTTTTTCGATTCGTAACTTTTTTTTCGATTCGTAACTTTTTTTTCCGATTCGTAACTTTTTTTTTTTTTTTTCGATTTGTAATTTTCCGTGTCTCTATTGAACCAAAAAATTCGTACATTCGTAACTTTTTTTTTCGATTCGTAACTTTTTTTTTTTCGATTCGTAACTTTTTTTTTCTATTCGTAACTTTTTTTTCGATTCGTAACTTTTTTATTTATTTTTTTCGATTTGTAATTTTCCGTGTCTCTATTGAACAAAAAAGTGTGTAACTTTATTTTCGATTCGTAACTTTTTTTCGATTCGTAACTTTTTTTTTTTTTTTTTTTCGATTCGTAACTTTTTTTTTCTATTCGTAACTTTTTTTTCGATTCGTAACTTTTTTTTATTTTTTTTTCGATTTGTAATTTTCCGTGTCTCTATTGAACAAAAAAGTGTGTAACTTTTTTTTCGATTCGTAACTTTTTTTTCGATTCGTAACTTTTTTTTTTTTTTTTTTTTCGATTTGTAATTTTCCGTGTCTCTATTGAACCAGAAAATTCGTACATTCGTAACTTTTTTTTCGATTCGTAACTTTTTTTTCGATTCGTAACTTTTTTTTTCGATTCGTAACTTTTTTTTTCGATTCGTAACTTTTTTTTCCGATTCGTAACTTTTTTTTTTTTTTTTTTTCGATTTGTAATTTTCCGTGTCTCTATTTAACAAAAAAATTCGTACATTCGTAACTTTTTTTTCGATTCGTAACTTTTTTTTTTTTCGATTCGTAACTTTTTTTTTTTCGATTTGTAATTTTCCGTGTCTCTATTGAACCAAAAAAATTCGTACATTCGTAACTTTTTTTTCGATTCGTAACTTTTTTTTTTTTTGATTCGTAACTTTTTTTTCGATTCGTAACTTTTTTTTTTTTTTTTTTTTGTCGATTTGTAATTTTCCGTGTCTCTATTGAACCAGAAAATTCGTACATTCGTAACTTTTTTTTCGATTCGTAACTTTTTTTTTTGTTTTCGTAACTTTTTTTTCGATTCGTAACTTTTTTTTCGATTCGTAACTTTTTTTTTTTTTTTTTTTCGATTTTTAATTTTCCGTGTCTCTATTGAACCAAAAAATTCGTACATTCGTAACTTTTTTTTCGACTCGTAACTTTTTTTTTTTCGATTCGTAACTTTTTTTTTCTATTCGTAACTTTTTTTTCGATTCGTAACTTTTTTATTTATTTTTTTCGATTTGTAATTTTCCGTGTCTCTATTGAACAAAAAAGTGTGTAACTTTATTTTCGATTCGTAACTTTTTTTTCGATTCGTAACTTTTTTTTTTTTTCGATTCGTAACTTTTTTTTTCTATTCGTAACTTTTTTTTCGATTCGTAACTTTTTTTTATTTTTTTTCGATTTGTAATTTTCCGTGTCTCTATTGAACAAAAAAGTGTGTAACTTTTTTTTCGATTCGTAACTTTTTTTTCGATTCGTAACTTTTTTTTTTTTTTTCGATTTGTAATTTTCCGTGTCTCTATTGAACCAGAAAATTCGTACATTCGTAACTTTTTTTTCGATTCGTAACTTTTTTTTTCGATTCGTAACTTTTTTTTCGATTCGTAACTTTTTTTTCGATTCGTAACTTTTTTTTTCCGATTCGTAAATTTTTTTTTTTTTTTTCGATTTGTAATTTTCCGTGTCTCTATTGAACCAAAAAATTCGTACATTCGTAACTTTTTTTTCGATTCGTAACTTTTTTTTTTTTTCGATTCGTAACTTTTTTTTTTTCGATTCGTAACTTTTTTTTTCGATTCGTAACTTTTTTTTTCGATTCGTAACTTTTTTTTTTTTTTTTTTTCGATTTGTAATTTTCCGTGTCTCTATTGAACAAAAAAATGTGTAACTTTTTTTTTCGATTCGTAACTTTTTTTTTTTCGATTCGTAACTTTTTTTTTTCGATTTGTAAATTATTATAAATGTAATAATAGCATACACATTACATCAAATTATGAATTATGCTCCGATTACGAATCTACGAATGTTACGAATGTACGAATAAATACGAATGTGTCCGAAAATTAAACTAACGAAAAAACGAATTAACGAAAAAATAACTCTTACGAATGTACGAATCGTTACGAATACGAACAACGACGACTTACGAATGTACAAATCGTTACGAATCGACGGAAACGAAAAAAACGAAACGAAAAAAAACGATTTTTTTTCGGAAACGAAAAAAACGAAACGAAAATAAACGAATTTTTTGGTTGTGCACATGTCTAATTTTGTTGGAAGTACCAATAAATATAGCCTTATTGATAATTTGCATTTTTATTCTCGTGCGTGATATTGTGTAGACAGGGCCCCAGTGCACTCTATTGCCCGGGGGCCTATAATGCTCTTAAAGCGGTTCTGCACTGTCTTTATGTTTTTTTTTTTTTTTACTTCAATGTAATGGCTTATGCAATTTAGTTTAGTTACTCACGTGTCCTTCTTTTGATAGAAGCTGCTGCCGGTTTTCATCGGAATGATGAGTTGTAAAAATTCTTCCCTGCTGGGGGCCATCTTGCCTGTGGGCATTTGAACCCACACAGGCACTTCAGATGGCCCAGCATGCACCGCCGTTACTGCGCCGATCTCGCGCGTGCGCAGTAACGGCGGAGTGCAGCTCACGTTCTCCGAAATCTCGCGAGATTTCGGAAGATGTGGCCGACATCTCGCGAGATTTCGGAAGATGTCCGCACAGACTCCTGGGATCAATGACACCAGATCCCAGGAGACAGTGCAGCGTGACGAGGATCCCCGCACAGACCCCGCCCACCGCCGCAGAGATAGAGGACAGGAAGTCATCGATTATCAAGGTAAGTGAAAAAAAAAAAACACATTTAATTTAGTACTCTTTGCCTGATTTGGAAGGCAAAGAGATTTACTAAATGAAATGTGTGCACAACCGCTTTAAGATGGCCCTGCCCCTTCCTGTTCCAACATGACTGCCCACCAGTGCACAAAAACGGCCTATCAGGTGGCACTCGTGGGCACTGATAGGTGGCACTCGTGGGCACTATCAGTGCCCACGAGTGCCGCCAATAGGTGCCTCAACAGTGCCACCTAGCAGTGCTGCCTTTCAGTTTAACCCATCAGTGCCCATCACTGCCACCCATCAGTACCCATCACTGCCACCCATCAGTGCCCAACTGATTCTCTGACTCACCCACAAATGCGCCCATGGAGACGCTCCACAATACCTTTGCGAGAAGATAACACACTACACACCCAATCGCAGTCTTCGATTGTCTAACCAAAACCTCCTCCTCATTCCCAAATCTCGCTACAAAGCAAAAGGGGAACGGAGATTTGCTGTTCAAGGACCACGGCTATGGAACGCACTACCAACCTACATCCGCATGGAAGAAAACTATCAGGCCTTAAGGAAAAAACTCAAGACCCACCTCTTCTAAGAAGGGTGACAGCAAAGCACCAATACAGCGCCTTGAGGCGATTCAGTTCGCATTGTAGCGCTATACAAATTATTCATTCATTCACTGCCACATATCAGTGCCCATCACTGCCACCTACTATTGCCACTTCTCAGTGCCCACCAATGCCACCTATCAATGCCCTACAGTGCCGCCTATCAGTGCCCACCAGTGCCACCTATCAGTCCCCACCATTGCCGCCCATTAGTGCCCACCAGTGCCGCCCATCGGTGCCCGCAAGTGCAGCCCATTGGTACCCACCAGTGCAGCCCATCGGTGTCCATCAGTGCAGCACATCAGTGCCCATTAGTGCAGCCCATCGGTGCCCATCAGTGCAGCCTCATCAGTGTACATCAATGAAGGAGAAAAATTACCTTTTTGCTAAATTTTATAACAAAATATAAAAAAATATAATAAAAAAAAAATGGGTCTTTTTAAAGAATTATAACAAAAAAATTAAAACCGCAGAGGTGATCAAATACCACCAAAAGAAAGCTCTATTTGGGGGGAAAAAAAATGATAAAAATGTCATTTGGGTACAGTGTTGTATGACCGCGCAATTGTCATTCAAAGTGCAACAGCGCTGAAAGCTGAAAATTGGTCTGGACAGGAGGGGGGTTTAAGTGCCCAGTAAGCAAGTGGTTAATCACCGCTGGGGGTTTTATTTTTTGCCAAACAAACAAATAATGATCAAACATTTGGGGGGAAAAAAAAAAGTTTGTTATTAAATGTTACAAACAGGTTATCTTTCTCCTTCACTGATGGGCACTGATAGGCTCAACTGATGGGCACTGATAGGCTGCACTGATGAGGCTGCAACTGCAAACCTACCAAGACATGGCCGTCCACCTAAACTGACAGGCCGGGCAAGGAGAGCATTCATCAGAGAAGAGCCAAGAGGCCCATGGGAACTCTGGAGGAGCTGCAGAGATCCACAGCTCAGGGGGGAGAATCTGTCCACAGGACAACGATTAGTTGTGCTCTCCACAAATCTGACCTTTATGGAAGAGTGATAAGAAGAAAGACATTTGTTGAAAAAAAGCCATAAGAAGTCCTGTTTGCAGTTTGTGAGAAGCCATGTGGGGGACACAGCAAACATGTGTGATGCCGCGTACACACGACCGGACTTTCCGGCAGAAAAAGTCAGACGGAATAATTTCATCAGATATTCCGATCGTGTGTGGCTTTTTTTTTTCAAAAATTCTGATGGACCTAGAAGTAGAACATGTTTTAAATCTTTCCGATGAAATCAATTCCTATCGGGAAAACCGTTCGTGTGTATGCTCCAAAAAGACGCAAGGGCAGCTATTGCCTACTGGCTATTGAACTTCCTTGTTCTAGTCCCGTCGTACGTCATCACGTTCTAAACGAATGGACTTTGGTGTGATCGTGTGTAGGCAAGTCCATTTCAGCGGAACTCCGTCGGAAAGACCGTCAGATTTTATTCTGCCGGAAAGTCCAGTCGTGTGTACCTGGCATAAGAAGGTGCTCTGGTCAGATGAAACCAAAATTTTACTTTTTGGCCTAAAAGCAAAACGCTATGTGTGGTCGGAAAACAAACACAACCCATCACCATCTTTCTTTAGCAAGGACAGAAATGCTGGTCATAGTTGATGAAGATGGATGGAGCCAAATACAGGGCAATCTTATGCCGGCGTACACGCGGCCGGACTTTCCGGCAGACTAGGTCTGACGGTCTTCCCGACGGACTTTCAGCGGAGTTCCGACGGACTTTCCGAACGAACGGACTTGCCCACACACGAACGGACTAAGTTGGTTCGAAAGTCCATTCATTTTGAACGCTATGACGTAAGATGGGACTAAAAAAGAAGTTCAATAGCCAGTAGCCAATAGCTTCCCTTGCGTCATATTTGGTCCGTCGGACCAGCATACAGACAAACGGTTTTCCCGATAGGAGTTGAGTCCGTCAGACAGATTTGAAACATGTTCTATTTCTAGGTCCATTGGATTTTTTAAACGAAAAACAATCGGATTAGCCCACACACAATTGGATTGTCCGACGGACTGATTCCGTCGGACCTAGTCTGCCGGAAAGTCCAGTCGTTTGTCCGCGGCATATAAGTCTGCAAAAGACTTGAGACTGGGGAGGAGGTTCACCTTCCAGCAGGACAACGACCCTAAACATACAGCCAGAGCTACAATGGAATGGTTTAGATCAAAGCATATTCATGTGTTATGCCCCGTACACACGGTCGGAAATTCCGACCACAAAATCCGTCCGATTTTTTCCGGCGGATTTTGTCCGAAACTGGTGTTGCATACACACGGGCGGACAAAGTTGTCGGAAAATCTGATCGTTCTGGACGTGGTGACTTTCGTTGCGTACGACGGGACTACGTAGAGGCTAGTAGCCAACAGCTTTGGCCTTGTAATTTTATCTGAGCATGTGTGGCACTTTGTCCGTCGGAAATTCCTTACACACGATCGGCAAAAGTGTGATTTTGTTGTCGGAAAATTTGAGATCCTGCTCTCAAGTTTTTTCCGTTGGAAATTCCGACGGAAAAAGCCCGCCAGAGCCCACACACGATCGGATTTTCCGACAACATAATCTGATCAGACGTTTTCCATCGGAATATCCGACCGTGTGTACGGGGGCTTAGAATGGCCCAGTCACAGTCCAGACCCAAATCCAATTGAGAATCTGTGGCAAGACTTGAAAATTGCTGTTCACAGACGCTCTCCATCCAATCTGACAGAGCTTGAGATATTTTGCAAAGAAGAATGGGCAAAAATGTCCCTCTCTAGATGTGCAAAGCTGGTAGAGACATCCCCAAAAAGACTTGCAGCTGTAATTGCAGCGAAAGGCGGTTCTACAAAGTATTGACTCAGGGGGGCGCCATACAAATGTACACCACACTTTTCAACTGCTCCCTATTCACACCTGAGAGGTTGTAACACTAACAAGTCACATGACAGCGGGGAGGGAAAATGGCTCATTGGGCCCAATTTGGACATTTTCACTTAGGGGTGTACTCACTTTTGTTGCCAGCGGTTAAGAAATGAATGGCTGTGTGTTGAGTTATTTTGAGGGGACGCCAAATTTACACTGTTATACAAGCTGTACACTCACTACTTTACATTGTAGACAAGTGTCATTTCTTCAGTGTTGTCACATGAAAAGATAGAAGAAAATATTTACATAAATGTGAGGGGTGTACTTACTTTTGTGAGATACTGTGTGTATATATATATATATATATATATATATATATATATATATATATATATATATATATATATAGTAGAAGATTATTATATTATATAATAGGGTGTGTATAACACAGATGATCCGAGGTGAATATAAAATGTCTTTATGTGAGATAAGAATTCTGGAGGATTATTATACCGGCTGAAACACGCAGGATTATTCACTATCCTCTCTGTCTGTAGAGATTCCGGCTGCCAGGAGTACAAATCACCGGCTGATACTGATCCCGGGGATCCTCCTATTATTGTCCTTCATTACTTTGGTCATCCGCACCAGTTACCTCTTCATTAACTGTGAGTATCTCTATTAATAATTATCAAACCAGAGAGGAAACATTTATTATCAGACATCTGGTTTAAACTCATTGATTTGCCGTTCAGCGGATAGGCAGGACTATATCCGCTTGCCGACTGCATAATGCCATTATACGGCAAGGTGGCTCTACATAGACACGTGCATTTGTATTCGTCCGAATGCATTTTCGTCCGAATTTCAGGTATTTTCGTTATCATTTTAACAAACGATAACGAACGCGCAGAATCCAAAAACCAAAAGATCCGACATATTAATGATAATTCCGCCAGACCGGAAGTGATGTCACTTCCGGTGCACATACACAATTTTTTACTTTGAGGTCACATTCCCTATATAAGCGTGCTGCTGGTGCTTGTGGTCCATACCCCAGACGACGTCTATGCGGACGAAACGCGTCGGGTGGACCAGAGCGACAGCACCACGCCATCTTTATTTTACAAACAGGCCTGTTTTAATTCTACCAAATGTGAGTGTTTTTAATTCGTTTATACACCATTAAAAACCTTCTTAAACGGTATCACGCTATGTAAGGTTTTCCTTCCATGATATCATAATACGGTTTTCTACATGGATTGCTGATACCCATCTTTCCATCCGAACTGGATTTTAAGGGGTTCCACACCCCAGAGCATCTTGTTCCCATGGTGATGGGGACTAGGGCCTCTTCCCGACAACGGTGGTTGTCGGGGTCTTTGGGCGTGAGGTTTATCGGACCCCAGATCCTGACCCCCCCCCCACCCCTATGTGAATGAGTATGGGGTACATTGTACCCAGGGGCGGACTGACAACACATGGGGCCCCCGGGGCAATAGGAGATTATGGGGCCCCCAGGCAATCAAAGATTATGGAGCAACACAGTATACACACACACAGTATCCAATCACACAGTATACACAGACATGTTTCTATTGGCTGAGAAGGTACTGGAGAGGTGGGGCAGCTATAATCTCTGGATTTTTAGACCAAAAGGATGTCGGTAAGGGACATTTCAGAGACAGATGTAAAAAAAAAAACACAGATTTTTACATACTGTCTCTGGTTTTACTGAGGCTGGCAACCCTGATGGGGCCCCCTTGTGGCCCCGGGGCCCTCTGGAAGTGCCCGAGTGGCCGAATGGTCAGTCCGCCCCTGATTGTACCCCTACTTATTCACCCCAAAAAAGTGTAAAAAATACATAAAACTAGTACACAGTCCTTTATTAAAGTAGCTCCAGTGTGTTTTCTCCCTTTCCGATTTGTTCTCCCTCTGGTTCTTCTCTCTGGTGATGTCATCATCCTCTGGTTCTTCTCTCTGGTGATGTCATCATCCTCTGGTTCTTCTCTCTGGTGATGTCATCATCCTCTGGTTCTTCTCTCTGGTGATGTCATCATCCTCTGGTTCTTCTCTCTGGTGATGTCATCATCCGCTGGTTCTTCTCTCTGGTGATGTCATCATCCTCTGGTTCTTCTCTCTGGTGATGTCATCATCCTCTGGTTCGTCTCGCTGCACTGATGTCTTCTTCCGCTGGTTCTTCTCTCTCCACTGTCTTCTTCCTCTGTCGGTTCTTCCTCCAGGGTGGTGACGTCACAAGGGGCAGGGCCTCCCCATGACATCACCGGGTGGCCACGCCCCATGGCTATATAAGTAATGGCACATGCCGGCGCTAACACCACAGTGGGAGCTAGCGTCAGGAGAAGAACTGGAGGAAGAACCAGCAGAGGAAGAAGACGGCGGAGAGAGAAGAACCAGAAGAAGAACCAGCTAAAGAAGATATCAGCGCAGCCAGAATAACTGGAGGAAGAACCAGAGGAAGAAGACATCAGTGCAGTGAGAACAACCGGAGGACGAAGACATCACCGGAGAAGAAGAAGAACCGGAGGGAGAAGACAATTTGGAGCTACTTTAATAAAGAACTTTGTCAAAAACCTTTTTACTGGTTTTATTTATTGTCACTTTTTGGTGGGTGAATGGGTAGGAGGCCAGAATCTGGGGGCTTCTTTTTGACCCCAGATCTCATATTTAAGAGGGCCTGTCATGCTTTTTTCTATTACGGATTATTAACCGCTTCAATACCGCACACTGTCATATGACGCCCACAAGGTGGATCTCCCATCCTGGGTGGGCGTCATATGACGTCCTCGGATTCCCGGCCACCTGGGGGGCGCGCGCGCACCGCGGCGTCGCTCGGGACCCGGTGCGAGTGCCCGGCGGCCGCGATGTCCGCCGGGCACCCGCGATTGCCCGTTAAAACAACAGGACCGTGCGGGACCGTGGAGCTGTGTGTGTAAACACACAGCTCCACGTCCTGTCAGCGGAGAGGAGACCGATCATGTGATCCCAGTACGGAGGAACACATGATCGGTCTTCTCCCCTTGAGTCCCCTCCCCCCACAGTTAGAATCACTCCTATAGGGACACACATTAACCCCTGCAGCGCCCCCTAGTGTTAACCCCTTCCCTGCCAGTCACACTTACACAGTAATCAATGCAATTTTATAGCAACGATCGCTGTGTAAATGTGAATGGTTCCAAAAATGTGTCAAAAGTGTCCAAAGTGTCCGCCGCAATGTCGCAGTCACGGAAAAAAAAATCGCAGATCGCCGCCATTACTAGTAAAAAAAAATAAAAAATTATTCAATAAATCTATCCCCTATTTTGTAGACGCTATAACTTTTGCGCAAACCGATCAATATACGCTTATTGCGATTCTTTTTTTACTAAAAATATGTAGAAGAATACGTATCGGCCTAAACTGAGGAAAAAAATAGTTATTTTTTTTTTAAAAATGGGATATTTATTATAGCAAAAAGTAAAAAAAATATTGTGTTTTTTTTTCAAAATTGTCGCTCTTCTTTTGTTTATAGCGCAAAAAATAAAAACCGCAGGGGCGATCAAATACCACCAAAAGAAAGCTCTATTTGTGGGGAAAAAAAAGACGTCAATTTTGTTTGGGTGTAACGTCGCACGACCGCGCAATTGTCAGTTAAAGCGACGCAGTGCCGAATCGCAAAAAGTGCTCTGGTAAGGAAGGGTAGAAAAAATGGCCCGGTGCTGAAGCGGTTAAAGGATGTTTACATTCCTTGTAATAGGAATAAAAGTGACCCATTTTTATTTTATTTTTTTTAAAGGACAGTGTAAAAATAAAAAAAAATAAAAATAAATTAAATAAGAAAAGCGAGCAACAGTTCGGCCCGAACACTGCCTGATTTGCCAGTTTGGCGAATACCCAAATTTACACGGCATTCAAGTGGGTGTAAGCCCCACTGAACGTCCTGCAATGCACTGCCCGCTGCCAGCGCATTCGAAGTGGTGTAACCATATGACATACCGTATTTATCGGCGTATAACACGCACCGGCGTATAAACACGCACCCCAAGTTTAGGAGGGAATTTTAAGGAAAAAAAAAAGTTTTAGGAGAGCAGTTTAGGGAAAAAAAAAAAACTTACATTTAAGCGTCATTTGCAACCTTTCCCAGCGTCATTTGCAGCCTTTCCCAGCGTCATTTGCAGCCTTTCCCAGCGTCATTTGCAGCTTGCCCAGCGTCATTTGCAGCTTGCCCAGCGTCATTTGCAGCTTGCCCAGCGTCATTTGTAGCTTGCCCAGCGTCATTTGCAGCCTTTCCCAGCGTCATTTGCAGCCTTTCCCAGCGTCATTTGCAACCTGCCCAGCGTCATTTGTAGCTTGCCCAGCGTCATTTGTAGCTTGCCCAGCGTCATTTGTAGCTTGCCCAGCGTCATTTGTAGCTTGCCCAGCGTCATTTGTAGCTTGCCAGTGTCATTTGCAGCTTGCTAGTGTCATTTGCAGCTTGCTAGTGTCATTTGCAGTTTGCCATTGTTTAAATTTCCCGCCACGAGAAATACCGCGCATGCGCGGCAGGAAAAAAACGAACCGCGGCCGAAAAAGGCCGAAGTGCGGCCGAAAAAAGACCGAGCCGACTGTTCAGCTCCGCTCGGAGTCCCGCCTCCCTGCTGTTTCGGGAGCGAGCGCAGGGAGGCGGGAGTACGAGCGGAGCTGAACAGCCGGCTTCGGTCTTTTTCGGCCGCGCTTCGGCTTTTTCCGGCCTTTTTCGGCCGCGGTTCGGCCTTTTTCGTCCGCGGTCGCCATTTTTCGGCGCCGCAACCGATTTTTGTCATTTTTTTTGGGTATCGGCGTATAACACGCACCCACGACTTTCCCCCGATTTTAAGGGGGAAAAAGTGCGTGTTATACGCCGATAAATACGGTAATCAAGTGGCCCTCCTGCTCCTTAACAATTTAAGAACTGTCAAATGGTGGAGCCCGCAGTAGGGGGCCAGCCTTCATGGACAGTGGGAGCATTTTGTTTTTCATTTTTTTAGGGGCAGCGTGATTGACGGTGGATTTACATGGGGGGGGGGGTGTTATTTTTTTTATTTATTTATTTTTAAATAAAGGAATTTTCAAAAACTGTCTCTGTGTTTTTCTTACTTTTTGACACTTTTTTTGTGAATGGGTAGGGGTACAATGCACCCGGTACCTATTCACATGGGGGGGGGGGGATCTGGGGGCTTCCAGATTACGATAAGCCCCCCCCCTGCCCACAGACCCAATGGCCAGGGTTGTGGGGAAGAGGCTCTTGTGCCCATCAACATGGGGACAAGGTGCTTTGTGGGGGACCCCAAAGCTCCCTCCCCATGTTGAGGGCATCTGGCCTGGTATGGTTCACTTGCTCGTCCCCCCATATCCTGACCTTCATTTTTTTACATTTTGCATGGAGTTCCCCTTAAAATCCATATCAGACCCCATACTCATTAACACGGGGGTCGGGATCTGGGGGACCCCTTATTAAAGGGGGTTTACAGATTACAATAAGCCTCCAGCCTGCAGACCCCCAGCCCGCAGAGCCCCCTGCTCAAAAGCACCCCCCTATGTTGAGGGCAGCATGTGTCCTGGTACGGTTCTGGAGGGGGGGGGGGTCGCTTGCTCATCCCCACCTTTCCCTGACCTGCTGGGCTGCATGCCCAGATAAGGTTCTGGGTACGGATTATGGGCATGCCATTTTTTCTTTATTTTTTTCAATAGCCTCAACTGCAAGTGTGAATCAGTTTAAATGTTCTATGACTTTTTTTTCTTTAGAAATGTCATTTTTGTCGAAGCATGTTCTGTATATGCTGCAGATTCGCCACTTTACAGGCAGACTAAGGGGACCCCCCAGGCACTATATCTAAAGGAATTTTTTTGTTTTTATTGTTGCACTTTAAGCATAGTTAAAATCACTGCTCCTGAAAAAACATTTTTTTTTTTTGCATTGATACATGTCCCAAAGGGCAGTACCCGGACCCCCATACTCCTTGCATTTAAGCCTTCAAAATAGTCACTTTTCATTTTTCCTGCTCGACTCCCATAAACTTCAAAGGGGTTTGCCATTCTGGTTAGAACATTTCCCCTGTTCCGGACTTCTGCTTGGAACAGAACAGGGGGGTCTCTAGTGAAGACATTCTTCCCTTTGCAGCTACTTCTAATGCCCCGTACACACGGTCGGAATTTCCGACGGAAAATGTCCTATCGGACCATGTTGTCGGAAAATCCGGCCGTGTGTGGGCGCCATCGGACTTTTTCCGTCAGAATTTCCGTCGGAAAAAATTTGAGATCCTGCTCTCAAATTTTCCGACAACAAAATCCGATCGGACTTTTTCCGATCGCGTGTAGCGAATTCCGACGGACAAAGTGCCACGCATGCTCAGATCAAATTACGAGACCAAAGCTATTGGCTACTAGCCTCTATGTAGTTCCGTCATATGCAACAAACGTCACCACGTTCAGAATGATCGGATTTTCCGCCAACTTTGTCCATGACCGTGTGTATGCAAAACCAACATCGGACAAAAATCTGTCGGAAAAAATTTGACGGATTTTGTGGTCGGAATTTCCGACCGTGTGCACGGGGCATTAGAACCGTCCCTTAAAGCAGTAGTAAACTGCTGCAGGAAGATAAAAACAAACACCTGTAAGACAAGTCCATACTGTGCTAGTATGCATTGCATACTAGCACATTATAAAATACTTACCATAGAACAAAACCCTTCCAGCAGCGCTCGGTCACCGCTGAGAGGGCGGACATCTTCCCCCTGCCTTTCTTCTGGGTTCGTGGGCACTGGCGCTATGAGTTGCCGAGCCGTGATGATGTCACTTCTTGAGCCCTCGGTTCCAGCCCTCGGTTCCAGCAAGAAGTTCTGAAGGTCCAGCACGGTAGGCCAGACCTTCAAAGTATATGCACTGGTGATGTCAGCGGCTGCATGCAAGGTGAATGTCTCCTAAACCGTGCAGGTTTAGGAGATATTAATTTTACATATAAGTAAGCCTTATTATAGGCCTTATTATAGGCCTTACTTGTAGGTAAAAATAGTAGACATGAGCAATTCGTTTCGTTTTTTTTTCGTTTTTCTTTTTTTTTCACTATTTTCGTTCGTTCGTTTTCGTACGAATGAACGAATCATTCGAATCGTACGAATGCGAATAACGAATCGTAACGAATCGTTCGAATCGTACGAATCCGATTAACGAATCATTCGAATCGAACGAATCCGAAAAACAACGAAAATCCGAAAAAAACTAATTAGAAACAACGAATGTAGTAATGAAGAAAATCCGAAAAACAAAAACGAACGAAAAAATTCGTACATTCGTAACCTTTTTTTTTTTGTTGAATTGGTAATTTTCCGTGTCCCTTACAATGGTGCTGCTAAACGTGCTTCGAATGGATTGAACGAAAAAATTCATGCATTCGTAACTTTTTTTTCGATTCGTAACTTTTTTTTCGATTCGTAACTTATTTTTTTCGATTCGTAACGTTTTTTTTTTTTTTTTTTTTTTTCGATTTGTAATTTTCCGTGTCTCTATTGAACCAAGAAATTCGTACATTCGTAACTTTTTTTGATTCGTAACTTTTTTTTTCGATTCGTAACTTTTTTTTCGATACGTAACTTTTTTTTCAATTCGTAACTTTTTTTTTTTTTTTCGATTTGTAATTTTCCGTGTCTCTATTGAACCAAAAAATTTGTACATTCGTAACTTTTTTTTCGATTCGTAACTTTTTTTTCAATTCGTAACTTTTTTTTTTTTTTTTTTCGATTTGTAATTTTCCGTGTCTCTCTATTGAACCAAAAAATTTGTAACTTTTTTTTCAATTCGTAACTTTTTTTTTCGATTCGTAATTTATTTATTTATTTATTTTTTTTCGATTTGTAATTTTCCGTGTCTCTATTGAACCAAGAAATTCGTGCATTCGTAACTTTTTTTTCGATTCGTAACTTTTTTTTTCGATTCGTAACTTTTTTTTCGATACGTAACTTTTTTTTCAATTCGTAACTTTTTTTTTTTTTTTTTTTTCGATTTGTAATTTTCCGTGTCTCTATTGACCCAAAAAATTTGTACATTCGTAACTTTTTTTTCGATTCGTAACTTTTTTTTCAATTCGTAACTTTTTTTTTTTTTTTTTTTCGATTTGTAATTTTCTGTGTCTCTATTGAACCAAAAAATTCGTAACTTTTTTTTCAATTCGTAACTCTTTTTTTTCGATTCGTAACGTTTTTTTTTTTTTTTTTTTTTTTTTCAATTTGGAATTTTCCGTGTCTCTATTGAACCAAAAAATTCGTACATTCGTAACTTTTTTTTCGATTCGTAACTTTTTTTTCGATTCGTAACTTTTTTTTCGATACGTAACTTTTTTTTCAATTCGTAAGTTTTTATTTTTTTTTTTCGATTTGTAATTTATCCGTGTCTCTATTGAACCAAAAAATTTGTACATTCGTAACTTTTTTTTCGATTCGTAACTTTTTTTTCAATTCGTAACTTTTTTTTTTTTTTCGATTTGTAATTTTCCGTGTCTCTATTGAACCAAAAAATTCGTAACTTTTTTTTCAATTCGTAACTTTTTTTTCGATTCGTAAATTATTAAAATGTAATAATAGCATACACATTACATAAAATTACGAATCTACGAATGTTACGAATATACGAATAAATACGAATGCGTCCGAAAATTAAACTAACGAAAAAACGACGACTTACGAATGTACGAATCATTACGAATCCGAACACCGACGACTTACGAATGTACGAATCGTTACGAATCGACGGGAACGAAAAAAAATGAAACGAAAAAAAACGATTTTTTTCGGAAACGAAAAAAACGAAACGAAAAATAAACAAATTTTTTTGTTGTGCACATGTCTAAAAAATAGTTACGTTTAAGTAGTAAAGTCACTACCACTGGATGGTCTGGATGAATCAAGCTGAGGCTGCTTTTACCTGCTAACCACTAGGGCCTTTTTGCATTTTTGCAGTATGCATTGGATCTGGATGGACCTTTCCTGAGCCTGCACCCTCACAAGCCAGCGGCATCCAAGTCAATGGATCTTGACGGCCTGAACGGGGACCCATAAGCATTTATCTGGGAGGATGCTATACATACAAAATCTTTAAGTTCTTTGAATGATAGTGATGAAGCCATAAAATCTACTGCAAATTTTTGTACAAATGTTCTGTAGAACCCTGGAGTTTTGGCAGGGATGCTCCTCAGAAATGTACTTGCCAGTAGTAGTTCTCTTGGTTGATTGTTGGAGGAAATATTGGTTTCTCCCTAAGTTTGGCCTGGTTGCACTTGTCTCTACTACCACTAGGTGGCGGGGTACTTGGTGGTGCTAGATATGAGAAGGGCAACGCAAGGTCAAGTTATGGGTATACAGTGGCGTCTCCAGCTTTCATATTTAGGGGGGGGGGGCACATGGGGGGACAGGGACAAAAGTACGGGGCCAACTTTAAAAATGTGTGTGTGTATATATATATATATACACACACACACACATACAGTGCCTTGAAAAAGTATTCACACCCCTTGAAATTTCCCATATTTTGTCATGTTACAACCAAAAATGTAAATGTATTTTATTGGGAATTTTATGTGATAGACCAACGCAAAGTGGCACATAATTGTGAAGTGGAAGAAAAACGATAAATGATTTTTTAAAATTGGCACCTGGGGTGGATCCTATATCTGGCATTCCTCCCCCCCCCCAAGCGGACAGGCAGCGCACCGTACGTTAACGTCAAGTGATGTTAGGGTAGTATATTGGCAGATTGGGGTGATATAGTGCCAGGTGTGGGTGATATACAGTAGTGCTAGGTTAGGTGGTAGTGCCAGGTTAGGTGATATACAATAGTGCCAGGTTAGGTGGTAGTGCCAGGTTAGGTGATATACAGTAGTGCTAGGTTAGGTGATATACAATAGTGCCAGGTTAGGTGATATACAATAGTGCCAGGTTAGGTGGTAGTGCCAGGTTAGGTGATATACAATAGTGCCAGGTTAGGTGGTAGTGCCAGGTTAGGTGATATACAGTAGTGCTAGGTTAGGTGGTAGTGCCAGGTTAGGTGATATACAATAGTGCCAGGTTAGGTGATATACAATAGTGCCAGGTTAGGTGATATACAATAGTGCCAGGTTAGGTGGTAGTGCCAGGTTAGGTGATATACAATAGTGCCAGGTTAGGTGGTAGTGCCAGGTTAGGTGATATACAGTAGTGCTAGGTTAGGTGGTAGTGCCAGGTTAGGTGATATACAATAGTGCCAGGTTAGGTGGTAGTGCCAGGTTAGGTGATATACAGTAGTGCTAGGTTAGGTGGTAGTGCCAAGTTAGGTGATATACAATAGTGCCAGGTTAGGTGATATACAATAGTGCCAGGTTAGGTGGTAGTGCCAGGTTAGGTGATATACAGTAGTGCTAGGTTAGGTGGTAGTGCCAGGTTAGGTGATATACAATAGTGCCAGGTTAGGTGGTAGTGCCAGGTTAGGTGATATACAGTAGTGCCAGGTTAGGTGGTAGTGCCAGGTTAGGTGATATACAATAGTGCCAGGTTAGGTGGTAGTGCCAGGTTAGGTGATATACAGTAGTGCTAGGTTAGGTGGTAGTGCCAGGTTAGGTGATATACAATAGTGCCAGGTTAGGTGATATACAATAGTGCCAGGTTAGGTGGTAGCGGCAGGCTTGGTGGCAGTGCCAGGTTAAGTGATAGTGCCAGGTAGGGTGGTAGTGCCAGGTTAGGGCAATAGTGCCAGGTTAGGTAATAGTGCCAGGTAGGGTGGTAGAGCTAGGTTAGGTAATAGTGCCAGGTTAGGCTGATAGTGCCAGGTTAGGTGGTAGTGCCAGAGTAAATACAGCCAGGAATCAAAGAAGATACATGGGGGGTCTGTGTGTGTGCCCCTCCTCCACTGATCTCCCCTCTCTATTAACCCTTCCATCCCCCAGCACCGATCACTCCTATGATTGTGAGTAGTGGTGATAGGCCTGCTGTGTGTACTAGAGGAGATTGCTGATTATTCCCCTCTGCAGAATCTGATAGGGCACAGTAGCGGCAATTGATGGGCACACTGGCAGCATCTGATGGGGCACAGTAGCGACAATTAATGGGCACACTGGCAGCATTTGATGGGGCACACTGGCAGCATTTGATGGGGCACACTGGCGGCATTTGATGGCACAGTGGCGGCAATTTATGGGTACAGTTGCTGCGTTTGATGGCACAGTAGCTGCGTTTGGCACAGTAGCTGCGTTTGATGGGCATAGTGGCTGCAATTGATGTTTTTTTTTATTATTTTTTTTTGCGCCCCCCCAAAAAAAATAATAATTGAGCACCACCCACCACTGACGGATGTCCTATTGAAGTCTCGGAGTCTGCTCTTTGAACTTGCAACTACTCAAGGGTGTCCTGCCCCTAACCCTCTTTCACCCAAAAAAGTTTGTAAGAGAAATAAACATCTCTTTTGCATTCAAGAAGTGTCTGGCACCAAATAGACATGTGCACAACAAAAAAAATCGTTTATTTTCGTTTCGTTTTTTTCGTTTCCGAAAACAATTTGTTTTTTTTTCGTTTGTTTTTTTTTCGTTTCCGTTGATTCGTAACGATTCGTACATTCGTAAGTCGCCGGTGTTCGTATTCGTAACGATTCGTAGATTCGTAAGAGTTATTTTTTCGTTGATTCGTTTTTTCGTTAGTTTTTTTTTCGGACGCATTCGTATTTATTCGCACATTCGTAACATTCGTAGATTTGTAATCGGAGCATAATTCATAATTTTATGTAATGTGTATGCTATTATTACATTTTAATAATTTACGAATCGAAAAAAAAAAGTTACGAATGGAAAAAAAAGTTACGAATGTACGAATTTTTTTGTTCAATAGAGATACGGAAATTGCAAATCGAAAAAAAATAAAAATTAAAAAAAAAAGAAAATCGAAAAAAAAAAGTTACAAATCTAAAAAAAAAAGTTAAGAATCGAAAAAAAAAAAGTTACGAATCGAAAAAAAAAGTTACGAATGTACGAATTTTTTTGTTCAATAGAGATACGGAAATTGCAAATCGAAAAAAAAAAAAAAAAATTACGAATCGAAAAAAAAAAAGTTACGAATCGAATCGAAAAAAAAAAAAGTTACGAATCGAAAAAAAAAGTTACGAATGTACGAATTTTTTTGTTCAATAGAGATACGGAAATTGCAAATCGGAAAAAAAAATTACGAAAAAAAAAAAAGTTACGAATCGAAAAAAAAAGTTAAGAATCGAAAAAAAAAAAGTTATGAATCGAAAAAAAAAAGTTAAGAATCGAAAAAAAAAGTTACGAATGTACGAATTTTTTTGTTCAATAGAGATACGGAAATTGCAAATCGAAAAAAAAAAAAAAAAAAAGTTACGAATCGAAAAAAAAAAGTTACAAATCGAAAAAAAAAAAGTTACGAATCGAAAAAAAAAAAATTACAAATCGAAAAAAAAAAAAAAAAAGTTACGAATGTACGAATTTTTTGGTTCAATAGAGATACGGAAATTGCAAATCGGAAAAAAAAAAAAAAAAAATTACGAATCGAAAAAAAAAAGTTACGAATCGAAAAAAAAAGTTACGAATCAAAAAAAAAGAAAAAATTTACGAATGTACGAATTTTTTTGTTCAATAGAGATACGGAAATTGCAAATCGAAAAAAAAAAAATTACGAATCGAAAAAAAAAAAGTTACAAATCGAAAAAAAAAAGTTACGAATCAAAAAAAAAAAAGTTACGAATCGAAAAAAAAAAAAAAGTTACGAATGTACGAATTTTTTTGTTCAATAGATTCGAAGCACGTTAAGCAGCACAAATGTAAGGGACACGGAAAATTACCAATTCAACAAAAAAGTTAAAAAAAAAGTTACGAATGTACAAATTTTTTTGTTCAATAGAGATACGGAAATTGCAAATCGAAAAAAAAATAAAAATTACGAATCGAAAAAAAAAAAGTTAAAAATCGAAAAAAAAAAAAAAAAAATGTTACGAATCGAAAAAAAAAAAGTTACGAATCGAAAAAAAAAAAAAGTTACGAATGTACGATTTTTTTGTTCAATAGAGATACGGAAATTGCAAATCGGAAAAAAAAATAAAAATTACGAATCGAAAAAAAAAAAGTTACGAAATCGAAAAAAAAAGTTACGAATCAAAAAAAAAAAAAAAGTTACGAATGTACGAATTTTTTTTTGTTCAATAGAGATACGGAAATTGCAAATCGAAAAAAAAAAAAAAAAAAAAAGTACGAATCGAAAAAAAAAAAGTTACAAATCGAAAAAAAAAAGTTACGAATCGAAAAAAAAAAAAAAAAAAAAAATCGAAAAAAAAAAAAAGTTACGAATGTACGAATTTTTTTGTTCAATCCATTCGAAGCACGTTAAGCAGCACCATTGTAAGGGACACGGAAAATTACCAATTCAACAAAAAAAAAAAAGTTACGAATGTACGAATTTTTTCGTTCGTTTTCGTTTTTCTGATTTTCTTCATTAGTACATTCGTTGTTTCTAATTAGTTTTTTCGGATTTTCGTTGTTTTTCGGATTCGAATGATTCGTTACGATTCGTTATTCGGATTCGTTACGATTCGTTATTCGGATTCGTACGATTCGAACGATTCGTTCATTCGTACGAAAACGAACGAACGAAAATAACAAAAAAAAACGAAAAACAAAAAAAACGAAACGAATTGCACATGTCTAGCACCAAATAACTTTATCCACCTTGCACCCGCCATGCCTCACAACCCACCATATACAGGAGGATGTCAGCTCTGGCCCTGGAGGTTCTTATTAGACTGAAGGAGGCCGGAGACCTTGCTACGGTTCCTACATATGTTCATTTGAAAATCTACAAGTGCATGACCAGCTTTAGGCAGGAAAGAAGTCCCAGTCCTCAACACCACCTTGCCAAGATGCAAAAATAAAAGTCTGACCCCAGGGGAAGGTTACCCGCTTCCGGACCAGCCGCCGCAGTAATACTGCGGCAGGCTTGCCCCCCCTGCGTGAGCCGTCGTAGCTGTACGTTGGCTCTTTAACCACTTGCCGACCGGCGCACGACGATATACGTCGACAGAATGGCACGTACAGGCAGGAGGGCGTATATATACGTCCCTCCTTTAGTCTGTCCGTGCCATCGGGAGCGCGCCGGGAGCGGCGCGCTCCCGCGCCAGTCGGGACCCCCGTGAGTCCGGCCGCGGTCCCCGCGGACTCGATCGCCGCGGGGACTCCCGCGATCGTCTCACGGAGCGGCTGAACGGGAGATGCCGAGATAAACAGCATCTCCCAGTTCTGCCTAGCAACTAGTGACGCTGATCTCTGCTCCCTGTGATTGGAGCAGAGATCAGCATTCACTAGCTGACAGCCACGCCCCCCCACAGTAAAAAACACACCCCTAGGCCTACTTAACCCCTACACTGCCACCTTGTGGTTAACCCCTAAACTGCCAGTGTCATTTATACAGAAATCAATGCATTTAAATGCATTAATTGCTGTAAAAAATGACAATGGTCCCAAAAATGTGTCAAAAAATGTCCGATGTGTCCGCCATAATGTCGCAGTCACAAAAAAAAAAATCGCAGATCTCCGCCATTAATAATAAAAAAAATTATTAATAAAAATGCTATAAAACTATCCCCTATCTTGTAAACGCTATAACTTCTGCGCAAAACCGATCAATAATCGCTTATTGCGATTTTTTTTACCAAAAATATGTAGAAGAATACGTATCGGCCTAAACTGAGGAAAAAAAATGTTTTTTATATATTTTTTGGGGATATTTATTATAGCAAAAAATAAAAAATAATGCATTTTTTTTCAAAATTGTCGCTCTATTTTTGTTTATAGCGCAAAAAATAAAAACCGCAGGGGCGATCAAATACCACCAAAAGAAAGCTCTATTTGTGGGAAAAAAAGGATGTCAATTTTGTTTGGGAGCCACGTCGCACGACCGCGCAATTGGCTGCAAATTGGTCCGGTCTGAAAGTGGTTAACCACTTCAGCCCCGGACCAATTTGCAGCCAAAAGGACCAGGCCCCTTTTTGCGATTCGGCACTGCGTCGCTTTAACTGACAATTGCGCGGTCGGCTCCCAAACAAAATTGGCGTCCTTTTTTCCCCACAAATAGAGCTTTCTTTTGGTGGTATTTGATCGCCCCTGCGGTTTTTATTTTTTGCGCTATAAACAATAAAGAGGGACAATTTTGAAAAAAAATCTATATTTTTTTTACTTTTTGCCATAATAAATATCCCCAAAAATATATAAAAAAACTTTTTTTCCTCAGTTTAGGCCGATACGTATTCTTCTACATATTTTTGGTAAAAAAAATCGCAATTAGCGATTATTGACTTGTTTGCGCAAAAGTTATAGCGTTTACAAAATAGGGGATAGTTTTATAGCATTTTTATTAATATTTTTTCTTTTGCTAGTAATGGCGGCGATCAGCGATTTTTATTCTGACTGCGACATTATGGCGGACACATCGGACATTTTTGACACATTTTTGGGACCATTGTCATTTATACAGAAATCAGTACTATTTAAATGCACTGATTCCTATGTAAATGACAGTGGCAGTGAAGGAGTTAACCACTAGGGGGCGGGGAGGGGCTAAGTGTGATGTGTTGTGTGTTTTTTTACAGTAGGAGGCGTGGCTGTACGTCTGACATCACTGATCGGCTTTCCCGATGACAGGGAACAGCCAATCAATGACAGGCAGAGTAGGAAGCGCGGGGAGAGGTTTGTTTACACAGACCTCTCCCCGTTCTTCAGCTCTGTGACCCGATCGCGGGACACCAGTGGCGATCAGGTCCGCTGGTCCCGCGGCCGGGGTCACGGAGCTCCCGACCGGGTCGCGAACGCCCACGGCTAGGCAATTAAAGGGGACGTATATATACGTGCTTTTGCCTAGCCGTGCCATTCTGTAGACGTATATCTACAGGAGGCGGTCGGGAAGCGGTTAAGACGCCTCCAGCCCGAAGGATGTCCCCGGAGCCGATGTGAGTGCCCGTCGGGTGCGATAAACACACACATCCTGGTTCTCTCAGGGGCAAAGAGACTGATCATGTGTTCGCAGAGCCGTCTTTAATATTAATGGAACCCTGGGCAAACATTTTATTGCCCCCCCCCCCCCCCCCCCCCATGAAATTTCACTCTCCACCTGCTCTGAGACATACAATAAATAGCAACTAGGCTTAAAATCAGATCAGGCAGCAATTGTGATTGGTTACCAGCGGTTACAGCATATAATTACTGCTTACTGACTGGTTGCTAGAGGTTACAGCATATAATTACTGCTTACTGACTGGTTGCTAGAGGTTCCAGCACACATTGCGGCTCACTGATTAGTTGCTAGAGGTTACAGCACATGATTTCTGCTTGTTAATTGGTTGCTAGAGATTGCTGTACAGTAATACTGCTCACTGATTGGTTGCTAGAGGTTACAGCACATCATCTCCTCACTGCAGGGGGGCATGATATACATATGAATGCCACCTTTATTTGCATATGAATGCCGCCACCTGCAGCTATTTACTTATGAATGCCGCTGCTATTTACATATGAATGCCGGTTATTTACATATAAACACAGGATCTGCAGGTGAGTCGTCTGTACACAACAATAGGGCAGAGCTGGGCAGCATTAGTACCAGCACTTCACACTGAGATATCGGGACACAGCACGGGACTAGAATTTCAAAGGACGAGGGAATTTAAACTGGGATAGTTTTTCAAATATGAGGCAGCTGCTTTGGGCCCCAACACAACGACAGGGCCCAGGGCAGATGCCCCTTTTGCCCTGCCTTAAAGATGGCCCTGTGTGTTCATACAATGTATGAACACCGACCAGTCTCTTACCCTAGTCAGTCTCATCCCCCTTCAGTTAGAACACATATTGGGGAACGCACTTAACCCCTTGATCGCCCCCTAGTGTTAACCCCTTCTCTGCCAGTGGCATTTATACAGTAATCAGTGCATTTTTATAGCACTGATTGCTGTATGAATTCCAATGGTCCTAAAAATTTGTCAAAAGTGTCCGATTTGTCCGTCATAATGTCGCAGTCCTGATAAAAATTGCAGATCGCCACCATGACTAGTAAAAAAATAAATAATAATAAAAATGCCATAAATCTATCTCCTATTTTGTAGACGCTATAACTTTTGCGCAAACCAATCAATATACGCTTATTGCAATTTTTTTATCAAAAATATGTAGAAGAATACGTATCGGCCTAAACTGTGGAAAAAAAAGTGTTTTTAAAAAAAAAATTGGGGATATTTATTAAAGCAAAAAGTAAAAGCTATTGGGGGTTATTTACGAAAGGCAAAATCCACTTTGCACTGAAAGTGCACTTGGAAGTGCAGTCGCTCTAAATCGGGGATCTAGGGGAAGCTCTGCTGATTTTATCATCCAATCACGTGCAAGCTAAAATACTGTTTTTTATTTTGTGGAATACCATTGGTAGAAAGAGTAATGTCTCTAATAGATTGAAAAGACTGTGTAGAGAGAACCACATTATGGCGTGGATTTCCTAAGGGCAAAATTAGTGCAATTGCATTTGCAAGGTATTTGCCTTTAGTAAATATACTGCAACAGTATATATGCAACTGTATATATCTGATGACAGCTCCAGTTCATAATTTATCCACGTTCTGTATTCTATAATGAAGTCACATATCTGACTTAGATGTGAAGATCGAAAATATCCAGACAATAGACATGTGCACTGACAAAAAATTTGTTAATTTTAGTTTTCGCCTTTCATTCATTTTTTTGCTTTTTTCGGAAATTCAGAAAATCAAAAATTCGGAAATGTGGAAATTTTCGAATTTCCGAATTTAGAATTTTTGGATTTCCGAATTTTCTGATTTCAGAATTTCGAATTTTCTGATTTCCGAATTTCGAATTTTCTGATTTCCGAAATTCAGAATTTTCAAATTTCCGAATTTTTAGTTTTTTCGGAACTCCGAATTTTCGGACTTTCGGAACTCCGAATTTTCGGACTTTCGGAACTCCGAATTTTCGGACTTTCGGAACTCTGAATTTTCGGACTTTCGTAATTCGGGAATTCAAAATTTGAAAATCCCAAAATTTGAAAATTTGAAAGTAAATCAGTTTAATTAATAACTAACTATTAAATTAACGGGTACGAATTTATCCGAAGTTACGAATTATCTGAAATAACGAATGCCGCATCTCAACAAATGGAACGGAACAAATTAATAATAAATAATTAATAATAAATAATTAATAATAATAAAAAAGGTTTTATTATTATTATTATTGTTATTTATTATTATTAGATCGTTACGTTCCATTTGGTTAGATGTGGCATTCGTTATTTCAGATAATTCGTAAATTCGTACTCGTTACGTTCACTAACAGACAAATTTGATAGTTAGTTATTATTTAGAATTAAACAGATTTTCTTTCTTTTTTTCTGATTTTCGAATTTTCTAATCTTTGAATTTCCGAATTCCGAAAATCCGAAATTTGGAAATTCGAAAATCCAAAAATTCAAAAATTCGAAAATCCGAAAATTAGAAATTCGGAAATTCGAAAATGTGAAATTCGGAAATTTGAAAATTCGGAAATCCGAAAATGTGAAATTCGGAAATTCGAAAATTTGGAAATCCAAAAATTGGGAGTTTTGGAAATTCGTAATTTCGCAAATTTTGAAATTCGCAAATTTCGGAAATTGAAAAATTAGGAAATTTGGAAATTCTGAATTAACGAATTTGTCAAAATTAGTTAAAAAACTAATTCGGAACTAAACAAATTGCACATGTCTACCAGACAACTTCCATCCAAATTGTAGAATATATCTCTAGGTTTTTATACATTTGCTCATATGAATACTGCAACATCAAGAACATTTACTGATATTGTTTTCTTCTTATTTCCATTCCATTTCAGGTAAAAGTAGTAAAGAAGAACTGTTACATTTGAAGAATAATGGTGAGCACAAAAGGATCATTCTGAATAAACAGCAGTGAAGTTTAGTAAAAATAAGGCAAATATAATTCCGTGGAAGAAGAGGGTAGTGGAAGGAGATCCTGGTGGATGGTGTTTTTTTTTTGGGGGGGGGGGGTGGTAAACAAACACCCCCCTAGTCAGCCAGTCTTTTAGATGACCCATGACTCCCACGGGCGAGCAGATGGTTGGTCATCCATCCCCACACTTACCCCATTTAGGTCGTGTGCGGCCAGCGCACCTACAGGTGGAGGGCAGTGGCTTCCATCGCATCTCCTCCTCCAATGCATCACAGTGGCTTCCGCCATGCGTCTCCTCCCCCTTCCTCCTCCTAGGCATCCAATAGGATCACCTGTCCTTTCAGCCAGTCAGGTGACTGGTCTCAGGACCCGCTTCCCCCCCCGAACCAAACCAGGCCACATGCCCTCAACATGGAAGGGTGGGTGCTTTGGGGCAGGGGGGTCTGCGCCCTCCCCACCCCAAAGCACCTTGTTCCCATGTTGATGGAGACAAGGGCCTCTTCCTGACAACACTGTGGTGTGGTTTTTGGGGTCTGCGGGTGGGGGGTTTAATGAAATTTGGAAGCCTCCTTTAATAAGGGGACATCCAGCTCCATCCCCTACTATTTGATTGGGTATTGGGTACATCATTCCTGTACTCACCAAAAAAGTGTCAAAAAGTAAGAACTACAGGAAACTGTTTTTGACTAATACTTTATTAAAAATAGGCCCAGTGAAGGAGGTATAAAGATAGAATAGGAGGGGTCCAAGGATGGAATCTTGGGCTGGGGTACCCCCAACAAAAAAGAGGAAGAAGAGATGAGGAGAAGGTAGTGTATGTGACACTGAAAGTGCGCTTAGGTCGGTAGGAGTAGAACCAGGAAAGAGCAGAATCACGGAGGCCCATGGAGTGGAGTTTCAGTGGAATGCTGTGGGTAGAAGCTGGACTGTAAGGTATCAAGAAGGTTGTCAGTGAGGTAGGAGCTCATACGGTTATAGACAAGGTGGTCAAGAAGTTTGGTGGCAAATGGGAGCAGGGGGGATGGGTTAAGTTATTCAAACAGATGGGGTCCAGTGAGGGTTTTTAAAGTATGGGGGAAACCAGTGCATGTTTGATCGGGGAGAGAAAGGTCCTGGAGGACAGGGAAAGGTTGAAGATGTAGGTTGGAGAAATTAGGATAGAGCAGGAAGGTGGTCGCAGTAATTGTGAGGGGACAGGTGGTGAGGTGGGCCGTGGAAAGGAGTTTGGCAACTTTCTCAGTGGTAATAGGGTTGAAGGAGGAAAGTGTTGAGTGTGGTGTTGGACCTGATGTCATGGTTTGTGGAGGAAGCTGGGAGCTGGATATCTCATCTCCAATTATGTTGATTTTGTTTTTGAAATGATTGGCAATCTCCTAGGCAGTAAGCAAGTGGTTGTAGACAGTGGGGGTGTAGTAAGGAATTAAGGGTCGAAAAGAGTTGACAAGGTTTGGATGAGAGGGTTTTGGATGAGAGTGTTGTAGTAGGTTTGTTTAGCAGAGTGGAGGCAGGAGTTGTATTTGAGAATGGCAAGGTGAAGTCTTGCAGGGATTTTGTTTTACGCCATGCCTCTTAAGACTTTTGGTGTCATCTGTTTGCCAGGGTTATGGCAGGCGAGGCCTTGTTCTGCATGTAGAAAGAGGAGAGAGTATGTCCATGGAGGATGACAGTATGTTGTTGTAGATGGAAGTGGTAAGGTCTGGGCAGGACAGAGGTGCGGTTTTATGATAAAGGCAGTCGGTAGCAGAATGAAGCAGGAAAGGGTTGAAGTGGTGAAGGTTCCTGTGGATAACTGTTTGCAGGTTGGCGGCATGGGAGGTAGGAGACAGGAAGAGTGTGAAACAAATAAGGTTGTGATCGGAGAGAGGAAATGGGTTGTTAGAGAGGTTGTAGGGATTGCAGAGATGGGGGAATACAAGGTCGAGAGTGTTGCCATTGGAGTAAGTGGTGGTCTATGTCTATTGTGTCAGGTTAAAAGAGAAGGTTAAGTTGAGCAAAGTGGCTGAGATGTTAATATTAATTGGAAAATTAAAGTCACCAAGGATGATGGCGGAAACTTCAGAGGAGAGAAAGCAGGGTAGCCATGAGGAGATGAAGTCGAGAAAGCGTGACACTGGGTCGGAGGCTGGTAAATTACTGCAATCCTCAGACAAACTGGAGAAAAAAGACGGAATGTAGAGCACTTTGAAAGAACAGAGAGAAAGAGAGGGAGGTGTAGAAAGAACCTGGAAGGTGCTTTGTGGGGAGAGGAGAGGACCAACTCCAACTCCTTTTCATCCTCTGAGTCTGGATGAGTGAGTCCAGAGGAGGCAACCATGGGCAAGTTGTTAGAGAATAAGTGGGCCTTCCAGAGGGAACACATAAGGATGGGGAGGCTGACTCGTGGAATCAGGGGAAATGCAATAAGAGAGTGGGAGTTACGGCTACTGTCAGAGAAGGTAGACTTCTTGGGGTGAGAGTTGGCCAAAGAAGGCCAGGGTGTGGGGCAATATCCCCAGATGTTTAAGAGTAGTAGGAGGGTGAGGGCGGTACGATGGGAGTGGGATTTATACAAAGGGGATGTGCTGTAGTGAAGTGGAAGTGGTGACAGTGTGTGGGCTCAGAATGAGCAGGAGGTGATAAGTAGACATGGGAACCGTCAAAAAATGTGTTTTGTTTCGTTTCGTATATAAAAAAAATTGTAATTCGTAATTCGTGTACGAATTCCATTCGAATTCGAACGAAATACGAATTTTCGTACGAATCGTAAAAAAAATTTGAATCGTTTTGAATCGTTACGAATCGTTACGAGTCATTAATAATCACTCGCGGCTAATGAATTGTCGGTTCCCGTAACACAGAGAACAATTCGAATCCAACTACCAAAAATCGAATTTCAACTAATACGAAAGAAATTATTATATCGGATATAACGAATGATTCGAATGAATTCGAGATTCAGTATATCTAATATCGAGAACTGTCCCGGCACAAAGTGTAATTTTGGCAGGAAAAAAAAGCTATTTAAAATCACTCGCGGCTAATGAATTGTCGGCTCCGTAACACAGAGAACAGTCATTCATTGATTAAAAAAAAAAGCGTGGGGGTCCCCCCAAATTCAATAACCAGGCCATCTTCTCCTTCCGGCATTTTCTTCCATCTTCTTCTTCCATCTTCTTCTTCCTCCGATCCGCTTCTTCTTGCTCTGGTCTTCTCGTCCGGCATCTTCTTCCATGGCGTCGCCGTCTCTTCTTGGGCCGCTCCTCGCAATGGGAGGCTCCCGCTGTGTGAGGCTTCGCTGCGTCTGAAGGTCTTTTATAACCCCATGACGTCCCTGTGCGTCAGAGGGGGGCGGGGTCACCAGGTGGCCCCGCCCTCCATTATAAAAGACCTGTCAAACGCAGCGAAGCCTCACACAGCGGGAGCCTCCCATTGCGAGGAGCGGCCCAAGAAGAGATGCCGACGCCATGGAAGAAGATGCCAGACGAGAAGACCAGAGCAAGAAGAAGCGGATCGGAGGAAGAAGAAGATGGAAGAAGAAGATGGAAGAAGATGCCGGAAGGAGAAGATGCATAAACCGAAGGATGAAGAAAGGAAGAAGGAAGACCAGAAGAAAGAAGATTTTAATAAGGAATTGTCAAAGACCGTCTCCTGTCATTTTTACCACTTTTGTCACTTTTTTGGTGAAATGGTAGGGGTACTTTTGTACCCCCTTACCATTTCACACAGGGGGGGGGCGGGATCTGGGGGTCCCCTTGTTAAAGGGGGCTTCCAGATTCCGATAAGCCCCCCGCCCACAGACCCCCACAACCAATGGCCAGGGTTGTGGGGATGAGGCCCTTGTCCTCATCAACATGGGGACAAGGTGCTTTGGGGGGGACCCCAAAGCACCCTCCCAATGTTGAGGGCATGTTGCCTGGTACGGTTCAGGAGGGGGGGCGCTCTCGTCCCCCCTCTTTTCCTGTGGCCTGCCAGGTTGCGTGCTCGGATAAAGGGTCTGGTATGGATTTTGAGGGGGAGCCCACGCCATTTTTTTTTTGGCCGGGGTTCCCCTTAAAATCCATCCCGGACCTGAAGGGTCTGGTATGGATATTTAGGGGGGACCCCACGTCATTTTTTTAAATTTGAAGTGGGGTTCCCCTTAATATCCATAGCAGACCTGAAGGGCCTGGTTATTGAATTTGGGGGGACCCCCACGCTTTTTTTAAAATTTTTATCAATGACTTTCAATGAATGACTGTTCATTAGCCGCGAGTGATTTTAAATAGCTTTTTTTCCTGCAAAAATAACACTTTGTCATTCGAATCATTCAAATTCATACGAATTATTCGTTATATCCGCTATAATAATTTCTTTCGTATTAGTTGAAATTCGATATTTGGTAGTTGGATTCGAATAATTTGGAGCCGAAATTCGTAAATGGAATTTTTCCTGCAAAAATGACACTTTGTCATTCGAATCATTCGAATTCATTCGAATCATTCGTTATATCCGCTATAATAATTTCTTTTGTATTAGTTGAAATTCGATATTTGGTAGTTGGATTCGAATAATTCGGAGCCGAAATTCGTAAACGGAATTTCGTATTCCGTACAGAATTTGTATTCGAAAAAAATTCGTACTACGGATTTGTACGAATTTAGAAAAATTTGTACGAATTTTGAATTTGTACGAATTTCGAATTCGTACGAATTTCGAATTCGTACGAATTTCGAATTTGTACGAAACTAATCGCACATGTCTAGTGATAAGTGCTGTCATATTGAGAGGCAAAAGTGGGGGAGATATGTACAGGTTGTGGGGTGGGGTAAAGAAATTAGTTTGAGAAGAGTGGACGTTATTGCAAAGAAGAAAAGTATGAGCATGTTGGAGGTTTGGGAGAGGGAGAAAATAAGGCTGAGGGCAATGGAAAAAGATGAAAGGGAACTTCCAGACAACTTGGTGTGGAGCACTAATGTTTGCACTTGCTTTTTGTAGAAGTGCCTTAGTTAAAGTACCCGGCACTTAACGACGAATGTGGCACTTTGCGCAGGAAGTGGCCAGCCTACCCACGAAAGCCGTCCCAAGAGTTGAACTGAATTTATACTGAAATGGGGTGGGGAGAGGTTAACAATTATTCAAAGTGCAAAGCAAGAGGGAGACAGCAAGATAAAACAAATCCCCATAAATGTCCCACTATGTAAATCCACCATCAAACATAATCCAGCGATATAGATTCTTGTCATTCACAAGGAAAGACACCAGTGGAAAAAAAAAAGGACAACCCTAACATGATGATGGACACTCACCAAATGTCAGCTCCCCGAGCTGTCATTGACACATCATTGGCCAAATATGATCATATCATATGTTATTGGCCAAATATGGTCATGTGGCTATAAAAATAGAATGATGTCCACACTATTGTTGATGACAGGTAGTGGAGCTTTCATTCAGTGAGAGGGTCATCTGTTTTTTTTTTTTTTTTTTTTTTTTGCAGAGTGTCATTTATTTTGATTGACAATTCTCTAAATCAAAAGTATTTTTTTTCTATGTCTATGGGCATTATGTCAGTAGAATCTACTCTTGATGAAGTGAATGAATAGTCACGAAACGTGTAGAGATTTGTGATGCAATTTGACTACAATGAAGCAAATCAGCTTGTTGTTTTTATATTGACATGTCTTTATCTAATAGAAACCTTTGAATTGATTTTGTGTTGTGTTGGGCACTTTAATCGATTTGTATTATTAGTGATGAGGGGATGATCTATAGAATACACTTGAAAGATAAACTCCAGGAAACTTGAAAATTCTCTTCTGCAGTGAGGCAAGGGCAAGGGTTACCTGCTAGTTTAGGTCCAGGGGGCACGAAAAAGAAGATTCATAGTGGATTTGCTTACTGATCTTCTGCTTCTCTGTGTTGCTAGAGTGGTCTTTTCCTCCATTTTCTAGTAGTCTAAAGTTGCACAGAAGAAAACCTTTCCATAGAACCTATATATTCCATAGACCCCCAACGTAGACTCACTACAATATTCCGCACTCCGAAACCTACTTATCTTACACCCCCCCCTCCCCATGTCAATCCTCGCATCACTTTTGCCTCCCCCTAGTCGTCTTCTCGTAATAATCACACTCGCCTACCTTCCCAGTACCCTCTACACTATTACACAAGACACATGTTCATTCACCACTTAACTACGGGCTTCCTCGGTTGCAGATACTCTCCAAACTGGTCACTGGACTCACAACCCACCCCCCACCCTCCCCCACATGTCCTCTGCCTCCTGGGTCCTGCCTACAAGTCATAATGTACCTTCTATACCCACGCTACCCACCCTTGATTTTCGGGCCTCCTACCATTCACAGCAAGTCCCCTATAGGGGTGAATGGTATCCAGGCCACCCACAGAGGATACATCCTTGACTCACATTTACCCCCTTGAACATCGCACCCACTGGCTCTACATTTCAATTTCCTTGTTGTTCACGGTATTCTTGGAACGAGCCATATGACACTCTTGATTTAGTATTAACACGGTTCCATCTGACACCAGTCCCCCTTTGCTAGGGGACACGTAAACATACCTAGATATCTTCAAATGCTATTATTCTTTTCCACAAATCCACCCCTTACAGCATTGTATATTGTATATCTATGTTAACTATACGCAATTGTTTCTTGCTACTCTTGATACTCTTGATTACTTTGTATGTTACCATTTATTGTTAACCTGTTAAAACTCAATAAAATTCTTTGAAAAAAAAAAAAATATTCCATAGAGATAACCACCATCAATCTAGAACAACTGTGCTACTAATCTCAACGCATTTCACAAGGAAGATCTCACTTCCTCAGGAGAGGCACAGGAGATTATCTGGAGATAAAAGGCACAATAAAATAAATAAAAACGGTAAAAAAACAAAGAAAACTATTTAAAACAAATGAAAAAATGTTCCTGCATGTGTCATAGCCTTTCACTGGACATGAGGACACCAAAGGACAGTCCACTATCGGAGCACGAGGGAGTGCCATCCACAGAGAGTGAAGGATTGTGTTAGTAGAAGTGCACCCCCTCTGCAAGGGAGAAGTTTCAGGTTTCCCAGAGTTGGGCTTTAAGCTTATATAGATTTCAAGGTTGTCTTTTCTCACCCAGGAAACAGTTCCTGCTGCCCCGAAGGCTGGATACCAATTGGCTCCAAATGCTACTATTTCCAAAAAACTCTGGAAACTTGGGAGAGGAGCCGGGAGGGATGTACTAAGAATTACAGCATTCTTCTGATCCTGAAGAACAAGGATGAATTGGTAACTGTCTGGAGCTCTGGGTGTGGTGGTCCTGACTGGTGACAGGTTCTCTTTATGTGTTGCAAACACAGAGTAGTTATAATGACGTATTAAAACATTTAGGGAGAAAATATGACAACTTTTTGCCAATTTTAAACCACTTGCCAACCTGACCAATTCTGACACTTCTCTCCTACATATACAAAATATAAAAAAAAATTTGATAAAAAAAAAATACTTATAACCCCCAAACATTATATATATATATTTTAACAGAGACCCTAGATAATAAAATGTCAATTTTTTTTATGTCAGACTGTATTTGCGCTGCGGTTTTTCAAATATACATTTTTTGGGAAAAAATACACTTTATTGAAATTAAAGCCCGGGAAGGGCAGCAGCAGTGGTAGGAGGGGGGCTCTTCTACTGCCCGCAGAAGTGATCAGGTGGCTATTCTGCCTTCTGCCTTAAAGGGAACTGGCAGCTGAAAATTCTGAATTTTACATTCTACTGATGCCTGTAGTTGTAGGCATTATCCTGGTATTAGCCACTGCAAGCTGAGGACGTCATATGATGGCCTACAGTTTTCTACACTGTTTTCTGCATACTTGGAGGACCCCCAAAGTAGACTTATTGAGACTTATTGAAACAAGGCGTTTGCCTTGGCCGGCATTTGATAATAATAATCCAGCAATAGATGAAGAGAACTACCATCCTTAAATAGTCCACTGGAAGTTGGCAATAATGGCTGTTTGTGTACACAAATGCGCCATCATTCGCGCGGATTTGCCACTGCGTGTCGTGCGCCTATGCCCATGTGTGCATTGGCATATTTGTCATGTCTTCTCCAAATCCTTTCCTCACAACACCACTCCCAGGTGTGCAGCATTTTGAGGCCGGTACCGGTGAGCCTGCATTGGTCTCCACCATTCCAGCAGTTCATATCTCGCAGTAGAGATTGGCCGAATGCCCCCCCCCCCCCCCCCCCCAGTTCGGTCTGCGCCGGAGCTCTCGAACATCAGCAACAACAAAAGTTCAGAACTGAACCCTATTAAAGTATATGGGACCCGAATTTGAAAAGTCCCCATTTTGAAGGCTTATTTGCAAGTTAATGGCCATAAAAAGGGTATGGGGGTCCAGGTACTGCCCTGGGGGAAATGTATCAATGCAACTTTTTTTAAAAAAAGATTGTTTTTAAAAGAGCAGTGATTTTAATGATGCTTAAAGTGAAAAAATAAAAATGTTCCTTTAAATATAATGCCTGGAGGGGGGTCACTTTTATCTGCCTGTAAAGTGGCACATCTGTACCATGTATAGAACCTGCTGCAGCAAAACGGACATTTATAAAGAAAATAAATGACATTTAAAGCAGAGTTCCTATCTGTCTCCTCCCCCCCCCCCCTTCTGGTGCCACATTTTGGCACCTTTCAGAGGGGAGGGAGGAACAGGTACCTGTTTTTTTCAGGTACCGTTCCCCACTTCCGGGAGATGGGGCCCCTCATCCTTCCTCTGCCACTGGACCCATTAGAAAGTGCAGCGCTCTAAACGCATGCGCAGTAGGGAAAGGCCTGTGAAGCTGAAAGGCTTCACTGCAGGTTTCCCTTACCAGGAATGGCGCGGGCTGCACCCAACAGCTGATCCGAAGATCAGCTGGGGTGCCGACATCGCGGGCTACCTGGACAGGTAAGTGTCCATATATTAAAAGTCAGTAGGTGCAGTATTTGTAGCTGCTGATTTTTATTTTTTTGTAGGCAATGGTAAATCCCCATGACGTCAGAGGGGGCGGGGACGGCCCCTGCCCCCTCTGATGTCATGCAGAAACCATAGGGAAGTCCCCATGACGTCCCTGTGCATCAGAGGGGGGCGGGGTCACCAGGCGCCCTCCGTTATAAAAGAACTGTCAGACAGAGCGAAGCCTCACACAGCGGGAGCCTCCCATTGAGCGGAGCGGCCCGACACAGAAGAAGAGACGCCGACGCTGTGGAAGAAGATGCCGGACGAGAAACCAGAGCAAGAAGAAGAGGATCGGAGGAAGAAGAAGATGGAAGAAGAAGATGGAAGAAGATGGAAGAAGAAGATGAAGAAACCGAAGGATGAAGAAAGGAAGAAGACCAAAAGAAAGAAGAATTTAATAAAGGAATTGTCAAAGACCGTCTTCTGTAATTTTTAAAATTTTTGTCACTTTTTTGGTGAAATGGTAGGGGTACTTTTGTACCCCCTTACCATTTCACACAGGGGGGGGAGGCCGGGATCTGGGGGTCCCCTTGTTAAAGGGGGCTTCCAGATTCCGATAAGCCCCCGCCCGCAGACCCCCACAACCAACGGCCAGGGTTGTGGGGACGAGGCCCTTGTCCCCATCAACATGGGGACATGGTGCTTTGAGGGGTCACAGACCCCCAAAGCACCCTCCCAATGTTGAGGGCATGTGGCCTGGTACGGTTCAGGAGGGAGGGGGGGCGCTCTCATCCCCCCTCTTTTCCTGTGGCCTGCCAGGTTGCGTGCTCGGATAAGGGTCTGTTATGGATTTTGAGGGGGGCCCCACACCATTTTTTTTTTTTTTTGGTGCTGGGTTCCCCTTAAAATCCATCCCAGACCTGAAGGGTCTGGTATGGATATTTAGGGGGAACCCCACGTCATTTTTTTTTAAATTTGACGCAGGGTTCCCCTTAATATCCATAGCAGACCTGAAGGACCTGGTAATTGAATTTGGGGGAACCCCTACTCTTTTATTTTAATTTTTTTTATTTTTTATCAATGACTTTCATTGAATGACTGTTCTCTGTTTTACGGGAGCCGACAATTCATTATAGCGGCGAGTGATTTTAAATAGCTTTTTTTCCCGCAAAAATACACTTTGTGCAGGGACAGTTCTAAGCACGGGAAACATGCGCCCTTTTACATGCATACTATACACACACCCCAGGTACGAAATTTAAAGGAATATTACACTTTTATTGTTTCACTTTAAGCATTATTAAAATCACTGCTCCTGAAAAAACGGCCATTTTTAAAACTTTTTTTTTGCATTGATACATGTCCCCTGGGGCAGGACCGGGTCCCCAAACACTTTTAATGACAATAACTTGCATATTAGCCTTTAAAATTAGCACTTTTGATTTTGAACGTTCGAGTCCCATAGACTTTAATAGGGTTCTAAAGTTCACACGAGCTTTAGGTCTGTTCGCAGGTTCTGGTGCGAGCCGAACAGGGGGGGGGGGGGGGGGTGTTCGGCTCATCCCTAATCCTGTATATATAAAACCTTTATTTTGGGGGGATACTTGTGTGATCCTTTTACTTTAACCGCTTCCCGACCGCCTCCTGTAGATATACGTCATCAGAATGGCACGGGCAGGCAAAAGGACGTACCTGTACGTCCCCTTTAATTTGCCTGCCCGGGGGGGCGCGCGCGCGAATGGCACAGGCAGGCAAAAGGACGTACCTGTACGTCCCCTTTAATTTGCCTGCCCGGGGGGCGCGCGCGCGCCCCCCGGGCAGGCAAATTAAAGGGGACGTACAGGTACGTCCTTTTGCCTGCCCGTGCCATTCTGATGACGTATATCTACAGGAGGCGGTCGGGAAGCGGTCGGGAGCTCCCGGTCGGGAGCTCCGTGACCACGGCCGCGGGACCAGCGGACCCGATCGCCGCTGGTATCCCGCGATCGGGTTACGGAGCGGAAGAACGGGGAGAGGTCTATGTAAACAAACCTCTCCCCGCGCTTCCTACACTGACTGTCAGTGATCGGCGGTTCCCTGTCATCGGGAACGCCGATCAATGACGTCAGACGTACAGCCACGCCCCCCTACAGTAACCACAACACAACACGTCACACTGACTCCTCCCCGCCCCCTTGTGGTTAACCCCCTAACTACAACTGTCATTTACATAGGAATCAGTGCTATTTAAATAGCACTGATTTCTGTATAAATGACAAATGTCCCAAAAATGTGTCAAAAATGTCCGATGTGTCCGCCAAAATGTCGCAGTCACAATAAAAATCGCTGATCGCCGCCATTACTAATAAAAAAAAAAAATATTAATAAAAATGCTATAAAACTATCCCCTATTTTGTAAACGCTATAACTTTTGCGCAAACTAATCAATAATCGCTAATTGCGATTTTTTTTACCAAAAATATGTAGAAGAATACGTATCGGCCTAAACTGAGGAAAAAAAATGTTTTTTTATATATTTTTGGGGGATATTTATTATAGCAAAAAGTAAAAAATATTGCATTTTTTTCAAAATTGTCGCTCTATTTTTGTTTATAGCGCAAAAAATAAAAACCGCAGGGGCGATCAAATACCACCAAAAGAAAGCTCTATTTGTGGGAAAAAAAGGACGCCAATTTTGTTTTGGAGCCACGTTGCATGACCGCGCAATTGTTAGTTAAAGCGACGCAGTGCCGAATTGCAAAAAGGGGCCTGGTCCTTTGGCTGCCAATTGGTCCGGGGCTGAAGTGGTTAACCTACCCATGTAACGTTGTGACCATGTTTCTTCCAGTGTTATATTTCTGTTAATTAATTTTTCATACCTAAACCAGGATTCTCTGCTGCCCTTCATGGAAGACACTTTATACTGGCTAGGACTATGGCGGGACATCCGGAACAGCAGTCGCTGGGTGTGGATAGATGGGACCCCTCTCACGTTCAGGTGAGTGTATCCAGACATAACGAGAAATCGGTCAGCAAAGAATCAAAAAACAAAGTAATAGCACTCTACTTCCCCATCCCACTAAGGACTCATTTACACTATTGTTAGCCCTCTAAAAAATAATCGAAGAAGGCTGCTGGGAAACTCCATTTCTAGGTTCAGGGCATCTATCTGCCCTTACACAAAGCAATCCCTTCAAGTCCACAACAAATGCCTTAAAAACAAAGCAGATGCGCTAACGTATTGCTGCTGAAAAGGCTTTAACCATACATAACTGACTTGTATGCGCATTCCATTAATATACCAAGTCCCAGACTCAAGTGGGTTGGGTGAACAAATAGATAATTGCATGCCAAGTCCTGCTGGAAAATGAAATCAGCATCTCCATACATGGGCGTCCGCAGAACTTTTTTCAGGGGGGGGCATAATTTTAAGGTCACCCATGCTCTGACCCTTTTCAACAATGTCATTATCACGGTCAGAGACTGCAGACGTAGTACAGGAGATGGTCAGTGACTGCATACATGGCCCAAGAGACTGCGGACATGGTACAAGAGATGACCAGAGACTGTATACATGGCCCAAGAGACTGTCAGTGACTGCATACATGGCTCAAGAGACTGTAAAGCCCCATACACACGGTCGGACTTTTTCATGGATTCTGTCCGATCGGACAAGGTTGTTGAAAAATCAGACCGTGTGTATGCACCATCGGACAGTGTTCGTCGGTTTGTCCGACGGACAAAGTCTTATCTCCTGCTGGAAAGATTTGCCGTCAACCCGGTCCGATCACACCAAACCCGATCGTGTGTACGGTTGTCCGACCGGACAAAGTGCTACGCATGCTCAGATCACATTACAAGACCAAAGCTATTGGCTACTAGCCTCTACGTAGTCCCGTCGTAGGCAACAAACGTCACCACGTTCAAAATGATCGGATTTTCCGACAACTTTGTCCGACCGTGTGTACGCAAAACCAACATCAGACAAAGTATGACGGACATGGTCCGACGGACCTGGTCCGCGGATTGTCCGACCGTGTGTATGGGGCTTAAGAGACTGCAGACATGGTACAAGAGATGACCAGAGACTGTATACATGGCCAAAGAGATTGTCAGTGACTGCATACATGGCTCAAGAGACTGTAATAGACTGCGGACATGGCACAAGAGATGACCAGAGACTGTATACATGGCCCAAGAGACTTCAGAAACTGCATACATGGCTCAAGAGACTATAAGAGACCGCGGGCATGACTGTATACATGAAAGGGGGTGACAGAGAGAGGGGGTGACCGAGACAGAGGGGGGTGACAGAGAGAGACATAGGGGGTGACAGAGAGAGAGGAGTGTGACAGAGACAGAGGGGTGGGGTGACAGAGAGAGGGGGTGAAAAAGACAGAGGGGTGACAGAGAGAAAGAGGGGGTGACAGAAAGGGGTGATGGGGGGTCAGAGAGAGGGACCCCCTAGCCCTGTCTGCAGTCCCTCAAGTGCCCCTATGTCCCAGTGGTGTGTGTAATGCTCAGTACGGTACCTTGCATGCCAGTAGGATGTCCAAGATAGCTGGCAAGACCCGTTTTCATTCTGGGTGAGGACAGGACCGGCCGCCAGCGCAAGGATAAAGACTGAGTGGGGAACAAACTCCTGATCCGATCCCTGATTCCAGGGGGGGGGGGGGGGGGCACTTGCCCCACCTTGCCCCTACCTGCGGACGCCCATGTCTCCATAAAGCTGGTCAGCATTACTGTGGACCAACACCAGCAGATGACACGGCCCCCCAATCATCACTGACTGTGGAAACTTTACACTGGACCTCATGTAACTTCGACTCTGTGCATCTCCAGTCCACTCTTCCTCCAGACTCTGGGACCTTGATTTCCAAATGAAATGCAACATTTTCCACAGTCCGTGATGATGCTTCGTGCTTGCCTCTGCTGACCAGCTTTATGGAGATGCTGATTTCATCTTCCAGCAGAGCTTGGTACCTGCCCACACTGCCAAAAATACCCGGTTTCCTGATCATGGCATCACTGTGCTTGAGTGGCCAGCAAACTCGCCTGACCTAAACCCCATAGAGAATCTGTGGGGTATTGTCAAGAGGAAGATGAGAGATACCAGACCCAACAATGCAGATGAGCTGAAGGGCGCTATCAAAGCAACCTGTGCTTCCATAACACCTCAGCAGTGCCACAGACTGATTGCCTCCATGCAGAGGCATAGCTTGAAGCTTGTGGGCTCCGATGTAAAAGTGGACCTGCAAACCCCCCCCCATCACCACCACCACCCACCGCTTCCACCGATCATGCAGATGTACCCACCGCACGCCAAGATACTCAAAGTGGCTTAAGAGTTCTGAGTCCCCAGAGTTCCTCCTTACATCAGAGAACAGGGATCACCCCTGGCAGGTCACTTGGCAGAGCTCCTTTCCCATTTCAGCACTGTACACACCCCTCCCCCCCCCCCCCAATACACAGGGCTGAAATTTCATTCCTTTTCACACAATCTGTCAGCTTTCAGAGGGGGTATCTGGCTTTTATGTTGCCGTTCTGACCTGTGAAATTCTCTGGTCGGAACGGCAGGCCCCTGCAACCCCTTATGCTACGCCCATGCCTCAATGCCTTGCCGCAATGATGAAGTAATTCATGCAAAAGGAGCCCCGGCCAAGTATTGAGTACATACTATACTGTACATGGACAGACTTTTCACTAAGCCAACATTTCTGCATTAAAAATCCTTTTTTTGTTGGTCTTATGAAATATTCTAATTTTCTGATATACTGAATTTTGGATTTTCACTAGCTGTAAGCCATAATCATCAAAATTAAAAGAAAGAAATGCTTGAAATATATCCCTCTGTGTGTGACACATTTATAGAAAATACAGTATCAAACAAAAGTGAGTACACCCCTCACATTTTTGTAAATGTTTTCTTCTATCTGTTCATGTGACAACACTGAAGAAATGATACTTGTCTACAATGTAAAGTAGTGAGTGTACAGCTTGTATAACAGTGTACATTTTCAGTCCCCTCAAAATAACTCAACACACAGCCGCTGGCAACAAAAGTGAGTACACCCCTAAATGAAAATGTCCAAATTTGGCCCAAAGTGTCAATATCTTATGTGGCCACCATTATTTTCCAGCACTGCCTTAACCCTCTTGCGCATGGAGATCACCAGAGCTTCACAGGTTGCCACTGGAGTCCTCTTCCACTCCTCCATGAGGACATCATGGAGCTGGTGGATGTTAGAGACCTTGCGCTCCTCCACATTCCGTTTGAGGATGCCCCACAGATCCTCAATAGGTCTGGAGACATGCTTGGCCAGTCCATTACCTTTACCCTCAGCTTCTTTAGAAAGGCAGTGGTGGTCTTGGAGGTGTGTTTGGGGTCGTTATCATGTTGGAATACTGCCCTGCGGTCCAGTCTCTGAAGGGAGGGGATCATGCTCTGCTTCATTATGTCACAGTACATGTTGGCATTCATGGTTCCCTCAATGATCTGTAGCCCCCCAGTGCCGGCAGCACTCATGCAGCCCCAGACCATAACACTCCCACCACCATGCTTGACTGTAGACAAGACACACTTGTCTTTGTCCTCCTCACCTGGTTGCCCCCACACATGCTTGTCACCATCTGACACCAAATACGTTTATCTTGGTCTCATCAGACCACAGGACATGGTTCCAGTAATCCATGTCCTTAGTCTGCTTGTCTTCAGCAAACTGTTTGCAGGCTTACTTGTGCATCATCTTTAGAAGAGGCTTCCTTCTGAGAAGACAGCCATGCAGACCAATTTGATGCAGTGTGCGGCATATGGTCTGAGCACTGACAGGCTGACCCCCCCACCCCTTCAACCTCTGCAGCAATGCTGGCAGCACTCATACGTCTATTTCCCAAAGACAACCTCTGGATATGACGCTGAGCACGACCAACTTCTTTGGTGGACCATGGCGAGGCCTGTTCTGAGTGGAGGTAAAATAATATAGAAAAGAAGAGGCTTGTATGTAAAGCTGTGTGAATATCGTCCTATTTGGATGCTGACTGTTCAACCCCTAAACATGTTTATAAACAAACCGTCTCATGAGAAAGAGACAAAGGATAGTGGGGCTTATTAACCGCTTCCCGACCACCTCATGTAGATATACGTCTACAGAATGGCACGGGCAGGCAAAAGCACGTACCTGTACGTCCCCTTTAATTGCCTGCCCGTGAGTCGCGCGCGCGACCCGGTCGGGAGCTCCGTGACCCCGGCCGCGGGACCAGCGGACCCGATTGCGGCTGGTGTCCGCGATCGGGTCACGGAGCTGAAGAACGGGGAGAGGTCTGTGTAAACAAACCTCTCCCCGCGCTTCCTACACTGCCTGTCATTGATTGGCTGTTCCCGGTCATCGGGAAAGCCGATCAATGACGTCAGACGTCAGCCCCGCCCCCTAATGTAAAAAAAAACACACACGTCACAGCCCATAACCCCTCCCCGCCCCCTAGTGGTTAACCCCTTCACTACAACTGTCATTTATACAGGAAACAATGCATTTAAATAGCATTGATTGCTGTATATATGACAATGGTCCCAAAAATGTGTCAAAAATGTCCGTTGTGTCCGCCATAATGTCGCAGTCACAATAAAAATCGCTGATCGCCGCCATTACTAGTAAAAAAAAAAAATATTAATAAAAATGCTATAAAAAACTATCCCCTATTTTGTAAACGCTATAACTTTTGCGCAAACCAATCAATAATCGCTAATTGTGATTTTTTTTACCAAAAATATGTAGAATACGTATCGGCCTAAACTGAGGAAAAAAAAATGTTTTTTTATATATTTTTTGGGGATATTTCTTATAGCAAAAAGCAAAAAATGTTGCATTTTTTTCAAAATTGTCGCTCTATTTTTGTTTATAGCGCAAAAAATAAAAACCGCAGGGGCGATCAAATACCACCAAAAGAAAGCTCTATTTGTGGGAAAAAAAGGATGCCAATTTTGTTTTGGAGCCACGTCGCACGACCGCGCAATTGTCAGTTAAAGCGACGCAGTGCCGAATCGCAAAAAGGGGCCTGGTCCTTTGGCTGCCAATTGGTCCGGTCTGAAAGTGGTTAAACAGTAGCAAATATTACTAATCAAAGTCAAGAAACCGTGTATGAAAAATAAATAAATAAATGATCATATATACATTTATTTCTAGAACTTATTCTGTCACAGGTACAAATGAATGTTATTTAGCTAAATATCAAATACGACTGAATTATATATACACTACTCGTCGGTTAAAATTGAACTCAAACAAGTATACACAAGACATGGGGGGACGTAACAACATGAATGGCACGGGCAGGCAAAAGCACGTACCTGTACGTGGTCGTGCATTTGCCTGCCTGTGGGTCGCGCGACTCCAGAGGGAACTCGTGATATGTTGCCTAATGCTGAACCCTGCAGCTTGATATCTACTGTTTAGATCAGGGGTCTTCAAACTATGGCCCTCCAGTTGTTCAGGAACTACAATTCCCATCATGCCTAGTCATGTCTGTGAATGTCAGAGTTTTACAATGCCTCATGGGATGTGTAGTTCTGCAACAGCTGGAGGGCCGTAGTTTGAGGATCCCTGGTTTAGAGGTAAAGAAACCCTTTACATACCCAAAATAACTAGGTCTACATATCACGAGTGCCCCTAGGAGGCTCGAGCCAGTGGGGAGTTATATAGCAGGGAAGGAGGGGATAAAGGGAGAAATTCCCTATGTATGGCCTTATCAATTGCAGAAATAGAGAGAAAAAAAAATATAGATTATATTCATTAATGAATGGTGTTTAAGATAAACATGGCAACACTTGTTGAAGGTAAATAAATTGATAATTGGATCATGTGGAAACTAATATTGTCCCAGTATACATGATGGATCATTGCCTTTGTATTTTAAGGCCTCATGCACACGAGACGCTGTTAAACGCGCGTTCAGAGGCAGTTGGACACTTTTTTCAACTGCACCTGAACGCATGCAATGTTATCCTATGTGTCCATGTACACAGTCTAGTTTTTTCCCGTTTTTATGCAGTTGCGTTTAACCTCGTTCTTCCAGACGCAAAAAAATGCGTTCAGACACTTTGCTTTTCCACGTTTCAGACGCAAAAGGCAGCTAAACGCGGCTAAACGCGGCTAAACGCAGGCACCTGCGTTTAGCCGCGTTTGCGTTTATAAGCCTTTTTAAAGGAACCCAATTTTTTGGACCAGAAAACTCAGAAATATGATGGTAAACCATAAAAAATACAAGAAAAATTGGTTTAAAATGTCGTAATTAGTTTAGAAAGTTCAAAGAGCGTATATACTCACTAATGCATACATGTTTGTGAAATATCCAACGGACATTCGCTGTGCCATTAACCGATGGGTCCAATATCGACGAGCTCTGATTCTGGACCTCTCATGCAAATTTGCGACGACGTTGCTGCCTCATCAAGAGCAACATCAGGAGCATTTCCTGACATATATTTAATATGGGATCCATTTCCAAAAAAAAACACAGAAAGAGAGGCAAATGCAAGTGTACAACGTCTCTCTCTGCTGCTCACTCTGATCAAATTGGCAGAAATAGTTAATAATACATGCTTTCTGAGCTTGGGGAGGGTCTATATGATGTTATCTTTACAAATGCTTATAGACGCAAACGGGGCTAAACGCGACTAAACGCGGCATGAAAACACAGCAAAACGCGCGTTTTTAAACGCAGGTTTCTGCTTTTTAAAACATGCGTTCAGCAGAGTTTGCATCTGCGTCTCGTGTGCATGGGGCCTTAAGGTTATTGCATATTGCCAGTTGCCTTTATCTCATTATGGAAGTCCTTTCATTCTGTGTCCAAGGGCTCTCTTATCAGAGAATGTCCATTGGTTATCATATCAAGTTGAATAATATTCAGCTTCTACAGAGTGCCCTCTATTTATCGCTTTTTAATGCCTTAAATGACTTCAACCGGCATCATACATTACCGCTCCCGTGCGTATTGATGGTGGTCCGTATAGGGGCTGTGAATGGCCTGTGGAACTTCTCCAAAGTTCTATGATGACGGAACACTCGGAAGATGAAAGAATCCAATGGTCTATCAATCTTATTCAGCGGTGCCGATTAGAGCGACTGGTCTTGGCAGTTCAGGTAGAGGGCACTGCAGCCCTGTGTCTCTCTGTTATCTGCTATTGCTTGCATACAAATGCTGGTGTTTGTTATTGTGTGGCCAAAAGAAATCTCCGCTGTTTCCCTGCTACTCCATCACAGCGTCTGACGCGTGCACACCCATCACAGCGTCTGACGCGTGCACACCTGTAGGGGGTTGCGTCATGGCGTCCGTTCGATAGTGACGTCAACGCGTTTCACAAAGGGGGTGTGTGTAGCTTCTTCTGGACACTGTATGGTCTCAGCCACCGTGCTGCAGCTCATTTTCAGGGTGTTGACAATCTTCTTATAGCCTAGACCAGTGATGGCGAACCTTTTTGAGCCCGAGTGCCCAAACTGAAATAAATACATTGGTTTTGTGTTGCAAAGTGACAACACGGCAATTAACGAGAGAGAGAGAGAGAGGGAGGGGGGCAGAGAGGGAGGGGGGCAGAGAGAGAGGGGGCAGAGATATGCTGAAAGAGAGAGGGAACCGAGAGAGGGAGAGGGGCTGAGGGAGAGGGGGCAGAGAGAGAGAGAGGGGTGTGAGAGATATGCTGAGAGAGAGGGAGGGGGGTGTGAGAGAGATGCTGAGAGAAGGGGAAGAGAGAGAGGGAGGGGGGCTGAGAGATAGAGGGAGGGGGGCTGAGAGAGAGGGAGAGGGGCTGAGAGAGAGGGGGACAGAGAGAGAGAGAGGGGTGTGAGAGATATGCTGAAAGAGAGAGGGAACAGAGAGAGGGAGGGGGGCTGAGATAGAGGGGTGTGAGAGGGAGAGGGGCTGAGAGAGAGGGAGGGGGGTGTGAGAGAGATGCTGAGAGAAGGGGAACAGAGAGAGGGAGGGGGGCTGAGATAGAGGGAGGGGGCTGAGAGAGAGGGAGAGGGGCTGAGAGAGAGGGGGACAGAGAGAGAGAGAGGGGTGTGAGAGATATGCTGAAAGAGAGAGGGAACAGAGAGAGGGAGGGGGGCTGAGATAGAGGGGTGTGAGAGGGAGAGGGGCTGAGAGAGAGGGAGGGGGGTGTGAGAGAGATGCTGAGAGAAGGGGAACAGAGAGAGGGAGGGGGGCTGAGATAGAGGGAGGGGGCTGAGAGAGAGGGAGAGGGGCTGAGAGAGAGGGGGACAGAGAGAGAGAGAGGGGTGTGAGAGATATGCTGAAAGAGAGAGGGAACAGAGAGAGGGAGGGGGGCTGAGATAGAGGGGTGTGAGAGGGAGAGGGGCTGAGAGAGAGGGAGGGGGGTGTGAGAGAGATGCTGAGAGAAGGGGAACAGAGAGAGGGAGGGGGGCTGAGATAGAGGGAGGGGGGCTGAGAGAGAGGGAGAGGGGCTGAGAGAGAAGGGGACAGAGAGAGAGAGAGAGAGGGGTGTGAGAGATATGCTGAAAGAGAGAGGGAACAGAGAGAGGGAGGGGGGCTGAGATAGAGGGGTGTGAGAGGGAGAGGGGCTGAGAGAGAGTGGTGTGTGAGAAATGCTGAGAGAGAGATGAGCTGAGAGAGAGGAGAAACAGAGAGCGGGAGGGGGAACAGAGAAAGAGAAGGGGGACAGAGAGAGAGAAGAGGGACAGAGAGAGAGAAGAGGGACAGAGAGAGAGAGGGGTGTGAGAGAGATGCTGAGAGAGGGGTGAACTGAGAGAGAGGGGGAACAGAGAGAGGGGGGGAACAGAGAGAGGGGGACACAAAGAGGGGGGCTGAAAGAGAGGGATGGGGGCTGAGAGGAGAGAGAGACCTCTAGCTCTGTCCTGGACCCTCTCGTGTGCCCACAGAGATGGCTCTGCGTGCCAGCTGTGGCACGCGTGCCATAGGTTCGCCATCACTGGCCTAGACCAGTGATGGCGAACCTATGGCACGCGTGCCACAGCTGGCACGCAGAGCCATCTCTGTGGGCACACGAGAGGGTCCAGGACAGAGCTAGAGGTCTCTCTCTCCTCTCAGCCCCCATCCCTCTCTTTCAGCCCCCCTCTTTGTGTCCCCCTCTCTCTGTTCCCCCCCTCTCTCTGTTCCCCCTCTCTCTCAGTTCACCCCTCTCTCAGCATCTCTCTCACACCCCTCTCTCTCTCTGTCCCTCTTCTCTCTCTCTGTCCCTCTTCTCTCTCTCTGTCCCCCTTCTCTTTCTCTGTTCCCCCTCCCGCTCTCTGTTTCTCCTCTCTCTCAGCTCATCTCTCTCTCAGCATTTCTCACACACCACTCTCTCTCAGCCCCTCTCCCTCTCACACCCCTCTATCTCAGCCCCCCTCCCTCTCTCTGTTCCCTCTCTCTTTCAGCATATCTCTCACACCCCTCTCTCTCTCTCTCTCTGTCCCCTTCTCTCTCAGCCCCTCTCCCTCTCTCTCAGCCCCCCTCCCTCTATCTCAGCCCCCCTCCCTCTCTCTGTTCCCCTTCTCTCAGCATCTCTCTCACACCCCCCTCCCTCTCTCTCAGCCCCTCTCCCTCTCACACCCCTCTATCTCAGCCCCCCTCCCTCTCTCTGTTCCCTCTCTCTTTCAGCATATCTCTCACACCCCTCTCTCTCTCTCTGTCCCCCTCTCTCTCAGCCCCTCTCCCTCTCTCTCAGCCCCCTCCCTCTATCTCAGCCCCCCTCCCTCTCTCTGTTCCCCTTCTCTCAGCATCTCTCTCACACCCCCCTCCCTCTCTCTCAGCCCCTCTCCCTCTCACACCCCTCTATCTCAGCCCCCCTCCCTCTCTCTGTTCCCTCTCTCTTTCAGCATATCTCTCACACCCCTCTCTCTCTCTCTGTCCCCCTCTCTCTCAGCCCCTCTCCCTCTCTCTCAGCCCCCTCCCTCTATCTCAGCCCCCCTCCCTCTCTCTGTTCCCCTTCTCTCAGCATCTCTCTCACACCCCCCTCCCTCTCTCTCAGCCCCTCTCCCTCTCACACCCCTCTATCTCAGCCCCCCTCCCTCTCTCTGTTCCCTCTCTCTTTCAGCATATCTCTCACACCCCTCTCTCTCTCTCTGTCCCCCTCTCTCTCAGCCCCTCTCCCTCTCTCTCAGCCCCCCTCCCTCTATCTCAGCCCCCCTCCCTCTCTCTCTTCCCCTTCTCTCAGCATCTCTCTCACACCCCCCTCCCTCTCTCTCAGCATATCTCTCACACCCCTCTCTCTCTCTCTGCCCCCTCTCCCTCAGCCCCTCTCCCTCTCTCGGTTCCCTCTCTCTTTCAGCATATCTCTGCCCCCTCTCTCTCTGCCCCCCTCCTCTCTGCCCCCCTCCCTCTCTCTCTCTCTCTCGTTAATTGCCGTGTTGTCACTTTGCAACACAAAACCAATGTATTTATTTCAGTTTGGGCACTCGGGCTCAAAAAGGTTCGCCATCACTGGCCTAGACCATCTTTATGTAGAGCAACACACCCATCAGCTCTATAAACTCTGCCTGTGATCTGCCTGTACTTTTAGCCTGTGTGTGTTTTTTATTTTTTTTCTACTTTTCTGAATGAGTAGTACTCTTTACTCATTCATCTGAATCTCGGTGCCTCCTTATTATTAAAGGGGGCTTTCATGTTATAATTTGTCCCCTACTCCAGAGGTGTAACTAGAACCTTCAGGATCCCTGTGCAAGATACCATGAACCCCTTACCCCTGGCCCTTCCCTCCGAGCCCTGTGGCGGAACGCCAGGACCCGATTGCAAGTGCAACCTTTGCGACCCTGGTACTTCCTCCACTGGTGTCAGTCATTTTTTTTTTTATTCTATATTTTAATATATCTTTATTAAAAGAGATGGCATTGTATAAATACAAATACAGAAAGGAAATAGCAATGATTATTAACCGTGACCTAAATTACATGAGCCAGCCACATTTTTTTTTTTTTTTTACCATTTTATTTCATTTTTCGTTTTTTTTTTTTTACAATAAGATTCTGTACAAGTTTTGTAGGCACCCCATCTGGGGGGGCTTTGGTGAAATTTTAGGGGTCTAAACAGACCTCTGATGTTTCGCCTTTAAGACAGAGAAAGGTGATTAAGGACACAGCCCTTAATCTCCTGCAGTCTCAGCTGCCCAAAATGAATGGCCAGGAAGAGCTCTGTACAGACCCTACCGTTAATTCATAAACTGAAGCATAGTAAACAAAGTTTACTATGCTTTAGCTATGAATGGGCAGTTTTATTGTTGTCACATACAAACAATGACCACTCTTTTTCAGAGTTGCTGTAGGCTTCTTGGGGAGAATGGGAATGTTTAGCCATTCTTCCTGAAGTGCATTAGTGATGCCAGGCACTGATGTTGGATGAGAAGGCCTGGCTCGCAGTCTCCGCTCTAATTTATGGAACTAAGGGGCCAAGCTAGGGTTGCCACCTGTCCGGTTTTGACCCGGACAGTCCGGGTTTTGACACATGTGCCCGGGTTTCCACCCGCTGAAAACCTGGGCACACATACCACCGTCCTGTGGCCAGTGGCAGCCAGATCTCTGTCCCCGGCCGCAACATCTAGAAGGGCGACACGCATGATTCCATGCCTGCTATCACTGTCACACAGCCCTGTGATTGCCCGAATGGTCCATGTGCGGGGAGGGCCGGGCAGCAGACATGAGGGTTTGTGATTGGCACTGCGGAGCTGGTCACGTGTGGAGGCGGGGGCTGGGCTGGACTGTGGATTCGATAATCGTGCCTGCTTGCTCCCAGAGTCCTGCCTCACGATGTGTGTCACCTGAGGTCTTATCTGCCCTGTCAGCTTACCCCCCTCCTCCCTGTTGCCCCCCTTCCTCTCTGTCACCCTCCTCTCTGTCACCTCCCTTGCTCTTTGTCGCCCCCCTCCTCTCTGTCACCCCCCTTCCTCTCTGTCACCCCCCTCTCTCTCTGTCACCCCCCCTTCCTCTCTGTCACCCCCCTTCCTCTCTGTCGCCCCCCTCCCTCTCTGTTGCCCCCTCCCTCTCTGTCATCCCCCTCCTCTCTGTCACCCCCCTCTTCTCTGTCACCCCCCTCTTCTCTGTCACCCCCCTCCCCTCTGTCAGCCCCCCTTCTCTCTGTCAGCCCCCTTCTCTCTGTCAGCCTCCCTCCTCTGTCAGCCCCCTCCTCTCTGTCACCCCTCCTCTCTGTCACCCCTCTCCTCTGTCACCTCCTCCTCTCTGTCACCCCCCTTTCTCTCTGTCACCCCCCTTTCTCTCTGTCACCCCCTCCTCTCTGTCACTCCCCTCCTCTCTGTCACTCCCCTCCTCTCTGTCACCCCCCTTCCTCTCTGTCACCCCCCTTCCTCTCTGTCACCCCCTTCCTCTCTGTCACCCCCTTGCTCTCTGTCAGCCCCCTCATCTCTGTCACCCCTCCTCTCTGTCACCCCTCTCCTCTGTCACCTCCTCCTCTCTGTCACCCCCTTTCTCTCTGTCACCCCCTCCTCTCTGTCACTCCCCTCCTCTCTGTCACCCCCCTTTCTCTCTGTCACCCCCTTCCTCTCTGTCACCCCCTTCCTCTCTGTCACCCCCTTCTCTCTGTCAGCCCCCTCCTCTCTGTCAGCCCCCTCCTCTCTGTCACCCCCCTTCCTCCCTGTCACCCCCCTTCCTCCATGTCACCCCTTCCTCCGTCACCCCCCTTCCTCTCTATCACCCCCCTTCTCCCTGTCAGCCCCCTTTCTCTCTGTCAGCCCCCTCCTCCCTGTCAGCCCCCTCCTCTCTGTCACCTTCTGGAAGAATGGTCAAACATTCCCATAGAGACTCCTAAATTTTGTGGACAGCCTTCCCAGAAGAGTTGAAGCTGTTGAATTTCCGACGTTTCAAAAAATTTTAAATTTGAAAATACGACAAATTTCCGAATTTTCTAATTTCCGAATTTCCAAAACTACAAATTTCCTGAATTTCGAATTTCCGAAATTTAGAATTTCCCGAATTCTAATTTTCAAATTTCATAAATTACAAATTTACTAAATTATAAATTTCTGAATTTCAAATTTCCAATTTCTGAACTTCAGAAATTCTAAATTCGGAAATTCAAATATTCGAAATTTCATAAATTTGAAAATTCTAAAATTTGGAAATTTGAAAATCGAAGAATAAGAATGAAAATCTGAAATAATAACTAACTATTAATAAATATTAAATTATAGATATTGGAATTTCCTTTCAAATTTGGCTGTTGCCGCCCCCCTCCTCTCTGTCACCCCCTTTCCTCTCTGTCACCCCTCCCTCTCTGTCACCCCCCTTCCTCTCTGTCACCCCCCCTTCCTCTCTGTCACCCCCTTCCTCTCTGTCGCCCCCCTCCCTCTCTGTCGCCCCCCTCCCTTTCTGTCATCCCCCTCCTCTCTGTCACCCCCCTCCCTCTCTGTCATACCCCTCCTCTCTGTCACCCTCCTCCCTCTCTGTCATACCCCTCCTCTCTGTCACCCCCCTCCCCTCTGTCAGCCCCCTTCTCTCTGTCAGCCCCCCTCCTCTGTCAGCCCCCTCCTCTCTGTCACCCCCTCCTCTCTGTCACCCCTCTCCTCTGTCACCTCCTCCTCTCTGTCACCCCCTTTCTCTCTGTCACCCCCTCCTCTCTGTCACTCCCCTGCTCTCTGTCACCCCCTCCTCTCTGTCACCCCCCTTCCTCTCTGTCACCCCCCCTCCTCTCTGTCACCCCCTTCCTCCCTGTCACCCCCCTTCCTCCTTGTCACCCCTTCCTCTGTCACCCCCCTCCTTCCTGTCAGCCCCCTTTCTCTCTGTCAGCCCCCTCCTCTCTGTCACCTTCTGGTAGAATGGTCAAACATTCCCATAGACACTCCTAAATTTTTTGGACAGCCTTCCCAGAAGAGTTGAAGCTGTTGAATTTCCGACATTTCAAAAATGTTTAAATTTGAAAATTCGACAAATTTCCGAATTTTCTAATTTCCGAATTTCCAAAACTACAAATTTCCCGAATTTCGAATTTCCGAAATTTAGAATTTCCCGAATTCGAATTTTCAAATTTCTGAAATTACAAATTTACTAAATTATAAATTTACGAATTTCAAATTTCGAATTTCTGATCTTCAGAAATTCTCAATTCGGAAATTCAAATATTCGAAATTTCATAAATTTGAAAATTCTAAAATTTGGAAATTTGAAAATCGAAGAATAAGAATGAAAATCTGAAATAATAACTAACTATTAATAAATATTAAATTATAGATATTGGAATTTCCTTTCAAATTTGGCTGTTAGAGTACGAATTTATCCAAAGTTATGAATTATCCGAAATAACGAATGCAGAACAGTCAAATTTGAAAGGAAATTCCGATACATATAATTTAATAGTTAGTTATTATTTTGAATTTTACTGATATTGGTTCTTTTTTTCAGATGTTGGAATTTTCGAATTCCCGAAAATCCAAAAATTCGGAAATGTGAAAATTCGGTAATGTGAAAACTCGGAAATCCGAAAATTCAAATATTGGAAATTCTGAAAACCAAAAATTAGAAATTCAGAAATTCGGAAATCTGAAAATGTGAAATTTGGAAAATTCGAAAGTTTGAAAATCCAAATTTTCGTTTTTGAATTTCCAAATTTTTTAAATTCTGAAAAAGGCAAAAAAAATTATGAAACGAAAACGAAAAAAAATCAGTACACATGTCTAGTTATAGCTGCAAAGGGTGGGCCAACTAAATATTGAACCCTACGGACTAAGACGCCATTAAAGTTCATGTGTGTGTGTAAAGGCAGGTGTCCCAATACTTTTGACTATATAGTGTACATATAGTGGATGACCGTTCATCATGAGATCCGTGTAGCTGCATTTACTAGTTTGTTTTTCTTCTTTTTTAGGGTGGGCTTAGTGGTGGCTGCTGTCCACCTCTCGCTAGTTTAACTATATGCCGACCAGCCGCCATCATTATTCGGCAGCTGGTTGGCACCGCTGTGTGAAACGCTGTAGCCGTATGGCAGCCCTTTAAACGGCTATAGCAGACACCCGTCGCTGAAGCCCATGTGCGTGGCCGGTGGGCACGATGTCTTCCGGGCATCAGCGATCGCTCCACAGAGAGCCAGAACGGGGATCTGTCAATGGAAACAGATCCCAGTTCTGACAGGGGAGGAGAGGGAGATCTGCTGTTCCTAGTGATCAGGAACAGCGATCTCTCTCTACTCCAAGTCAGTCCACTCCCCCCAATAGTTAGAAACACCTCACAGGGAACACACGTAAACCCCTTGATCACCCCCTAGTGTTCACCCCTTCCCTGCCAGTGACATTTATACAGTAATCAGTGGCTATTTTTAGCACTGATCGCTGTACATGTCACTGGTCCCAAAAAAGTGTCAAACGTATCCGATCTGTCCGCCGCAATATTGCAGTCCTCCTAAAAAAAATCGCAGATCACCGCCATTACAGTTAAAAAAATAATAATAAAAATGCCATAAATCTATCCCCTATTTTGTAGACGCTATGACTTTTGTGCCAATCAATATATGCTATATATATATATATATATATATATATATATATATATATATATATATATATATATATATATATATATATATTTTTTTTTTTTTACCAAAAATATATAGAAGAAAACATATTGGCCTAAACTGATGAAGAAATTTGTTTCTTTTTTTTTTTGGATATTTATTATAGCAAAAAGTCAAAAATATATATTTATTTTTTTCAAAATTGTCTTGTTTTTTTTTCATAGCGCAAAAAATTTAAACCGTAGAGGTAATCAAATACTAGGGTTGTCCCGATACCGATATTAGTATCGGGACTGATACCGAGCATTTGTGCGAGTACTTATACTCGCACAAAATGCTCCCGATGCCAGATCCGATACCTGGGAGAGATTAATAAAGCGACCCGGCACAACCCAAAAATCAGCGGGCGGAACAGCGGAAGTGACGCTCCGTGTCGACGCCGGAGGTCGGACATCCCGACGCCCATCATGGTACTCCTTGCACTCGGCCGCAGTAAGCCAGCAGCGGACATCTTTTTTACACCCAACCCATATAGTTCAGGCTGGGTGTAACAAGATGGCCGCTGTTGCTTTTATGCGGCCGAGTGCAAGGAGTACCAAGATGGGCCGTCGCAGGCAGCCTTTCCTCATGGCACTTCAGGGCCCTGCCTGCCCATCAGTGCTCATAAATGCCACCTATCAGTGCCCAATATCCATAAGTGCCACTCATCAGTGCCAGCCACCTGTCAGTGCCAGCACCACCTATCAATGCCATCTGTTAGTGCCAGCCATCTGTCAGTGCCAGCCATCAGTGCCATCTGTCAGTGCCCCCCATCTGTCAGTGCCAGCCATCAGTCAGTGCTCATCAGTGCCACCTAATCCTATCAGTGCTCATCAGTGCTACATGCCAGTGCCACCTAATCTGTATCGTGCTTTGAAAACTGTCACATGACATAAAAAAAAATTATCGGTATCGGCAAGTTCTTGAAAAAAAGTATCGGTACTTGTACTCGGTCATAAAAAAGTGGTATCGGGACAACCACCAAAAGAAAGCTCTATTTGTGGGGGAAAAAAGTATGTAAATTTTGTTTGGGTGCAACGTCGCACGACCGCGCACTTGTTAGTTAAAGCGGCGCAGTGCCTCAGCGCAAAAAAAAATGGCCTGGTCATTAAGGGGGTAAAAGCGCTGCTGTTTTCAGGCCGCGGTCATTCCAGGAATCCAGTGGCTGCATGAAAACTCCCGTGTGAAGGAGACCCCAATGTGAAATGTTCTGACCTTCTCGGGTTTCTTCCTTTTTTTTGCAGTTTGTGGTATGAAGGGGAACCCAACAACAATGGAGGCAATGAAAACTGCGCAGAGATTTGGAAAAGCTCTCGGTTGGCGAATGACATCGCTTGTGACAATAAGAAACGTTCCATATGTAAAGCTCTGTCGAGGTGCTGAGATATGCTCTATATACTGTGACCTCTCTTCTCTGTATGATATCTGCTTCCATGCCCCAGGAGTTCCATGACAGTACTAGGAGGTTAGCTTTTGCTCCATGTTTTATTTCCATTGATTGAGCCCATATACCATGAGGTGTATATATATATATATATATATATATATATACCCTGTTTCCCCGAAGATAAGACCTAGCGTGATTTTCGGTGATATCTGCAAAATAAGCCCTACCCCCAAATAAGCCCTAGTTAAAGTCTTTGTAGGTCTTATTTACAGGGTAGGGCTTATTTGGGGGGTAGGGCTTATATTGCAGATATCACCGAAAATCACGCTAGGTCTTATTTTCGGGGAAACAGGATATATATATATATATATATATATATATATATATATATATATATATATATATATATATATATATCCTATCTAACATTCACTATGTGATTGTGTCCTAGCTGCCATGAACAACCCTCAGAATTTTCCTAATGTGTGTTTCCTATGATCATCATCTCCATCTAGTGGCCATAATGCGGTATTTCGGGAATAACCCAAATTATGGCCACTAGATGGAGCGGACGATCATAGGAAATAAATTTATTGAGCACATTACGGGTATTATTCATGACAGCTGTGTGAGTTTGAAACCCCTTTGGTTTCTATGGGGCTCAGTAGGTATTTACAATATCTCACAAAAGTGAGTACACCCCTCCACATTTTTGTAAATATTTTCTTCTATCTTTTCATGTGACAACACTGAAGAAATTACACTTGTCTGCAATGTAAAGTAGTGAGTGTACAGCTTGTATAACAGTGTAAATTAGCTGTCCCCTCAAAATAACTCAACACACAGCCATTAATGTCTAAACCGCTGGCAACAAAAGTAAGTACACCCAAATTGGCCCAAAGTGTAAAAAATTTTTGTGGTCACCATTATTTTCCAGCACTGCCTTAACCCTCTTGGGCATGGAGTTCTCCAGATGCTGGCAGCACTGCATACGTCTATTTCCCAAAGACAACCTCTGGATATGATGCTGAACATGTGCACTCAACTTCTTTGGTCGACCATGGCGAGGCCTGTTCTGAGTGGAACCTGTCCTGTTAAACCGCTGTATGGTCTTTGCTACCGTGCTGCAGCTCAGTTTCAGGGTCTTTGCAATCTTCCTATAGCCTAGGCCATCTTTATGTAGAGCAACAATTCTTTTTTTCAGATCCTCAGAGAGTCCTTGGCCATGAGGTGCCATGTTGGACTTCCAGTGACCAGTATGAGAGAGTGAGAGCGATAACACCAAATTTAACACACCTGCTCCCCATTCACACCTGAGACCTTGTAACACTAACGAGTCACATAACACCGGGGAGGGAAAATGGCTAATTGGGCCCAATTTGGACATTTTCACTTAGGGGTGTACTCACTTTTGTTGCCAGTGGTTTAGACATTGATGGCTGTGTGTTGAGTTATTTTGAGGGGACGGCAAATTTACACTGTTATACAAGCTGTACACTCACTACTTTACATTGTAGCAAAGTGTCATTTCTTCAGTGTTGTCACATGAAAAGATAGAAGAAAATATTCACAAAAATGTGAGGGGTGTACTTACTTTTGTGAGACACTGTGACTATGTAACTATTATTTGATCGGTGTTTTAGCATATCTTTTTTTCATATGTCGGCTGGTAAAGGATGTGCATTGATAGCATGGCAGGTATCTCTGATCATTCATTATTTTTACCTCTATGCCCTCCTGTGACGTTAACCACTTTCAGCCCCGGACCAATTTGCAGCCAAAGAACCAGGCTCTTTTTTGCGATTCGGCACTGCGTCGCTTTAACTGACAATTGCGCGGTCGTGCGACGTGGCTCCCAAACAAAATTTACATCCTTTTTTTCCCACAAATAGAGCTTTCTTTTGGTGGTATTTGATCGCCCCTGCGGTTTTTATTTTTTGCGCTATAAACAAAAATAGAGCGACAATTTTGAAAAAAATGCATTATTTTTTTTACTTTTTGCTATAATAAATATCCCCAAAAAATATATAAAAAAAAATTTTTTTTCCTCAGTTTAGGCCGATCCGTATTCTTCTACATATTTTTGGTAAAAAAAAATCGCAATAAGCGATTATTGATCGGTTTGCGCAGAAGTTATAGCGTTTACAAGATAGGGGATAGTTTTATAGCATTTTTATTAATATTTTTTTTTTATTAGTAATGGCGGAGATCTGCGTTTTTTATTTGTGACTGCGACATTATGGCGGACACATTTTTGACACATTTTTGGGACCATTGTCATTTATACAGCAATCAATGCTATTTAAATGCATTGATTCCTGTATAAATGACACTGGCAGTGAATGGGTTAACCACAGGGGGGCAGTGTAAGGGTTAAGTATGCCTAGGGGTGTGTTTCTTACTGTGGGGGGGGGCGTGGCTGTCAGCTAGTGAATGCTGATCTCTGCTCCAATCACAGGGAGCAGAGATCGGCGTCACTAGTTGCTAGGCAGAACGGGGAGATGCCGAGATAAACAGCCTTCCCGTGAGACAATCGCGGGGGGTCCCCGCGGCAATCGAGTCCGCGGGGACCGCGACCGGACTCACGGGGGTCCCGACTGGTGCGGGAGCGCGCCGCTCCCGGCGCGCTCCCGATGGCATGGACAGGCAGAAAGGAGGGACTTATATATACGCCCTCCTGCCTGTACGTGCCATTCTGCCGACGTATATCGTCGTGCGCCGGTGGGCAAGTGGTTAAGAGTATTTTATTAGATCAGTTGATCCTAGTTCTTGGTTATGATTAAGCGTTAGGTAGTGTGAAATGCATGAACCTCACTTCTCCCCCACTGGGCTTACATTGCGCTTTTATGTTGTGACATGTTTATATTGCTTCAATAAAGATGGTACACAGAATTGAATGCGGTCATCGGCACTCTTTTTATTTATGCCACAGGTGTGTGAACTTGGCCTGTACATGCAGGAGAGTGTGTGTGAGGTGTATTGTTCTGGATCTGCCTTCACTTAGGTGTTTTGGACTAATGAGTCCAAATGTGAAATATTTGGCTGTAGCAGGAAGCAGTGTGATCATTAAATGGCTGGAGAGAGGAACAATAATGAGTGTCTGCAGACAACTGTGAATCATGGTGGAGGTCCCTTGCAAGTTTGGGGCTGCATTTCTACAAATGAAGTTGGAGATTTGGACAGGATCAATGGTGTCCTCAATGCTGAGAAATACAGGCAGATTGTCACGTACCTGGTGGAGACTAGACATGTGCACAACAAAAAAAATTGTTTATTTTCAGTTCGTTTTTTTCGTTTCCGAAAAAAATTTGTTTATTTTCGTTTCGTTTTTTTCGTTTCCGTTGATTCGTAACGCTTCGTACATTCGTAAGTCGTCGGTGTTCGTATTCGTAACGATTCGTAGATTCGTAAGTCGTCGGTGTTCGGATTCGTAACGATTCGTACATTCGTAAGAGTTATTTTTTCGTTGATTCGTTTTTTCGTTAGTTTAATTTTCGGACGCATTCGTATTTATTCGTACATTCGTAACATTCGTAACATTCGTAGATTCGTAATCGGAGCATAATTCATAATTTTATGTAATGTGTATGCTATTATTACATTTTAATAATTTACGAATCGAAAAAAAAAAGTTACGAATCGAAAAAAAAGTTACGAATGTACGAATTTTTTGTTCAATCCATTCGAAGCACGTTAAGCAACGCCATTGTAAGGGACACGGAAAATTACGAATCGAAAAAAAAAAGTTACGAATCGAAAAAAAAAGTTACGAATGTACGATTTTTTTTGATCAATCCATTTGAAGCACGTTAAGCAGCGCCATTGTAAGAGACACGGAAAATTACGAATCAAAAAAAAAAAAAAAAAAAAAGTTACGAATCGAAAAAAAAAGTTACAAATCGAAAAAAAAAGTTACGAATGTACGATTTTTTTTTGTTCAATCCATTTGAAGCACGTTAAGCAACGCCATTGTAAGAGACACGGAAAATTACGAATCGAAAAAAAAAGTTACGAATCGAAAAAAAAAAGTTACGAATCGAAAAAAAAGTTACGAATCGAAAAAAAAAGTTACGAATGTACGATTTTTTTTGTTCAATCCATTTGAAGCACGTTAAGCAGCGCCATTGTAAGGGACACGGAAAATTACCAATTCAACAAAAAAAAAAGTTACGAATGTACGAATTTTTTTGTTCAATCCATTCGAAGCACGTTAAGCAACGCCATTGTAAGAGACACGGAAAATTACGAATCCAAAAAAAAAAAAAAGTTACGAATCCAAAAAAAAAGTTACGAATCCAAAAAAAAAGTTACGAATGTACGATTTATTTTGTTCAATCCATTCGAAGCACGTTTAAGCAGCGCCATTGTAAGGGACACGGAAAATTACCAATTCAACAAAAAAAAAATAAGTTACGAATGTACGAATTTTTTCGTTCGTTTTAGTTTTTCGGATTTTCTTCATTAGTACATTCGTTGTTTCTAATTATTTTTTTTTTGGATTTTCGTTGTTTTTCGGATTTGTTCAATTCGAATGATTCGTTAATCGGATTCGTACGATTCGAACGATTTGTTATTCGGATTCGTACGATTCGAAAGATTCGTTCATTCGTAAGAGTTATTTTTTCGTTGATTCGTTTTTTCGTTAGTTTAATTTTCGGACGCATTCGTATTTATTTGTACATTTGTAACATTCGTAGATTCATAATCGGAGCATAATTCATAATTTTATGTAATGTGTATGCTATTATTACATTTTAATAATTTACGAATCAAAAAAGAAAAGTTACGAATCGAAAAAAAAAAAGCTACGAATCGAAAAAAAAGTTATGAATGTACAAATTTTTTTGTTCAATCCATTCGAAGCACGTTAAGCAACGCCATTGTAAGAGACACGGAAAAATTACGAATCCAAAAAAAAAAAAAAAGTTACGAATCCAAAAAAAAAAAGTTACGAATCCAAAAAAAAAGTTACGAATGTACGATTTTTTTTTATTCAATCCATTTGAAGCACGTTAAGCAGCACCATTGTAAGGGACACGGAAAATTACCAATTCAACAAAAAAAAAAAGTTACGAATGTACAAATTTTTTCGTTCGTTTTAGTTTTTCAGATTTTCTTCATTAGTACATTCGTTGTTTCTAATTAGTTTTTTTTGGATTTTCGTTGTTTTTTGGATTTGTTCGATTCAAATGATTCGTTAATCGGATTCGTACGATTCGAACGATTTGTTATTCGGATTCGTACGATTCGAAAGATTCGTTCATTCGTACGAGTTATTTTTTCGTTGATTCGTTTTTTCATTAGTTTAATTTTCGGACGCATTCGTATTTATTCGTACATTCGTAACATTCGTAGATTCATAATCGGAGCATAATTCATAATTTTATGTAATGTGTATGCTATTATTACATTTTAATAATTTACGAATCGAAAAAAAAAAAGTTACGAATCGAAAAAAAAAAGCTACGAATCGAAAAAAAAGTTATGAATGTACGAATTTTTTTGTTCAATCCATTCGAAGCACGTTAAGCAACGCCATTGTAAGAGACACGGAAAATTACGAACCGAAAAATAAAAATAAAAATTACGAATCGAAAAAAAAAAAAGTTACGAATCGAAAAAAAAGTTCCGAATCGAAAAAAAAAAGTTACGAATCGAAAAAAAAAGTTACGAATGTACGATTTTTTTTGTACAATCCATTCGAAGCACGTTAAGCAGCGCCATTGTAAGGGACACGGAAAATTACCAATTCAACAAAAAAAAAAAAAGTTACGAATGTACGAATTTTTTCGTTCGTTTTAGTTTTTCAGATTTTCTTCATTAGTACATTCGTTGTTTCTAATTAGTTTTTTTTGGATTTTCGTTGTTTTTCGGATTTGTTCGATTCGAATGATTCGTTAATCGGATTCGCACGATTCGAACGATTTGTTATTCGGATTCGTACGATTTGAAAGATTCGTTCATTCGTAAGAGTTATTTTTTCGTTGATTCGTTTTTTCGTTAGTTTAATTTTCGGACGCATTCGTATTTATTCGTAGATTCGTAACATTCGTAGATTCGTAACATTCGTAGATTCATAATCGGAGCAAAATTCATAATTTTATGTAATGTGTATGCTATTATTACATTTTAATAATTTACGAATCGAAAAAAAAAGTTACGAATCGAAAAAAAAAGTTACGAATGTACGATTTTTTTTGTTCAATCCATTCGAAGCACGTTAAGCAACGCCATTGTAAGAGACACGGAAAATTACGAATCGAAAAATAAAAATAAAAATTACGAATCGAAAAAAAAAAAAGTTACGAATCGAAAAAAAAAGTTACGAATCGAAAAAAAAGTTACGAATCGAAAAAAAAAGTTACGAATGTACGATTTTTTTTGTACAATCCATTCGAAGCACGTTAAGCAGCGCCATTGTAAGGGACACGGAAAATTACCAATTCAACAATATAAAAAAAAAAAGTTACGAATGTACGAATTTTTTCGTTCGTTTTAGTTTTTCAGATTTTCTTCATTAGTACATTCGTTGTTTCTAATTAGTTTTTTTGGGATTTTCGTTGTTTTTTGGATTTGTTCGATTCAAATGATTCGTTAATTGGATTCGTACGATTTGAACGATTTGTTATTCGGATTCGTACGATTCGAAAGATTCGTTCATTCGTAAGAGTTATTTTTTCGTTGATTCGTTTTTTCGTTAGTTTAATTTTTGGACGCATTCGTATTTATTCGTACATTTGTAACATTCGTAGATTCATAATCGGAGCATAATTCATAATTTTATGTAATGTGTATGCTATTATTACATTTTAATAATTTACGAATCGAAAAAAAAAAAAGTTACGAATCGAAAAAAAAAAGCTACGAATCGAAAAAAAAAGTTATGAATGTACAAATTTTTTTGTTCAATCCATTCGAAGCACGTTAAGCAACGCCATTGTAAGAGACACGGAAAATTACGAATCGAAAAAAAAAAAAAAGTTACGAATCGAAAAAAAAAGTTACGAATCGAAAATAAAAATTTACGAATCGAAAAAAAAAGTTACGAATCGAAAAAAAAAAGTTACGAATGTACGAATTTTTTAGTTCGTTTTAGTTTTTCGGATTTTCTTCATTAGTACATTCGTTGTTTATAATTCTTTTTTTGGAGATATTCGTTGTTTTTCGGATTTGTTCGATTTGAATGATTCGTTAATCGGATTCGTACGATTCGAACGATTTGTTATTCGGATTCGTACGATTCGAACGATTCGTTCATTCGTACGAGTTATTTTTTCGTTGATTCGTTTTTTCATTAGTTAAATTTTCGGACGCATTCGTATTTATTCGTACATTCGTAACATTCGTAGATTCATAATCGGAGCATAATTCATAATTTTATGTAATGTGTATGCTATTATTACATTTTAATAATTTACGAATCGAAAAAAAAAGTTACGAATCGAAAAAAAACAGCTACGAATCGAAAAAAAAGTTATGAATGTACAAATTTTTTTGTTCAATCCATTCGAAGCACGTTAAGCAACGCCATTGTAAGAGACACGGAAAATTATGAATCGAAAAAAAAAAAAAATTACGAATCGAAAAAAAAAAAGGTACGAATCGAAAAAAAAGTTACGAATCGAAAAAAAAAGTTACGAATCGAAAAAAAAAGTTACGAATGTACGATTTTTTTTTTGTTCAATCCATTTGAAGCACGTTAAGCAGCGCCATTGTAAGGGACACGGAAAATTACCAATTCAACAAAAAAAAAAAGTTACGAATGTACGAATTTTTTCGTTCGTTTTAGTTTTTCAGATTTTCTTCATTAGTACATTCGTTGTTTATAATTAGTTTTTTTTGGATTTTCGTTGTTTTTTTCGGATTTGTTCGATTCGAATGATTCGTTAATCGGATTCGTACGATTCGAACGATTTGTTATTCGGATTCGTACGATTCGAACGATTCGTTCATTCGTACGAGTTATTTTTTCGTTGATTCGTTTTTTCATTAGTTTAATTTTCGGACGCATTCGTATTTATTCGTACATTCGTAACATTCGTAGATTCATAATCGGAGCATAATTCATAATTTTATGTAATGTGTATGCTATTATTACATTTTAATAATTTACGAATCGAAAAAAAAAGTTACGAATCGAAAAAAAAAAAAAAGCTACGAATCGAAAAAAAAGTTATGAATGTACAAATTTTTTTGTTCAATCCATTCGAAGCACGTTAAGCAGCACCATTGTAAGAGACACGGAAAATTACGAATCGAAAAAAAAAAAAAAAAGTTACGAATCCAAAAAAAAAGTTACGAATCCAAAAAAAAAAAGTTACGAATCCAAAAAAAAAGTTACGAATGTACGATTTTTTTTGTTCAATCCATTCGAAGCACGTTCAGCAGCACCATTGTAAGGGACACGGAAAATTACCAATTCAACAAAAAAAAAATAAGTTACGAATGTACGAATTTTTTTTTCGTTCGTTTTAGTTTTTCGGATTTTCTTCATTAGTACATTCGTTGTTTCTAATTAGTTTTTTTTTTGGATTTTCGTTGTTTTTCGGATTTGTTCAATTCGAATGATTCGTTAATCGGATTCGTATGATTCGAACGATTTGTTATTCGGATTCGTACGATTCGAACGATTCGTTCATTCGTACGAAAACGAACAAACGAAAATAACGAAAAAAAAAAAAAAACGAAAAAATTTAAAAAAAACGAAACGAATTGCACATGTCTAGTGGAGACTGAGCTGTAGAGAGGGCTTCTCTTGCACCTCCTGTCCAGCACCCCTGGTAGAGATGACAGGGAGTGAAGGACACAGAGTGGCACGAGGGCCGATGTAGCAGGTGGCTCAGGTTGGGTCTTGGCAGAAACCCGATGGCTGCAGATCACCGGATAGGCACCGAGAACTGGAACTCCGTGTTGCTGGATCAGCAGGCGGAAGCATAGTAAGAACATAAGCCAGGGGGGTCATCAACAGCCGAGCAGAGCAGATACCGGAACGTGAGGCAGAAACGAAGGCAGGATACAAGCCGGGTTTGGTACACAGCCGGGCAGCGAAGTACAGAAACATGAAGCAGGAACAGGGTCAAACTCAAGCCGGGGTCACAGGAAGGCTGGCAGAAGTCCAAGGGAAAGTTCAGATACAAGTCGGGTCAAACACAGGAACACTGGAACAGATCAAACACAGGTAAACAGGAACTAGCTGAAAGACCACTCAGCAATGTGTGTCTGTCATTGCTCCATTTATATAGACCGGCTGGCGCCAGTGCGTGCACGTTTGCGTGTACGTGTGCCTGTTCGCGCCTGCGCGTCCGCGCATGCGCCAGTACACCGTATTCTTTGCGCACACACTACTGTGCCCGTGCCTGTGCGCCAACACACATCTATCAACCGAACTTCTCTTACACAGATACTTAGCCATCATGCCATACCATCAGGGAGGCATGTGATTGGCCCCAAATGTATTCTGCAACAGGACAACCACTCCAAACATACATTCAATGTCATTAAGAACTATATTCAGTGCAAAGAAGAACAAGGAGTCCTGGAAGTGATGGTTTGGCCCCCACAGAGCCCCGATCTCAACATCATGAAGTCTGTCTGGGATTACATGAAGAGACAGAAGAATTTCAGGCAGCCGACATCCACAGAAGATGTAGACAGAACAACCTACCTGCTGAGTTCCTTCAAAAACTTTGTGCAAGTCTACCAAGAAGAATTGATGCTGGTTTGAAGGCAAAGGGTGGTCATACCAAATACTGATTGGATTTGGAATTCTCTTCTGTTCATTTACTTTCCATTTTGTTCATTGATAAAAAATAAACTAATAACACCTCAATTTCTGAAAGCATTCTTCATTTACAGCATTTTTTAACACCTGCCTAAAGCTAATCCCACTGGTGGAAGAGGAGAACGGATTGTCAGGATCTCAGTGTGCCCAGATCATACCGATACTAATGGGCAAAAAGAAGTGATCATACAGAATCCTACTCAGCAATAAGAGAACTGATCATACAACCAGGAGAAGTGATCGTGCTGAATATCACTTTACAAGGACAAAGGCTTCCTGCAGAGAAATTGGGGGTATTTGGCAACAATCAGGCCCAGAATAACATTGGGGGCTATTGGAGCTGCAGCTCCAGGCCCCTTCCATAACCAGTTATGGACCACCACACGCCGATATATGTCCTAAATTTGAAGAGGAATATAGTTGTTATGGCAGCAGCTAGCTGCCATAACCCCAGAATCCTCTTCTTTGGCCAGTGGTCCGCTTTCCAATAATGGTGGTCCCTGCGGCGGATTCGCCGCAAGATCACTTTTATTGGCGGTGTGAGTGGGCCCCCTCTCCCGCTGCGCTACGGTGCCCTCCGCCGCTTACCAAAGCCGTTGGCAGCGGCGGAGGCGATTGGATGCTGTCACTAGCTGGGTATGGAGACAAGTGAGGGGGAGATGGCCCCCACCGTCTCCATACCATTGGAGCCTATAGCTCTTAAAGGGCCTTTTTTTTTTTTTTTTTGCAAGTGACAACTAGACGTGCCCGGACTTGTTTGCGTGTCTGTACACGCGCACATGTGCATTAGCGTGAGCGTGTGCGAATACTTGTCGCTCTCCTGCCTATTTCAAGAGTCTCTATAGACCAGAAGATTGCTGAGTGGTCGTCAGCTTCTACCGTCTGTGACCTGATCCTGTGTATTTGACTCTGCTCTTTCCTGAACACTTATTGCTGACCTGGCTTGTGACCTGACTCTGCCTTTTGCCTACTATTCTGGTTCCTTCTCTGCTTGCCTGATACTGACCCTGGCTTAACCCTGCTCTGGACCCGATTCTGTACCTCTTGACTGCTTGACTGTTACTGACTTCTGCCTGCCTGATCACTTAAGATCCTGCATCTGCCTGCTCTCCAGCTTGGTTTATGCCCACTGTTATGCATCTGCTGCTGTGTACCTGACCCTACCAGTCCACCAGCCCCCCTGCTGTTCTGCACATGTAGGCATTTATCCATATCTGCCAGTCCAAGAGTCAGTCTGCTGCTTGCCTGCTGTCCAGGATCTCCAACTAGGCACCCATGCCACTTTGTGCCCTGTTATACCTGTCACCACCTTCAGGAGAAACAGGAAAGGGGGTGTAAGGGAAAGCCCTCCCATCAACCAGGTATGTGACATGACCATATACTGTAGAATACTAGTGGGAAATAAGAACTGACCATACACACACTCACCAGGCAATGAGAATCCTGCAGAGCAACAAGAGCAACTGGATCATACAGAATCCCACTGGGCAAAAGGAAAACTGATTAAGTGATTGTAAATAATCCCACCTGGGCAATGAGGAGAGCTGATCGTACAGAATCCCACTGGGCAAAATGGAGAATGGATTGTCAGAATCCCAATGTGCAGAACTGATCATACGTAGACACTGGGCAACAAGAAGAACTGAACATATATAGAATTCCACTGAGGAACAAGGAGAACCGATCATACAGAGGGTGGTGATAAATGGGGAATACTCAGAATGGTCAGGGGTGGGTAGTGGGGTCCCCCAGGGTTCTGTCCTGGGATCAATCCTATTTATTTTATTCATAAACGACCTGGGGGATGTCAGTTCACTCTCTGTATTTGTGGATGATACTAAGCTAAGCAGGGCAATAACTTCTCCTCAGCATGTGGAAACCTTGCAAAAAGATACAAACAAATTAATGGGATGGGCAACTACATGGCAAATGAGGTTTAATGTAGAAACATCTAAAATAATGCATTTGGGTGGCAAAAATCTGAAGGCAATCTATAGACTGGGGGAGAACCTCTGGGGGAATCTAGGATGGAAAAGGACCTGGGGGTCCTAGTAGATGATAGGGTCAGCAATGGCATGCAATGCCAAGCTGCTGCTAACAAAGCAAACAGAATATTGACATGCATTGAAAAGGGGATCAACTCTCCCACTCTACAAGACTCTGGTCCGGCAGTGCCCAGGAAGGATGTACTGGAAATGGAATGAGTATAAAGAAGGGCAACAAAGCTAATAAAGGGTCTGGAGGACATTAGTTATGAGGAAAGGTTGAGAGCACTGAACTTATTCTCTCTGGAGAAGAGACGCTTGAGAGGGGATATGATTTCAATTTACAAATACCGTACTGGTGACTAGTGATGAGCTGAACACCCCCCCGGTTCGGTTCGCACCAGAACCTTCGAACAGACCGAAAATTTGTACGAACTTTAGAACCCCATTAAAGTCTATGGGACTCGAACATTCAAAATAAAAAGTGCTAATTTTAAAGGCTAATATGCAAGTTATTGTCCTAAAAATGGTTTGGGGACCCGGGTCCTGCCCCAGGGGACAAGGATCAATGCAATTTTTTTTTTTTTAAAAACAGCCGTTTTTTCGGGAGCAGTGATTTTAATGACGCTTAAAATGAAAAAAAAAAAAAGTGAAATATTCCTTTAAATATTGTGCCTGGGGGGTGTCTATAGTATGCCTGTGAAGTGGCACGTGTTTCCCGTGTTTAGAACATTCCCTGCACAAAATGACATTTAATGGAAAAAAAGTCATTTAACACTGCTTGCGGTTTTAATGTAATGTCTGGTTCCGGCAATACGGATGAAAGTCATTGAGAAAAATGGCATGGGTAGCCCCCCCTGCCCATTACCAGCCCCTTTGGGTCTTGTAAGTATATTAAGGGGAACCCTGTACCCAAATTAAAAAAGGAAAGGCGTGGCGCCCCCAGGCCCTATATATTAAGAACAGCAGTATACAGGCGGTGCAAACAAGACAGGGACTGTGTATGTTTGTTGTGTTAAGTAGAATCTGTTTGTAATTTTGAACTGGTATATTTTTAAAGTGTAGCTCCAGTCAAAAAAACAATTTTTAAGCTTTTGGGAAAACATAGGGAAGGGTTATCACCTCAGTATAATTTTTTTGGCCGTCCGTCTTTTTTCATCTCACTTCCTGTTGCCTCCTTCCGTTTGCAAGTAGGAGACGTTTGTAAGTTGAATGTTTGAAAGTAGGGACCTGCCCTATATGCTCTGCAGAAATTTGGCCCTAAGGTGTTGGTGTTGCCACAAGTTAACACTGTAAGCCCTCAAAGTGACTCTTGCTGGGCGCTGGAGCAACCTGCTGTGAACCATTATATCAAGAATTGTAGTTACATGCCATTTTTGAACAGTGGTAGAAAAATTGGGCCTTTGGGGGTGGTGCTGGTGCCACAACACTGTAAGTCCTCACAGTTACTCTCGGTGGGCGCTGGAACGGGCCCTGCTGTCAAATATTATATCAAAAATTGTAATTACATGCCCCTGTTAAACAGGGGCTGAAAAATTGGGCCTTAGGCACTGGTGCTGGTGCCACGACACTGCAACCTCTCCCAGATACTCTAGTTGGAGTGCAGGAATAAGCCCTGCTGCAAAGCATTGCATACAAAATTGTAATTACACACCCCTGTTAAACAGGGGCTGAAAAAGTGGGCCTTAGCCACTGGTGGCGGCATCCAGAACCAAAAATGTTCTTCCAAGCTATCAGCAGGATCATTGAGGAGGAAGAGGATAGTCAGTCAACATAACAGGATAGTCACGCAGCATCAGCATAGGCTTTCTTGAAGGGATGTGACATTTCAAAAAAAAATATTTGGTTACATCAGCTTCAGGTGCTTGGTAGCTGGTGATCCAAGACTGATTCATCTTTATGAAGGTCAGTCGATCAACCGAGTCGGTGGACAGGTGCACCCTGTGATTGGTTACAAAGAGTCCAGCCGCACTGAATGTTCGTTCCGAAAGAACGCTGGATGCAGGACAGGTCAGTAGCTCAATTGCATACTGTGCAAGCTCTGGCCAGTGATCCATCCTCAAGACACAGTAAGCCAGAGGATTTTCGGTGGGAAAGGTGTCCAAGTCTGACCTTAACCCTAGGTATTTCTGCACCATGTAAATCAGAAGCTGGCGAGGGTTGCTGGAACCGATCATACCTTGGGGATGCGGACTAAAAAATTGTCTGAACACATCGGTCAGACGGCCACCTTCTCCACCGCTCCTTCTGTGACTGACCAAAGCCTCAGCAACACGTTGTCCAGGACCAGGAGTTTGTAACCTCCCAGTCTCTGGGAACGTGTTGCGAAGACCTTTCTGCAAGGCATCCCAGAGATGTCTCATCCTCTGCTCCCTCTGCGATGGCAAGATAAGGTCCGCAACCTTACCCTTGTACCGTGGATCAAGGGGAGTTGCCAGCCAGTAATGGTCCCTCTCCTTGATCCGAAGAATACGAGGATCCTTCCGCAGGCTTTGCAGGATCAGGGAGGCCATGCAGCATAGGTTAGCTGAGGCATTCGGTCCGAAGTCCTCTGGGTCACTAAGGACGACATGATCCGCAGCCACCTCCTCCCAGCCATGTACAAGTTCACAGGTTTCTTGGGACTGTAAATCATCCCTAAAAGACTGCTGTTGCTGATGCTGAGTGCCAGGCTCCACCTCCATGCTGACACAATCCTCCTCCTCCTACTCCTGTGTGATGGGTGGGACAGCAGGAACACTGTCTGGATAAAGGGGGCCTTGAGAGGCAAGGAAGTCCTCCTCTTCCTGCCTCTGTTCTGCCTCAAGTGCCCTGTCCATTTTCCCACGCAGCATATGCTCCAACAGGTGGACAAGAGGTACAGTGTCACTGATGCATGCACTGTCACTGCTCACCATCCTTGTGGCCTCCTCAAATGGTGACAGGACAGTGCATGCATCCCTGATCATGCTCCACTGGCGTGGTGAAAAAAAACGAGCTCCCCTGACCCTGTCCTGGTGCCATAGTCGCACAGGTACTCTGTGATGGCCCTCTGCTGCGTGTGCAGCTGCTGCAGCATGGCCAACGTTGAGTTCCACCTGGTGGGCATATCACCAGGGCCGTTTTATCCATTGGGCATGCTGGGCAGTTGCCCGGGGGCCCCATTTGTCTGGAGGGCCCTGCTGCACCCACTCCCATGGCCGCCGCCGATCCTTAGCGCTGCAGCGCTGACGCTGCAATCTGCTTTAATGTCTTGTGTCGCTTGCTAGATTCGCCGGCCGCCCGGCGTCTAGCTTAGGCAGCCAGTGACGTCAGCGTCAGGGCCGCGGCCGCCCCAGCATTCAAAGCGCACCGCGGCCGCGTGTACTGAACAAGCAGAAGCTCCGCCCACCTCTGCTGTTCTTCAGGGAGGGAGCGGAGCGGTTCAGCAGAGGAGAGAGGAGCAAAACTTTATTTTTCTCTGAAGAGATTGATGCACGCAGCACTTCATCTTCATCTTGGCATCACCATTACCATTGTTGAGTGTTTGAGAAGACAGCCCGGCCCCTGCCTGAGCCTGCCTGAGCCTCCATCTGGTATTTTTATTTATATTCTTCTGTATGGTATTCCAGGTGTAGGTGCAGAACAATGTAGGATGGCATGTAATGTATAGCACACCACAGTCTGTCCCAACATACTGACTTGAGCACTGGGCCTGGGGGTATTTATAGTCATAATACACAATGCTGATCTGTCCAGGTGATTGGTGAAGGGATGTACAACCTTTCAGTGGTGATCTTTGATTTATCTTCTGTCCTTCCATACTACTGACACAGGACATCTGCCTGTAGGAGACTCATTGCTTTGCTAGGTTATCATATCAGTGACAAGTATGCTCATTGGTGTAATTGGCTATAATTCTTGATTTCCTATTAAATTAAATAAACTACAAGTCCCAGCATGTCACTGGTGGCTTATTATTTCTAGATATCGATGTGCTACATTTAAATTCTCTCTCTCGCCGTGTCCCGCACCAGCCTTCATAGCGCACCACGGCCGCAGCTAGTGAACAAGCTTGATGATCTTGTGCCATCTTCATCTTGGCATCAAAAAGACGGCCCTGATTGATAGCTGCCTTGCTGTGAGGCCGGCGGGTGGCAGCCTCAAGTAAGTCACTGTCTAACTGTCTAAGCAAGTTCAAGTTGTGCCCATTAAAAGCTGCCACTGTGCCCATCAAACACAGCCACTGTGCCCAAAGCTGCCACTGTGCCCATCAAACACAGCCACTGGGCCCATCAAACACAGCCACTGGGCCCATCAAACACAGCCGCTGGGCCCATCAAACACAGCCGCTGTGCCCATCAAAAGCTGCTGCTGTACCCAAAGCTGCCACTGTGCTCATCAAACACAGCCACTGGGCCCATCAAACAGCCACTGTGCCCATCAAACACAGCCACTGTGCCCATCAAACACAGCCACTGTGCCCATCAAAAGCTGCCACTGTGCCCATCAAACACAGCCACTGGGCCCATCAAACACAGCCACTGTGCCCATCAAACACAGCCACTGTGCCCATCAAACGCAGCCACTGTGCCATTAAACGCAGCCACTGTGCCCATCAAACGCAGCCACTGTGCCCATTTCAGTAAAAGGGAGGAGTTAGTAAGATGACCATGCCCATGTGGGGGCGCCACAAATATTTCTGCACCCAGTCACATGTGGCACTAGGATCGGCCCTGGCCCCACCTGGCCAGCTACCCCAGCCAAGCATAATTCAGATGTCACAATGTTCACTGCCGCATTGTGCCAGTGCTGTGCGGTGCGACTCCCTCACAGAGACAGAGTGCCGCCACGTGATCAGTCCCGATATCAGTCAACAAGTCAACGGCGGGCAGTGTGAGTCAGCTGTCACTGTGAAGAACGGAGCTGATTCTTTCTGTGTAGTTCCGGCTCTTCACAGGCGGAGTGATATGAAATGCACTCCACCTGTGATAGATACAGGAAGCATCGGCTCTGCTCTCTACTGCAGCTGCATGCTTCCTGTCACACTTTAACGTCTCAGAGGAGCCAGGCAGCAGTACACACGCCAGCATTATTAACCACTTGCTTACTGTGCACTTAAACACCCTTCCTGCCCAGACCAATTTTCAGCTTTCATCGCTCTCGCACTTTCAATGACAATTGCGCGGTCATGCAATGCTGTAACCAAATGAATTTTTTATCATTTTGTTCGCACAAATAGAGCTTTAGTTTGGTGGTATTTATTCGCGACTCCGTTTTTCATTTTTTGCGATATAAGCGAAAACATAGTGGAAATTTAAAAAAAATATATTTCTCCTTTCTTTTTTAAAAGAAATCCAATAAAATCAAATTTTGTCATAAATTTAAGCCAAAATGTATTCTGCTACATGTTTTTTGTAAAGAAAATTCCGCTAAGTGTATAAAAATTGGTTTGCGTGATCACGGACATATGTACGCAAATGATCATGTACAGGTGTGTGTAGGTGATCACGGACATATGTGTGCAGATAATCATTGGCACATGTTATTTTACTGGGACATATGTGAGGGACATGTGTTTTTATTATTTGGGGACATGTGTGTTTTACTGTGGGGACATGTGTGGGGACATGTGTGTTTTACTGTGGGGACACTAGACTGGTGATCAGTGAGTAAAAAAAAACAGCTAATACTCACTGATCACCAGCCGGCTGCAGCGATCCGCTCTCCTCTTCTCACCGACGACTTCCGTGTGAGGAGAGGAGAGCCGATTGCCTAGCAACCGGCTGTTTGTTTACATCACATGACGGCTGTGATTCGACACGGCCATCATGTGATCAGGAGGGCCAATCACCTAGCCCTCCTGCCGATCCGAGATGCACCGTGTCCGGGTGACACGGCCGCATCGGGATCCCTCTACTTCTGAAGGACGTTCCGGAACATCTATTCAGAAGTAGACGGCTCCCACCCGGCCGTATATGTACAGTGGCCGGGTGGGAAGTGGTTAATACCCACCAGCAGTACCCACGCCAGCATTAATACCCACCAGGCAGCACCAGAGTGTGTGTACATTTATATATATTTATTTCGTTTTTTTTAGTTGTATGATTTAGTGGTGAGTTATTAGTGCCCGGCCCCCCCAAGTTTTGACTAATATCTTATATGTCCCCCTTATATATCAATCTTAGAGTTGCCACTAGTTCGAGGAAGTGTAAGAAAGGTGAGGAAAAAGAAACTATTACGTGTTGGTGAAAATAAGTTTTAGAGCAGAAATGAAACGTAATGTTTTGAGTGGAGCACAGAAGAGGAAAAAGGCTGCAGAGGAGAAAGAGAAAATGTGCAAACTTCCAAAATTAACATCTTGGCTCGATCCAGGTGTAAAGTCAGCCAGTAGTTCTGCTCCTCCGGATGTAGCGTCCACATCTACATGCACTCCAATTCCAGCAGAAATACCACCTGATCCTGCTGCTGGGGAAAATCCACAAGAGGAAATGCCCATATCTGTATCAGTAAGGGAGTTTGCAACCCAAGACACAGATCCGGGGCTATGGGATATTAGGAATACTAGTACAGTGGATTACTGGATTCGTAGTGGGCCAACAGCATGCCAGAATCATGACAGCAACCTTTTAAACTCAAGCAGAGTGTATACAGGACCTGGAAGAGAAAATACACAGACAAGGTATTTGTCAAAGAATGTGTTTAAACGTGAATTGCGTAATGGCGAGTGTGTAAAGTGTGAATGGCTACTCTATTCACCATCCCAAGGTCGTTTGTACTGCTTTGCATGTCGCTTATTTTCCAAGACAGAATCTCCCTTTGCTACATCAGGATTCAATGACTGGAAACATAGCAATGTTATTGGTGATCATGAAAATGGAGAAGAACATCGCAAGTGCATGACGGCATATTTGATTCGCCATAAAGAAACTGGAAATGTCGATACACTATTACTTCAACAACTTCGCTCAGAGCAGGAGTATTGGCATAAAGTGTTGACACGAGTGGTTTCTGCAATTCGCTTTCTTGCCTCCAGAGGTCTGCCATTTCGTGGAGAAAACCAAATAATTGGGTCTGCTAAAAAAGGAAACTATTTAGGTATTCTTGAGCTGTTAAGTGAATTTGACCCTTTTTTGGAAGAACATCTTAAATTGTATGGGAATCCATGAAAGGGGAACCCATCATATTTATCTGCCACTATTTGTGAGGAATTCATTGAAATAATGGGACAACATGTTCTTTCTGCTATTCTTGAAGAAATAAAAGAATCAAAATATTATTCAATAAGTGTGGATTCCACTCCAGACATCTCACACACCGATCAACTGACATTTACTGTCCGGTACATTCGAGGATGTGAGCCCGTGGAACGTTTTCTTAAGTTCATTCCCATCTTTTCGCATGGAGCAAAGAATCTAGCCGACACTGTTGTGGGATTCCTTAATGAGAACAAAATTCCACTATCCAACTGCCGTGGTCAGTCATATGACAATGCCTCAAATATGTCTGGACGCTATACTGGATTGCAAACACGGATTCTTCAGTTGAATGAGTTCGCCATGTATGTCCCCTGTGCTGGACACAGCCTGAACCTGGTGGGAGTAAAAGCAGAAGAGTGTTGTCTACAGACTGTAAAATTCTTTGACTTTGTTCAGCGTCTTTATTCACTTTTCTCTGCTTCCACACATCGATGGAATGTTCTTGCATCATCTCTTGAAAAAAACATTGTGGTCAAGCGTCTGTCTGACACAAGATGGTCGGCACATTTTGATGCTGTTCATGCTTTACATGAGGGTTTTGAGAAAATTAAAAATGCACTAGATTCTGTATCAGCTGACACTGAACAGGAAATAAACACAAGGCGAGAGGCAGAAGGATTGAGTGACAAAATGGAAAACCTGGAAACGATCTTCCTCACAATTCTTTGGAATGACATTTTGGAAAGAGTCAACAAAACAAGCAAGGTCCTGCAATCAGAGGATGTGAACATACTTGTTGCCATGAACCTTCTTGAGTCTCTAAAAACGTATCTTCAGGATACTAGAGACAAATTTAGTGCATATGAATTGAAAGCCAGGAGTAGGTGTCCAGATTCAGATTATAAGGAAAAACGGGAACGAAAGCGAAGTGTACGCCTCACTAGATATGACGGATCAGCAGAAGAAGAGGTACTTCTTAGTAAAAGTGAAAAGTTTAAGGTGGAAACATTCCTTCCTGTTCTGGACTCTCTAATTCCTGCACTGACAAAACGTGCAGAAGCCTATTCATTGATTGGAAATATGTTTTCATTCTTCTGTGAATTAAAAACAATTAGTTCTGATGAGCTAAACAAGAAATGTGAATATCTGGCTAATGTTTATCACAAAGATCTTGATTATGGTGACCTACTAAATGAATGTGAGCATCTCAAGCACTACATGATCCTTGATCAAAATTGTGAGACTCTCCCTGCATTGTACAGAAAAATAATTTCAGACAACTTGAAATCTGTTTTTCCGAATGTGGAAATTGCACTCAGAGTGTTCATGTGCATGGTGGTGACCAACTGTGCAGGAGAGCGTTCATTCTCAAGATTGAAACTAATAAAAAATGAGCTTCGCAGCACAATGGGGCAGCAGCGTTTGAACTGGCTTTCACTCATGTGTATAGAAAATGACATCACTAAAACCATTGACTTCAAGCCAATTATAAAGGAATTCTCTACAAAGAAGTATCGCAAATTTAATAAATAATTAGTGATTTTGTACTGTCCCATTTCAATTTGTAATTTCTTTTTTTTCCAATTTCTTGCTTTCCAAGCTCATGTTATATTGTCCAAACGTTTGTGTTAATGTTTAAACACTGATTTTGTTGGAAGTACCAATAAATATATCCTTATTGATAATTTGCATTTTTATTCTCGTGCGTGATCGTGTAGACAGGGCCCCAGTGCACTGTATTGCCCGGGGGCCTATAATGCTCTTAAGATGGCCCTGCATATCACATATAAGGCGGTTTTTGGGCAGGTTCAACTCCTTTTGGAGCTCAGCCAGCCGAGCACTGGCATTATATGATCGGCAGAAATGCACACAGACTTTCCTGGCCTGCCTCAGGACATCCTGTAAGCCCGGGTACCTGCCCAAGAACCGCTGCACCACCAGGTTAAGGACGTGAGCCACACAGGGCACATGGGTCAGTTGTCCCTGTCGGAGGGCAGAGAGGAGGTTGGTGCCATTGTCGCAAACCACCATTCCTGGCTTAAGTTAGCGTGGCGTCAACTACCTCTTGGCCTCCCCCTGCAGAGCTGACAAAATATCTGACCCAGTGTGGCTGCTGTCCCCCAAACACACCAGCGCAAGCACAGCATGGCATCTAATTGCCTGCGTACTTGCGTAGCCCCTTGAACGCCTACGGAGCACCGCTGGTTCCAAGGACAAAGCACAGGAAGAGGCCATGGAGGAAGAAGATGAGGAGGGGGTGGAGGAGAGAGGTGTGTCACAACCAGTAGTAGCATTTTGGAGGCGTGGTTGCGGAACAACCTCCAACACTACTGCACCTTGTCCTGCATCCTTCCTAGCTGCCAGAAGAGTGACCCAATGCACCATGTAAGATAGGTAACGTCCCTGTCCATGCCTGCTGGACCATGAGTCAGCGGTAATATGCCCCTTACCGCTGACCGCCCTGTCCAGCGAGGCATGGACATTGCCTTCCACATGCCGGTAGAGAGCCGGAAGGGGGCCGAGTCTACCAACTGAAAAGGCAGCAGTTGAAGTGCTAGCAATTTAGCCAAGCTATCTTTCAACCGCCGGGCATGTGGATGGCTGGGAGTGAACTTCTTTCGATGGTCCAGTAGCTGGGGCAGGGAAATTTGCCTGCTACAATCGGACGTTGGTGTACTGCTAGCAGGGTGCCTGCAAGTACTTGGCTGTGACACACCTAATTCTACACCTTCATTCCTCTCAGTGCAGCTTTCAGAGAGGACTGAAGGTATAGTGGGGTTGGAGATCCCAGCTGATGAGGAGCAAGGACAGGTCCGCTTTGTTCTTTGGTGTGGGTCTTTAAGGTATGCTTGCCAACGAGCTGCATGGCAGGTCAATATATGTCTGGTCAAGCATGTGGTGCCCAAGCAGGTGATGTTTTGGCCACGCGAGATACACTTGAGACATATGTTGCAAATAGCAGTGGTGCGATCTCATGCACTCGTCTCAAAAAAGGCCCACACCAAAGAACTTTTGGAATAACGCACAGGCGGAGCTCTGCATTGTAATTAAGTCGGTGTGCTGCCCTTAAGCTGGCCCCCAGAGGGCAACCTGCCTCATTGGAGATGTGCCTCCTCCTCCTACTCCTCCTCTCTCCTATCAGGCACCCACGTGGAGTCAGTGACCTCATCATCCCCTCCCTCTACATCACTGGAGCAAACCTGGCAGTATGCTGCAGCTGGTGGAACATGACTGCCAGATTGCTGTCCTTCATGAGCATCCCCTCTCTCTGAGCTCACGCTACTGCCTTCCTCTAGCTGGGTATCATCATCAGAGCCTTCAAAACGCTGGGCATCCTCCTGGAGCATGTACCCAACACTGTGCTCAAACATTTTGGGGGACTCCTCAGGAGGACATGGTGGGTCTAGGGAAGGAGTGACTGATAACATTGATACGAGGGAAGAGGACGCGTTGGCAGCTGCTTTGCCAGTACCCTGAGCCTGGGTGAGAGAGGATGAGGAGGATGAGGAGGGCTTGGTCATCCACGCTACCAAGTCTTCGGCATGATGTGGTAAGTGGCCAGATAGATGGGTGACAATTAAAGCCATCAAAAGCATAGTAGTATTGGAACTATTCCCTTTAGTAGTAGCTCTAGAAACATGGGGTGAGCAATTTGCCAATAAAAGAATCCTGGTTAATAATTCTGACAATAAAAGAGATATTTATCTTTTTAATTGCTTTTCAGCTAAATCCATATTTGGGGTCAAACTGCTGAGCTACTTAGTAATTCTTTGCTTAAGATACAATATTTGGCTAAAAGCCGGACATGTTCTGGGGAAGGAGAATCAAATTGTGGATGCCTTGTCTCGATTTTGGGTGCGCAGATTCCGTCAAATTTTGCCCAACATAGAAGGTCATGCGTGTCCAGAACATCTGTTGAGCCTAATTTAAAAGTTCTAGCAAATTCAATCAGACATTCTGTTGCAGGTAGTAAATGGGCTAAATATTCAGCCGCATGGCATAAGTGGACCAACTTTTCTAAAGAACTTGACATACAATTTGATTCTCCTTCTGAAACAGATATTCAAATGTTCGTATGCACTTTAATGCAGTCAGAACTATTTTATAGTCACGCTACCAAAATCCAGGGGGGGTATCATTTTTCTTTAAGTTAAGAAACTAATCTCCATGTACAGCATTCTTTTCCATCCAGCAGGCTCTTAAAGGATATAAGAACAGTCATTCTTTCCCAGACGATAGGAGACCTATTTCAATTCCACTACTTAAAAAAATGTGTATAACTACACCCTTGGTATGTTCTTCGGAGTTTGAGGTTGTGCCATTTAAAAACTGCGTTTGTTTTAGCTTTCTTTGGTGCCCTTCGAATATCGGAATTCTTATCAAATTATTACCTGGTCTACTAAAACAGCATGTTATTGTCCCTGAGACAGGGATACGATTGTTTATCCCTGTTTCAAAGACAGATAGGACTGGTAAGTGTATTTGGATCTCTCTATTCTATCTCTATGTGTCCAGTAAGATCTATGAACACATAGCTACCATTTAGGCCAGTTTGTGAGAGTGTCTTTCTGGTTCATTCAGATGGGTCCCCTCTTACAAGGTATCAGTTCAATTTCATTCTAAAAGCATGTATAGAAATTGAACTTACAGCAATTTAAATTTAACTCTTATTCTTTCAGAATTAGGGCTGCTACAGAAGTCGCCAAGATGGGCCTGAGATGATGCAATTATCAAAAGGTTGAGGAGATGAGAATTGCAACGTTTTCAGATTTATGTCAAACCTGATCTCTCTCTTTAATTTTAGGCTCTAGAAGATATATTTGGCTGCTGGATCATTCTTTTGTGTACTGGGCAAATAAAAGAGCTGCGAAGCGCTGCTATACACCCAATTTGTCTTTGGATCCGGAAAAATTTCAAGTATACTGGAAAGGAAATTGAGGTCTAATTTGTGTTTCTATCTCTCCAGGTTGCTTGAGTTATGGCCGACCCCCGATGTATTAAATGTGCATCTAGGGGGGAATGATGTTGGGAAAGTAGGAACACTAAATCTTATGTTCATGATGAAACGTGACCTTTATCGATTCAAAATAGCATTCCCGAATACCACAATAATTTTCTCAGAAATAGTACCTTGGCTCATATGGCTGCAGGATGACCGAAAATATTTATGCCCCACATAAGTGGTTTTTCCACAGACATACATATCTAAGAGGCGGCATCCATCTGTCGGATGTAGGAGTAGATATATTTAACAAAGGGTTGCAAAGCAGCATTGAATTGGCCGTGGTTGTGGGGTAAGCCAGGCTTGAAATTTCAAACCTGGAGTGTGGGGACTTTGGTTATTAAATATTCTGTATGCTCGAGTCCTTTAAGACTTTTATGAATTAATAAAATTATCAAGATGTTATTATTATTTATTTAACTGAATACCATAATAAACGTGCCGTCGACAATGTTTTGCCAACAACTTGTTACGTGTCATTATTTAAATAGGTATTAGCTTTTGTGTTAATCGGGGAGGGTAATGTGCGGCCTGCATTCCCATGGACTAGGAAGGCTTAAAGCTTTGAGCCTGACAGCATGGGCATGCGGCCGCCCCCTCCTGCTGGGTAATAAAAAAAAAATATATATATATATATATGTAGCAGTAACCCCCGAAGGAGCTGCTGGTTTTATTTGGGCTTACCGTTACCTCTCCTGCTCGCCTCTTCATCTTAGGGGGGTCCCAATGAAAGTAGCCCAAATGAAGATATATCAGACACGTGGTGTTTTTGAAGATTTATTTAGGGATGATATCAAAGAAAGACACAAGACACAGTCCTTCAATAGAGGGTTAGAGGATAAGGGGAAGTTCAGGTACCTGGTAATTGCGGGTTAGAGGTATCAGTTAGATCCAGAGGACAAACAGCTCCACAGACTGGATCCAGCAGTCACCGGATACCTCTCACTTGACCTAGCAGCCGATGATATGCCAAACAAAGTCTCTGCCACAGACTTGTTAATCAAACTTAGAGATTCTTGAGAGTTTTCAGAAAGAACTACCATACAGTACCAGATTCTTTCAGCCGACCCGGCGATACTGTAAGGATATTGATCCGGGATGCATCCTCAAACTGAGTTTCCAGGCTCCTCCAGAGACACCAGCCTTGCACTCGGTCCTCCACTGGAAAAGTCCTCCCCTGGATCCTTCAGCTTTCCTTGGCTTCTCCCCGCAGGCGAGACAGCACAGGACCACCCCTGGATCAGTAGGCCCTAAGGCATTCCTGGGCCTACACTCTCAGTTGCGAAGCCTCAGGCCAGCAGGTCCCGAGGCGCAAGACCATGCGACACAGACCCAAGGCCAGAAGGGCCCTTGGGTTGGGATCACGGACCCCGGAAAACAAACCCAGAAAAATGGCGTTGGTACCTTAAATACCCTCTCCCAGGATTCACAGCAGGGAAACCACAACCACTGAACCATTTCCGAGCCAGAGGCGGTATTCAATACATCCAGCCTGCTGCTGTTCCACACCCACTGACGGTGACAGCGACACCTACGGTCATTTTTTAAGGAAAATTGTTATCCATACTTACCGTAATTTTCCTTTCCTGGATTCTTCCCATGTCAGCCTACTATGGGTCAGCTCCGCCCCCTCTGACCCCTCCAGGACCACCTTTTTCTTAGCCCATAAAGGGCGACTGCCTGCCCACACCAGTGTTTAAAAAATACCCGCCTCGTGATGGATAAACTGGGTGGGAATCCTCCGGCTGACATGGGGAGGATCCAGGAAAGGAAAATTACGGTAAGTATGGATAACAATTTTCCTTATTCCTGGACCTCCCCATGTCAGCCTACTATGGGATGGATGTACCAAGCAACATCAAAAGGGAGGGAAGACAAAAAATAAGGCAACCCCTCAATGCAATGCTACTCAAATTTTTAATGGGCAACAGCCGCCGTAATAACCATAGAGCCAAAAGTTTCCTCAGGCAGACAAGCCAAATTTTTTTTTTTTAAATCAAATAGTTTTTTATTAAGTTTTAAGAACATACAACAAAACAGAAAAACACAGACATTCCTGTGCACATAGTTACACAATATGTAAGGTATACACACATGTGAAAACAACTATTGACCACTTTGCGTTTCTAATGTTTCCGAGATGTGTTTCAGTCTAAGGCACTTGTGGTTGACTATACATTCAAAATCAAATAGTGTGGACATTTAGCTTAGTCATTCGCATTACTGTAGATGCTACCAGCCTATCCAGGATATAGCATTATCTATCAGGTACCATGTCCTTAATGTCCTAGAGCATATCCTATTTGGTCTTTGTATTTATGCACACGTGTGTAATGTTAGTTATACGCCTTCCCCGCCTCCCCCGTCCAACCTGTGGCCGGGAGGTGGTGAGGTCGGACTTCCCCTCCTGACCCAATAGGAGAGGAGCATTACCTATGCGCAACACGAGGAAAAGAAAAAGAGGGAGAGAGAAGAAAACTATATACAACCTATTTTGTAACAGACCTCCGCAGGCCTAAAGTGCTTTTATGTTTTAATATTTTAATGTCTCTCAAAAATAATAAAGCGATTGGGAAGTGGATCGTGAGTTTTGTTTTGAGTTCTTACTTCTGTTTCGTCTCCTTTTCATTTTGTGCATAATGACATGTTCGAGGGTGTGACACAGAAATTACCTTTATGTATTATTTGAGGTGTTCCTCCCACCCAGGATTCTGTTGTGAACCAAGCTAAGTGGTGCTAGTCCCGGTGTGTCCAACCATGGGTCCCATATGCGTTCGAATTTAGACAAGCCAAATTAAGCCTGTAATGCCTAATAAACGGTGTTGGGCCGCTCCAGCTTGCTGCTCTGCAAACTACCTCAGGGGCCACCTTTATGTATGCTTCCCAGGATGCTGCCCAGGATGCTGCCATACCCCTCTTCGAATGTGCTTTGATCTCTGAAGGAGGAAGGCCCAGCGTTTTGTATGCAATATGTATGGTCTTTGACAAATCAGGAAGACACAACTCTGGATGTTGCCTGCATACCCTTTTAGGCCCCATTGGGAAAAACTACAGCTGATCTGTTTTTAGTCCATTCCAGGTAGGTTGAAACCGCAGAGATCAGGTCTAACCTACTCCACTCATCAGCTGTATCCACCGGAAAGGCTGGGAGAATGACCTCCCAGTTCATACGAAATTATATGGCAACCTTAGGTAGTAAGCTTGGTATTGGCCTAAGAACTATCTTGTCTGGGAGCAACAAACAATATGGTTCTTTAGATGAGAAGGCGCACAACTCGGAGACTCTTCTGGCCGAGGCAACGGCTAGTAAAAAACAAAAAACTGTTAAAAGAAATAATGAACAAGAAAAAAGCTTGATCAATCGGAGGAACCAGCGATGTTCCCAAGACTAGTGTTAAGTCCTCTTTTGGAAAAAATGATTTCAATGGAGGTCTAATTTTTATGGCTGCCCCTAAAAATCAGATCACCAATGGATGTAGAGCATATCTTGTACACGACATTGCCGACAAAGCAGGGATTTGACCCTTCAGGGAATTATAAGCTAACCCTTAGAGACCACTCTGCAGAAACTCCAAAATGTTAGATACTGAAGGAGATCCAAGGTCCCAAAACCTTTCTGTAGTACTCCAGATCTGGTAATAGGTTTCTGGGGGGCGGAAAGGGCAGATGCCCTGGGTAGTACAATTTGCTGGAGGGAGGGGGGCAAAGACGAAGTGCCCTCCCAAAGCCCAGTTGCTGCTGATCCCCCTCCCGTGTGCGTTCCCGCCAGCAACAGATAGGAGCGGCGTGTGTGTGAGGAGGAGAAACTGTGCTGCCACCCCACGCGATCAAGCTGCCGATGTCAGGAGAGGGTTCTTTTTCCTGCCCATTTCCCCTCCCTCCTTCTGTCAGCAGCGGGGATACCGGCTGTGTCTCTGTGTGGAAAGAGCAGTTCTTCTTTCCTCCCCTTCTCATGTTGCTGTACCCGGGAGCGGGAGCAGCACCCTCTTTCTATTGGGCAGGAAAAAAAAAAACAATCAAAAAAGGAGCACAAAGGAGGATCATGGGACATGTAGTCCCAAGGACTGGCCCATTGCAATCCTAAAAGGGAAACTGCAGCCCCCAGCATGCCCAACTGAAGGGGAAGGAGAGAGAGACAGGATATGGATGGCAAGTGGCACGTGGCATCTGGCAGCAGGTGACGGTGGCAAGTGACATGTGGCATCTGGCAGCAGGTGACAGTGGTAAGTGACATGTTGCATCTGGCAGCAGGTGACAGTGGCAAGTGACATGTTGCATCTGGCAGCAGGTGATGGTGGCAGATGACATGTGGCATCTTACAGCAGCTGACCGGGGCGGGGGGGGGTGCAGTTTGCCATCTTCGTCCTGGCGTCACTTCCGGTTTACTTGGTTGACAACAGTGCCAATTTTAAAAAATCCCTAGTATTCAAAAATGCAGATTTTGGCATTTTGAATACTTTTAAGTGCAAGGGAGGGATTTGGGGTCTTATAAATCCCAAATCCCTCCATAAAGAGTACCTGTCACAGCCTATTACTGTCACAAGGGATTCCTTGTGACAGCAATAAAAGTGTTCAGAATTTTTAAAGAGGGACAGTGTAAAAAAAATAAAAATAAATAAAATAAATAAGAGAATTTTTTTTTTTTAAAGCTACCCCATCCCCACGTCCTTGCGCACCAAAGAAAACTCATACGTAAGTTGTGCCTGCGCATGTAAACTCTGTTCATCACACATGTGAAGTATCGCTGCAATCCTCAAAGCAAGAGCAATTATTCTAACAAAAGACCTCCTCTGTAACTCTAAACTGGTAACCGTTAAAAAAAGTGTCACCTATGGAGATTTTTAAGTACCGTAGTTTGTCACTATTCCATGAGTGTGCGCAATTTTAAGATAACAATAACATTAAAATAAACCTATGGGTTCAGCGCTCTTTCCACTTTCCTCAACTAAGGGTGTGATAAAGGTAGCATTTTTTATGATCCTGATATCTTACTGGGACTTGCCAGTAGCCACTCGCCAAGTCAAGGGTAGAAATGTACTTGGCCTGCCCCAAAGCCATCAATAAATTCTCTACCTGAGGCAACGGGTGGGCAGCCCTGTGGGTGCCGGTATTTAACTTTTGATAGTCCACACAGAACCACAGAGCTGGGAGTACCACTCTGAAATTGATGTATCCCCCCCCCCCCTGTAAGAAGTGAGTGGTCAATGGCCTCTGTGTACCTGTAGTCCTCTGGGCTGGCAGCAAAGTCCAAAAGGTGCTTCTCTATGAGTTGGTATAAAATCCTTTGGTGTGGCAGGGGATACTCCTGGAAAGGAATGTCCAGCTATTCCAGCAGTAACTTGTATTGTGACTTATCCAACAAGGCCATGGCTACTTGAAGCGGGGCACATGTGGCCTATACCCCAGGCTGTGCTTCTGAAATGCAGTAACGGGGAATTATGTACAGGTCCGCTAAAGTGGCATGGTTGGGGAGTGTAATAAGAGTTGTCCCCAGGTTGATAAGTTGTACCTGGACATTCCCCTTGTGAATCTTAGACAATGTGCGTGCAACCAGCCATTCCCTGGGCGCCACTGAGTCTTTGCAGGGTTCTATTTTCACGATGGCCCCTTGCGGGCCCATATGGGAAAGGACTAGACTATCTCTTAAGGGGGACCAGTAGTATATTCTATTTAGGGGTGTACGGACAATCCGAACTTGCTTGGAGTGTTCCCTGTCCACCCCCTGTTGAGCTTCACAAGCTTGGATGATGTTGAGCCATACCACTTGCAGTCCACAACCCTGGGCCTGCTGGCCAGAACATACAAACTTGGCCAGCAAGCAGGGCAAGTCCAAGTTCTTTAACATGATTAAGCCCAAGCAGTGGCCACTAAAGAGCTGTCTGGGCCACAGGTCACTACCACTCCTACCCGATCCACCACCCAATCCTTGATTTGAATCTTCACCCAGGCAATGCCTTCTACCAGGATGGGCAAGTAATTGGTGCCTCAAGGTATATTCAGGGGGGCCAGTTGGTCTTGTATCCCGAACCAATAAATATAGAAGTCATACTCCTTGACCGCGACTTCCGACCCGGGGTCAATCAGGCAATTTGTCATGAGATAGCCACTCTACAGAGACCTTCCCCACACTCTATGTCCACAGGTACACACGATACTTCTCTCATTTAACCCTGTAACTACAGTATAGATGAGGTTGCTAAACTTTTTTCTAATGCCCACCTAAACACTCGCTCCCTGGACCCTGTTTCCTCACAAATGCTACGGCCACCCTCTGACTCTATTCTACACTCTCTAACTCACATTTTCAATGTCTCCCTCTCCTCTGGCATCTTCCTCTAAGGCCTCATGCACACGAGACGCAGTTAAACGCGCGTTCAGAGGCAGTTGGACACTTTTTTCAACTGCACCTGAACGCATGCAATGTTATCCTATGTGTCCATGTACACAGTCTAGTTTTTTTCCGTTTTTATGCAGTTGCGTTTAACCTCGTTTTTCCAGAAGCAAAAAAATGCGTTCAGACACTTTGCTTTTCTGCTTTTCAGACGCAAAACGCAGCTAAACGCGGCTAAACGCGGCTAAACGCAGGCACCTGCGTTTAGCTGCGTTTGCGTTTATAAGCCTTTTTAAAGGAACCCAATTTTTTGGAGCAGAAAACTCAGAAATATGATGGTAAACCATAAAAAATACTAGAAAAAATTGTTTAAAATGTCGTAATTAGTTTAGATAGTTCATAGAGCATATATACTCACTAATGCATACATGTTTGTGAAATGCATACATGTTTGTGAAATATCCAACGGACATTCACTGTGCCATCAACGGATGGGTCCAATATCGACGAGCTCTGATTCTGGACCTCTCATGCAAATTTGCGACGACATTGCTGCCGCATCAAGAGCGACATCAGGAGCATTTCCTGACATATATTCAATATGGGATCCATTTTTAAAAAAAAACACAGAAAGAGAGGCAAATGCAAGTGTACAACGGCTCTCTCTGCTGCTGCTCACTCTGATCAAATTGGCAGAAATAGTTAATAATACACGCTTTCTGAGCTTGGGGAGGGTCTATATGATGTTATCTTTACAAATGCTTATAGACGCAAAAGCGTCTGAACGCGTCTAAACGCGTCTAAACGCGGCATGAAAACACAGCAAAACGCGGTTTCTGCTTTTTAAAACACGCGTTCAGCAGAGTTTGCATCTGCGTCTCGTGTGCATGGGGCCTAACTCTGTAAAACATGAAATAGTCACCCCCCCCATCCATACTTTAAAAGCCCTCTTTAGATCCCACCACTCTTAACAGCCTGTCTAATCTGCTTGCTCCCCTTGTTCTCCAAATACCTTTAACGTTTGGTCTATGACCGACTGAGCTTCCACCTCACTGAGAATAACCTTCTTGATCCCCTTCAGTCTGGATTTCACATTCAACACTCCACAGAAACTACTCTCCTAAAACACACAAATGATTTACTAACAACTAAAACCAATGGACACTATCCTATACTCCTATTCCTGGACCACTCTGCTGCCTTTGATATGGTTGACCACCCCCTCCTCAAAAAAAACTCCACTGCTTTGGTCTGTATGATTGTACTCTTTGTTCATTCTCATTCTACCTATCCCACCACACCTTCAGTGTCACTTATAATGTCACTTATAATTCTATCTCCTTCTCTTCTCTTCCCTTCTCCGTTAAGGACTCCCAAGGTTCTGTCATTGGACCTCTTCTATTCTCGATATACGTGTAAGGCTAGAGTTGAGGTGGAGTATGCAAGGAAACTCTGACTTGCATACTCCACCTCAAACCTAGCCTAATGTGGGTACCCGTTTGGAGATGCATGTGTGGGGTATTCTTTTAATATGTTTGTATTATTTTTGCTTGAATTGTATTAATATTTATATTTTTTACCATAAACCTTGGGTCTGTGTATCAGTGTCCTGATAGTCCATTAGCCCGTCTGTGTGGCCTTGTGTATTGGTCAGAAACAGCAACTGTCCTCACATTTTCACCTTCCTACCTTTCAATGTTTCAAATTGGGTGATGGCACATTTTTACTTCCTTTTGACCCTTATTATATGGGGCTATACTCACAAATTTTCTGTATTGAATTGTGTTGTATCTGTACTGTCTGCTGTACATGTCTATGTTGTACAGCACTACGCAAACTGTTGGCAATATAAAAGTCCTGTACAATAATAATATAGTATAATAATTTAATTTAAGTACAAAAGAACCTGCTCTGAAATTTACAGCTTGTAATGGAAAATGCAAAAAACACATTGTATTAATAATAGCATTCAGCTCGAGAAATGCAAATTTTCCTACGTTGTAGTTACTTTCATTTCCTTAAACGTGTTGCTGAGTGACTTCCTATTCATATTATTATAGCTGTGAATAGAACAAGACATGCAGATTGTGGGATAAGGAGGACAGAAGAATTCACAATGCACCCAGGTAAGTCGAGATGTAATCCAGGGGTGGACATACCAGTTGTTGCAGAGAGGCCCTCTGAGACTTAGTGCCGGTTCACACTACAGTGACCTGAAAGTCGGCACGACTTTGCCAGGCAACTTCGAGGCAAATTCGAGGCAACTTTGAGACAACTTTGAGACAACTTCAGGGAATTCCTGGGTAATCTTCCTGTAATGTCGGATCCAAATCACAATTAGGATAAAGATCCGACTTGGAGGCAGCTTCCATGGAGTTTCTTATGTCCAGCGACTTGGGTCTGACAAGTCGGATCCCAATTTGCTGTAGTGTGAACCGGTGTTCGCCCCGTACTGCGCAGGCGCAGCACAGAGGCGAAGGAGACTCCGAAAGTCTCCGAAGAAGTACAGGTGCAAGCCCCACCATCCAAGAGGACATACGGTAGCACATAGTAACAGGGCCCCTCGCAGGCTCGCTTCGCTCGCCACGCTTCGCTCGCCACGCTTCGGGCACGGCCTCACTTTGCTCAGCTATTTTTTATTATAACTCTATGTCCACTTGGATGGTGGGACTTGAACCTGGACTCACGGCGCAGGCGCCGCCCATCTTCGGAGACCTTTGACGTCCTCTGTACTGTGCAAGCGCAGTACAGGGCAGACACTATCCGACGGGGGACAGTATTTGACACAACACCGGCACTTAGGGTCTGCTTATTCACATGTGTACTAAGATCCCTCAGGCCACCGGGTTGACTTGGACACGGCTGATCTATCTGTTAACTAATACCCAGTGAATAAGTGTATTATTTGGCCAGTAGTTGAATGGGGAAGGGGGTCTAAAACAGTGATGCATAGGGGCCCCATGGTAACTCAATCCACCACTGATGTGATCACTTTTATATATTGGGAGTGTCTGGGATCAGGTCAGTAGAATTACCTCAATCCGATGACTAAGGTTCTACGTTTACATCCGGAGGTGCAAGTCTTCACTTTCATAGCTGTTCCTGCTCATTAATGCCCCATGGACTTTTTGGGGGTAGGTCCTGAAGCCAGAGATGATCGAAGAGGATCCATTGAAGTCTATGGGGCTGTAATGCACAGGTGCCGCAAGGACAGTGAAGACACGCACCACTGGATGATGATTGTGCTCTCAGTTTCGAACCTGCTCTGGGATTTTTGCAGCTCATGGAACAACAATCTAAGCACCAGCAGACTAAAGCCCCATACACACGCGCAGATTATCCGAGGACCAGGTCCGTCGGACAACCGTACACACGATCGGATTTGGTGTGATCGGACCGTGTTGTCGGCAAATCTATCCAGCAGGAGATAGGACTTTGTCCGTCGGACAATCCGATGGAAACTGTCCGATGGTGCCTACACACAGTCTGATTTTTCAACAACATTGTCCGATCGGACAGAATCCATGCAAAAATCCGACCGTGTGTATGGGGCTTAAGAATGATCCATCAGTGGGGTCAGTTAACTTCACATTTAAAGTGGTTCTAAAGGCTCAAGGTTTTTTACCTTTATGCATAAAGGTAAAAAAAAACTTTTCTATGCATGCATACTTACTTGAGCCCCATTCCAATCCAGCAGTATGTACGTGAGCCTTGGCTCTCCGAAGACTATACCTCCTCATTGGCTGAAACATTAGAGGGAGCCATTGGCTCCCACTGCTGTCAATCACAGCCATTGAACCTAAGAGGAGAGATGGGGCGGTGCTGAGCCATGACTCTGTGTGTGAATGGACATGCAGAGCAGTGGCTCGGGAGAGAGCCTGTTTGGGTGTCCCCATAGCAAGCTGCTTGCTTTGGGGGCACTCAGCAGGAGAGAGGGGCCAGGTGCGCCGGAGGGGGGGGGGGGGGGGCAAGAAGAGGTGGATCGGGGCTGCTCTGTGCAAAACCATTACACAGAGCAGGTAAGTATAACATGTTTGTTATATTTAAAAAATGCCTTTAACATCACTATAACCTTTTACAGATCAAAAAGTAGCTACCAGCACATGTTTGAACAGAAACACTCAGTGTTAACATTATCTGATATAGCACACTGTATATATTTTGCATTTAGATCACATGTGAAAAACGCAATGCCTGCAGGCTGAATGCAACCCACCCGGCCTTTTCATGTGGCCCTCGCACATCTCCTGCAGCTGCGGCACCCCCCCCCCCCCCGATCTCTGCCCCCACCTTGTCTCAGCAGATGACAGCAGAAAGGAGGACAGAACTCGTCTGACAGATCCTGTGCTTTTCTGTGTAGCCACCGAGGCTCATCTCTGCCCCCACGTTGCCTCAGCAGTTGGCAGCAGAGAGGAGGACAGAACTCCTCTGACAGATCCTGCGATTTTCTGTGTAGCCACCAAGGCTCATCTCTGCCCCCACCTTGTCTCAGCAGTTGGCAGCAGAGAGGATGACAGAACTCCTCTGACAGATCATGCGATTTTATTTGTAGCCACCGAGGCTCATCTCTGCCCCCACCTTGTCTCAGCAGTTGGCAGCAGAGTGTAGCATAGGGCTTATTCAGATCCTGCACCTCTCTGTACATCCACAGCATCCTCTGTCTCTGCCTCCCCTGGTCTCGGTATTTAGCAGACTCTGCAAGCTGACTCCAGCCCTTCTCTAGTCCTCCTCCAGATCCTGCACTTTCTGCTTCTTAGCTCCGCCCCCAGTTTCTTCCCGGTGGCAGCACAAGGTAAGAGGAGTGCAATGTGATGTAAGGGAGGGTGGGGGACTCTGGACTTCTGATGGGGGGGGGGGGTGCTCTGGACATTTGTTTATAATTATTATGAGACTAATACAATTCTACGCCAGTTCAAAAGGAGGATAGCACACCCCTGGTATAATAATGTATTACTAAAACAAGTAATAATCTAATTCAGAGGCAATTTTTTAATATTATAACAAATAGATACATTTATATAGTCTTACAGATACAAGTGGCCCTTCGAGGGCAATCATACTGCTGATGCGGCCCACAATAAAATTGAGTTTGACACCCTTGATTTCTATGAAATAAGTCTTCCCATTCCCAAGCTGAACCTTCCCTCTATCATTTGAATGCCGGGTGCTTGGGGTAAATGGAACCATCCGCACTCCAAACACAATGGATGGAAAGGAAAGTCACCCTACATTGATAATCACTCCGCTCTGAGTTTAATAAACAGATAACCACAGTAGCAACCCCCCCCCCGGCTCTGTGAAGCCCGCCCCCTCTAATGTGTTTCACCCAATAGGACTTAGCTGTAGAGCTCTTGAACTAAGGCCTTATTGGGTGAAATGTATTAGAGTGGGGCGGTCTTTATCTGGGGACTGCTACTGTGATTATGTGTGCAGAAAAACTCATACAGTAATGTCATTGGCTTTTCTTTTCATAGCTTATCTAATGTTGAAGAAATATCTGTGGCACTTGCTGCAACAGCAGACAGGAATGTACAGAGTTTAGCCACTTGTCTATCAAAGCACATTTATAAATGCCATGGCAGACAAGTGGGTAAATTAAGCTTGGTACTGGCTTTAGGCTTTAAGAGCCAGAGAGGAGCTTTCCAATAAGTGTGATCAGGAGGCTCTAGAGCTGCCACACAGTAATGTCATCAGCTTTTCTTTTCATAGCTTATCTAATGTTGAATACATATCTGTGGCACTTGCTGCAACAGCAGACAGGAATGTACAGAGTTTAGGCACTTGTCTATCAAAGCACATTTATAAATGGCATGGTAGACAAGTGGTTAAATCAAGCGTGGTACTGGCTTTAAGAACCAGAGAGCAGCTTTCCAATAAGTGTGATCAGGAGGCTCTAGAGTTGCCTGATCACTTTTATGGGGCTCTCAAAGTATACCCCCCACTGTGATTTTCATTTATAAATGGCATGGTAGACAAGTGGTTAAAGCAAGCTTGGTACCGGGTTTAAGAGCCAGAGAGGAGCTTTCCAATAAGTGTGATCAGGAGGCTCTAGAGCTGCCTGATCACTTGTATGGGGCTCTCAAATTGTTCCCCCCCCCCGACCACAGTGGTTTCCAGGCTCTGACATTCCTCGGAGAAGTCCAGAACCATGATACACGAATTCCAAAGGGAAAGCGTGAGGAACTCGGGGAACATCTATTCCCCAAACCTTCCTGCGACGAATGACCCTGGAAGTATTACATCTCTTCCAGGGTCACAGCTGTCATACCTCAGGTAGTGTAGTTGTATTGGAGGGCAAGGTAGGGGGGGTCTAATGGACCTCAAATGTCTCCATAAAGAGCACCTGTCATCTGCCCAAACTATCACTTGTTAGTCCGCTTGTGAGAGCAATAAAGTAAAAAAGGGGTAAAGTACAAAAAGTGTAAAAAATGATGTAAAATAAAAAAAAAAAATGAAAGCACCCACAATACTCCCGTGTACACACACACACATCCAATATAAAATGCACAGCGTAGGGCGAATACACATGTATAAACATCACTTTTCATAACAGTTCGGCGCTTCTGCAAGCCTGCAGTATCAGTCGCCCAGATTTACACTTTGTATTCAGGTGCTGGCGGAGATATAGCACATCTTGCTCCAAAATATAATGTGGCATGTAGGTACCGCCACACACTGTATTCAACTCCAATGTAAGATAAATGAAAGACAGGCCTCAGCTCAGATCCCAGTCCACCCCTCTTAAGCCCCATACACACGGTCGGACAATCCGCGGACCAGGTCCGTCGGACCATGTCCGTCATACTTTGTCCGATGTTGGTTTTGCGTACACACGGTCGGACAAAGTTGTCGGAAAATCCGATCATTCTGAACGTGGTGACGTTTGTTGCCTACGACGGGACTACGTAGAGGCTAGTAGCCAATAGCTTTGGTCTTGTAATGTGATCTGAGCATGCGTAGCACTTTGTCCGGTCGGACAACCGTACACACGATCGGATTTGGTGTGATCGGACCGGGTTGACGGCAAATCTTTCCAGCAGGAGATAAGACTTTGTCCGACGGACAAACCGACGAACACTGTCCGATGGTGCATACACACGGTCTGATTTTTCAACAACCTTGTCCGATCGGACCAAATTGATGAAAAAGTCCGACCGTGTGTATGGGGCTTAACATGTTTAACCCACATTGGGCTTAATTGTAGAGGTCTACCTCTATGAGAGCAACAACTCTAGGCCAGTTATTCACGGTTAACTCTAAACTGATGACCTGTTGTTGTTCAGACGTTTAGTCATATCCGACACTTTGTGACCTCATAGACCATAGCGCCCCAGGCTTTTCTGTCCTCCACTGCCTCCCAGAGCTTGCTTCACTGCATGTTCCTTGTTCCGATGATGCTATCTACTCATATTGTTTTCTGTCGTCCTCTTCTCCCTTTTTCTTCCATGTTTCCCAGCATCAGGGTCTTTTCCAATGAGTCCTCTCTTCATATTAGGTGTCCAAAGTATCCGAGTTTCAGCTTCAGGATCTGTCCTTCCAGTGAATATTCAGGGTTGATTTCCTTCAGGATTGACTGATTTGATCTCCTTGCCATTCAAGAGACTTTCAAGAGTCTTCTCCAAAATCATAGTTCAAAAGCATCAATTCTTCAGCGTTCAGCTATCCTTACAGTCCAACTTTCACAGCCATAGGTTACTATTGGGATGACCTGTAGGCAGTGGTGGCTGGTACTGTATATTTTGGGTGGGCGGCAAACAAGACAACCGTCACAACACACCCCCCCCTTTGGTTGGCCGATCCGTCACTCGGTCGCTTGCTCGCTCGTCTGTCCCCCCACCAGCCCCGCACTTACCCCATCTAGCAGCTTCGGCCCCTTCCTGAGTCTCCTCCTCCTCCTCTGCGGCGGAGGAAGCCTTTACCATGCATCTCCAGCTTGAAGACAGTTTCGTCCTCAGCGGCTTTCCTCCTCCTTGCCTTGGTGGCCAACACGATTGCTTCTCCTCTCACCCAATCGGGTCCTGATTGTCCGGGAGGAGAATCAGAAAGACAATAACAAACATTAATTCGCTATTGCCACACAAGTAGGTGGGCTCAGGGCGCAGTGCTCTGTGCCCTGAGACCACCCTTATTTGAAGACAATTAGAGCCTCAGGCTCTAATCATGTGCTTCAAAAAAAAAAAAACATTGGAATCCATGCGTCCGGTGCCCTGCATGTAGATTAGGGGCCTGACACATGGATTGGTGGGGAGGTGCCCCTGTGCCCTGTATGGATGGGTCGCCACTGCCTGTACGGGCTTTTAAAAAGTCACCAATGGAAAATCCAGAGTACTGAACATTATCGCCAATTCACGGACCTGCACATTTCTAAGCCTTGACATGTTGGGTATCTATATACTCAGTGCAACCTCATATTTTATATTTTACCTAAAACGTGGTAATATGGTGGAGGGGAGAAAAAGTAGCATATCTGTTAATGTTATTGGGTCTTAAATGGACTCCTGTATTGGATGGGCCCCATAACTGGACCCCCCCCCCCCATTCCCCCTTGCTGCATCCTTGATATTTACAGCACTCTCTGGATATTTCTATTTGTGAAAAATTCATGTTATATTCTGTGTTTGTCTTTAGGGAGAATTCAGGATAATATTTATGCAAACTCGAGGGATTTCAATGCACAGAGGATAGAGACGAGGACCAAAACTAAAGGTAAGGTGTAGGACATACTGTCTCCTTCCATTATACGTGACTGAGGACACCTGTCTGTTTTTATATGAGATTTGCATTCTTCTACTATCATGTGTATTGTACAGTACGAGACGTCAGGGCCAGGAGAAGGGGTGGGCAGAAGGAGCAGCTGCCCTGGGCACTGTGGTATTATGTGAGGGAGGGTGGCTCCTTGAGATTGGGGGGGGATTTGTGTTTGGAAGGAGAGTTTGGAGAGTGGCAGGAGGTAAGAATTGTTCTAGGAGCGGAAATTAAGGGTGTGTGCTAGGAATGGTGATTTGGGGGGACTTGTGTTGGGAAGGGGGATGAGGATTTACATGGTTGGTGCTAGAAAAGGTGATATGGCAGAGGGGGGGGGGGGATTCGATAGGCACAGTGGCAGCATTTGAGGGCACAGAGGGCAGCGTTTGGGCACAGTGGCTGCGTTTGATGGGCACAGTGGGGGCATTTGATGGCACAGTGACTGCATTTGATGGACACAGTGGCTGCGTTTTATGGGCACAGTGGCTGCGTTTGATGGGCATAGTGGCTTCAATTGATCGGCACAGTGGCAGCATTTGATGGGCACAGTGGTGGCATTTGATGGGCACAGTGGCTGCAATTGATGGGCACAGAGGCTACAATTTGGGCACAGTGGCTTCAATTGATGGGCACAGTGGCTGCAATTGATGGGCACAGTGGCTGCGTTTGATGGGAACAGTGGCTGCATTTGGGCACAGTGGCTGCAATTGATGGGCACAGTGGCTTCAATTGATGGGCACAGTGGCTGCAATTGATGGGCACAGTGACTGCAATTGATGGGCACAGTGGCTGCGTTTGATGGGAACAGTGGCTGCATTTGGGCACAGTGGCTGCAATTGATGAGCACAGTGGCTTCAATTGATGGACACAGTGACTGCAATTGATGGGCACAGTGACTGCAATTGATGGGCACAATGGCTGCAATTGATGGGCACAGTAGTGGAATTTGATGGGCACAGTGGCTGCAATTGATGGGCACAGTGGCTGCGTTTGGTGGGTACAGTGAGGCTGCAATTGATGTTTTTTTTTTCAGTTTGTTTGTGCCCCAAAAAGAATTTGGAGCACCAGCCGCCACTGTTTATAAGTAAGGAAAAGTTGTCCCTTTGCATTGTAAAGGTCTTCTCCTCTAATGCCGTGTACACACGATCGCACATTCCGACAACAAAATCCTGGATTTATTTCCTGATGGATGTTGGTTCAAACTTGTCTTGCATACACACAGTCACACAAATCTTGTCGGAAATTCCGATTGCCAAGAACGCGGTGACGTACAACACGTACGACGAGTCGAGGAAAATGACGTTCAATAGCCAGTGCGGCTCTTCTGCTTGATTCCGAGCATGCGTGGCACTTTGTGCATCGGAATTGTGTACACACACGATTGGAATTTACGAGAGCGGATTTTGTTGTCGGAAAATTTGAGATCCAGATCTCAAATTTTGTGTGTCGGAAATGCCAATGGAAAAAGTCTGATGGAGCCTACACACGGTCGGAATTGCAACAAGCCCCGATCGCACATTTGCCATCGGAAAGTCCGACCGTGTGTAAGGGGCATAAGACTTGGTTAGCCTTTCTTAATGTTTTTATCATTGTCTGGTCTTCTCTGTGTGCTGCTGAAACTGAGAGAGTGAAGGGGAGGATATAACTGCAAGTCTGTTTGCCGGCAACCCCTGGCTAAGAGGGGGCATGGGGAACATAGAAAAGGTTTCTCCAGCCAGAAGGCCAGCTATAGTCCTGCACTTTGGCACCCTAAGAGCTTATTAGTGGGACTGCTGAAGCAGTCCCACTATTGTTATTCATTTTTTTATTTATTAATCATCATCATCTTTTTATGGTTATTATTATTCCGTACGTTTTTTGGCTCTGCGTAACTTCTGCATACTTTCAGCTATTATAGCCATTCAACTTTTAAAATGTTCAACTCTTTCAGCTGATGACGGGACTTCATTTTTTTTTCTACTATTTATACTTTTTAAAATATTAAGCTTTTTAACCCTTTTTTTTAACATTGAAGTCAATGAGAGCATGCTTAAAATCCTTAAAAATCTTCTGCCGTTACCAAAAGTTTCAGCTCCTTCATACTTTCACCTACAGACGCCAAACAAACTTTAAAATGTTCAAAAAATATTCAGCTATCTGGCTATATCTTTTCAATTTGATATCTTTTACAGTTTTTGTGAAAAAGCTGTTTAAGTTTAGTGATCATTTCAGAAAATTTCATTGCATTTAGGGCATCCAGGCTTTTGTTTTTTGTTTTGTTTCCATGGTTACCAAAGCTTCTTATACACAGTGATGGGCGGTGGGGGAGAGCACAGACACACCATGTACTGATTTATAATAGAGGAATATGATGGGGCAGTTTTAATGGGGGCAATATGATGGGGCAGTTTTAATGGGGGCAATATGATGGGGCAGTTTTAATGGGGGCAATATGATGGGGCAGTTTTGATGGGGGCAATATAATGGGGCAGGTTTGATAGGGGCAATATGATGGGGCAGTTTTGATGCTATTCAGCATTCCCATGCATGGAAATGCATTTTCTAGTTATTTTTGCACTTTGCACAGTATGTAGCACTTACTCACTCCAAAACTAGTAGGGTGTATGTGGGGCGTATGCAGCGTATCCTGGCTGACTATGCTAAGTTGTGGGAGGGGCCACTCATCCTGGGGGTACTTTTCGCTGTGAATGCTCTCATCAATGCCCAGGACCAGGCAGGGACCGCGGCCATGTGACAGTCAAACATTTTGAAGGCTCCGAGACTTAAAGATGAGCGGTAACACTGTGCAGTAAAAATGTACAGAGTTCCTCTGAAAAGTGCTGTCCCGTGTCACTACACACTTTAGCTTGATGTATGTTGCATTTAGGAGGGACAACGCGGAGCCCGTACCCTCTCCACCAGTCCAGCGTACCTCTGTCACCTCGCTACCAGTGACAGAATGGGGCCCCGCTATGCACATAGCGCTGACCTCATGTGTGCACATGCTCAAGGGCGGACTGGCACCTCATGGGGCCCCCAGGCAATAGGAGATCCTGGGGCCCCCTGTCCCCACCCATGTGTTCCCACCCACACCAAGCCACACCCACACAAATCCCCACCTACATATTACACTGCCCACACTACATGCGTTTGTCACAGAATTTGCATGTGATCGGCACAGGGACAATCAGCACTGTCCAGACAGAGAGTCAGGGGTCCTGCAGCCTCATAGGATGGTCAGAGGAGAATGAAAACTCCTCCTACAAGTTTTAACCAGACACTGATAGAAGTCACAAGTCTGCTACAGTATATACTGCTGATCTGGTATGGGTGAACGGTTTGGCCTGAGCATGAGTTCGGTCCCAACATTTGCCTTGTTCGGCCGTTCGCTGAACACCCTGCAATGCACTAAGCGCTGCACAGTGCACTCTGTGCCCTGATTGGGTAAAGTGTTGCCCAATCAAGGCTCAGTGTAATCTGGTTGTTAAGGAATGGGGCCAGGAATCCGGCCGCCTCGTCCTTAACAACCGATGATTTATCAGCTGTCAATGGGTTTCCCCGCTGACAGCTGAATAACAAAAAAAAAAAGTGTGGTAAAAAAAATAAAGAAAAAAAAAAGCATTGAAGGCTTATATGCAAGTAATTGGCCATACAATTGGTATTGGTGTCCGGGTACTGCCCTGGGGGACATGTATCAATCCTTTTTTATTTTTTTATTTTCAGGAGCAGTGATTTTAATGATGCATGAAAATGAAAAATCCCTTTAAATATCGTGCCTGGGGGGTCCCCTTTGTCTGCCTGTAAAGTGGCGTATTTGTACCATATACAGAACATGCTACAGCAAAAATGATATGGGGTGCCCACCCAGTCCATACCAGGGCCTCCTCCCGCCAACCCTGGGCTGTGGTTTTCAGGGTCTGCGGGTGGGGGTGCTTATCAGAATCTGGAAGCCCCCTTTAACAAGGGGGTCCTAGATCCCCCCCATGTGAATGGGTATCGGGTACATTGCGTACCCCTACCCATTCACCAAAAAAATTTCAAAAAGTAAGAACCACAGGAAACAGCTTTTGACAATTCCTTTATTCAAAAATAAAGTGTACATCCATCGTCAATCACAATCACCCGCCGGACCCGAAAAATATTAAAAAATGTAAACTCTTCCGCCTCCTGGGAGGCCTCCCGCCAATTGCTCTCTCTTCGCTTTTACATAGGCAAGGGGTGAGGCCACCTGGTTACATCAATCGGTGGCACCGCCCCTTCTAAATTCACATGACGTCACGTGACGTCAGAATGGGGCAGTGCCAGCGGGTGACATAACCAAGTGGCCCCGCCCTTGCCTATATAATAGCTGTTAAAGCGAAGGGAGAGAAATTGGCGGAAGGCCTCCCAGGAGGGGAAGCATTTTCAATTTCTTCTATTTTTCGGGTCCGTCGGGCCATTTTTTTAATAAAGGACTCGTCAAAAACTGTTTTCTGTGGTTCTTACATTTTTACACTTCTTTTGGTGAATGGGTAGGAGTATGATGTACCCGATACCCATTCACATGGAGGGGGGGCGGGATCTGTGATCTGGGGGCCACCCGCAGACCCCCACAACCACAGCCCAGGGTTGTTGGGAAGAGGCCCTTGTGCCTGTCATAGGGACAAGGTGCTTTGGGGTGTAGGGCGCTGAGACCCCCCTGCCCCAAAGCACCCACCCCCCCATGTTAAGGACATGTGGCCTGGTATGGTTCTGGAGGGGGGGCATTGGCTCGTCTCCCCCTTTTCCTGACCTGCCGGACTGCGTGCTTGGATATGGGCCTGGTATGGACTGGGGGGGCACCACCCCCTTTTTGAAGGCTCCCAGGCTTGGTTGGTGCGCATTTTGCGTGTGGGTAGTGTAGGCACAGGTCACCTGTCTTACAGGGACAGTAATTAGCGTCAGGACATGGTTCCAGAAGAGTAGGGAAAGGATAAAGATCCCACAATCCTTCCTGGACACCTCCCCATTTGGGTACAGACCGGGTAGGCCGCTTTGCGCCTCTCAAGACAGATGCTGTCGGCACACCTGAGACCTGCTCTGCTACACACTGCTGTCATATGCTGTGAGTGTTTCCGGTTGGGTGCCTTCTGGTAGGGTTGTTGTGAAATACTGGATTCTGCATGAATACAAATTCTGTTTTCTGCAACTAAGCTCCCCGCCGGTGCTGGGATAAGATCATCCAGTGTCCAGGGCAAAGATGCCAAATTGTGCCCCCCTTCATTAGGTACAAGCTTATGAGCAGGAAGGGGGAGATAAAGCACAGCCTGCACCTCCTTCCAGCTCTCTCCTCTTTTCTATGCTGTTTCCAGCGCTGAGCTGACAGAAGTAGTGATGCCACTGTCACTACTCCTGTCTGCCTTATTGTAGAAGGAACTTGTGACACCCCCATCCCTACAATACACGCTGCCACTAGGGCAGCTGCCCCTTCTGCCCACCGGCCTTGCTCCCCGCACACACCAGCTAATACATCCCGGATCATTCACAAACCCCTTCTGTCTATATTTATTTCAGAGCCTCCAGCTGCCAGGAATCCCCAAGGTTGGGTTATCATCACCCTGGTGGTCCTCCTAATCTTGATGTTTCTTATTTTGCTCATCTTCACAAGTCTCCTGTTTGTTTTCTGTAAGTATTACAACTACGGTTATATTTTTTTCTTCTCTTTTTGTATTGAAGAAAGGAAACTTAGGAAAGAAAATTAGCTTTACCCATTTAGCTTGCATCCAAAATTCATATTGTATTATTTTTAACAGATTGTCAGATAGCTTTAAGGTAGACCTGATCTCAAAGTAAAAATTAATACTTTAATAAGATGCAGAATACTTTTTATAAATGTAACAAACTTTGGGCTCCTTGCCTCTATTTATTGCTCCTGCCTTCTTCCTCACCTGTTTGGCAAACTTTTTACTGGGTCTTTTGCACCACACCTTTAGCACCCTCTAGAAGTGCTAAATTTTAGTGTAGGAAAATGTAAAATTGAGCTCAAGGCTAAGCCTGAGCTGTGAATCTGGGTCAGGGTTCAGTGACTCAAGGCTGGGTGACTCATCCTAGCAGCTTCTCTGGTACCTCCCCCTGTTTTCTGGGACATTGAAGAATGTTCTAGACATAGTGGGTGGAGGTTAGGGGGGAGCTGCTTGGAATATTTATGAGGGCCTCAGCCAATCCCCAGTAAAAGGGCTGGCAGGGTAAAGGCCACCTCATAAATAGGCATAAGTCTTGCCTGCTCCCCTAACCCAGCCATGGCTCTCCTCTTACTAAACTGTGAGCCTTGGCCCAAGAATCACCTCCCCTTCGTGCTTCATTTCTTAACAGCTGCTAAAAAATTCTATCGCTTCCTGATGGAAACAACAAGACCCTCCAGAGTTGACCTACTTTTTGATGAACCTCAACACAAATTTGAACTTATGTTCTCTGTGAAAAAATGGCAACTCTTTTGTACACAGTGGTCAGCTTGGCTGCATCATTCATTATGTAGTGCTCATCTGTAATGGTGAAAAGACAACCCCATTGGTTTCCCTTGGGACGTCATCCTTGAAGTCTAGCCATTTTACCTAATGTCTTTCACCTCCGTGAGAGCAGAAAGATTGTCCAGATGGCCGCACTCCAAAAATAAATGCCTTTATTAAACAATGGTCCCTACAAACATTGGATAAAAACAAACCCGTTTCACACCATTAGTGCCGGTGCTTAGTCAAAGCTATGGTGTGAAACGCATTATTTTTTTATCCAATGTTTATACGGACCATTGTTTAACCACTTGCCGACCAGCTGCCGTCATTATACTGCCGCAGGTCGGCACAATCCAGGGAGCCGTCGTAGCTGTACGTAGTCTCCTTTAAGCGGGATAGCAGGCGCGCACCTGCTGCACTACAGGGGTGCCGATGTTCATGACCACGCGCAATCGCGGGCAGGAGAGCCAGAACAGGGACGTGTGTGTGTGTGTAAACACACATGTGCCTGTTCTGTTAGGAGAGGAGAGACAGACCGTAAGTTCCTAATAGCTAGGAACGACGATCTGTCATCCCCTCTAGTCAGTCCCATCCCCCTACAGTTAGAACACAGTCAGGGACACACAGTTAACCCCTTGATCGCCCCCTAGTGTTAACCCCTTCCTTGTCAGTGACATTTATACAGTAATCAGTGCATCTTTATAGCACTGATTGCTGTATAATAGTCAATCGTCCCGAAAATGTGTCAAAAGTGTCCGATGTGTCCGCCATAACTTAACATTTAAAGCGTTTAAAGTGACAGTCAGCACTCTCTTTGAGATCTGTGGTTACCTCCATCAAACCCTTTTCCATCTCAGGCATATTATGGGATAAGAAGATTGCGAACCACACCATCGATGCCCTCAATCAAATAGTCTCACAATCATATCATTTATGGAAACTATATAGTAAAAAATTCAACCTTATATCTAATTCTCCCCCACACGCCTCGTTCATTGGTGACCCAAAATTTCCCTATAATAACGATATAGTTAACTTTTCATGGTGGATTAATAACCTGACATCCCTCACAAATTTCATAGATAATAATAATTTCACCTCATTCTCTTCTCTAAAAAGCAAACACCAAATTCCTAACACTGAGTTTCATAAATTCCTGCAGATCAGACATTTTTTTAACACATATTTTCAAACATTAAACTCTTCCTCACCATCATTCTTCGAAAATATATGTCTAAAATCCCCAAGAAAATCTGGCCTTTTATCAGAGATTTACTTGAACTTAATCAATAACACAGAAACAAACAAACTACCATACATGCTCAAATGGGAACAAAAATTAAACATCTCTTTCTCGGTCCAAAACTGGGATACATGTATTAACAACCTACATAAATGCACTAGATCTATCACAGTTAAGGAGACAGCATTGAAACTATTCACCAGATGGTACTATACCCCAGTCAAACTACACTCCATATTCCCCACAGCACCACAAACATGCTTCAGAGGCTGTGATTCCCCTGGTTCATACATTCATATATTCTGGGACTGTAATAAGACCACACATATATGGAAACAGTTAGAAAGGTTCGCCTCTATAATCTCAAATAACAACATTGTCCTAACCCCACACAGCTGTCTCTTATTTGCACCTGTCATTGGCCTCTCTACACACAATACCAGATTAGTACATACAATCTGTGTTGCAATTCACTGGTTAATTGCATATCATTGGAAATCCCAATCAATTCCTTTAGAACATCTGAAAACCAGAATTAACAACATCAATCTCATGGAAAAGATATTTCATACACTTCAGAACACTATTCATGTATATAATAAAAAATGGGATCCTTGGTTTCAACATTCCTTTTCATTTTTTAATCCAATCTGAGAATGTCTACACATAAAGTCTCAGTCTATCCTTTATAATGTACTATAGACCATAATCAAAACTTTTGTACCACAACTAGGTATTCTTACCTAATTATTTGTATCTTACAATGTTACATATGTAAAACGTATTATTACTGTTAAAGTTTCAACATATTTTTGTACTCTGTTTGTACCACTTTTTGCACCCAATAAAAAAGTTTGTAAACAAAAAAAGAGATCTGTGGTTACCATACTGGAACTGAAGTTTACGTTAAAGGCTTCAATAAACCTGCTCAAAGCTTGCAGAAAGCTTTACAGATGGCTTGCCGTATACCCTTCTGTTATGCAAATGCAAGTTTGTGTGTTCAAGGTCTAACAGTTTTGCTTTTTTAAGAAAAAGCCCCAGTGTAGAAGTACGTGTTCACTATGGAAGACCTTCTCAAAGAGTTATTAATTTATGATTCACTGGCCACTTATCTGAAAGAGATTTTATAATTTCTACATATATACTGCTCAATCTGTTAGAAAATGTCTTTATATTGTTTTCTGTTTCTTTCCCAGATAAGAGTATCACTGAGGAGCAGTCGCGTCTGAACAACAATGGTATTTTCTTCCTCTATTTACAGCTGTATAAGTTTCAGTGTGAAACTTTATCTGGGGTTTGCAGATATATGGTAATGCTGCTGTACAGGATGAGGGTTGGATAGTAGACATGGTCCCCAGTTCCTTCACCAATGATGGTTTTTGTGTAGGTTAACCACATGAGTCCTCACCAATGATGGTTTTTGTGTAGGTTAACCACATGAGTCCTCACCAATGATGGTTTTTGTGTAGGTTAACCACTTGAGTCCTCACCAATGATGGTTTTTGTGTAGGTTAACCATGTGTGCCCTCACTAATGATGGTTTTTGTGTAGGTTAATCACACGAGTCCTCACCAATGATGGTTTTTGTGTAGGTTAACCACATGAGTCCTCACCAATGATGGTTTTTGTGTAGGTTAACCACTTGAGTCCTCACCAATGATGGTTTTTGTGTAGGTTAACCATGTGTGCCCTCACTAATGATGGTTTTTGTGTAGGTTAATCACACGAGTCCTCACCAATGATGGTTTTTGTGTAGGTTAACCACATGAGTCCTCACCAATGATGGTTTTTGTGTAGGTTAATCACACGAGTCCTCACCAATGATGGTTTTTGTGTAGGTTAACCATGTGTGCCCTCACCAATGATGTTTTTTGTGTAGGTTAACCACATGAGTCCTCACCATTGATGGTTTTTGTGTAGGTTAACCACATGAGTCCTCACCAATGATAGCTTTTGTGTAAGTTAACCACATGAGTCCTCAGTTTTTGCAGCAATGGTGGTTATTGTGCAGGTTAACCACGTACAGTATAAAGTGAGAAAAGCCGCGCTGAAGTGATAGTATGAACCAAATCACATAAAAAACACTCAAATGGTAGTTACTGGAAAATAAAAATTCTGGAAAATAAAAATATTGAAACCACTTAGATAGTAATTACAAATACTGAAAAAATCTGTGTGAACAAATCAATCATACAATAAAGTCCAATTCAAAGTGAAACGTGATAGTGACACAAAAATAATAGTTGGAATAAAAATATTGAAAAAAATCTGAGTGAACAAATTAATCATACAATAAAGTCCAATTCAAATTAAAAGTGATGGTGACACAAAAAAAAATCATTTAGTGACATGTAGTTTCCAAAACCGTGAATATGGAAAACCCACCAAGTGATCTTAATCCACCACCGGTGGTGGATTAAGATCACTTGGTGGATTTTCCATATTCACGGTTTTGGAAACTACATGTCACTAAATGATTTTTTTTTGTGTCACCATCACTTTTAATTTGAATTGGACTTTATTGTATGATTAATTTGTTCACTCAGATTTTTTTCAATATTTTTATTCCAACTATTATTTTTGTGTCACTATCACGTTTCACTTTGAATTGGACTTTATTGTATGATTGATTTGTTCACACAGATTTTTTCAGTATTTGTAATTACTATCTAAGTGGTTTCAATATTTTTATTTTCCAGAATTTTTATTTTCCAGTAACTACCATTTGAGTGTTTTTTATGTGATTTGGTTCATACTATCACTTCAGCGCGGCTTTTCTCACTTTATATTTTTGGTTTATGTGTCTATCTCACATTTATTAGCTGCTGCTATTATTATTTTATTTGTAATTTGATACATGCATATATATATATTTCTATGCAGGTATATCTATATAGCACTCACTATTTGTCACATTTAGGGAGGAGCGCGGTGTTAGCTTTTATTTTTTCTAACCACGTACAGTGATGGCCAAAAATATTGTCACTCCTGCATTTCTTTCAGATAATGCACCACTTTGCCCAGAAAATTGTTGAAATTACAAATGTTTAGGTATTCTCATGTTTATGTCTTCTGTATTTCTACTATAGTCCCCTTAAGTTCAAGGATGTCTCAGCTCTGCATATTATACCATTTAGTAATTGTAGTCTACTCTAACGTTGTAGTCTACAATAACATATGGCCTTAATTCAGGACAAATAGGCTTTTTTTTTAATAACAAATTTGTTATTTTATTTACATTTTTTTATTGGGAATTATTAGTAAAAATTATAAAAATGTATTTTCTGAAATTTTCATCCTGTTGCAGTACTTATATATCGAGTACCTCCAGGATTTCTGGGTCCTCCAGAATTTCCAGGAATCCCAGGACCCCCAGTACCTCCAGGATTTCCAGGTTTTCCATGATACCTGTTCATGCATGCATCAGAGTTTAGCGTGTGTCAACCTGGGTCAGCCTGGGTCATCACACATTGGCTACACCAGGCGTGTTTTCTAGGAGGATATTTAAGCACCAGCCTTTGAGGGGACTGGTTCTGTGTCTTATTGTCAGCTATTGCTGGACTGCTGCAATTCTGATGCCTTCATTGACTGCCTTTTGCAGACCCAGATTGCCTGACCTGAATACTCTCTCTTGCCTGCCGTCTGCCTTAACCTCTGCCTAGACCTGACCGCTTTCTTATATGCCACCTTGTGACCATAGCTCTTTTGTTCAGGAACCCTTTGGTGGGGTTGTAGGCAAGTGCAGTCTGCTTTCTCCACTGCAGATGACGCTCTTCCGCAGCGGCGTTGCAGCTGGAGAGGAAGTCAAGGGGAACATGGATTCTTTATGGATGCTGCCACCCCATGTGACTCTAGCAGACACCTTGGGTCATCTAGAGCCTATTTATGGCCCTGGCTCCTAGGCTTGGCCCACATTTTGCAAGTGGGTAGAATAGGGACAGGTACTCTAACTGTTAGGGAGAGTACTAGTGTTGGGGAAAGGTTCCTGAAAAGGAGGGAAGGCGTAGGGCTTGCAACTGCTTGGGCATGAGACGGCCGGGCCACATTTTCCCCTTTTCAATAGGTGCTGTAAATTTGGCTGAAACCTGCTCTCTGCACACTGGTTGGGCTGTCTTCTCACCGGGTTTATTGTGAACTGTCTTTGCATTATTTCAATACAAGCTCTTTAATTGCAGTTGGACTGTGTATGTTATTTCCGCCGCACCACTTTGCACCCCACCTACAGGGTGATCCTGATGGCCATTACCTGGTGCTAGTTTTCAGCAAAAAAAAAAAAACAGTGGCCATTAGGGTTTCAGAGCCATGACACCTCGATCTTCTGAAGAGCGACAGTTACTTTTTGCCTAAGGTGAGCCCACGTCACCTGCCAATGAGTACTGTAATGCCCCGTACACACGATCGGAAATTGCGCCAGCAAAAGTCCGATGAGAGCTTTTGGTCGGAAAATGCGATCGTGTGTATGCTCCATCAGACTTTTGCTGGCAGAATTTCGACCAGCAAAAGATTGAGAGCAGGTTCTCAATTTTTCGGTCGGAAAAAGTTCTGATCGGAAATTCCGATCGCCTGTACATATTCCGATGCGCAAAATTCCTACGCATGCTTGGAAACAATTCAACGTATGCTCGGAAGCATTGAACTTAATTTTCTTGGCTTGTTTTAGTGTTGTACGTCACCGTGTTCTTGGTGGTCGAAAGTTCAGAGAACTTTTGTGTGACCGCGTGTATGCAAGCCAAGCTTGAGCGGAATTTCATCGGAAAAAACATCCGCCTAGGATCCGCCTAGAACCTTGGGCTATTTACCTCCTCCCAGAACAACTTCTGGGCATTCCTCCCCAGAAATTGGCAAGGGCATGGACAATATTCAGGCTAGTGATTTGAATTTTCCACCCTTCTGAGTTCTGGAAGCTTCTACTAGAGGCAGGGGGAAACAATCAAACTCCTGTCAAACCGTGACCAGACCAAAGCTAATGATCACTGCTCTTCTGATTACAGAGCAAGCTAAAAACTAAATTTAGCTACAGTAGCATCCTGTACTAGGAGGATGCCACATGTAAGATTAAAAACTATACTGAAAACTTAAAGTGATTGTAAAGGTAGAAGGTTTTTGTATCTTAACACATTCTATGCAGGAAGTTAAAAAGCCTTCTGTGTGTAGCAACCCCTCTAATATTTACCTGAGCCCCCTCTAGATCCAGCGATGTTGCAGGAGTGTATCGGCTGCCTGGGACTCCTCATTGGCTGAGACAGCAACGCAGCTCCTTTGGCTCCTGCTGCTGTCAATCAAAGTCAGTCAGCCAATGAGGAGAGAAAGAGGGTTGGCTGAATGGACACAGGGAGCTGTGGCTTGGCTCGGATGGCCCGCATAGCAAGCTGCTTTCTGTGGGGGGCACTCAATAGGAGGGAGGGGCCAGAAGAGCCAAAGAGGGACCAAAGAAAAGGAGGATCAGAGCTGCTCTGTGCAAAACCACTTCACAGAGCAGGTAAGTATAATATGTTTGTTATTTTTATCACTTTAACTCTCAAATCTGCTACCATTTCTATTAAGAATCAAATAAAAAGGAAAGTAAAGATCTGAAATATGACAGAATTATTGATAAAAGGGGCGTGTTTTTACGTGAAGCATTTACAGATGACAATTTTTGTTCATTGATTTAAGATACACTTTATCTCGCTCTTCAAAAAAAAATTTACTTTTTTGCAGTCAAGGAACTCAACTCACAACTAGAAAACAATGAACAGGAAACAAGTAAGTCCATGATATTTATAATTTTATTTTATGTAACCATAGTTCTGATCCATATATCAAATGCCGATGCACAGACTTGTAGGCAGGTGCAGTCTACTTTCCAGATCTAAAAGCAGTCTTGTATCTCAAGGAAGCCGAATTAAAGTCACAGATTACAGATCTCAGTTTATAAGGTGTTTGGACAAGTTAGAAGACCTGATTCTTTAATGAGGAGGCCTTGTCAGGATGCAGGTGGTCGGCACAATTGTAGGGAACCTAAAAAAGCTTCATAGGTATGATGACGGCTTTAAGAGAGATTGTTGGTTTCATAAAAGGTCAGAAAAATGGTAGTTGTAAGAAGCATTGACCAGAATAAGCAACTGGAAATGGTCTAAAGAAAGGCCAGGATCAGCAGATAGATAGGTCAAAAATGGGCATCATTAAGTAGTCCTTGAGGAACCAAATCAATAAGCAGGATAAAGTCAGTATCAGTTCTAGGTCATGAGAAAAGCAAACACGAACGTTGAATCTGAAACTCGAGATCAGAGTCAAAGTCTTCACAACCTAAAGACGTATTTCTTATATTTTTCTTTTTCTTCCATAGATAACAACTTCACAATAGCAATATCACATCTGAGGAGCAATGGTAAGGGGTTCAGAAACCTGTATTGCTATAAAAATATTTATTTTTTCTTAATATATGAAGTAAAACCTGGATCTGAAGGTTCAGTGTATGAGGCATATACTAGTGTGTATGTATGTGTGTATATATAAATATATATATATATATATAATATACAGTCAGGTCCATAAATATTGGGACATCGACACAATGCTAATCTTGCTTTAACTGCAGACTTTCAGCTTTAATTGGAGGGTATTTACATCCAAATCAGGTGAACGGTGTAGGAATTACAACAGTTTGTATATGTGCCTCCCACTTTTTAAGGGACCAAAAGTAATGGGACAGATTAACAACAATCCATCAAATTTTCACTTTTTAATACTTGGTTGCAAAATCTTTGCAGTCAATTACAGCCTGAAGTCTGGAATGCATAGACATCACCAGACGCTGGGTTTCATCCCTGGTGATGCTCTGCCAGGCCTCTACTGCAACTTCAGTTCCTGCTTGTTCTTGGGGCATTTTCCCTTCAGTTTTGTCTTCAGCAAGTGAAATGCATGCTCAATCGGATTCAGGTCAGGTGATTGACTTGGCCATTGCATAACATTCCACTTCTTTCCCTTAAAAACATCTTTGGTTGCTTTTGCAGTATTCTTTGGGTCATTGTCCATCTGCACTGTGAAGCGCCGTCCAATGAGTTCTGAAGCATTTTGCTGAATATGAGCAGATAATATTGCCCGAAACACTTCAGAATTCATCCTGCTGCTTTTGTCAGCAGTCACATCATCAATAAATACAAGAGAACCAGTTCCATTAGCAGCCATACATGCCCACGCCATGACACTACCACCACCATGCTTCACTGATGAGGTGGTATGCTTTGGATCATGAGGAGTTCCTTTCCTTCTCCATACTCTTCTCTTCCCATCACTCTGGTACAAGTTGATCTTGGTCTCATCTGTCCATAGGATGTTGTTCCAGAACTGTGAAGGCTTTTTTAGATGTTGTTTGGCAAACTCTAATCTGGCCTTCCTGTTTTTGAGGCTCACTAATGGTTTACATCTTGTGGTGAACCCTCTGTATTCACTCTGGTGAAGCCTTCTCTTGATTGTTGACTTTGACACACATACACCTACCTCCTGGGGAGTGTTCTTGATCTGGCCAACTGTTGTGAAGGGTGTTTTCTTCACCAGGGAAAGAAATCTTCGGTCATCCACCACAGTTGTTTTCCGTGGTCTTCCAGGTATTTTGGTGTTGCTGAGCTCACCGCTGCGTTTTTTATTTTTAAGGATGTTCCAAACAGTTGATTTGACCACACCTTATGTTTTTGCTATCTCTCTGATGGGTTTGTTTAGTTTTTTCAGCCTAATGATGGCTTAGTTGGACATAGTAGTCCATTATGTGTCACTTACCTGACACAGGAGCCAGCGAAGTCACGGCTGTCCCCTTGTGTACAGAGCCTTCATCTTCTTGGTGTGTCTCGTGGCTCCGGCGCTGTCATTTGACAGCGCCACAATGACGTCACTCCCGCACATGCGCACGGGAGCTGCCACTCCCGGCATATGGCCGTTGAGAGCGGTGCCTGTCTTTTGGTAAATATCTCCTAAACCGTGTAGGTTTAGGAGATATTTATTGGACCTACAGGTAAGTCTTAATCTAGGCTTACCTGTAGGCCAAAGTGGTTTGCAAGGGTTTACAACCACTTTAAAGCACATATTGTTTGTTTCATTTCAAATCCATTGTGGTGGTGTACAGAGCCAAAAAGATTAGAATTGTGTAGATGTCCCAATATTTATGGATCCGACTGTGTATATATATATATATATATATATATATACACATATATATATATATATAAAAAGGGCGCTAAGTGTAAGTAAATATTGATTCCAAGTGAATAAACCAAGTGAAAAAAACAGCAGCACTCACACATATGTACACATCATAACAGAAAATAAAAATCAAAGTGTTGCGCTGTTACTCCATGATCAATATATAGTATGCACAAAAGTCCATCCATAGACATATAGTAAAAAAGGGAAAAATAAGTCCACAATTCCAACTAAGAGTCCATATAATGAATTTAAAGAAGTGTCAATCCAATTTTGATCGGTGCAGACACCCGGTGATTCCCACAGGATGAATATGGTAAAATATACCTGCTTACCAGATATTAAGACCTCACAAAGTCTATAAGAAATTCAGTGAGCATTAACCCCTCACTATAGGTATAACCACTTTAGCTGTCCAGCCAACTTGATTGGATTCCAGAGAGATATCCCTCGCAGTAATTTCCTGTCACAGGAACTCCAGAATCCGACCATTCCGCAAATCACATGGAAGAGGAAGATAGACTCATTGTGCAACATTTGTTTAAAAGACACACACACAGTTTATTAAAAGTTCTACTTACAACAGATCAGATAAATTAGGCTTATATGGAAACAGTCATTCATTCGGCACCCTCCACGGGTGTACCGACGTCACCACTTCCCCATGCTTAGCCTGACGTACGTTTCGTCCAAAGGGACTTCTTCTGTGAGGGACTTCTTCTGCCTCACAGAAGAAGTTCCATTGGATGAAACGTACGTCAGGTGAACTAATATTTCCATATAAGCCTAATTTATCCGATCTGTTGTAAGTAGTACTTTTAAAAAAATTGTGTGTGCCTTTTAAACAAATGTTGCGCAATGAGTCTATCTTCCTCTTCCATGTGATTTGCGTAATGGTCGGACTCTGGAGTTCCTTTGAAGGGTAATTACTGTGAGGGATATCTCTCTGGAATCCAATCAAGTTGGCTGGACAGCTAAAGTGGTTATACCTGTAGTGAGGGGTGAATGCTCACTGAAGTGCTTATAGACCTTGGAAGGTCCTAATGTTTGGTAAGCAGATATATTTTACTATATTCATCCTATGGGGAGCACCGGGTGTCTGCACCGATAAAAATTGGATTGACACTTCTTTAAGTTCACTATATGGACTCTTAGGAAATTGCCAACAACAGGATAGTAAAAAGAGACCGCTCTGCTGCTCCTATGACCAAAATTCTGCAGAATCTCACCCACCAACAGAGCCAGGAAGCTGTCATTGGGGCAGTGAGCACTCTTTTTTTTTTTTTTTAACTATCCTGTTGCTGGCGATAGGATCCAGTTTGTACACAAATGGCATAGAAAGTCACAAGCATTTCATTCTACTTGGGAAATGCCTTCAGCCTATACAAAGTTAGCCTGTAGGCAGGTGCAGTTCAGCCTCCCTGCACAGGTGGTGCTGTTTGGCAACCGCCATGCAAAGAGAGCAGAGGGGCGTGGGGAACTCATGTTCCTCTAAAGGCCTCCATAAGTGTCCGGTTGGACGCTACTTTTCCCAGGATGAACTCAACGGCCAGCTTTAGTGTGAAAATGTTTGCCCAGGGTCCTATCAATATTAAAGATGGCACTGGGCTCCGCCCACAAGCCTCTAATCTCTAAATACAACAAATGATATGTTTTTCGAAGGTATGTAGGACACCAACACATTTCGGGGATCTATGTCTCCTTCTTCAGTGTGTAAACATTTTTGCAACATGATAAAATGAGTAGGCACCAGTACCAACTTGGCATCATCTGAAGTATTGTTGCTGGGAGCAGCAGATGGAGCAGATACTGATGAGAACAGCTGCTCTGGATGTGGGCTTAGACCCTCCTAACAGGGCGGAGACTTTTATATAACTATTAAAAAAAAAATTCCATAAATAAAAAAAGATAGAAACAGTTTTGCACCCAAAAAGTAATGCTTACCTGTTTTCTGAGCAATAGTGCTGCAGTCTAGTTTGGCTGTGGAATGGCGCACAATATACCTGAAAATTCTTCTTATTTTTACTATATAATATTCTCTTCAAGTGTTCATTATTTATTATGTTATTTTTGTTAAAGTATCAATCATTTATTTCTTTTTCAGTCCAGGAACTCACTTCACAACTAAAAATATCTAAAGAGGAAACAGGTAAGTCAAAGATATGCAAATATTATAATTTAGCCAACACCTAAAATTTTTTACCACCCAATGTTTTTTTCCCTTTTATTGGTTGAACTAGATGGACTTTTGTCTTTTTTTCAGCCAGACTAACTATGTATCTACATTATATTGTCAAAATATAGTGTATATCTTAAGGTCTATCTCCATAGACCTTATTTTTTTTTATCACCACCATATTTATGTACCTAGAACTGCAGAAAAAGCTTGAGATAGGCTGGTCTAACCCATTAATACTCTAACCAATAGAAATAAAAACAGAGATGAAAGCAATCAATCTGTAAGTAGTAATATACATTTTACCACATAGTACATAAAACATATTTGTTTTTATAAATAAGCCTGTAACTAGGGATGAGCCTGCGGTTCGACTCAAACATAAGTTCGACTCGAACATAGGTTTGACTCGAACATCGGGCGTTTGCTCGTTCTTTGAAACATTATGGGGCGTTCACGGGAAAATCCGAGCACCCGCGGAACGCGCCGCAATGAACCTTTTCTTGCACCTGACCTGCATGCTTTGGCCAATCACAGTGCGCTCTGCTGTGAGAGCCATGATTGGCCAAAGGCAGGGTGCCTTTGACCAATCAGTGGCTCAGGGTCCATGCCCCACACTATGTAATGCTGCTTACATGGCAGCCATACATAGTGTAATGAATAAGAGCAGCAAAATTACATTTGTAAAGGAAAAAATGTCATTTAAAACTGCTCACGGCTGTAATGTATTGTCGGGTCTCGGCAATATAGATGAAAATCATTGAAAAAAACGGCATTGGTTCCCCCCCAGTCCATCACCAGGCCCTTTGGGTCTGGTATGGATATTATAGGGGGAACCCTGTACCCAAATTTAAAAAAAAAATGCGTAGTCCCCCCCCCCCCCCCAAATCCATACCAGGCCCTTCAGGTCTGGTATGGATATTAAGGGGGACCTTGGGCCAAAATGTAAAAAAAAATGGCGTAGGGGTCCCCCAAAATCCATAACAGACCCTTATCTGAGCATGCAACCTGGCAGACCGCAGGAAAGGTACCGTACCAGGCCACATGCCCTCAACATGTTGATGGAGACAAGGGCCTCATCCCCACAACCCTTGCCTGGTGGTTGTGGGGGTCTGTGGACGGGGGGCTTATTGGAATCTGGAAGCCACCCACATCGACTGATGAACCATTTAAAGAAAGATGGGAGGCTTCCGCTGACTTAAGCCTCTTCACAATGACAGGTGTTATATAGCTGAGGCGGGGCCACCCGGTGGTGAAAACGGGTGACCCCACCCCCTTCTGACATTACGAGACATAAAAATAATGTCAGAGGGGGCGGGGTCACCTGTGTACGTCACCGGGTGGCCCCGCCCTCAGCTATATAACAGCTGTCATTGCGAAGAGGCTTAAGTCAGCGGGAGTTTGTTTGTTTGTTTGTTTGTTTTTTTCTTGGGTCATCTGGATTTGATGAATGGACATAGCGGGATCGTTTTTTATTTTTTTAATAAAGGACTTTGGTCCCAAATGGTCTCTTGTAATTTTTGCCATTTTGACACTTTTTTGGTGAATGTATAGGAGTACAATGTACCCGATACCCATTCACATAGTGGGGCCGGGATCTGGAGGTCCCCTTGTTAACGGGAGCTTCCAGATTCCTACAAGCCCCCCGCTCACAGACCCCCACAACCACCGGGCAAGGGTTGTGGGGATGATCAACATGGGGTCAAGGTGCTTTGGGGGGGACACCATAGCATCCTCCCCATGTTGAGGGTATGTGGCCTGGTATAGTTCAGGAGGGGTGGCGCTCTCTCGTCCCCCCTCTTTTCCTGTGGCCTGCCAGGTTGCATGCTCGGATAAGGGTCTGGTATGGATTTTGGGGAAGACCCCTGCACCATTTTTTTTTTCATTTTGGCTTGGGGTTGTCTCCTTCGTCATCGCCCTCCCGGGGTCTTCTTCTGACTTCGGGGATCTTGTCGCAATCTTCGTTTCTTCTGCTGGGCCTCCGCTATCTTCTTGCAGCTCTTTTACTATCGTTGGCCCGGTCTTCTGTTTTTTCGCTGTCACTGTGGCCTTTTTCTTCTTCTTCTTCGTCTTCTTTTCTTCTTCTTCTTCCTTCCGATGTTGACACTACGCTCTCTCCAGTCGCAATGCCAGGGACGCGTTGTGCGGCGACTTATATAGGCATAAGGGGCGGGGTCACCGGTGATGTCATGTGGTGACCCCGCACCTTATGACGTCACGGTCCTGACGAACCAGAAGACCGGGCCAACGCTAGTAAAGGAGCTGCAAAAAGATAGCGGAGGCCCGGCAGAAGAAACAAAGAGCAGGACAAGACCCCCAATGTCGGAAGAAGACCCCTGGACGGTGGCGACGAAGGAGAAAGCCGGGCTCCTCCGCTCCTCCTCCGAAGACCCCCGAAGTCGGAAGAAGACCCCCGGAGCTGTCTAATAAACTACTTTAAAAACCTGTGTTGTGTTTTTCTTTATTAACACTTTTTCCCTCAGGTGAATGGGTAGGGGTACCATTTACCCCATACTCATTCACATAGGGTGGGGGACCAGGATCTGGGGCCCCCCTTATTAAAGAGGGGCTCACGGATTCTGATAAGCCCCCACCCGCAGACCTAGACAACCAACGGCCAGGGTTGTCGGGAAGAGGCCCTTGTCCTCATCAACATGGGGACAAGGTGCTTTGGGGTGGGGGGGGCGCTTACCCAAAGCACCCCCCCATGTTGAGGGCATGCGGCCTGGTACGGCTCACACGGGGGGAGCGCTCGCTCGTCCCCACCCCCTTTCCTGACCGGCTGGGCTGCGTGTTCAGATAAGGGTCTGCTATGGACTTTGGGGGGACCCCACACCTATTTTTCAGCATAGGGGTTCCCCTTTAAATCCATACCAGGTGACGGGGCTAGCAAGGTGTCAATATAGCCGATGGAGGCGGCGACATTGACTTAATTTGCTAGTCCCGTCTACCTGGAGTCACATTCAAAATGTGTGTGGGCAAGTCCGTTCATTTCAAAAGTCCGGCGGACATCCGCCTAAAGTCCGGTGGATTTTCCGCCTGATCTAGTCCGCCGGAAAAATACGGTTGTGTGTGGACGTGTGTGGGCAAGTCTGCTCGTTTGGAAAGTCCGGCGGGCCTCCGCTGGAAAGTCCAGGGAATGTCTGCCGGACTAAGTCCGCCGGATAGTCTGATTGTGTGTACGCGGCATTAGAGTGTGCAAGAGATTTGAGGCATGGACATGGATGGGAGACATCCCCAAAAAGTCTTGCAGCTGTAATTGGAGAGAAAGGTGGTTCTACAAAGTATTGACTCAGGGGGGCGCTATACAAATGCACGCCACACTTTTCACATATTTTTTTTGTAAAAAAAAATTAAAACCATTTATCATTTTCCTTCCACTTCACAATTATGTGCCACTTTGTGTTGGTCTATCACATAAAATCCCAATAAAATACATTTAAGTTTTTGGTTTTAACATGACAAAATGTGGAAAATTTCAAGGGGTGTGAATATTTTTTCAAGGCACTGTGTATGTGTGTGTATATGTGTATATATATATATATATTAAAAAAAATCATGCAGTATGCACTAACGTCTGTGGCATTCATCCAACAGATGTTTTATAAAAAAAAATATTTTAAACTATCTATGTATATATATTTATTTTCCTCCAGAGGAGGGGAGACATATGGGTGAAGTTAAAAGTTTTGTCTTTCTTCTATTATGAAGCACTAAGAAGTAAAATATTTTTGTAAATATATTTTACATATGCATATATTATAGATGGAGCTCTCTGCTTTACTATATCATTTTTGCAGGCTCTTGTTATTTGTTTTGCTGGAAAAAAACTTATTGTGTACAGAGTTCAATAGCCCAAGCTTAAATATACAATACATGCCCAAGTGACCCTTCCTTTTAGTGGCACTTTTTGAATCATGTTTTATGCTTTTAGATGGGTCGTGTTCTGGGTGTTCTGGGCAGTCAAATGTCTTCTGAGTAGTCCGATTACCCTTCCTGTCTGTGGAGGGGCTTTCAGATTTATATTTACGTCTTTATTTTATTATAATTTTATTTTTTGTTTTAGATTCTGGGCTGAAAAGGAGTGTGTCTGCTCTGAAGGAATCAGGTAACTATAGTAAATCTCATATCATGTGAATCAAAAGAAGGGCCTTTATGCAATACTTAATTCTGGGTGTGTCATTACGATGTTCATTCACTTCAGCTTTGTGTTTTTTCTTTCCAGTTGCCAGCATAACAGATGACCTAAAGAAGATAAAGAACGGTGATCATTTCAGATTATTCTGCATCCTTTATTTTTATAAAACAGAAGGCCTAGAATTGACAGTTAGCTCCGCCCCCTCACACTCACTTCCTGTTCTATCACAGAGCTGAAGCTATGGGTGCTCTAAAATTAGGTACCAAGGGGTCCTTGGACCTTTTATTATTTATTTATGGGGACCCACCATGGACCTTCAGTTATGGGGTCCCACCGTGGGCATTCAATTATGAGGTCCAACCATGGATCTTTATTTATGGTGTCCACCATTGATCTTTATTTATGAAGTCCAACCATGGACCTTTATTTATGTGGTCCCACTATGAACCATTATTTATAGGGTCCCACTATGAACCTGTATTTTAAGGGTTCCATCGTGGCCCTTTATTTATAGGGTCCTACAGTGAACCTTCATTTTAGGCATTCCACCATAGACCTGTGTTTATGGGGTCGCAACATGGACCCTAATTTATACGGTCCCACCATGGACCTTTATTTCAGGTGTCCCACTATGAACCTTTATTTATAGGGTTCCACCATAAACCTTTATTTCAGGTGTCCCACTATGGACCTTTAGTTATAGGGTTCCACCATAAACCTTTATTCATGAGGTCACACCATGGACCTTTATTTATGGGGTCACATTATTGCCCTTTATTTATTGGGTCCCACTAAAGACCTTTATTTATATGGTTCCACCATGAACCTTTATTTATGGGGTCAAACCATAGACCTTTATGTATAGGGTCCCACCATGAACCTTGATTTATAGGGTCCCACCATGAACCGTTATTTCAGGTGTCCCACATGGACCTTTATAGGGTCTCACCATTAACCTTTATTCATGGGGTCCCACCTTGGACCTTTATTTATTGTGTCCTACTAAAGACCTTTATTTATAGGGTCCCATCATAAACCTTTATCTCAGGTGACTCACCATGGACCTTTAAGGGGTTAACCATGAATCATCATTTATTGGGTCCCTCCAAAGACCTTTATTAATAGGGTCCCCTCATAGACCCTTATTTCAGGTTTTTCACCATGGACATTTAAGGGGTACACCATGAATCTTTATTTATGGGGTCCCACCATGAACCTTTATTTATAAGGTCCCACCATGATGCTTTATTTCAGGTGTCCCACTATGGATCTTTATTTATAGGGTCCCAGCATGGAACTTTATTCATAGGGTTACACCATGGCACCATGGACTTTTAGTTATAGATTTCCACTAAGAATCTTTATTTATAGGGTCCCATCATGCACCTTTATTTATCCTGGTTAAAATCCAGATTGCTAATATTGGAGTTGGAGTTGTTCCTCTCCGTGCTTTGTACTCCTCTGGGATTGGTTCAGTTGTCACTGACTCTTTTATATGGGAGTCCACCAAGGACCTTTATTTATAGGGACCACCATGGACCTTTGGTTTTAGGGTCCCACCAAGAACCTTTATTCATGGGGCCTGTGACGGACCCCGTACTCAAGATGTCCGCCGTAAATGCTTCATCCGTCCGCTACCACACATCCAAGACCCTTTAGCCCACCCAGTCACCAGACAACACCAGTGTAGGGCACATCAGGAATGAATCTTTATTTGACATGTCACACATATATACAGCCAGATGACTAAAGCCTAACCTAATTAGCATGAGCTAATTATCTTAATCAACACTGGGCTCCATCATTCAATTGCAGGGTTAATTAGCACAACAATAGGTGAAACACTCCTACAAGCCAGACTATACTCAATTACATAACAGACAGGCTGTCTGGAGTTCATGACATTAGCATCTCTTGCTAATATGCCAAATACACATACAGATTCTATGTGTATTGGGGGGCCAGCATGGACCTGAATCCAAGTAACACCAGCTCAGGGGTCCCAGGCTTGCAGCTCAAAGAGCACTGTTCCCCCAAATGCCAGGGCCCATAATCGCAAGGTAATCGGCTCGCATTCAGTCCCCTCCAACAGCCTGTGTCCTGGCTAGGTCTGTCACAGGGCCACACCATGGACATTTATGTACAGGTTTCCACCATGAACCTTTATTTATAAGGTCCCACCATGATGCTTTATTTCAGGTGTCCCACTATGGATCTTTATTTATAGGGTCCCAGCATGGAACTTTATTCATAGGGTTACACCATGGCCCCCGTGGACTTTTAGTTATAGATTTCCACTATGAATCTTTATTTATAGGGTCCCATGATGCACCTTTATTTATCCTGGTTAAAATCCAGATTGCTAATATTGGAGTTGGAGTTGGTCCGTGCTTTGTACTCCTCTGGGATTGGTTCAGTTGCCACTGACTCTTTTATATGGGAGTCCACCAAGGACCTTTATTTATAGGGACCACCATGGACCTTTGGTTTTAGGGTCCCACTAAGAACCTTTATTCATGGGGGCACACCATGGACCTTTATGTACAGGTTTCCACCATGAACCTTTATTTATACGGTCCCACTATGATGCTTTATTTCAGGTGTCCCACTATGGATCTTTATTTATAGGGTCCCCGCATGGAACTTTATTTATAGGGTTACACCATGGCACCATGGACTTTTATTTATAGATTTCCACTATGAATCTTTATTTATAGGGTCCCATCATGCACCTTTATTTATCCTGGTTAAAATCCAGATTGCTAATATTGGAGTTGGAGTTGTTCCTCTCCGTGCTTTGTACTCCTCTGGGATTGGTTCAAGTGTCACTGACAAAGCTGCAGTGGTATCAATGCTGGACTTGTATAAGGTGTCCAAGGTGGCCAGGACAATAGATCTGGCAGGTGCCTTCACCTGCTAATGTTTGGGACTTGTTATGCAGCTTTAAAATTCACCGCACCGGACACATTCAGAAACCACAACTACAACCAGGGAAGGGACAAACAATGTCCCCAGACTACAAACACCTACTTACTTATATTCACAGATACTCAAATCTACAACTAAAACATTGTTTTCTGGATATCGCTGTTTCTCTAGGAAAAAAGACTACAATGTATCCTCATGTATGCCGCGTACACGCGATCGGAATTCCGGCCAGAAAAAAGACAGATGAGAGCTTTTCATCGGAAAATGCGACCGTGTGTAGGCTCCATCGGGATTTTGCTGGCCGAATCTCCGACAGCAAAGAATTGAGAGCATGTTCTCAATTTTTCCGACGGAAAAGGTTTCTATCGGAAATTCCGATCGTCTGTAGCAATTCTGACACGCAAAATTCCTTACGCATGCTCGGAAACAATTCAACGCATGCTCGGAAGCATTGAACTCGGCTCGTTGTAGTGTTGTAAGTCACCGCGTTCTTGAGGGTCGGAATTTGGTGTGACCGCGTGTAGGCAAGACAGTTTGAGTGAGCGGAATACCATCGGAATTCCGTCGGGAAAACCGTCAGAGCTTTTTCCGACGAGAATTCCGATCGTGTGTACGCAGCATGAGAGTGTTAATTCACCACGCTGTGGGTTTCACTGAAAGTACTCAGAACTAGTTAGTCAAGAAGGCCTAATTCGAAAACACATAGTGCAGTATGGGAGATCAGATATACAACACATACTAAAACTGTATGCTAAAACTGTCTCGATTTATTGGATGATTGACATGAGTATTTATAATAGAAATGATGGAAGTCATGTAGTCTATCCTCATTGGTCAGATGCTGTTGGTGATTGATGATCATTTTTGGAGACTTCTGGACTTTCCAACATCTTAATTTTTTTACTTTTATGATGATTCAGTGTCCCAAGATTCGGCACGGATCTTTTGTGGTCAGGGGGTTGCGACACTTAGACGTCTCAAGAGTATATGTGCATTATACATGAAGGGAAGTAGAGTAAAGGTTCGTATCAGAAGCTCTCTTATAGTTATCATAAAACCATCACTATTTTTTTTTTTTTTAAGTACATCATGCCACCACAACCATCAGCCAGCTGCTATGAATATAACAGTTCCTTTTCTTCATAGAGTCAAAACATCATTATTTATAGCAGTGGTCTCCAAACAATGGCCTGTGGACCAGATGCGGTCTTCTGCTTGCCTTTATCCGGGACATTAAGGCACTATTCCTCCCACCGACATTAACAATGAGGCACCATTCCTTGCACTGACACCAACAGTGGGAATAATAGTATCCACTGACACCGATGGGGCACCATTCCTTGCACTGAAACCAACAGTGGGAATAATAGTATCCACTGACACCGATGGGGCACCATTCCTTGGACTGACACCAACAGTGGGAATAATACTATCCACTGACGCCGATGATGGGGCACCATTCCTTGCACTGACACCAACAGTGGGAAAAATACTATCCACTGACACCGATGATGGGGCACCATTCCTTGGACTGACACCAACAGTGGGAATAATACTATCCACTGACACCGATGATATGATGGGTCATTATTCATCCTAACGATACCAATGATGAAGAACTATTCCCCCTACTAAAACCAATGATGGAGCACTATTCTTCCCATTGACACCAACAATGGGGCATCATTCCTTCCACTGACACCAAAGATCAGGCACTATTCCTCCGACTGACAACAACAATAGGTCACTGATATTCCAACTAATATTAATGTATTAATGATGGGGGACAATTCCTCCTTCTACTGACCACTATATGTATATATATATGTGTGTATATATATATATATATATATATATATATATATACACACAGTATCTCACTGGTGAGAGGAATAGTGCCCCATCATTGGTATCAGTGGGAGGAATAGTGCCCCATCATTGCTGTCAGTGGGAGGAATAGTATCCCATCATTGGTGTCAGTGGGAGGAATAGTGCCCCATAACTGGTATCAGTGGGAGGAATAGTGCCCCATCATTGGTATAAGTGGGAGGAATAGTGCCCCATCATTGGTATCAGTGGGAGGAATAGTTTCCCATCATTTGTATCAGTGGGAGGAATAGAGCCCCATCATTGGTATCGGTGGGGGGAATAGTGCCCCATCACTGGTATCAGTGGGAGGAATAGTGCCCCATCATTGGCATTGGTGGGGGAATAGTGTCCCATCACTGGTATCAGTGGGAGGAATAGTGCCCCATCATTGGTATCAGTGGGAGGAATAGTGTCCCATCATTGGTGTCAGTGGGAGGAATAGAGCCCCATCATTGGTATCAGTGGGAGGAATAGTGTCCCATCACTGGTATCAGTGGGAGGAATAGAGCCCCATCATTGGTATCAGTGGGAGGAATAGTGTCCCATCATTGGTATCAGTGGGAGGAATAGTGCCCCATCATTGGTATCAGTGGGAGGAATAGAGCCCCATCATTGGTATCGGTGGGGGGAATAGTGCCCCATCACTGGTATCAGTGGGAGGAATAGTGCCCCATCATTGGTATCAGTGGGAGGAATAGAGCCCCATCATTTGTATCAGTGGGAGGAATAGAGCCCCATCATTGGTGTCAGTGGGAGGAATAGAGCCCCATCATTGGTATCGGTGGGAGGAATAGTGCCCCATCATTGGTATCGGTGGGAGGAATAGTGCCCCATCATTGGTATCGGTGGGGGGAATAGTGTCCCATCATTGATATCAGTGGATGAAATTTCTGCCCACGGGCTGGATGTAATCAGGCAAAGGGCCTCGTTTGGCCCCGGGGCCGCAGTTTGGAGACCACTGCTCTAGAAGTATGAGATTGGGAAAGTTACTTTCTAACTGTGTTTGGTAAAAGCCTCACTTTTTTCCCAGCATTGTTTTGGGTTTGAGATCTCAGAACTGACTTCATTGTGTTCTCCTCTCTTCCCAGCGAACATCCAGGATTCCTGCACCAGCTGCCCCAGTGGATGGCAACTAATTCAATCCAACTGCTACTATTTCCAGGCCACCGGAGAAACCTGGGAGAGGAGTCGGGGGGAATGTGAAAAGCTTAATGGCGACATGCTGATCCTGAAGGACAAAGCTGAGCTGGTAAGTGTCACACCTACCTCTGGATGGGAGAGAGTCCACAGGTCATCCACCAGTCATCACCAGTCATCACCAGTAACCAATCAGATGCAACATTTCTCAGAGGCAGGCTAGTGAAGCTCCAAGCTGAACTCCTGTACATATACATATATATATATATATATATTTGTGTGTATGTATGTATGTGTATGTGTGTGTGTGTGTATATATATATATATATATATATATATATATATATATATATATATATATGTGTGTAAGTGCGTAAATTAAACGTGTACAGCAGAGCTCAGACGGCATAAGTTCCAGGGTTCTGAATAAAGTCTGCTGCAATCTTCAGGCACTGACTAGACATGTGCGGTTTGTTTTGTTCCAAAATTCAGACAACATTTTTGTTATTCTGATGAATTCGAATTTCCTGATTACAACAGTAACAGATTTAGAGAAAGCCAAGATAAGGGAACAAAATTTGGTCTAAAAGTCGAATCGAATTCAAAAACAAAATCAAATTCGAAAAACAAATTTAAAATATAAACCTATTGCTGACTGTTGCTGTTGAAGGACTACTGTGTGTGTATTATCGTTAGAATATAGCCATCTTCTGAAATTTGAATTTTGAATAGAATAAAACAGGATAGAATAGAAAAGAATACGGTACAACAGAATAGAAAATAAAAGAATAGAATAAAATAGAATAGAAAATAAAGGAATATAATAGAAAATAAAGGAATATAATAGAATATAGCCATCTTCTGAAATTCTAATTTAAAAAAAATAATAGAATTTAACAGAATCGAATAGAAAGGAATAGGGTAAAACAGAATAGAAAATAAAAGAATATAATAAAATAGAATAGAAAATAAAGGAATATAATGGAAAATAAAGTAATAGAATAGAATATAGCCAGCTTCTGGAATTCTAATTTCAAAAATAATAGAATTTAACAGAATCGAATAGAAAGGAATAGGGTAAAACAGAATAGAAAATAAAAGAATAAAATAGAATAGAAAATAAAGGAATATAATGGAAAATAAAGTAATATAATAGAATATAGCCATCTTCTTAAATTCTAATTTCAAAAATAATAGAATTTAACAGAATAGAATAGAAAAGACTAGAGTAAAACAGAATAGAAAATAAAAGAATAAAATAGAATAGAAAATAAAGGAATATAATGGAAAATAATGTAATAGAATAGAATATAGCCATCTTCTGAAATTCTAATTTCAAAAATAATAGAATTTAACAGAATAGAATAGAAAAGACTAGGGTAAAACAGAATAGAAAATAAAGGAATATAATAGAAAATAAAGGAATATAATAGAAAATAAAGTAATAGAATAGAATATAGCCACCTTCTGAAATTCTAATTTCAAAATAATAGAATTTAACACAATAGAATAGAAAAGAATAGGGTAAAACAGAATAGAAAATAAAAGAATAGAATAAAATAGAATAGAATAGAAAACAAAGGGATTTAATAGAAAATAAAGCAATAGAATAGAATATAGCCACCTTCTGAAATTCTAATTTTAAAAATAATAGAATTTAACAGAATAGAATATAATAGAATAGGGTAAAACAGAATAGAAAATAAAAGAATAAAATAGAATAGAAAATAAAGGAATATAATAGAAAATAAAGTAATAGAATAGAATATAGCCACCTTCTGAAATTCTAATTTCAAAATAATAGAATTTAACAGAATAGAATAGAAAAGAATAGGGTAAAACAGAATAGAAAATAAAAGAATAGAATAAAATAGAATAGAATAGAAAACAAAGGGATTTAATAGAAAATAAAGCAATAGAATAGAATATAGCCACCTTCTGGAATTCTAATTTCAAAAATAATAGAATTTAACAGAATAGAATAGAAAAGAATAGGGTAAAACAGAATAGAAAATAAAAGAATAGAATAAAATAGAATAGAAAATAAAGGAATATAATAGAAAATAAAGTAATAGAATAGAATATAGCCATCTTCTGAAATTCTAATTTCAAAATAATAGAATTTAACAGAATAGAATAGAAAAGAATAGGGTAAAACAGAATAGAAAATAAAAGAATAGAATAGAATAGAAAATAAAGGAATATAATAGAAAATAAAGTAATAGAATAGAATATAGCCACCTTCTGAAATTCTAATTTCAAAATAAGAGAATTTAACAGAATAGAATAGAAAAGAATAGGGTAAAACAGAATAGAAAATAAAAGAATAGAATATAATAGAATAGAATAGAAAACAAAGGTATTTAATAGAAAATAAAGCAATAGAATAGAATATAGCCACCTTCTGAAATTCTAATTTCAAAATAATAGAATTTAACAGAATAGAATAGAAAAGAATAGGGTAAAACAAAATAGAAAATAAAAGAATAGAATAGAATAGAAAATAAAGGAATATAATAGAAAATAAAGTAATAGAATAGAATATAGCCACCTTCTGAAATTCTAATTTCAAAATAATAGAATTTAACACAATAGAATAGAAAAGAATAGGGTAAAACAGAATAGAAAATAAAAGAATAGAATAAAATAGAATAGAATAGAAAACAAAGGGATTTAATAGAAAATAAAGCAATAGAATAGAATATAGCCACCTTCTGAAATTCTAATTTTAAAAATAATAGAATTTAACAGAATAGAATATAAAAGAATAGGGTAAAACAGAATAGAAAATAAAAGAATAAAATAGAATAGAAAATAAAGGAATATAATGGAAAATAAAGTAATAGAATAGAATATAGCCATTTTCTGAAATTCTAATTTCAAAATAATAGAATTTAACAGAATAGAATAGAAAAGAATAGTGTAAAACGAACAGAAAATTAAAAAATAGAATAAAATATAATAGAAAATAAAGGAATATAATAGAAAATAAAGTAATAGAATAGAATATAGACATCTTCTGAAATTCTAATTTCAAAAATAATAGAATTTAACAGAATGGAATAGAAAAGAATAGGGTAAAACAGAATAGAAAATAAAAGAATAGAATAGAAAATAAAGGAATATAATTGAAAATTAAGTAATAGACTAGAATATAGCCATCTTCTGAAATTCTAATTTAAAAAATAATAGAATTTAACAGAATAGAATAGAAAAGAATAGAGTAAAACAGAAAAAAAAAAAATAGAATAAAATAGAAAATAAAGGAATATAATAGCAAAGGCTAGAGTATTATAAAATATAAAATAAAAGAATAGAGTAGAATAGAATAGAAAAGAATGTAATAGAAAATAAAGTAATAGAATAGAATATAGCTAATTCTAATTTCAAAATAATAGAATTTAACAGAATAGAATAGAAAAGAATAGGGTAAAACATAATAGAAAATAAAAGAATAGAATAAAATAGAATAGAATAGAAAACAAAGGGATTTAATAGAAAATAAAGCAATAGAATAGAATATAGCCACCTTCTGGAATTCTAATTTCAAAAATAATAGAATTTAACAGAATAGAATAGAAAAGAATAGGGTAAAACAGAATAGAAAATAAAAGAATAGAATAAAATAGAATAGAAAATAAAGGAATATAATAGAAAATAAAGTAATAGAATAGAATATAGCCATCTTCTGAAATTCTAATTTCAAAATAATAGAATTTAACAGAATAGAATAGAAAAGAATAGGGTAAAACAGAATAGAAAATAAAAGAATAGAATAGAATAGAAAATAAAGGAATATAATAGAAAATAAAGTAATAGAATAGAATATAGCCACCTTCTGAAATTCTAATTTCAAAATAATAGAATTTAACAGAATAGAATAGAAAAGAATAGGGTAAAACAGAATAGAAAATAAAATAATAGAATAGAATAGAATAGAATAGAATAGAAAACAAAGGTATTTAATAGAAAATAAAGCAATAGAATAGAATATAGCCACCTTCTGAAATTCTAATTTCAAAATAATAGAATTTAACAGAATAGAATAGAAAAGAATAGGGTAAAACAGAATAGAAAATAAAAGAATAGAATAGAATAGAAAATAAAGGAATATAATAGAAAATAAAGTAATAGAATAGAATATAGCCACCTTCTGAAATTCTAATTTCAAAATAATAGAATTTAACACAATAGAATAGAAAAGAATAGGGTAAAACAGAATAGAAAATAAAAGAATAGAATAAAATAGAATAGAATAGAAAACAAAGGGATTTAATAGAAAATAAAGCAATAGAATAGAATATAGCCACCTTCTGAAATTCTAATTTTAAAAATAATAGAATTTAACAGAATAGAATATAAAAGAATAGGGTAAAACAGAATAGAAAATAAAAGAATAAAATAGAATAGAAAATAAAGGAATATAATGGAAAATAAAGTAATAGAATAGAATATAGCCATTTTCTGAAATTCTAATTTCAAAATAATAGAATTTAACAGAATAGAATAGAAAAGAATAGTGTAAAACGAACAGAAAATTAAAAAATAGAATAAAATATAATAGAAAATAAAGGAATATAATAGAAAATAAAGTAATAGAATAGAATATAGACATCTTCTGAAATTCTAATTTCAAAAATAATAGAATTTAACAGAATGGAATAGAAAAGAATAGGGTAAAACAGAATAGAAAATAAAAGAATAGAATAGAAAATAAAGGAATATAATTGAAAATTAAGTAATAGACTAGAATATAGCCATCTTCTGAAATTCTAATTTAAAAAATAATAGAATTTAACAGAATAGAATAGAAAAGAATAGAGTAAAACAGAAAAAAAATAATAGAATAAAATAGAAAATAAAGGAATATAATAGCAAAGGCTAGAGTATTATAACATATAAAATAAAAGAATAGAGTAGAATAGAATAGAAAAGAATGTAATAGAAAATAAAGTAATAGAATAGAATATAGCTAATTCTAATTTCAAAAATAATAGAATTTAACAGAATAGAATAGAAGATAATAGGGTAAAACAAAATAGAAAATAAAACAATAGAATAAAATAGAACATAAAGGAATAGAATAAAATAGAACATAAAGGAATAGAATATAAATTAATAGAATAGAAAAGAATAGGGTAAAGCGGAATAGAAAATAAAAGAATAGAATAGAAATCAAAGTAATAGAATAGAAAACAATAGAATATATTAATATAGAACAGAGAATTGAAGAGAAAAAAAATGTAATAAAATAAAATAGAAAGAATATAGCCATCTTCCGAAATTTGAATTTATAATAGAATAAGACAGTATAGAATAAAAAAGAATAGAGTAAAACAGAACAAAAAAAAAGAATATAATAAAATAGAATAGAAAATAAAGGAATATAATAGAAAAGACTAGAGTATTATAAAATATAAAAGAAAAGAATAGAATAGAATGGAAAATAATAGAATAGAAAATAAAGGAATATAATAGAAAATAAAGAAATAGAATAGAATATAGCCCTCTTCTGAAATTCTAATTAAAAAATAATAGAATTTAATAGAATAGAAAATAATAGAGTAAAACAGAAAAAAAATAAAAGAATATAATAAAATATAATAGAAAATAAAGGAATATAATAGAAAAGACTAGAGTATTATAAAATATAAAAGAAAAGAATAGAGTAGAATATAATAGAAAATAAAGGAATATAATATAAAATAAAGTAATAGAATAGAATATAGCCATCTCCTGAAATTCTAATTTCAAAAAGAATAGAATTTAACAAAATAGAATATAAAAGAAAAGAATAGCATAAAATAGAATAGAAAATAAAGAAATATAATAGAAAATAATAGAGTATTATAGAATATAAAAATAAAGAATGGAGTAGAATAGAATAGAAAAGAATATAATAGAAAACAAAGTAATAGAATAGAATATAGCCATCTTCTGAAATTCGAATCTCAAAAAGAATAGAATTTAACAGAATAGAATAGAAAAGAATAGGGTAAAACAGAATAGAAAACAAAAGAAAAAAATAGAATAGAAAATAAAGGACTAGAATATAAATGAATAGAATAAAATATAAAGAATAGACTATAGTAATATACAACAGAGAATAGAAGAGAAAAAAATTAATAGAATAAAATAGGAAGAATATAGTCATCTTCCAAAATTAGAATTTTGAAAAGAAAAGAATAGAAAATAAAGGAATATAATAGACAATAAAAGGAATAGAATAGAAAAGAATATAGGTGACTCCTGAAGTTCGAACAAAAAGAATGGAATAAAACTGAATAGAATAAAACAGAATATAAAATAAAAGAATAGAATAAAATGGAACAGAAAATTAAGGAATAGAGAAGAATAGAACATAAAAGAATAGAGTAAAACAGTAAAAATGTCAGTGACATTTTTACAGTAATCTGTGCATTTTTTGTAGAACTGATTGCTGTATAAATGACAATGGTCCCAAAAATGTGTCAAAAGTGTCCGATGTGTCCGCCATAATGTCGCAGTCCCGATAAAAATCACAGCTCGCCGACATTACTAGAAAGAAAAATATGAATAATAAAAATGCCATAAAACTATCCCCTATTTTGTAGATGCTATAACTTTTGCGCAAACCAATCAATAATCGCTTATTAAATTTTTTTATTACTAAAAATATGTAGAAGAATACGTATCGGGCTAAACTGAGGAAAAAATTGCTTCTTTAAAAAAAAATTGGGGATATTTATTATAGCAAAAAGTACAAAATATTGTGTTTTTTTTTTTTTTTTTTTCAAAATTGTCGCTCTTTTTTTTTGTTTATAGTGCAAAAAATAAAAACCGCAGAGGTAATCAAATACCACCAAAAGAAAGCTCTATTTGTGGGTAAAAATGGACTACAATTGTGTTTGGGAGCCACGTCGCACGGCCGCGCAATTGTCAGTTAAAGCGACGCAGTGCCGAATCGCAAAAAAATGGCCCGGTCATTGAGCAGCCAAATCTTCAGGGGCTGAAGTGGTTATCTGCTTCAGCCCCGGAAGGATTTACCCCCCTTCCTGACCAGAATGTTTTTTGCGATTCGGCACTGCGTCGCTTTAACTGACAATTGCGCGGTCGTGCGACGTGGCTCCCAAACACAATTTACGTCCTTTTTTCCCCACAAATAGAGCTTTCTTTTTGTGGTATTTGATCAACTCTGCGGTTTTTATTTTTTGCGCTACAAACATTGTGCAACAATTAAGAAAAAAACGCATTATTTTTTACTTTTTGCTATAATAAATATCCCCCACAAATATATAAAAAAACATTTATTTTTCTCAGTTTAGGCCGATACGTATTCTTCTACATATTTTTGGTAAAAAAAATCGCAATAAGCGTATATTGATTGGATTGCGCAAAATGTATAGCGTCTAAAAAAATAGTGGGATAGATTAATGGCATTTTTATTAAAAACATGTTTTAATAGTAATGATGGCGATCTGCGATTTTTATTGGAACTGCGACTTTATGGCGGACACATCGGACACGTTTTACACTATTTTGGGTCCATTGTCATTTATACAGCGATCACTGCTATAAAAATGCATTAATTACTGTGTAATGGCAGGGAAGGGGTTAACCACTAGGGGGCGATGAAGGGGTTAAGTGTGTCCTAGGGAGTGATACTAACTGTCTGGGGAGGGGCTACAACACACATGACAGCGATCACTGCTCCAGATGACAGGGAGCAGTGATCTCTGTCATGTTACTAGGCAGAACTAGTAAATGCCTTGTTTACATAGGCATCTCCCAGTTCTACCTCTCTGTGACACGATCGCTTCGAGACCAGCGGACATCGACATAGTTTGGTGGTATTTGATCACCTCTGCGTTTTTTATATTTTGCGCTATGAACAAAAAAACAGCGACAATTTTGAAAAAAATGCATAATTTTTTACTTTTTGCTATAATAAATATCCCCCAAAAAATATATATAAAAAACATTTTTTTTCCTCAGTTTAGGCCGATACTTCTTCTACATATTTTTGGTAAAAAAAAACGCAATAAGCGTATATTGATTGGTTTGCGTAAAAGTTATAGCGTCTACAAAATAGGGGATAGTTTTATGGCATTTTTATTAATTTTTTTTTTTTTACTAGTAATGGTGGAGATCTGCGATTTTTATCGGGACTGCGACATTATGGCGTACACATCGGACACGTTTGACACATTTTTGGGACCATTGTCATTAGCACAGCGATCGATGCAATAAAATTGCATTGATTACTGTAAAATGTCACTGGCAGTGAAGGGGTTAACCACTAGGTGGCAGTGTAGGTGTTAAGTGTATCCTAGGGGCGTGTTTCTAACTGTCTGGGGGCGTGGCTGTGTGTGACCCCACACTGATCGCTGCTCCCGATGACAGGAAGCAGACGATCAGTGTGCTGTCACTAGGCAGAACGGGGAGAAGCTTGTTTACATCGGCATCTCCCCGTTCTTCAGCTCCGTGACACGATCGCGGGTATCCCCCGCGGCGATCGAGTCCGCGGGACCCGCGAACGCGGTCACGGAGCTCTCGGCGCGGCGTGAAATTCAAAGTAACGTATGGGTACGCTACTTTGCCCAGCCGGGCCATTCTGCTGACGTAATGTAATGTAAAATGTGCAGGAGCCGGTCAGGAACCGAGTAAAGTAGCGCAGTGCTGAATAGCAAAAAAAATATCCCAGTCATGAAGGGGTGGGGCTATAGAGAGAGTAGTTATAATTACGCAATAAAAAATGTAAACAAATGTAAAAAGTTGCATTAGGATTGCTTGTATTGCTTAAAAAAACTTTATTTAAATGAATAAGAGGGCACAACAGGAGATAAAAGAGCATTATATGTTCTATATTCTGGTCACCTGTATACCTCCTTCTGGTATACGTGGTCTTTATATTTCTGATGACCGTTTCTTTATTTGTTGGTCCAGGATTCTCTGCTGCCAACCATAGGGAATGGGAGATACTGGATAGGACTGAGGAGAGACAATAAAAACATCAATAATTGGCTGTGGGCAGATGGGAGTCGTCTAACCTTCAGGTGAGGTCATCCAGGTGTGATGGAAACTCTACATTAGGTTACACCTCGGAAACCAGGAAAATCTTCGTACAACCGGTAAATATCAGTTCTCATTTTCCCGTTGAAACTATGAACGAATGCTGAGAGTCCTTTATGAGAGCCGGTGACTCTGATACACAGGATCCCACTACTCCCAACTGAATTGGACTCTGCGCATGGAACCAACGTCCAGGGGAACTTGTACAAAGATGTGGAGGAATTCCAGATCCTTTCCTACTATTGTCTGGGTTCTTGAATCTGTCCTTCAGCTTAATGTGGGTGTAAACCAGGAAAGTCAAATACCAATAGAACACTAAATCTAATAAAGAACAAGGGCACAAATCATTTGTACACAGTATGGATGGTAGAAGAACAGCGTGCCATCTGTTATTCTCCCCGCTGCACTGATTAAAAAAAAAATCAAAAATGACACCACCGACTCCCTTCTTGGCACTATATTATCAAAAGTATTGGGACACCTGCCTTTACACGCATATGAACTAGACAAAAAAATTTGTTTATTTTCGTTTCCGAAAAAAAATCGTTTATTTTCGTGTTGTTTTTTTTTCGTTTCCGTTGATTCGTAACGATTCGTACATTCGTAAGTCGTCGGTGTTCGTATTCGTAACGATTCGTACATTCGTAAGATTTTTTTTTCGTTGATTCGTTTTTTCGTTAGTTTAATTTTCGGACGCATTCGTATCTATTCGTACATTCGTAACATTCGTAACATTCGTAGATTCATAATCGGAGCATAATTCATAATTTTATGTAATGTGTATGCTATTATTACATTTTAATAATTTACGAATCGAAAAAAAAAGTTACGAGTCGAAAAAAAAAAAGTTACGAATCGAAAAAAAAAGTTACGAATGTACGATTTTTTTGGTTCAATCCATTCGAAGCACCATTGTAAGGGACACGGAAAATGACCAATTCAACAAAAAAAAAAAAGTTACGAATGTACGAATTTTTTCGTTCGTTTTCGTTTTTCGGATTTTCTTCATTCGTACATTCGTTGTTTCTAATTTGTTTTTTTTTCGGATTTTCGTTGTTTTTCGGATTCGTTCGATTCGAATGATTCGTTAATCGGATTCGTATGATTCGAGCGGTTCGTTACTCGGATTCGTACGATTCGAACGATTTGTTCATTCATACGAAAATAACGAAAAAAAACGAAAAAAAACTAAATGAATTGCACATGTCTAATATGAACTTTAATGGCATCCCAGTCTTAGTCCGTAGGGTTCAATATTGAGTTGGCCCACCCTTCGAACTTTAATGACATGCCGTGTTGCTCCGTAGGGTTCAATATTGAGTTGGCCCACCCGTCGAACTTTAATGGCATCCCAGTCTTAGTCCGTAGGGTTCAATATTGAGTTGGCCCACCCTTCGAACTTTAATGACATGCCGTGTTGCTCTGTAGGGTTCAATATTGAGTTGGCCCACCCTTCAAACTTTAATGGCATCCCAGTCTTAGTCTGTAGGATTCAATATTGAGTTGGCCCACCCTTCGAACTTTAATGACATCCCTGTCTTGCTCTATAGGGTTCAAAATTGAGTTGGCCCACCCTTCGAACTTTAATGGCATCCCAGTCTTAGTCCGTAGGGTTCAATATTGAGTTGGCCCACCTTTCAAACTTTAATGACATCCCAGTCTTGCTCCGTAGGGTTCAACACTGAGTTGACACACCCTTCGAACTTTAATGGCATCCCAGTCTTAGTCCGTAGGATTTAATATTGAGTGGGCCCACCCTTCGAACTTTAATGACATTGCAATCTTAGTCCGTAGGGTTCAATATTGAGTTGGCCCACCCTTCGAACTTTAATGACATCCCCATCCTGCTCCATAGGGTTTAATATTGATTTGGCCCACCCTTCGAACTTTAATGACATCCCCATCTTGCTCCGTAGGGTTCAATATTGAGTTGGCCCACCCTTCAAAGTTTAATGGCATCCCCCTCTTGTTCTGTAGGGTTCAATATCGAGTTGGTCCACCCTTCAAACTTTAATGACATCCTTGTCTTGCTCTGTAGGGTTCAATATTGAGTTGGCCCACCCTTTACAACTATAACAGCTTCAACTCTTCTGGGAAGGCTGTCCACAAGGTTTAGGAGTGTGTCTATGGGAATGTTTGACCATTCTTCCAGAAGCGCATTTGTGAGGTCCGGCACTGATGTGGATGAGAAGCCCTGGCTCACTGTCTCTGCTCAAATTCATCTCAAAGGTGTTCTATCAGGTTGAGGTCAGGACTCTGTGCAGGCCAGTCAAGTTCCTCCACCCCCAAAACTCGCTCATTCATGTCTTTATGGACCTTGCTTTGTGCACTGGTGCGCAGTCATGTTGGAACAGGAAGGGGGCCATCTCCAAACTGTTCCCACAAAGTTGGGGGCATGAAATTGTCCAAAATGTCTTGGTATGCTGACGCTTTAAGAGTTCCCTTCACTGGAACTAAGGGGCCAAGCCCAACCCCAGAAAAACAACCCCACACCATAACCCCCTTTCCACCAAATGATTTGGACCAGTGCACAAAGACATGGATGAGCGAGTTTGGGGTGGAGGAACTTGTCTGGACTGAGTGCTGACCTCAACCCAATTGAACACCTTTAGGATGAATTAGAGCAGAGAAAGTGAGCCAGGCCTTCTTGTCCAAGTTCCTCCACCCCAAACTCGCTCATCCATGTCTTTGTGGACCTTGCTTTGTGCACTGGTCCAAATCATTTGGTGGAGGGGATTATGATGTGGGGTTGTTTTTTCAGGGGTTGGGCTTGGTCCCTTAGTTCCAGTCTTCTTCATCAACAACCAATTGTTGGATCACCTTTTTTCATCACTTTGTCAGATTTGTTAGACTCATTGTCACAACCTATGTACATTTTCTCTGTGTATCATACTCATATTCACTTGCATCTACGGCGTTATTGTTTTTTATGTATCCATTATAATAGCTTCAATAAAAATATTGAACAAGAAAAACATGGCTGAACCATCCAGCCGCTGCAGCATTCAGCCACTCAAATGCCACGTACACACGATCAGAAATTCGGCCAGAAAAAGAGCGATGAGAGCTTTTGGTTGGAAAATGCGACTGTGTGTATAGGCTCCATCGGACTTTTGCTGGCCGAATTCCAGCCAGCAAAAGATTGAGAGCAGGTTCTCTATTTTTCGTTCGGAAAAAGTTCCGATCGGAACTTCCGATCGTCTGTACAAATGCCGACGCAATAAATTCCTACGCATGCTCGGAAACAATTCGACACATGCTCAGAAGCATTGAACTTCATTTTCCTGGCTCGTCGTAGTGTTGTACATCACTACGTTCTTGATGGTTGAAAGTTCAGAGAACTTTTGTGTGACCGGGTGTATGCAAGCCAAGCTTTAGCGGAATTCCATCGGAAAAAACATCCAAGTTTTTTCCGATGGAAAATCCGCTTATGTGTACAGGGCAATAGAGTTGTGGAGGCTGCGGTGGTGGGGTTCGACGGTGCCTTTTGACCACATAAGAGTGCCAGAATCTCATGAACAGTGGCTGAACCATCCAGTTCCATCCAGCCGCTGCAGCATTCAGCCACTCATATGCGGCGTACACACGGTCGGATTTCCGATGGAAACAGTCCGATGGGAGCCTTTCATCGGATTTTCCGACCGTGTGTATGGTCAACGGTCTTTTTCTGTCGGAATTTCCGACGGACTTTGAATTGAGAACCTGTTCTCAATTTTTCCGACGGAAAACCTTTCTATCGGATTTTCCGATCGTGTGTGTGCAATTCCAACGCATGCTCGGAAACAATTCAACGCATGCTCGGAAGCATTAAACTTCCCTTTTATAGTGCTGTCAAACGTGTTTTATGCCGGTGTGTTATTGACCGTCGGAATTTGGTGTGATCGTGTGTAGGCAACACAGCTTGGGCGGAATTCCGTCGGAAAAACCGACACAGTTTTTTCCGACGAGAATTCCGATCGTGTGTACGAGGCAATAGAGTTTTGAAGGCTGCAGGTGGCGGGGTTGGACGGTGCTGAAAGCCAGAATCTCATGAACAGTGGCTGAATTACCAGAGAGCATGTGGCTTTATGCACTTAAATGCACCCACCTCTGGGCCCGTCGGACTGAATGGAAAAAATGTGTGTTTGGGTCCACTTTTACTGAATGGACCAGTGGTTGGTGGAAATAGGTGGACAGAAGTCAACGTACTGTACATCCATCCACCCACTTATAGGGGTTACATGGGCCTGTTTCTCCATGGAGGAAAAATCAGGATGGACATGAGTGTCACATATGTGGCATCCATACGGTTCTGATCCAACTCAGCAATGGATCAGTATAGGCTGAACAGACACTGCCTGTGTGAAAGGGGCCTTATAGTGGAGAGGTTCATTTTCATAGTGGAGAGATTCATTTTCTCTAAGTGAAACTCTAGCAAGACCTTTTTTGGGGTTTTGAATGGACATTGGGTGCTGGATTATCCCAGAAGACTTCTTGAGGTGACTCAACCTCCACACCAAGGCTAATTCAAAGCTATTGAAGAGATTTTGGTTGATCTTCGTGTGCTTTCCATAATCTAAAATAAACAAATTTTTAAATCAAGTGCAATAGTGACCAATCTTATTAAAAATATGGAGATTATATAAAGCTGCGCCAATAAAAAACTAAAAATATTATAAAATAATACACGATAAAAAGTAATTGTAAAACCAGAGTTAACAATTAATTCACAATATAGTCTATGGCCACGGAGGAGCACATAGAAGGCAACCTAAAAGAATTGTATGGATAATTAAATCTAAAAAAGTCCACAGTCTACTTTAATTCAGTGCAACAAGTCCTGTTAGGTCCTAGCTTATAGCTTCCAAATATGATGATCAAAAGATAAGGAAGAAACACCACAGTGACTCTCTTGCGTTTTTAGAAGGTTGTGAAGCCCGACCACCAGATAAAATGAGCCCTTATCAGATGGCTAAGCTAATAAGGCACATAGGCTGTAGATAGGCGGCTTCCTGGACAGGGAACTGCTGGTGTCACTAGTCTGCCAAGGAGCGATCATCCAGAAAGGCAAGGTCCCTCTGCTCTGTCCACTCCACCAAGAACGTCCCCACTAGTTGCTCAGAAAAAAAGGGCCGCCCATAGTGTGATACTGGCTTAAACTTTTTATTTCCAAAAAATAAATTAAAAACACTTACAAACATCCAAGTTGTTCGATCGCAAAAACGAAAAACACTGCCGGCCGGTCAGTGATACCCGTCCTCCCTTCAGAATCTGCGTGGTGGCGTCGCTGCGTATTAAAAATATGTTCTTATAGGGTATTGGTTTTGTTTTTACAGTGCCTGGAACACGGGAGAACCCAATAATGAGCAAAACAAGGAACACTGTGCAGAGATCCTGGGTGGACCCAAATCCATGAATGACCGGGACTGTGAGGACAACATCGGTTACATATGTAAAAGAGCATGGACCTGCTGAGATATACAGCCTACTATGCCATACCCGTGAAACAGTTCAAGATCAAATCAAACGGCAGCTCTCCTCTGTTTATTGTATAACCTGTCTCATCTGCAGCTTGACATCATAGAACTAGCAGGTTAGGTTCTAGGAAAGTTAGGTATGACAAGCCTTGACATTCTTCAGAGCAGTTGCTAGGATGAGCTAAAGCTGTAAGAAGACATCTAAAGAGATAGAGACTGATGAGAGGGGTATGGCATAGATTGTAGCTGGATTCCGATTCCATATTCCTTATGATGCTTGGGAAACATCCTAGAACATTGATGGCGAACCTTGGCACCCCAGATGTTTTGGAACTACATTTACCATGAGTAGTTCCAAAACATCTGGGGTGCCAAGGTTCGCCATCACTGTCCTAGAACATCAATTATAGTTACACCTAACCCTCCTACAGACTGACCTCCTTTTTCATTGTCACAGTAAAACATGTTGTCCTAGGGTGACAACGCTCACTCGCTGTACTATATCTATGGAGTGGAAGGGTTGACAGCGAAGGACTGGACTACAGAACACATTACCCTCTCCATAATATGAGGAAGGGGTGAAAAAAAAATATCCCTTGAATTGCACATTGCTGCAAATCCGCTATGAGGGAGTATGTTGCAGTTTCATCCAGGCCACGCCCCTAATGCGTTTTCAATTTACCCCCAGAGCTTAGTCATGGCCTGCCCGAATCTCAGGCTGAGACTGCCACATACTGCTTCATTGTGGATTTGGAGCCATGTGCGGCTCAAGGGATATTTTCTTTGCTACATTGACGTTGACATTTGAAGCCGAGACAAGTTCCGTTCCCAGCTGGCACTCCCAACAGTTGGCGATGGACTAGGACCCTCTGGAGTGGCACCCACACTTTTACATTGGTTCACGATGGGGGGGGGGGGGGGGGGTGTTTAGCAGTCCATAGAGGCAGCTTATCAGCTCACAAGACATCTGGATCAACTGGTATTTTGTAGCACTTAGCAAACAGGTATAACAAAATGCTTTCGCCTGTATATCAAACAGACCAAAAGGGAGGAAAAAAGAGAAGTGGCCAGTGGGAGTGGAAAACAATCTGGCATTGGTGGGAGTAAACAATGGCATAGGCTTGGTGGTCAGTAGGAATAATAAAATCGAATCATTGGTGTCAGTGTGAGAAATGGTGCACCCATCATTGGTGTCAGTGGGAGAAATTGTGCACCCATCATTGGTGTCAGTGTGAGGGATAGTGCCCCATCATTGGTGTCAGTGGGAGAAATTGTGCACTCATCATTGGTGTCAATAGGATAATTAGTTCTCCAGCTCTGGTGTCAATAGAAGGAATAGTTTCCCATTGTTGGTATCAGTGGGAGGAATAATGATCCATCTTTAGTGTCAATGGAAGGAATAGTGCCCTTTGTATCAGTGGAAGGAATAGTGCCCAAAGGGCCAAATAAAGGCAAGGAAAGGGCCACATCTGGCCTGTGGGTGGCAGTTTGGAGACCCCTGCTTTAAATCCCAGTTTCATTTTTTTTTTTTTACTTTATTGCAGTCAGAGTGCATATACAATAATAAATATGCCCTTCATTTTATGTATTTTTGATTGCCAAGGGTTAGAATACAGTGCTGACAGCACACCAGAGAGTCAGACCGCTGCTCTCACACACAACTCAACGGTCTGGGTCTCCAGCAGCCCCGATACACCCCCTGCACTGTGCTCCAATTACAAGTGCTGCTCAGGGACTGAGTGCTGCTGATTGGTTTACCGTGGAAGGGGCATGTCAGACTGCTTCCCCAAGACCACTGGTTGCAGAAGGCTTGGTGAGATGGAGGCTTATATTTGATCGATGGTGCAGTTCAATTGAAATATGATGTGAGCATTTGGTTATTTTAATTAATTATAAAATGTGAAATTATTTACATTGTTATATGTATGCCATGGTGTGATTGATATCTGTATAATACTTACCTTGTTTCATCAATGTAGTGATTTCTGCTTTGTTTTAGCTCCTGATAAAGTGGGTCTGGTTACCCAGAAAATGCATTGAATTTGCCCGGACCCCACCCTGTGACTAGCACCTTTTGTTTAAATCAGTATTTTTTGCTAGAAAATTATTTAGAACTTCCAAACTTTATGTAAACACAATACATAACCTATTTTTTGGGGTAAAATCTAAAAAATGATGCTATGGCGAGTAAATAGATACCTAACATGTCACACTTTAGGCCTCATGCCCACAGGGCATTTTAAAAAACGAGCTGTAAAGTTAGTACTGACGAATCAAGTTGAATCAAGATGGTCCGACTTGCGGTGCGGCTTGAGAAACTTGAAGAAGAACCCCACCAAAATGTAAAAAAATTAATTTGTGTGAGGCTCCTCCCTAAGATGATACCAGACCATTCGGTCTGTAATGGATCTTAAGAGGAACCCCCATGCCAAAAATAAAATGGTGTGGGGGCTCCCCCCCAAGATTCATATCAGACCCTTATCCGCGCATGAAGCCCGGCAGGTCAGGAAAGGAGGGGAAGAGCGAGCGCCCCCACCCCAAACACCTTGTCCCCATGTTGATGAGGACAAGGGCCTCTTCCCGACAACCCTTGCCATTTGTTGTGGGGGTTCTGCGGGCAGGGGCTTATCGCAGTTTGGAAGCCCCCTTTAAAAAGAGGGCCCCCAGATCCCGGCCCCCCACCCTATGTGAATCAGTATGGGGTACATCGTACCCCTACCGATTCACCTAAAAAAAAGTGTCAAAAATAAACACGCTACACAGTTTTTTTAAGTATTTTATTAAGGCAGCTCCAGCTCTTCTCCCTCTTCCGGCGACATCTTCTCCCTCTGCCAGTCCTTCTCCCTCTCCGGTTCTTCTCCTCTCTGCGCTGCCTTCTCTCTCCGCTGTCTTCTTGCTTTTTTTCCATGTCTTCTCCGCTGTCTTCTCTCTCTTTTGCTGGGTCTTCTCCCTCTGTTTTTCTTCCAATGTTAATAGTGGGGGGAAAAAAACTGCGCTAAACCTCAAATGATGAAAAAGCTGCTAACACTCAAACAAACAGTTTGTCCAAAAGTCCAAAAAAGTGATTAAATAATTAGTGTAGCGCTAAAATATAACAGTGCACAATGAAAGTGATAATAATGTTATGAAGGGCAATTGCATGTGATACGCAACTACCCCTGAAGGAACACCCACAAACATAGGTGTACATAAATGAACCAATGAATGCCAGAAATAAACAATATTGAAGTGTCCAAATGAATAAACAAATCAAAAATGTCCAATAAATGACAAATATCTGAAGATATCTGTAAAACAATCCGATAAAAGCCTTGATGGATCTACAGAACTTCACAGGTGATATTCTAAAGTAGAGATGTGCAATTCGTTTAGTTCCGAATTCGTTTTTTAACGAATTTTGACAAAATCGTTAATTCCGAATTTCCGAATTTTTCAATTTCCGAAATTTCCAAATTTCAAAATATGCGAAATTACGAATTTCCGAAATTTCCGAAAGTCTGGAAATTCGTAATTCCGAATTTTCTAATTCGGAATTTCGGAATTCGGAAATTTGAAAATTTGAAAATTTGAAAATCAGAAAAAAAGAAAGAAAATCTGTTTAATTCTAAATAATAACTAACTATTAAATTATAGGTATTGGAATTCACTTTTAAATTTGTCTGTTAGTGAACGTAACGAGTACGGATTTATCCGAAGTTACGAATTATCTGAAATAACGAATGCTGTATCTAACCAAATGGAATGTAACTATCTAATAATAATAAATAACAATAATAATAATAATAAAACCTTTTTATTATTATTAATTATTTATTATTAATTATTTATTAGTAATTTGTTCCGTTCCATTTGTTTAGATGCGGCATTCATTATTTCAGATAATTCGTAACTTCGGATAAATTCGTACCCATTAATTTAATAGTTAGTTATTAATTAAACTGATTTTCTCTTTCTTTTTTTCTGATTTTCAAATTTCGGGATTTTCAAATCTTTGAATTCCCGAATTCCGAAAATCCGAAAATTCAGAAATTCAGAGTTCCGAAAATCCAAAATTCGGAAATTCGAAAAATAGAAATGTGAAAATTCCGGAAATTTCCAAATTTTGAAATTTCCAAATTTTCGAATTTTCGATTTTCCGAATTTCCGAAAAAAGCAAAAAAACTAATGAAACGAAATTTAAAATGAACAAATTTTTTGTCAGTGCACATGTCTATTCTAATGTAGAGCTAAAACACTCTTACCAAACATGTTTGACACATCTACCATATGGCAGTGTATCATACGAGCTTAAAGCGCTGAACCTCTAGCGCCATGGGGGACCGAACCAGACCGTGTCCTAGCGAGACCTTCCGATGAAACAACGTTACATCTGTCCAAATTGGTATCTTGCAATGGAACGGCCCAACGAAAATCCAATATGATGAGGAAAAGAATATAAAAAAAACGGAAAAACTCAGATATTGCAGGTCAAAAATAGATAAAATGTATTCACATCTTGTATGAAAAACAGATGCGACAATAAAACGTGATCACAAAAATTTGTAAAACAGCAATGTGAGAGGCACAAGATAGGCAAAGCCCGATGCGTTTCAACTCAATGGGTCTTCAACTGGGGCATATCTCTAACCTCCCAACATTGCCAAAGTATTTATTAACTAAAAAAACAAGGGGTACTAATGGCCACACCTCCAATGTAAGCCTGCACTCCAAGCCTCCATATGAATTGGAGGGTGGAGGTCAGGATAGCAATCCCCAAATACATGCTCTAGACATAATGACAATCCTATACGCACGACTATATAACGACTATATAATGCACATTAAAAATATATATAATATCTTTCATGTATATATGATGATATCTGCCCGATCGTACAGCACTGACCAAATAAAGCCCCATCTTGGACTATGTATGGGATGACCTTAGGCTAGACCAATCATAAGTGAAATCACTAAAATTACCACTAACGTGTATCGCACATACATACACGCCCCCTTCCTCAAAAACATGGCCCCCAGGCATCACTAACACTGGGCGGGAGCGTTGTGGGCGTGTCACACGTGCTCGCACTCCAACAAACAGGAGCGCAGCAACGGCACATCGCCGAAGGACACTCCTGGAGTTTCTTCCAATGTTGACTCAACGCGTTCTCCCGGTGTAATGCCGTGTACAACGTATCGGCCCTAGACCGAAAGTGAAGTCATGACGTCGCTGCGGTCCTCCAAGACCATAGAGACATTCAGAGATGATCTGGTCTCTGGGATCCTCTATGGCCAGCCATGAGACCCGTCAGATCGTTTCTCAGGCATGCCAGTAAAAACAGTAAGCCTTAAAAACATTGTTTCACCTCTCTCTGCTCCTGAAAGCGATCCAGCAGCTAATTAGATGCCCAGACTGCTTTCAGGAGAAAGAAAGTTGTTGGCTGAACAAAAATACCGGGGTTATGGCTGATAGCTTCAGCTTTAACCCCATTAAACCACTTGCAAACTGCAACTTATATATACTTGTAGCGGCCATAACCCTCAGAGGGGCGGCCTTGTCTTTTGGGCTTACCGGTTACCTCCGCTTGGCTTGTCGATGAATATCCAGGGGTTCCCAGGGTTAGTACCCAAACACTTTGGATGCTGACACAATAAAAGTCCTTTTGGAGATTTTTATTCTTGCAGTGGTAACATCCAACAAAACACAATATAGGAATAGAGGGCAAGGTTGAAGAAACTCAGGCACCTTGAACTGCTGTCATCTAACAAATGTCCTTAATAAAACCCAGAGAGTAGCCACTCGCAGCTGGGTACTTCAAAGTCAGATATGCCTCTAGCCAGAGGTATAGCAGCTGACAATGTGATCCGGAAACTTGGTAAAAGTCTCTGACACAGAATGAACTTGCAACCGAAGGTGAATAGGAACCTTTCCCCCAGTACCTGGAACTTTCTCTGTCTCCTTGGCTGTACTGTGGAAGTGTGGATTCTTTAGTGTTCATACAACTCAGCAACCAGGCTCCTCTTGAGATGCCAGCTTGTCCTCTTGAGATGCCAGCTCTCCTGACAGTTCCAAACTGCCAGGAGACACCTGCTGGTCAAATGACTGCACGCCAAATGACAGATATTACTAACGGATGGAACCTTTGGAAGTGACCGCTGACTGATTGAATCAGTCCAGTGTGGTCTCCAACCCCAACAAGCTCCCAGTCTTTCCTAGAAGGGGTGAGGATACGGTCTGGCGGGGTCTCCAAACTTTTTAAGCAAAGGGCCAGTTTACTGTCCTTCATGCTTTAGAGGAGTCGGACGTAGGCCAGTGGGAGTAGAAAATGCCTTGTCAACAGTGGACATAAACAATGCCCCATCATTGGTTATAATGGGAGAAAGAAGGCTCCATTGTTGGTATCAATGGGAAGCTTTGATTCATTTTTATAAAAGTCAAGTGGTCCACAGAGTCTGTGGACAGAAGCGTTCTTTTTTTTTTTTTTAATTGTATGTTTATTTAGAATAAAGAACAAAAAGACATGTACAACAATGAGAACAGAGGGATAATAATAACATGGATGAGAATAGAAGTGGTCGTAAAATAACGTACATTACATTAAATCTTGCATGTATCATGTTACAAACTTCAAAGTGATCCAGGTATGCTTGCAGTGTTACCAGAAAACACAAAAAAGGGGGGGGGGTGGACCCAGTGAGAGGGCTGTACAATCAATAAACAATCAATAAACTTAGGTCATATGCAAAGAAAAAATGTAATTCACTGGGTGTAGTAGAGGCAAATTTCCCAGGGTGCCCATAACTGAGGGGGGGGGGGGGGGCACACTGTCGTAATACCATTAAAGTGCACGGAAAGGGGTAGAGAGGTTTTGGGGTATACCATGAAGACCTTGGGTAGGTTAGCCATCGATTCTAAGCTAACAGCTTAAAGGTGCATATAAGGTAGGGGAAAATTGTATATTTAAGGGATCAAGGGGATGGCATTTGGATTGCAGTCTGAGTGATCCCATAAGTCCCAGATTTTTGAAAACTGAGGGAGCATGTCATTAACTACTGCGGTGAGGCGTTCCATTCGAATATATGAATTTGTTCCAGTATTTGCAGTGTCTGTGGGAGATTTGGTGGTGTGGTGGATAACCATTTGGAGGGTATAGCCCTTTTTGCTGCAAGGAGTATGAAGGAGGCTAATTTCTGGGAATGCTTGGAGATGCCGGGAAGTGGCAGGCCTAAGAGAAAATGTACCGGGTCTAGGGGGAGGGCCACTCCGAACAAATCTTGCAAAAGAGTCTGGATAGAAAGCCAATATGGTTGAATCAGGGAGCAGTCCCAGAAGATGTGGTATTGGGAGCCAATGTCTCCCCGGCACGGACAGAAGCGTTCTATGATCAGAAACTAAACTTCCTGCAGCACTGAATGCCCGTTCTGAAAGCACGCTGGATGCAGGGCAGCCCAACAACTCAATAGCATACTGGGCGAGTTCTGGCCAGTGGTCTATTCTCATGACCCAGTAAGTCAGTGGATCATCAGCTGAAAAGCTCTCCATCTCTGTTTTGGCCCCAAGGTAATCGTCCACCATGTGATGCAGATGCTGCCGATGCAGATGCTGCCGATGGGATGTGGAAGCTGACAGCCCTGGGCGGCGAGGAAATGCCTCACTTAGGCATACGCCTTCTCCAACGCTCCTCTCTTGACCAACAGAAGACTCAAACCGATGTTCTCCATGACACTGTAACCTACTGGAGTCAGGAAAAATGTTCAATAAAATCCTCTTTAACGTGTCCTCAAGAGATTTTATCTTCTGCACTCTGTGGGGACGGGATGAGTTCTGAGATCTTCCCCTTATAACGGTGGTGGAGGAGGGTTGCCAACCAGTAATCATCCTTCTCCTTTATGCCATTTATTCTTGGTTCCTTTTTGCAGGCTTTGAAGCATGAGGTTGCCCATGCGCCTCAAATTTGCAGAGGCTTGAGAAGCAGACTCCTCGGGGTCACTCAGGATGACAGGATCTAGAACTTCCTCCTCCCAGCCATGTACTATTCCCAACGGTCCTGGGGTTGGAAAGCCATCGCTTACAGATTGATGCATGTCTTCCTCTTCTTCGAAGCCTATGAAAGTGCCAGAATCCTCCTCCTCATCCTCCTCCCCTCTCTCCTCCTGTGTGTTCTGTGACATAGGAATGATGGTGTCTGGATAAAGTGGGCCTTGAGAGGAAAGGAAGTCCTCCTCTTCCTCCTGCTGCTCTGCCTCCAGTGCCCTGTCCATAATGCCACGCAGAGTCTGCTCCAGAAGGAACACAACAGGGATAGTGTCACTGATGCATGCACTGTCACGGCTCACCATTCTTGTGGCCTCCTCAAATGGTGACAATACAGTGCATGCATCCTTAATGATCAGCCATTGGCGTTGGGAAAAAAAGCAGAGGAGGCCTGAGCCTGTTGTTGTGCCATATTCGCACAGGTACTTGTTGACGGCCCTCTGCTGCATGTACAGCCACTGCAGCATTGACAAAGTTGAGTTCCACCTGGTGGGCATGTCACAAATCAGGCGACTTACGGGCAGGTGGATTTCCCACTGAATTTCAGCCAACCGAGCACTGGCTGATTATGACCGCCTGAAATGGCTACAGACTCTTCTGGACAGCTTTAGCACATCTTGCAACCCTGGGTACGTATTTAGGAAAAGCTACACCACCAAATTGATGACATGTGCCAGGCATGGCACATGTGTCAACTTTCCCTGTCTAAGGGCGGACAGGAGGTTTGAGCCATTATCACACACCACCATTCCTGGCTCCAGCTGGCGTGGTGTGAACCTGTCCCTGCAGAGCTGCAAGAATCTCTGCTCCGGTGTGGTTCCTGTCCCCTAAACACACCACTGCATGGCACCTTTTAACTTGACTCATGGAATAGCCCTTTGAACGCTTAGGGGTACCTGATGTTCATAGGACAATTCTGCAGATGAGGGCATGGAGGTGGTGGAGGAGGAGGGGGGGGGGTAGAACACACAGGTCTGGCTTTATCACCACCAGCTGTATGGAGATGTGCGGGCACAACAAGCTGCAGCACCGAACCCTGTCCTGCATTCTTTTGAGTGGCAAGCAGCGTTACCCGGTGTGCTGTGAACAAAATATATCGTTCCTGCCCATGCTTGCTGGACCATGTGTCAGCAGTAAGGTGAATTTTACGGCTGACTGAAAAAATGTGGTGAAAAATGTTTGTTGGTAGGACAGTTGCTATTGGAGTGTTGGACAACAGGGGGCGATGTGAAACCGTAGGGAAGGTCCCATAGGGAGTAACTGCTTGCCTGTACAAGGTCCTTCCTCAGTTACTGTCCTAGCAAATAAGGGGACAAGGGGCCCTGAGGACATTGACAATATTGATGTGTGTAATTTCTGGTGGAATGTTGCTATTGAGGTTAAACAAAAGGAGGTGGTGTTAATCTCAGATGGTTTGGTTGCCAAGGGTAACCACACAGAGTCAGGTAGTGAGAGAGGTCAATCCCTGACAGATGTCATAGAAGTAGGTCCCCTACAGTCCAGGGTGAGTAGGTCTGGAAGAGGTAATAAGAAATGTACAGTTCAGCAAGAAGTGCTTTTGGAAGCACACACAGAAAAATATGTGGGTAGAGTTTCCCTTTATAAAAAAGGTCAGACAGGATAGGACTCCTGTTTCTGATAGTTAGCACATAGGTGCCAAGGTGAAGTGCTTGAGAAACATACCAGAAAAAAGAGTTGGGTCTATGCAGCTAATGGCTGGCACAGAGGTGCCCCAACCACCGTGATGGATTTATGTGCTCCTCCCTCCAGTTCAAAACAAAAAGGGGGGATATGTAGCAGGTTGATCTGTAGTTCTGTGTAAAATGGTGGTTTATGCCAGGTTTTGGGAGAAGCAATGTTGTGGAAATTTTTATTAATGTATGTTGTCAGATGTCCCCCCAGTATCAGTTTTGCTGTAATGCGAGGGTATTCGCACATACAGACGTTGGTGGAAGACCATTGGCTCGGGAAACCTTCCTGTGGACACGGCAGATCTGTTTGCTCTTTTAGCGGTGTTTGTTTATGCCTCACCAAGAGACTGGCCACCTCATGGCAATTGCATTAACGCTCCTAGCAGACAGATCTGCGTACTTGGGAACCATAGCATAACCATTCAAAAATTCTGGCCCACTGAGCCATGATGGAGTACGGCTCCCATCATTGGTAGCAGTGGGAATGTGCGCGCGCTCGTGTTCAGAGCCCTGTAAGTAGTGTTCAAAGTTTCTCACAAGAAGCTGACCACATGGCTCTGCACACGACCATCTGTACACGTCACTACTGGAATTTTGTTTGAATATATACATTATACAATTACAATTACAATACAATTCAATACATGGGGAAATCAGAGAGCCCGGCTTGTTAGAGCTTACAATCTAGGAAATGTGTGTGATTGGTTCTTTTGAAAGAATACAAGTGTCTGATTGGCTGATTCTGAAGCCACCACCTTCCTTTGTTATTCATGTTTACAGTATAAATAAAAGCAGCAGATCATTCTAGGCAGGATTTTGCTAAGCTCAACATGATACCAGAGTCTGTCTTTGTTACTGTGAGATAAACAAGCACGCTTTCCCGGCATTACACAAGAGAGCTATGATTGTGCTTATTATAAACTTGCCAACAATCCCAATTTTGCCAGGACAATCACGATTTTTGGGACCCTCGTCCCGATCGGAGCTCGTCCCGATTAATTTCCCGGGCTCTGCTTGGGGACACCACAGATGTGAGGAGGGCTCTGCTGCCTGGGGACACCACAGATGTGAGGAGGGCTCAACTGTCTGGGGACACCACAGATGTAAGGGGGGCTCCACTGCCTGGGGACACCTGATGTAAGAGGGACTCTGCTACCTGGGGACACCAGATGTAAGAAGGGACTCTGCTGCCTGGGGACACCAGATGTAAGGAGTGACTCCGCTGCCTGGGGACACCTGATGTCAGAAGGGACTCTGCTGCTTGGGGACACCTGATGTCAGGAGGGACTCCGCTGCCTTTGGACACCTGATGTAAGGAGGGGCTCTGCTGCTTAGGGACACCTGATGTGAGGAGGGGCTCTGCTGCTGGGGACACCTGATGTGATGAGGGGCTCCGCTGCTGGGGACACCAGATGTGATGAGGGGCTCCGCTGCTGGGGAAACCTGATGTGATGAGGGGCTCCACTGCTGGGGACACTAGATATGAGGAGGGACTCTGCTGGGGGCACCTGATGGCATCTGGTGGCAAGCAACGTGGCAAGTGACACGCTCAGGGCTAATACTGATTCTGCATTATGGTGTGTTGAACTATTTAATTTTATATTTCAATGTAATAATAGAAATAATGCACTTCAATCATCCTGACACCATAAGAGCAATGGTGCTGGGATGATTGAAGCGCTAACACCAGGTGTTTGGAGTATCTTTATTTTCTGATTTGTTAAAATATGGGATACACATTTCTATTGTGGTGTAGGATCTGGGCCTGCTGTCCCTCCATCCCTCTTTCCTTCCTTCTCTTTCCTTCCCTCCTTCTTTCCCTCTTTCCTTCATTCTCTCTCCCCCTCCCTCTTTTCACCTCTTTTTCTCCCTCTCTCATTCATCTCAGAATCTAACCACACCCCCATTTGAACCACGCCCATATAAGCCACACCCACTATTTCACATAAACCACGCCCATTTTTGGCGCTGTGCGCATTTTTCTTTTTTGCTTTGTCACATCTACAAATGCATGCCCCAGCCCTAATTATAATAAGACTCTGCCTACAGCCAAAAATGTATCCCTATAATTTTTTTTTTACAATGTTGGCAACTATGTTATTAGCGCATGGTATTATTAGCTTTTAGGAGAAGCTTATAATTTCCACCACAGCAAGGACACTAATTTGCTGCCTTCATATTAGAGCCAGAGATGGAGCTCAGAGCCCCACTCTCCTGTGTGTCTGAGGGTAGCCATGTGAGGTGCTGTGTGCATCGGTGGTGTCCAGGTTGGGACAGAGGAAAGCCCAAGCCTAAGAGAAAGTCCATGAGGAACAAGAGCAACAAGGAAGCTGTGGAGAGAGTCCATGAGGGACAAGAGAGAGTCCATGTGGTACAAGACAAAAAGCTAGAAAGCTGTAAGGAAGACACAGATCTAAGGTGCAGCGTCTGTGCATAAACACTGGTACATGTTTTATGGTCAAGTCAACCAAATTGAGGTACTAAGGTTCAGGAGGGAACATGAAGAGGTACTTGAAGCAGTAAAGCTGCCACAAGAGAGCCAGGAGGCCGAATGTTATGTTTTGCAGTGATGGTGAGAACCCCCCATGCGTGGTAAGACATACCTGTGGGAATTTTGATGTTCGTTGAAATAAAAGTGAGCAGGAAAGCCCTAAAAACTATATCTGGCATGGAGTAAACTCATGGTTTTGATGCTACCATTGAGCTAAGAAACGACGTGTCAGGATATACAGTGTATTAAAAAAACAGGCTGACTCGATGGACCACTTGGTCTTTCTCTTCCGTCACTATTCTATGTTTCTTTGACATGGGCCCTTAAGATAGCCAATTGCTCTGCCTCTTGACAAAGTAACAATAGTGGATTTCACACGCCTCATAAAATTGCTTCATCAAATTATTTAGAATGTAGGCTGCAGACAAACCACTGCTGTGATGAAATCCAGCACAGCTGGTGTATTTTTATATCATATCTGTTCCTGTTCAAATGTACAGTATATTACCACATCACTTTCCCCAGAAGCCAACCAAGGACACAGATCAGCTTGTCATGAGAGTCGAGATCTGAGACAGCCTTTGCTGTCTGTATCTCCATCCCTGTGCTAAGTTCTAGGGTCTGCACACCCACTGGGCCCATTGTGGTTCCCACCATCTTTAAACTGAATTCCAGCTGCACACACACTGTGCTCATTATGAGAATTTCCACCATTACTGTGCTGAGTTCCTAGGTCTGCACACACAAACTGTGCCTACTATGAGGGTTCCCACACCCCCTGTGCTGAGGTTTTGGGGCTGTACACCTGCTGTACCTTTTGTAAGCGGTGCCCACCATCCCTATGCTGAGTTCCTGGGTCTGTACACCTTCTGTGCTCCTTATGAGGAGTTCCCACCAGACCCATTCCAAGTTCCTGGGTCTGTACACCTTCTGTGCCCATTATGAGGGATTTCCACCATCCCTGTGATGAGTTCCTGAGTCTTTAAACCTGCTGTTCCCATTGTGAGGGGTTCCCACCATCCCTATGTTGAGTTCTGGGTCTGTACACCTGCTGTACCCATTATGAGGGGTTCCCACCATCCCTGTGCTGAGTTTCTGGGTCTGTACACTTGCTGTTCCCTTTGTGAGTGGTTTCCAAAATCCCAATTCTGAGTTCCCATGTCTGTACACCTGCTGTGCCCATTATGAGGGGATCCACAATCTCCTTACTGAGTTCCTGGGTCTCTACACCTGCTGTGCCCATTATTAGGGGCTCCCATTATCCCTGCACAAAGATCCCAGCTCTGTACACCTGTTGTGCCCATTATGAGGTGTCCCCACCATCCCTTTGCTGGGTTCCTGGCTCTGAACACCTGCTGTGTCTATAATAAGGGGTTACCACCATTGTAGCACCGAGCTCTTGGGCCTACACTATGCTATGCCCATTATGAAGGGTTCCCAGTATCCATGCGCTTATTTCCTGGTTGTGCACACCAGACGTGGACTTTTAGCCCATTTATCAGTAGCCAAACATGATACCATATATACTCGAGTATAAGCCAAACCGAATATAAGCCGAGGCACCTAATTTTACCACAAACAACTGGGAAAACGTATTGACTTAAGTATAAGCCTAGGGTGAGAAATGCGCAGCTACTGTAAGTGAAAAAGAGGGTCAACAATGCCCATTTGCAGCCTCACTGTGCCCATTTGCATGCCTCACTGTGCCCATTTGCAGCTATAGGTCCCCCAAACTTCAAACTTGGTAGTTAAGGGTTCCTAAATTCCCCCTAGCTCTGGACCCAAAAAGTCCCGAAATGACATTGCTGCAGATGGACAATTGACCAACTTTGGGGCCCTGTATCTCGGGGTCACTTGGTGCTAGAAATCCCGTCTTTGGTTATGCTGTAGTGCTACTGGGTTTGAATTCCAAATTTGGGGTTCCTAGCACCAAGTGTTCCTGAGATATGGGGCCCCAAAGTCGGGTCAGAAAATGTCAAGCACTTTTCTGCAGCAGAGAATGACATTTTCCGAACCGAATTTGGGGCCCCTTATCTCGGGGAACCCCATCTTTGTATATGTTGTAGCGTTAGGTCCACTGGGTTGGCACACCAAATTTGGGGTTCCTAGCACCAAGTGGCCTTAGATACGGGGCCCCAAATTCGGGTCGATTTTTGCTGCAGAAAAGTGCTTGACTCGAGTATAAGCCGAGGGGGGGCACTTTCAGCACATAAAAATGTGCTGAAAAACTTGGCTTATACTCGAGTATATATGGTATATAGTTGCAGGTTTTTCTGGTATGAATTTTAAGGAGCACTCCATGCACTAAAAAAAAAGCACAAATGTAGTGAGGTCCTCCTCAAAGGCATCTGCATGAAATTCAGGGGGGGGGGGGAAACACGTAGTCTCCCTTTAAAATCTATAGCAGACCCTTCTCTGAGCATGCTCACTGGCTGTGCTATGAAGAGAGGAGACAAGCATGTGCCCCCTTCCTGAACCTTATCAATCCCTCAACATGCTGGATACCTTGCCAGGGAAAGATTTTGATGAGGACAAGGGCCTCTTCCCCACAACCCTGGCCCAGGGGCTGTGGGGGTCTATGGGCAGGGATACATACCGAAGTCTGGAAAGCCCCTTTAACAATCACTGGGCACCCAGGATATCCACCCAGTTTAATGAGTAAGGGGGGCTTCACAAAAAAAAATAAAAAAAAATATTAGTGTAAATCAAAACACTGATACAGTTTTCAACAAGTCCTTTATAAAAAGAAAAAAAATCCATCAATTACATCATCCACAAATGCAGATCACATCAAATACAATGAGCAATGCCTGCCAAAAGAAAAGTAAAAGTCCTACGATGTACATCCCTCACACCAACATCCAAAAACAGACAAATCTGGTCCCTTTGCTTTCCTCGCATGTTCATTTATGTTCAATAATGTCACCTGGGAGACTCCACCTCTTTGTTTGAATCTTAGTGGTGGGGATTGAAGCTGTCATTTGGCAGGGAGGGAGTTGATAGGATCAGACTGCATTCCCGTTTTTTTGTGAATGTGTAAAGTTACTATGTACCTCTAAGGTCTCGTTTACACTTGTCTTAAAATGTGGCATTGGACACGTTTTTTTTTTTTATGCGCTCTGAATGCCAATCAAAGCTCCTGTCACTAAATAAAACGGTCACCTTATATTCCTGGTAAAACTGTTGTGTTTGCCTTGCTTCAAAACCTTATCCCCCATGTCACTTTCTTGGCACTTCAAAGCGTCTCCAAAGCCTCCATAGAAGTCTATGACAATGCTCGCTAACAGCACCTGCAGCTTTTGAGAAGCTTTTATTTGGATTTAGCCCCACGTTGTTTTGGAGGTATTGTAGGTATGAGATGTCCCAGGATGCACTGGGAGACCAACAAGCGAACCGCAAAGACGCCATCAGAAGTCACTTCCGGTTCATGTGTATGTATTCTGGGAGTGTCTGGTGCAGATGTGACATCTGGTGTGCAGCGTGGAGCAACAGGAAGGTGAGCGGGGTCCAGACCGGAGCAGCTAGCAGACGGCACATGTGGGGTGCAACATAGTAACCCTATAGAGTAAGGTGAGCGGGGCATTCCTTGACAGGGACATATGCACTAACAATCAGGGCACTGATCATCAGTGCAGCCCCATCAGTTCTGCCAACCAGTGGCCATCAGTTATGCCTGTCAGTGCCATCAGTGATGCCTGTCAGTGCCCATCAGTGCTTCCTCATTAGTGCCGCCTATCAGTGCCACCTATCAGTGCCCATCAGTGCTGCCTATCAGTGCCCATCAGTGCTGCCTATCAGTGCCCATCAGTGCTGTCTATCCGTGCCCATTAGTGCCACCTCACCAGTGCCCATCAGTGCTGCCAACCAGTGCCAATCAGTGATGCCTGTCAGTGCTATCAGTGATGCCTGTCAGTGCCCATTAGTGCTTCCTTATCAGTGCCGCATATCAGCGCCCATCAGTGTCATCTATCCCTGTCGCCTATCAGTGCTCGTCAGTGCCGCCTATCAGTGCCCATCAGTGCAACCTCATCAATGCCCATCAGTGCTGCCAACCACTGCCCATCAGTGATGCCTGTCAGTGCCATTAGTGATGCCTGTCAGTGCCCATCAGTGCAGCCTCACTAGTACCCATCAGTGCAGCCTATCAGGGACCATCAGAGCAGCCTCACTAGTACCCATCAGTGCAGCCTATCAGGGACCATCAGAGCAGCATATTAGTGCCACCTCATCAGTGCCCATCAGTGAAGAAGAGAAATTACTTATTTACACAATTTTATAACAGAAACTAAGAAAACGTTTCGTTTGTTTAGCAAAAAATGAAAAAAAACCCAGTGGTAATTAAATATCACCAAAAGAAAGCTCTATATATTCTAAAAAAAATTATAAAAATTTTCAAGTGTGACAGCACTGAAAGCTGAAAATTGGCCTGGGCAAGTAGGGGGTGAAAGTGCCCGGTATTGAAAGTGGTTAAAGGAATTTCGTATTTTTGTTGTTTCACATTAAACATTACTAAGATCACTACTCCCAGCCAAGCAGAATGTTTGTCGTTTCTTTTCTTTTGCCTTGGTACATGTCCCTCATCATCAAAGCAGGGACCACTCTCATCATCTTTGGGTCCTCCTTTATAGCAGCTTGTAGAAACAACAAATGAAATAACAGAGGTTGGGGGAAAAAAGGATCAGTGCTCTGTAAAACGTTTGATAATGAAATAATACATTTTTATAGAGCTTTATAAATCGGACCTAAAAAAAAAGGGGGAACCAAGGGGAAGAAAGTGAAATAGAGAGATAAGATTCCAGAGGAGATACTGGGTAGACTTCCCCTTTTTATGTTACAGGACTGGATACACTTCCCCTTTTTTGTGGTCATTTTTAAAATTTGGTGATCTCCTCTTCACACATTTATCTCAGAAGACCAGAGAAGTGGAAGACGAGCATGAAAAATCCTGCTCCTTCTCCACACACAACGAGGAATACCGAAGATCTGGAGATGGAATGGAGTAAGATATAATAATGTTGGCGTGTTGAGTGAGATGGGAGATGTCGGTGTGTTCAGTAGTTTAGTAACTCTTGGTTATCTTGGTAAACCAGACTATAATTTGGGGTCTGCAAGTAAAATAATGATTTTTAATGGCGTATTCAATGCATTTGCAAGTCTTGGGGTTCCATATCTCTTCCTCCTGGTTTTTGATGGAGTACCCACAAAATACTGATAGACCTCTTCTATCTTATCGTTTTTTTATATATTGTACCATGCATTGAAACGTGTTGTTTTAAGACCTTAAAGTATATTGATTGCACGCAATGCCAGGAGTTGCTCTTTCTATGTTTGCCCTCAGGGAACTCTGGCGGGGATGGTACGTACGCCACTTTGCATGATCCTGGTCCACAGAGAAAGAAGAACTATGAAAAAGCCAAAGGTGAGCTGTTACTATAACAAGGTACAACCTTCTGTTCTACTCCGGGTCCTACTCCATAGAAGGACACACACCTCCATTTATAGGACATTTACCTTTTACTAACACCAATATTCTGTAGTCTTGGCTCAATAAATTAAGACATGCTCTATTTATCTGGAGCACATAACCAAATGAAAGAGAGCTTCTTATTGGTCCAATTATTGGTATATGAAGACCAATAACTACGGTAAATGTGATGTTTATTTGAAGGTTGTGGAGGAATATGAACAACTCAGCAGCATCTGGCATGGCATGCTGGGAATAGCCAACCCCATTGTTTAGGATTGTGTTGGAATGGCTTTGTGCAGTGGCGTTGCTAGGGGGTGGCATTTGGGGCTATAGCCCCGAATCTGGGGCCCGTAGCCCTGAGTCTCTGCAGGGGTCCCCAAGGGGAGGGGAGGCTCTTTGGGGAACCTGATGTAAGGGGGAGGCTCTCTGGGGACCCTGATGTAAGGGGGAGGCTCTCTGGGGACCCTGATGTAAGTGGGGGCTCTCTGGGGACCCTGATGTAAGGGGGTGCTCTCTGGGGACCCTGATGTAAGGGGGTGCTCTCTGGGGACCCTGATGTAAGTGGGGGCTCTCTGTGGACCCTGATGTAAGGGGGGGCTCTCTGGGGACCCTGATGTAATGGGGGGCTCTCTGGGGACCCTGATGTAAGTGGGGGGCTCTCTGGGGACCCTGATGTAAGGGGGTGCTCTCTGGGGACCCTGATGTAATGGGGGGCTCTCTGGGGACCCTGATGTAAGTGGGGGGCTCTCTGGGGACCCTGATGTAATGGGGGGCTCTCTGGGGACCCTGATGTAAGTGGGGGGCTCTCTGGGGACCCTGATGTAAGTGGGGGGCTCTTTGGGGACCCTGATGTAAGGGGGTGCTCTCTGGGGACCCTGATGTAAGGGGGTGCTCTCTGGGGACCCTGATGTAAGTGGGGGGCTCTCTGTGGACCCTGATGTAAGGGGGGGGGGCTCTCTGGGGACCCTGATATAATGGGGGGATTTCTGGGGATCCTGATGTAAGTGGGGGGCTCTCTGGGGACCTTGATGTAAGTGGGGGGCTCTCTGGGGATATATACACACACACACACACATGTATATTACTGTATATACATGTGTATGCCCAGCGTATGACTTTCTTTACTATGTTTCTATGGGCTCTAGCCCCAGATCTTTTGTAGACCTAGCAACACCCTTGGCTTTGTGTATGGATGAGGATTTCCTATAACAGTTGTTGGCTGCAGGCTTGTTCACAATTGTCTGTCTATAATTATTTCAGCTGCCATGAATACTAAAATTTGGCTCCTACTGATCCTGGTGGTCCTTTTCATCTTTCTGGTCCTTGCTCTGAGTGTCGTCACAGTTTTCCTGTTCATCTCCAGTGAGTATTACAGTTAAAAACTTTATTTTTGTCTATATTTTTTTTAAAAAAACAGAGAAAGGATTATCATGAGAATTTCGATTTTCAGCCCCGTTTTGACCTGAGATTGGCATAGCATGGGCTTACAATACATGGCCAACAGTCTTTAGACCCCTGACCATCACACCTACACTATATTGCCAAAAGTATTGGGACACCTGCCTTTACACACATAAGAACTTTGACGGCATCCCAGTCTTATGCCGCGTACACATGATCGGAATTCTCGTCGGAAAAAGCTCTGATGGTTTTCCCGACAGAATTCCACTCAAACTGTCTTGCCTACACATGGTCACACCAAATTCCGACCGTCAAAGCGGTGACGTAGAACACTACAACGAGCCGAGAAAAAATGAAGTTCAATGCTTCCGAGCATTCATCAAATTTTTTCCGAGCATGCGCAGGAATTTTGCACGTCAGAATTGCTACAGGCAATCGGAATTTCCGATAGAAACCTTTTCCGTCGGAAAAATTTAAAACAATTTTTGGCTGGCGGAAATTCGGCCAGCAAAATTCCGATGGAGCCTACACACGATCGCATTTTCCGATGAAAAGCTCTCATCAATCTTTTTCTGGCCGGAATTCCGATCGTGTGTACGTGGCATTAGGGTACTTTTAGAGAGTAGACTGCAAGCCAGGCCTTCTGGTCCACCCTCAGTGCCCTGACCTCTTAATTTTTGGCTGGCGGAAATTTGGCCAGCAAAATTCTGATGGAGCCTACACACGATCGCATTTTCCGATGAAAATCTCTCATCAGTCTTTTTCTGGCTGGAATTCCGATCGTTTGTACTTTTACAGAGTAGACTGCAAGCCAGGCCTTCTGGTCCTCCATCAGTGCCCTGACCTCACAAATGCGCTTCTAGAAGAATGGTCAAACATTCCCATAGACACACTCCTAAACCTTGTTGACGGCCTTCCCAGAAGAGTTGAAGCTGTTATAGCTGCAAAGGGTGGGCCAACTCAATATTGAACCCTACAGACTAGGTTCTGTGGCTGATTAAGGTGGTAATTAAACTCACTTGGTCCCTTATCTGCATTAAATCAGCTTCAGAACCCGTGTAATTCATGTGTGTCCTGGATTAAAGGGATGATGTGGCAACCCTACGGGTTGACTCTGTGCAGGCCAGTCAAGTTCCTCCACCCCAAATTAACTCATCCACATTATATTGCCAAAAGTATTGGGGCCATGCCTCACAATCATTTGGGGGAGGAGGGATTATGGTGTGGGGTTGTGTTTTGGGGGTTGGGCTTGGTTCCTTGGTTCCAGTGAACCCGCTGCCGAGATATCTGGACCGGCTCCATAGAGAGCCGGTCATTGGATGCGGAGAACCCAAATCCAATTTGCAATGGTGTGAACCCAGTCTAAAGGCGTTAGCATACCAAGACATTTTGGACAATTTCATGCTCCCAACTTTTTTTGGAATAGTTTGGGGATGGCCCTTTTCTGTTCCAACATGACTGCGCACCAGTGCACAAAGCAAGGTCCATAAAGACATGGATGAGTGAGTTTGGGGTGGAGGAACTTGACTGACCTGCACAGAGTCCTGACCTCAACCCGATAGAACACCTTTGTGATGAATTAAAGCGGAGACTGCGAGCCAGGCCTTCTGGTCCAACATCATTGCCTCACAAATGCGCTTCTGGAAGAATGGTCAAACATTCCCATAGACACACTGCTAAACCTCGTGGACAGCCTTCCCACAAGAGTTGAAGTTGTTATAGCTGCAAAGGGTTGGCCAACTCAAAATTGAACCCTACGGACTAATGCCCCGTACACACGGTCGGATTTTCCGACGGAAAATGTCCTATCGGACAATGTTGTCAGAAATTTCGACCGTGTGTAGGCTCCATCGGACTTTTTCCGTCTGATTTTTCGACGGACAAAGTTTTATCTCCTGCTCTCAAATTTTCCGACAACAAAGTCCTATCAGACTTTTTCCGATGTTCCGACGGACAAAGTGCCACGCATGCTCAGATCACATTATAAGACCAAAGCTATTGGCTACTAGCCTCTACGTAGTCCCGTCATAGGCAACAAACGTCACCACGTTCAGAATGATCGGATTTTCCGCCAACTTTGTCCGACCATGTGTATGCAATACCAGTGTCGGACAAAATCCTTTGGAAAAAATCCGATGGATTTTGTGGTCGGATTTTCCGACTGTGTGTACGGGGCATTAGACTGGGATGCCATTAAAGTTCATGTGTGTGTAAAGGCAGCTGCCCCAATACTTTGACAATTTAGTGTATATGAGCTTGTTGGACATCCCATTCCAAAACCATGATTATTAATAGTGAGTTCTGCCACTTTTCAATAGATTTCACTCTTCTGGAAAGACTACTGTATGTACAAGATTTTGGAGGGTGTCTGTGACAATTTGGACCCATTTGTAAAGTCAGGCACTGATGTTGGATGAGAAGACCTGGCTCACATTAAATGTTTTAATTCATTGCAAAGGTATGCAGTAAGGTTGAGGTCAGGGAACTGTGCAAGACACTCCAGTTTCTTCAAACTGGTCAAACCATGTCTTTATGGAGCTGGCTCTACTCTTCCGAGAAGACTTCCCTCAAAAAATTTTGAATGTGTCTGGGAATTTGTGTCCAAAGAGCCAAAGAGCATTTGTGAGGTCACATACTTATGTTGGATGAGAAGACCTGGCTCACAATCGACATTCCAATTCATCCCAAAGGTATTCAGTAGGGTTGACGTCAGGGCTTTGTGCATAACGCTTGAGATCCTCCACACCAAGCTGGTCAAACCATGTCTTTATGGTGCTGGCTTTGTACACAGTATTGCTGGAACCATAAATGGTCTTCACCAAACTGTTACTACAGTAGTTGCTCACTGTAGCATTAGCAGAAAATTTTAATGGAAAAACTTGAATTCTGTGATTTAATACTAAATAAGATGGGTTGGTGCATTTTTTTTATATATATATATACCACAAATGAGATGGGAATTCAAAATAGGTTGAAATTTTTAACAGTCTGGATTGAAGTTGAATCGGTCCTGAATCCACATCTCAGAGATAAGATAAGTTTGGATATGTGCTATCTCTGTTATTGGATAAACTTTCCTATAATTCGTTTTTTTCCTTCCTGACCAGATGTGAACATGGCCGAGGAGCAGTCACATCTGAGGGACACTGGTAGGTGGAGAAGGAGCTTGTATTGGTATCTGGCAACTTCTATAAATTATTTCTAGGTTTAATGCAGGTTAAGGTTTTCGCAGAAGGTTAAGTTCAGTTGTTAATAAACGTTTTCAGGCATCAAACTTATGGCTGATATAATAGGGTGTTAAAGGTCTTTATTATTGCTACACTGGATGGTACTAGTGCTTTATTTGTCCTACTGTAATATGAGACATCATAACTAGATTTGGGGCCGGTTCACACCTAAAGGAATGTGGACTGCGTGGGGCAGATTTGTAGCCCATTCATTACTATCTATCTGCCAGGGTCGGGGAGTTCTCAGAAGAGGTGTCTGTTGAGATATTTTCTCCATTGGAAACTCCCATCCTCCTGTTACGTATGCAGTGGGTATCTGTGGCCAATGATGTCATGAGAATGGAGGAAATGTTAGCCTTAGATACTGACACATACTGACGCAACTCAACATTAACTTTGCAGTACAGGGGAAAAGCAAACCTTGAAGTTCCACTGTACACAGTCTATGGATAAATTAGGTCACTCCTGTGGAACTACAGATCCCACCAGCAGTCTGGAACTAATTCAAACAGCAACACTATACTATATTGATCTGGGCAAGTGCCCGCTCACCACACCAGGTCCAGATGCTTGTAAAGCGCCGCTTTTGATATCTCAGTCCCGCTCCAAGCTGGCGCCATCTCACCCTGCTGTCCTTTCAGATGGCTGGTGATTGTAAAAGCAGATGACTTCAAATGTTCTGAAGCGCATACCGATCCTCCTGCTCGATCAGCAGAGCTTTTCACAAGGATCCCTCTGGGGTGGGCGATCCGCTCTCCGCTGTAGGCCACAGGCTTTCCCAGCCCTGGGTACACACACACACAGAACTCCTGCTGTGTGTAAGGTGGCGCCTGGAGAGCGCAAAGCATGGCCACACTGTCCCTTTTATTTGCCTACCCAGCAGGCTCTTCTGTGGCCCGGTATTGTGGGTAGGTGACCTGGGTATTGTGGTTCAGTAGTTTCTTGACTGATTTAAGTATATGAGTCACTTGAACTACATTTCCCTTAATGCTTTGCATCTCATAATTGTAAGAAAAGCCTTAACAGCATTTGCACAAAAAGGACACTAGAGGGAGTCATTCCCTTACTTAAAGTGGTGTTGCACAGAAAAAAAAAAATCTTTAAAATTCCGAAAAACAAAAAAAAAATATATATATTTTTAACTCACCTCTGAATGGCTGTTGCTAGGGGGTCCCTCGTAGTCTGCCTCCTTCAGTGCCTGGGCTGATGACATCACTTGCCCTCGGCGCAGGAAGGGCTCCCTCGCTCCTGTCAGTCATCTGGGACACGTGACGGGTCCCAGATTACTGCGTGGCCAATCGCGGCGCCGCTCGCGCATGCACAGTGGGTGGGGGGGACGATTGGGGTTTCGATCCCCCGCATCGCTGGACCCTGGAACAGGTAAGTGTCTGATTATTAAAAGTCCGCAGCTACAGTATTTGTAGCTGCTGACTTTTAATTTTTTTTTTTTTTTTTATGGAAACTCCTCTTTAAGGAACAGCACTTTACTCAGTAAAATGGCTTTGATAAACCCCTGCGTTACATAACCTTATGGAAAAGTGTTAAGCTCTGGAAAAGGATGCAGTCTTATGGAGAAGGGATGAGCCAAGAAGAAGGATGCTGCTCAAAAGGGTTGCATCATTTCAGAATAGGTCTCATGTGGCATATGCTCCAACAGTTCCCTTAGCCCAACAATTTAGTAATGTGCCCCCAAAAAAAATCCAGGTATCCTAAAAATTGTGCCCTAAAAATCAAGTGCCTGAACATACCTTTCTGACCTCTGCCTCCAAAATGTAACTGTAGCTAGTCCCTGGAAAATGGAATGCACACAATTTTTAATTCACATTTCTGGCAGTGCACTTACGTCAACTACAGAGAGGGAGCTGAGTCCAACTAGCCAGTGCGCCTGTATGTACACACAATATATCATATAAGTGCCCGTCCATTCTCTTCTCACCAACCTTTTCAATGAGCACATGGGAAAAGAGTGAGCTGCACAAGTGCCACCCAATATACTGTACACAGTGGGGAGCTTCCCAACTGTACAGGCATAAACAAACAGAGTGGTCAAACTGTGCAGGAGCAAATCCGTTCTTATATGTGTGGTAATCGCTAATGTTGCACACACACAGATGGCTTTAGCGATTCCAATTTTGAGTAGTACTATACACAGCATAGCTGCAAGGAACAAGGCCAAAGATTTGTCAAGGACACGCCCTTCCTGGGGAAAGACCCCCAAGATAGGGTCAGATGACAACCTTATGGGGGCACATGCACGGCGCGATGCAGGACGGCAGCTCTCTGTAACAGCTCCGCCGGTCCAGAAGGAATTAAGCTAATCCGCAGGGCTTAAACACAAATATACCGCCCGAAAATCATCAACATTCTGCAGGATACCTCCGTGCATGCCTGGAAACAGCACGCATGGTCGCCAGGTAAAAACACTCTCCATCCAGAGTTTAAGTCCGCTCCAGGGTGAAAGACAAGATGTCCCAAAATAGAACCCGACCCTCTCCACAGGCCTCTCCAGCAACTTAATTTGCCTCTCAGGGAACGGTCTCCTCCATGCAAGTAAGTGAATACATTATTTAGCTCAATACACTGGGCTATAGCTTTCAACTGGCGCTCTTCTATTGTACCATGGTCTCAAATTATGAACCGCATGCTGTCCATCAAATTATCAGAACATTCATCACACACTATTCGATACTATGAACACATATGAAAAAAAATGGAGACCATGGGAGCTATTTTTATTGGATCATTGAACTATATCACGGTATTATGGATTCTTTCATCAATATACAAACTTTCAAGTAGTTTATACCTCTATAATGTATTATCTACTATGACTCAATTATACATCCTTCGATTTGTATCTCTCCCTTTTTATACCATTGCTACTTATACATTATACTTATATTCTATGTACCCAACTTTATATATGTACTTCCTACCAATTTAAAGTTAAATTGTACTGAGACTTATTTTTCAAGAAACCGTTTGTAAACACAGATGACAACCTTATAGTAAATATCTTTCAGTAAAGGCATCATACCAGCACAGACCTCTAATAACAGACAACCTTCACACTCCTCTCCTGTACATACTGCCCATGGTCATACCCTCCACACTCCTCTCCTGTACATACTGCCTACTGTGATACCTTCCACGCTCCTCTCCTGTACATACGACCCACTGTCATACACTCCACACTGCTCTCCTGTACATACTGCCCACTGTCATACCCACCACACTCCTCTCCTGTACATACTGCCACTGTCGTACCCACCACACTCCTCTCCTGTACATACTGCCCACTGTCGTACCCACCACACTCCTCTCCTGTACATACTGCCACTGTCGTACCCACCACACTCCTCTCCTGTACATACTGCCCACTGTCATACCCACCACACTCCTCTCCTGTACATACTGCCACTGTCATACCCTCCACACTCCTCTCCTGTACATACTGCCCACTGTCATACCCCCCACACTCCTCTCCTGTACATACTGCCCACTGTCATACCCTCCACATTGCTCCACTGGTCATTAAGTAAAATAAATATGTGTATAGTTTTTAGACTGCATAATAATTTTGGTGAGTTTCTTTAAAGATTCATGTTTGTTTTTCTCTTTGTACAGTCTCCAGTTTGATCAGTAAAGTAATAGAGATCAATTCCACAATTAATTATATTTCAGTAAATGGTAAGTTGAATTTCTAAAAAAAAATACTTTTTTGCAGTCCAATTCTTCCCCTAATGCCCCCTCTCAAGTGTCCTGGTTGAGTAGCACAGTCCTCGTTCCAACTGTCATACCCTCCATGCTACTCTCCTGTATATACTGGCCACTGTCATACCCTTCACACTCCTTTCCTGTACATACTATCTACTGTCATACCCTCCATACTCCATTCCTGTACATACTGCCCACTGTTATACCCTCCACACTATTCCCCGGTACATACTGGCCACTGTCATACCCTTCACACTCCTTTCCTGTACATACTGCTCACTGTCATACCCTCCACATTCCTTTCCTGTACATACTGCCCACTGTAATACCCTCCATACTCCTCTGCTGTACATACTCCTGTACAGGTCAATTGGCTTGAGTATAAATCACACAAATAGGAAACATAAGGGGAACACAAAGACACTGAATTTCAAAAGATCTAACTTCCCTAACCTACGAACCTTGCTATAAGCCATAAATTGGGATAACATCTTAGGAACAAAGAACACAGAGGAGAGATGGGTTTGCTTTAAGAGCATATTAAATAAGGACATTAGCCAATGACTTCCAAGGCTTTCAAAAAATACAAGGTTATCATCATCAGCATTCAGACGTTATGAGGAATGCAACAAGAAATGTAAGGGTTGAATTAGGGTGGCTAAGATAGAACACAAAACACACATAGTGTAGGAAAGCAAAAAAAAAAAAAAAAACAAGAAATTCTTTCAGTATGTAAACAGTAAAAAAGGAGGACAGACCATATGAGCCCCATAAAGAATGAGGAAGGACATCTAGTTACAAAGGATGGGGAGATGGAAGGTATTGAATATATTCTCCTCAGTCTTCACAAGGGAATCGGGGGGGGGGGGGGCTTCAGTAACCAAAACTGCAGTGTTTATCCTCATGACACATCACAGGAAGCACCTCCATGGTTAACAGAGGACAGAGTTAGAAATAGGCTTGGGAAGCGTAACATTAATAAATCACCGGGACCAGATGGCTTGCACCCGTGGGTACTTAGGGAACCCACGGGTGCAGAGGCTGTTCACACCCATACGATCTGATTTCTGCACCATTTGGAAGTTCGCACTGCGATCTGCGAACCGATCTGGGGGTGTCATTAACTTTGCATTGATGCCTGCAGCGGTTCGCAGATGTCAGTGTGAACCGCTGGCAGGTGACATGATGTGGGAACGTTGGAATATCGCCGGTTCCCGCATTGCATATATGTGAACCGGGACTTAAAGGGGACAGAACACAGTATATACTGAATGTAATGCAACAGCCTCACCCATTGCAGAGCAGCCTTGGTAGAATTGGGCTTACCGATTACCTCCTCCTTGTAGCTCGTCGTTCATTGTCTAGGGGTTCCCAGGGTTAGTACCCAGTAATTTGTTGAAACTGACACTTAAAGTCCTTTTGAGGATTTTATTTCCAAAAACATGTTTAAACATAACACAGTCAGTCAGTTGGGAATAGAGGGTATGGGTGATGAAGCTCAGGCACTTTAGAACTGCTGACATCAAATGAATGTCTCTCTAGATAGCCCAAGGAGTAGCCACTCGCAACTGGGCACTTCACTGTAGGATAAACCCTTGTTTGTAGATTTAGCAGCCAACAAGTGATTCAGAATTTGCAAAGTCTCTGCCACAGACTAGGTTGTAACCGAAGGGTGGTTTAGGAACTTTTCTTGTGGTACCTGTATCTTTCAGCCGTTGCGGAGATACCATAAGAAATGCGGATTCAGCTTGTGTCCATACATCTCAGCTCCCAGGCTCTTGCCGAGCAGCCAGCTTCATGGCCCTCCTCCTAAGAGTCCTCCCCTGGTCGCTTGTACGAGTTGCTGTGCCTCTCCAATCCTGAGAGGACACCGGGGCACTTCAGAATCCTCCTTCAGTTACTGCACCTCGAACTAGCCAGTTCCATGGCTCGGAAATGGATGGATCCCCACCCCATACCATGAGGGCCTCTGGGGCTGGTCAGGATGACCAGGCTTACGGGGGCGACAGACACTCCTGGGTTCGGGACCCCTTGCAGGGTTGGTCCGGACCGGAACCAGGATTCAAAAGAGCAAGCCGAACCCTGAACACGTGACTTCAGCATCTTAAATACCCCTTCCCGGAATACACAGCGGGACCAGACGCGCCCACTGATTGGCTCCGAGAAAGATTGGTACCTAACACGTCCAACCAGGCTGCGTTCTCAGCCCGTCACAGGTGCTCACCTCACCTATGACCAGGCAGAACTCCAGTACAGCCCAGCCAAACTGATGCCAAAGTAAAAGACCTAGAACAATGAACCCCCAGAACTCTGTTACAGTTATGGAAAAACTAAATTTACAGAATAGTGCACACTTAGAAAACGTGTCAGTGCTACAGTAATGTTTGTTATTAAAGATAGATAAATTAGATCTAAGTCCCAACAAGAGGGTTCTGAAGAGTTAACTATGTTTAATCTGTCTGTGCTCAGTCATACCCTCATGCCCTCGGATGTAAAATGTTGACATGTCCTGTGTCCTTTAGGTTGACTTGTGAGCTAAGGGTAACTGGGCAGGAAGGGTTAGCATTTTTCCTGCCATTTTTGCAAAGTTATCGCCCCCCTACCAGTCATAAATAAAAAAAAGGGGTCTCAACCAATGTTGTAGAGATCAGTTCCTGGGGTAATACTCTATGTAGTAGTAGTTACTCTGCTGGAGTGCAACACCTCCTGTGGGGGGTGATGGGAACCCAGTCAGGGTTCCCAGTGGGGTCTGGAATCTGGAGACCATCATGGACTTACGAGTGTCAATGATGAACTACTACCTTTATGGATTGCTGCCAGATCATGGACTCTAAGGGACTTATGTTGCATCTTGTGGATATATTGCCTAGATGGACTTTTGCTTCTGCCTAAAGCCCCATACACACGGTCGGACAATCCGCGGACCAGGTCGGTCGGATGCTGTCCGTCATACTTTGTCTGATGTTGGTTTTGCGTACACACGGTCGGACAAAGTTGTCGGAAAATCCGATCATTCTGAACGTGGTGACGTTTGTTGCCTACGACGGGACTACGTAGAGGCTAGTAGCCAATAGCTTTGGTCTTGTAATGTGATCTGAGCATGCGTAGCACTTTGTCCGGTCGGACAACCGTACACACGATCGGATTTGGTGTGATCGGACCGTGTTGTCGGCAAATCTATCCAGCAGGAGATAAGACTTTGTCCGTCGGACAATCCGACGTACACTGTCCGATGGTGCATACACACGGTCTGATTTTTCAACAACATTGTCCGATCGGACAGAATCCATGAAAAAATCCGACCGTGTGTATGGGGCTTAAGGGGTACAGCATGTAAGATGCTGTCTAGAGTAGGCTATATTGCCAATGCTAAGGACAACTGTATTTGTATAATGTGCTTAAATGCAGCCAACCAACCAGGGAATGGGTGACAGGCAAGTGTGATGCACACTCTGATAGTGAAGGGGTGTGATGCTTGGAAACTTGATTAGCAAATGGCTCCCCACATACCGGGGCTGTCCTTGCAGCAAAGAGTGCCTAGGGACTTAGTCAGGAGTCATTGGAGAGAGTGGGGTGCATGAGGTACCCAGGAGTCCAGGACCCCAAATGACCCTTTTAGTAACTTCAGACCAGGCCATGAGTAGTTTGAAGCAAATTTACTAAACTTTTGGCAAAACATGTATAACATGCAATAATGTATTTTCTATAACTGAACCCAACTGTGGCTGCCCCAGGTTACCTGCACAGGAGAAGTCTCTTGGAGGACAGTTCAAACTTAGCGGTGCTCTAACAGAGAAGTCCATGTTCCAGGCTTCTTCTGACGAATCCCAGCAAGACTTTAGTGTAGGTTCCCCATCCGTTTATCCAAGTCCCCCCCCCCCCCCAGGATCTGGACCTATTCCCTTATTATAGAACACAGGAGGGAGGCTGGAAAGCAAAACATTATCCCTTTCCCTTAGCCTGGGCAGCAAGGTGCTATCTAAATACACACAGTAGGCAACCTACCTGCAGGCGGAATGTGGTCTGGCTGGTCTGTATCCAAATGGAGAGGCTTCAAGGAAGGTCCCTGTCCTTTTCCTTCTCATCTGGAACCTCTCCGCTAATCACTGTCCCTGTCAGACGGGTGACCTGTCTGTACACGACCCACATCAAAATGCACTCCAAACCAGGGAGCCAAGGCCTTAAATAGGATTTGTGTGAACAAAGATGACTGCCAGAGTTGGCAACTTCCAATCAGATAGCTTCCCCAGTGACCCAAGAAACCATAGAGGAACTAAGTTCCTCTTGACTTCCCCTCCAACTGCAATGCTGCTGTGGTCAAGCGCCACATAGACTGCACCTGTCTACAAATCCAAAGCCAAAAATGTAGTATATTACAGTTGCTGTCCTCAGCAACACAACACAGTACTACAAAGCCACATGAAAAATGTAATTGATGTAATTAAAGCACAATAGGAAAAAGTTCAACCAACATAATCAGAATATTCTATAGGAAGCGGTCAGCAGTTAGACTGCAAACATGACCATAAACAGTGTCCTCTGGGGATTCAGGTAGCAGGTAATCATCTTTTGGCTGTGACTCCGGAGTCATAAGTGGATGGGGACCAACTAGGCTTTCCATACCTCCATCGCCTGTGCCCAAGTCCGAATCATCAGTCGCGTCTGGACAGTCTGTGGAACTTGCAGGGGTTGTTGGACCATCCATCATTGCCACACTGGGGCTTCCCACTGCTGAGCCTGGAGGGGCCGGAGGCTCGAGCAGGAGAGGAGGCAGGTACCACTCTGTGGGAACCTCTTGCATTGGTGGAACGTCCACAGGGTCAAACTCTTCTCGGTCTCCAGCATGTCTGACGGAACAGTCATCACTTTGCACACAGGGCCTCAGCAGGTTTCAGTAGAGACGTCTCTTGACAGGATTGGTTCCTTCTAAGACCACATCATATACTGGAGTTGGGGAAAGGGCTGTCATTCCACCTGATATTGGGTACGTATCCACTTGGGCTCTAGCTTAATGCCTCACTTATTTTTTATATTTTTTACCAACATTTGGTCCAACATGTTGGTGCCATTTATCTCTGTGCCCTTGTTCGAGAGTCCATAACATGCCCAGCAGGGTGCGGTTGAACCGTTCACAAGCTCCATTACCCTGGCCTGTGGATGGTAGGGGAGATATGTGATTTAAACTGAGGTGGTACTCACTCAAAGTTTTAGCCTTGGTCTGAGAGTATCTGTTATGCCGCGTACACACGAAGGGACTATCCCGCGGGATTATCCTCTGGACTCAAGTCCAGCGGACAATCCCCTCGTGTGTGGGCGTCGGCGGACTTTTTTTCCCAAAAGTCCGGCGGACCAAAGTTTTAAGTTTGGTTTTAAAATTATCCGCTGGACTTGGCAGTCCGGCGGACAATCCCGCCGTTAGTAGGCTAGTCCGCTGGACTTTTGAAAATGAACGGACTTGCCGCTCATCGGCAAGTCCCTTCATTTAGCACGTGACTTCAGGTATACGTAGCTAGCGTAGGCAGTGAATGCCGCCGCGCTAGCCCCGTCACCTGGCATGGATTTAAAAACGGCGTGGGGGTCCCCCCCAAATCCATCTCAGATCCTTATCCGAGCACGCAGCCTGGCCGGCCAGGAAAGGGTTGGGGACGAACGAGCGCCCCCCCCCCCCCTCCTGAGCCGTACCAGGCCGCGTGCCCTCAACATGGGGGGTGCCCTGGGGAAAGGGGGGCCGTGCGGCCCCCCCACCCCAAAGCACCTTGTCCCCATGTTGATGAGGACAAGGGCCTCTTCCCGACAACCCTGGCCGTTGGTTGTCGGGGTCTGCGGGCGGGGGCTTATCGGAATCTGGGAGCCCCCTTTTATAAGGAGGCCCTCAGATCCCGGCCCCCCACCCTATGTGAATGAGTATGTACCCCTACCCATTCACCTAAGGTGTAAAATGTAAAGTAAAAAAACACACACACACTTTTGAAAAAATATTTTATTGCACTGCTCCGGGGGTCTTCTTCCGTCTTGGGGGTCTTCTCGCCGGACTCCTCCGCCATTTACCTAGCTCTTTTACCGAGCGGAGAAGTCCGGCTACCTTCTTCTTCGTCGTCGCCGCCGTCGTCTGGGGGTCTCGATCCGCCTTCGGGCGGCCTTCGGGCGGTCTTCCGGGGTCTTCCGGGTTCTCTTCTGTTCTTGCGGCGGTCGTCGTTTTCCGCGCCGCCGGCGCCTTCTTCTTCTTCTTCTTCTTCTTCTTCTTCTTCTTCTTCTTCTTCCGATGTTGACCCGTCGCTCTCTCTGGCCGGAATGGCAGAGCCGCGCTGTGCTGGGACTTATATAGGGACAAGGGGACAGGGTCACATGCTCATGTCACATGGTGACCCCTTGTGATGTCACAGTCCCGGAGGATGCTGGGACTGTGACATCACAGGGGGCGGGATCACCATGTGACATGAGCATGTGACCCTGTCCCCTTGTCCCTATATAAGTCCCAGCACAGCGCGGCTCTGCCATTCCGGCCAGAGAGAGCGACGGGTCAACATCGGAAGAAGAAGAAGAAGGCGCCGGCGGCGCGGAAAACGACGACCGCCGCAAGAACAGAAGAGACCCGGAAGACCCCGGAAGACCCCCGAAGGCGGATCGAGACCCCCAGACAACGGCGGCGACGACGAAGAAGGTAGCCGGACTTCTCCGCTCGGTAAAAGAGCTAGGTAAATGGCGGAGGAGTCCGGCGAGAAGACCCCCAAGACGGAAGAAGACCCCCGGAGCAGTGCAATAAAATATTTTTTCAAAAGTGTGTGTGTTTTTTTACTTTACATTTTACACCTTAGGTGAATGGGTAGGGGTACATCGTACCCCATACTCATTCACATAGGGTGGGGGGCCGGGATCTGAGGGCCCCCTTATAAAAGGGGGCTCCCAGATTCCGATAAGCCCCCGCCCGCAGACCCCGACAACCAACGGCCAGGGTTGTCGGGAAGAGGCCCTTGTCCTCATCAACATGGGGACAAGGTGCTTTGGGGTGGGGGGGCCGCACAGCCCCCCTTTCCCCAGGGCACCCCCCATGTTGAGGGCACGCGGCCTGGTATGGCTCAGGAGGGGGGGGCGCTCCTTCGTCCCCACCCCTTTCCTGGCCGGCCAGGCTGCGTGCTCGGATAAGGATCTGAGATGGATTTGGGGGGGACCCCCACGCCGTTTTTTTTCGGCGTGGGGATTCCCTGTAAATCCATGCCAGGTGACGGGGCTAGCGCGGTGGCATTCACTGCCTACGCTAGCTACGTATACCTGAAGTTACGTTCTAAATGAACGGACTGCTCCGTGTGTGGGCAAGTCCGTTCATTGTCAAAAGTCCCGTGGACTTTGTCCAGCGGATTGTCCGCCGGAGAAGTCCGGGCGTGTGTGGGCAAGTCACACGCTCGGAAAGTCCGGCGAAGCCCCGCTGGAAAGTCCGGCGGATTGTCCACTGGACTAGGTCCGGCGGACTAAGTCTGAACGTGTGCACAGGGCATTAGGAGAAACTGTATGGTTGGGGCCATCTGGTTGGGATTACCACCTCAAATTTGGTGAAGTCTTTGACAAAAACTAAGGCATAGTGATATCCTGGTGGGGTCTTATGTACGGAGCAAGTTTCACACTCCCAGCAAACCTTCTGTACCCAATCTGCCAGCTGTGGGCAAATAAGTATCTTCTAACCAAGGACTTGGTTCTGTCAACTACAAAGTGTCCACTCACAGTATGTAGTATTCAGCAGACTTAGAGCATGTGCGACTTGGGAACCACAATTTATAGGATGCCCCACTATTTGGAAGGAAAGCGCACCTTGCAATAAAGCACATAGTCTTTGACATTCATGGGAGGGTGGCTTACGCCACAGAGAGGAAGCCCTATGCCTGCATGAGACCTGGATCCTTCTGTTGAATCAGTGCCGATTCCTCTCAACTGTAAATTTCAGTGGACTTCACCTAGGGAACTGCTCCCTGTTCCCTGAGAGAGCACAAGGTGGATGCTGTGGGCAGGACAGGAGCTAAATTGATGTCTTCTCGGCAAAAGTTCACATCCTCCCCTGGGTGTTCCCCCTAATAGCGGGAGACTGTGGCTTGCATAGGCAATCACCCATTAATAACCATCTTGTGTTTGAGCCAGTACAGCTCCTAGGTCTTGTAAACTCCCATTTGTATACACACAGAAGGGCTTAAAATAGTTTGCATAGGCCAATGAGGCCAATAAAGGTGTCAAAGTCCGTTTTTGTTTAAGCATCTCAAGTTTTTGAATACGAGCTGGTCACAGTTCTTGCTTACATGTCCAAAGCGGCCTCGCCACTAGCATTTCTGGTCCTCCTTTGGGCCAGTTCTTGTTTCAGGGCACGTTAGTGCTTAATAGGGATGAGCCGAACACCCCCGGGTTCGGTTCGCACCAGAAACCTGCGAACGGACCAAAAGTTTGCGCGAACATTAGAACCCTATTCGCGAACGTTCGAAATCTAAAGTGCTAATTATAACGGCCAATATGCATGTTATTGTCCTAAAAAAGGTTTGGGGACCCGGGGTCCTGCCCCAGGGGACATGTATCAATGCAAAAAGAAGTTTTAAAAACTGAAATTTTTTCTGGAGCAGTCATTTTAATGATGCAAAAAGTGAAAAAAAAAAAAACAAAAAAAAAATGTTTGAAATAAATTAATTTAAATATTGTACCTGGGGGGTGTCTAAAGTATGCCTGTGAAGTGACATGTGTTTCTCGTGTTTAGAACTGTCCCTGCACAAAATTACATTTGTAAAGGAAAAAAATAAGCCATTTAAAACTGCTTGCGGCTTTAATGTAATGTCTTGTCCTGGCAATATGGATGAAAATCTTTGAGAAAAATGGCATGGCTACCCCATCCACCCCCTACCCCAGCCTATTACCAGCCCCTTTGGGTCTTGTATGGATATTAAGGGGAACCCTGCACCCAATATAAAACCCTATACCTCAAACCCTATATACTCTGAACGGCAGTATACAGGCGGTGCAAACAAGACAGGGACTGTAGGTTTGTTCTTAACCACATGCCGACCGCGCTATAGTCGAAAGACGTCTACAGCGCGGTCGGCAAGTTCTAAGTGGACGTCCCACGGACGTCCTGCCAGAAACTTGCTCCCACGCGCCCCCTGGGGCGCGCACTCGGGAACATCCGTGACCGCCGGGTCCCGAGGACCCGGCGCATCACGGATCACGGTAAACAGCCGCTGATATCGGCCGTTTACCATGTGATCGCTCCGTCAAATGACGGAGCGATCACATGTACACAAACCGGAGTCACGTCATGACGCCGGTTCCTCCCTCCCCTCTCTGTACCGATCGGTACAGAGAGGAGAGAAGCGGAGAGGGGGAGAGAAGGGACCAGCGCTGTTGGCTGGATGTGTAGTGCCCACAGCGCTGGTCAATACACTGCCACCACTGTGCAATACTCTGCAACCACTATGCAATGCTCTGCCACCACTGTGCAATGCTCTGCCACCAACCACTGTGTAATGCTCTGCCACCAACCACTGTGCAATGCTCTGCCACCAACCACTGTGCAATGCTCTGCCACCAACCACTGTGCAATGCTCTGCCACCACTGCAATGCTCTGCCACCACTGTGCAATACTCTGCAACCACTGTGCAATGCTCTGCCACCACTGTGCAATGCTCTGCAACCACTGTGCAATGCTCTGCAACCACTGTGCAATACTCTGCCACCACTGTGCAATGCTCTGCCACCAACCACTGTGCAATGCTCTGCCACCACTGTGCAATGCTCTGCCACCACTGTGCAATGCTCTGCCAATACTGTGCAACACTGTAATACTCTGCCAATACTTGCCAATACTCTGCCAATACTCTGCCAATACTCTGCCAATACTTGCCAATACTCGCCAATACTCTGCCAATACTCGCCAATACTCTGCAATAATTTTTAATAGAAACAAAGAATTTTTTATTTTTTTTTACCGAATTTTCAGTATTTTTTGATTTATAGCGCAAAAAATAAAAAACCCAGCGGTGATTAAATACCACCAAAAGAAAGCTCTATTTGTGTGAAAAAAAGGAGACAAAATTCATTTGGGTACAGTGTTGCATGACGGAGTAATTGTCATTCAAAATGTGAGAGCACCGAAAGCTGAAAATTGGTCTGGTTAGGAAGGGGGTTTAACTGCCCAGTGGTCAAGTGGTTAAGTAGAATCTGTTTGTAATTTGGAACAGGTACATTTTTATGTGTAGCTGCAGCCAAAAAAATCAATTTTAAAGCTTTTTGCTGTCTGTGCACCTGTTCAGAACATTTCACCTCACTTTCCGTCCCACTGACAAATGTTTTTTGGAAAAGTGTTTTTTTTATTGAAACACGGATTGGTGATAAAGCATCAGTAGAGAGGAGACACCTTTTTCCCATATTAAATCTAACAGGATAGAATTTCCCTTCCTAGGGGTAGATTTCCTCTCACTTCCTGTTGTCTCCTTCCGTTTGCAAGTTGGAGTCGTTTGTAAGTTGGATGTTTGAAAGTAGGGGCCTGCCGTATACACTCTTCAGAAATTTGCCCCTTAGATGTTGGTGTTGCCACAACACTGTAAGCCCTCACAGTTACACTTGGTGGGCGCTGGAACGCCCTGCTGTGAACTATTATATCAGGAATTGTAATTACATGCCATTGTTGAACAGTGGTAGGGAAAATTGGGCCTTTGGTGGTGGTGGTGGTGCTGGTGCTACAACACTGTAAGCCCTCACAGTTACTCTTGGTGGGTGCAGGGATGGGCCCTGCTGTGAATTATTAGATTAATAATTGTAATTACATGCCCCTGTTAAACAGGGGCTGAAAAATTGGGCCTTAGCCACTGGTGCCGGTGCCACAACACTGCAACCCCTCACAGATACTGTACTTGGAGCACAGCAATGAGACCTGTTGCAAAGCATTGCATAAAAATTTTTAATTACGCGCCCCTGTTAAACAGGGGCTGAAAAATTGGGCCTTAGCCACTGGTGGTGGGCTGGGGGCACCCAGAAACAAAAATGTTCTTCCAAGCTATCATTAGGATCGTTGAGGAGGAAGAGGATAGTCAGTCAACATAACAGGGCAGTCACTCAACATCAGCATAGGCAGTCTTGAAGGGATGTGACATTTCAAAATAAATTATTCTGTTATATCAGCTTCAGGTGCCTGGTAGCTGGTGGTGATCCAAGACTGATTCATCTTTATGAAGGTCAGTCGATCAACCGAGTGGGTGGACAGGCGCACCCTGGGATCGGTGACAAAGCCTCCAGCAGCACTGAATGTGCGCTCCGAAAGAACGCTGGATGCAGGACAGGCCAGTAGCTCAATTGCATACTGTGCAAGCTCTGGCCAGTGATCCATCCTCAAGACCCAGTAAGCCAGAGGATTTTCGGTGGGAAAGGTGTCCAAGTCTGACCATGCCCCTAGGTATTCCTGCACCATGTATATCAGACGTTGGCGATGGTTGCTGGAACCGATCATACCTTGGGGCTGCGGACTAAAAAATTGTCTGAAAGCATCGGTCAGACGGCCACCTTCCCCCCCGCTCCTTCTGCTACTGACCGAAGCCTCAGCAACTCGTCGTCCAGGACCAGTAGCTTGTAACCTCCCAGTCTCTGGGAACACGTTGCACAGACCTTTCTGCCATGCCTCCCGGAGATGTCTCATCCTCTGCTCCCTCTGCGACGGCAAGATAATGTCCGCAACCTTACCCTTGTACCATGGATCAAGGAGAGTGGCAAGCCAGTAATGGTCCCTCTCCTTGATCCGAAGCATACGAGGATCCTTCCGCAGGCTTTGCAGGATCAGGGAGGCCATGCAACGTAGGTTAGCTGAGGCATTCGGTCCGGAGTCTTCTGGGTAACTAAGGACGACATGATCCGCAGCCACCTCCTCCCAGCCACGTACAAGTCCACTGGTTTCTTGGGACTGTAAATCATCCCTAAAAGACTGCTGATGCTGAGTGTCAGGCTCCACCTCCATGCTGACACAATCCTCCTCCTCCTCCTCCTTATCCTCTTCCTGTGTGATGGGTGGGAGAGAAGGAACACTGTCTGGATAAAGGGGGCCTTGTAAGGCAAGGAAGTCCTCCTCTTCCTGCCTCTGTTCTGCCTCAAGTGCCCTGTCCATTATTCCATGCAGCGTATGCTCCAACAGGTGGACAAGAGTTACAGTGTCACTGATGCATGCACTGTCACTGCTCACCATCCTCGTGGCCTCCTCAAATGGTGACAGGACAATGCATGCCTCCCTGATCATGCTCCACTGGCATGGTGAAAAAAATCTGAGCTCCCCTGACCCTGTCCTGGTGCTGTAGTCGCTCAGGCACTCATTGATGGTCCTCTGCTGCCTGTGCAGTCGCTGCATCATAGCCAACTCATTGATTGTAAGCCTGGGTACCTGCCCAAGAACCGCTGCACCACCAGGTTAAGGACGTGAGCCATACAGGGCACATGGGTCAGTTGTCCCTGTCGCAGGGCAGAGAGGAGGTTGGTGCCATTGTCACAAACCACCATTCCTGGCTTAAGCTTGCGTGGCGTCAACCACCTCTCGGCCTGCCCCTGCAGAGCTGACAGAACCTCTGCCCCAGTGTGGCTCCTGTCCCCCAAACACATCAGCGCAAGCACGGCATGGCATCTTTTTGCCTGCGTACTTGCGTAGCCCCTTGAACACCTACGGAGCACCGCTGGTTCCGAGGACAGAGAACTCAAAGAGGCCATGGAGGAAGAAGAAGAGGAGGGGGTGGAGGAGAGAGGTGTGTCACAACCAGTAGTAGCATTTTGAAGGCATGGTGGCGGAACAACCTCCAACACTACTGCTCCTTGTCCTGCACCCTTCCCAGCTGCCAAAAGAGTGACCCAATGGGCCGTGAAAGATAGGTAACGTCCCTGTCCATGCCTGCTGGACCATGAGTCAGTGGTTATATGCACCTTACCACTGACCGCCCTGTCCAGCGAGGCCAAGACATTGCCTTCCACATGCCGGTAGAGAGACAGAATCGCCTTCTGTGAGGAAAAGTGGCGTTTGGGAACCTGCCACTGAGAAACCGCACATTGCACAAACTCACGGAAGGGGGCCGAGTCTACCAACTGAAAAGGCAGCAGTTGAAGTGCTAGAAATTTAGCCAAGCTAGCATTCAACTGCTGGGCATGTGGATGGCTGGGTGTGAACTTCTTTTGACGGTCCAGCAGCTGGGACAGGGAAATTTGCCTGGTACAATCGGACGTCGGTGTACTGCTAGCAGAGTGCCCGCATGTACTTTGCTGTGAAACACCTAATTCTACACCTTCATTCCTCTCAGTGCAGCTTTCAGAGAGGACTGAAGGTATAGTGGGGTTGGAGATCCCAGCTGATGAGGAGCAAGGAGAAGTCCGCTTTGTTCTTTGGTGTGGGTCTTTAAGGTACGCTTTCCAACGAGCTGCATGGCAGGTCAACATATGTCTGGTCATGCTTGTGGTGCCCAAGCAGCTGATGTTTTGGCCACGTGAGATACGCTTGAGACATATGTTGTAAATAGCAGCCGTGCGATCTGATGCACTTGTCTCAAAAAAGGCCCACACCAAAGAACTTTTGGTATAACGCGCATGGAGGCAGCGCCCTGCACAGGCGGAGCTCTGCGGTGTGATTCAGTTGGTGTGCTGCCCTTAAGCTGGCCCCCGGAGGGCATCCTGCCTTGTTGGAGATGTGCCGCCTCCTCCTCTCTCCGATCAGGCACCCACGTGGAGTCAGTGACCTCATCATCCCCTCCCTCTTCACCACTGGAGCAAACCTGGCAGTATGCTGCAGCTTATGGAACATGACTGCCAGATTGCTGTCCTTGAGCATCCCCTCTCTCTGCGCTCACGCTACTGCCTTCCTCTAGCTGGGTATCATCATCAGAGCCTTCAAAACGCTAGGAATCCTCCTGGAGCATGTACCTAACACTGTGGTCAAACAGTTCAGGGGACTCCTCAGGTGGGTCTAGGGAAGGGGTGACTGATGTCATTGAGACAAGGGAAGAGTACGTGTTGGCAGCTGCTTTGCCAGTACCCTGAGCCTGGGTGAGAGAGGATGAGGAGAATGAGGAGGGCTTGGTCATCCACTCTACCAAGCCTTCGGCATGATGTGGCTCAACATGTCCAGCTGCCGAAAATAAGGACAATAAGGACAATCGTGTCCCATGGCCACGTGCTGATGACGATGCACCGCATCCACGACCAGCACTGTTGTCTCTAGAAACAGAGCCTGCTTGCCCTCTTTTCTTGGCTCGTGACTGTCTGCTTCTCCTTGTTGGCCTTCCAGACATTGTAATGGCCTACAGGGAGATGGGAAAAACATCAATTGGGTAGTGTATATTGTGCTGGAGTCACACAACACACACACTAACTCCTGCAGCTGGCTGTATTAATGGAGAACAGCACAAAGGGTAGATACAGGTGCAGGTGTAGGTGTAGGTGTATACTGTGCTGTGTTGGACTCACACAGCACACACTAACTCCTGCAGATGGCTGTATTTATAGAGAACCGCACAAAGGGTAGATACAGGTGCAGGTTTATACTGTGCTGTGCTGGACTCACACAGCACACACTAACTCCTGCAGATGGCTATATTAATGGAGAACAGCACAAAGGGTAGATACAGGTGTAGGTTTATACTGTGCTGGACTCACACAGCACACACTAACTCCTGCAGATGGCTGTATTTATAGAGAACAACACCACTGAACAACACCATTAAAGGGTAGATACAGGTGTATACTGCGCTGGAGACACAGAACACACACTAAGTCCTGCAAATGCCTGGTAATAAAGATTCAAGAACTGTCCCTGCCTATCAATGCTCTTTCCCTGCACTTTGCCCACACGGAAATGACTGATAAGAACACACTGTCCCTGCCTATCAATCCTCTTTCCCTGCACGCCGGAAAACACTACACAAGGCCGCCGCACCGGGGCGTGTACTAAACCCCCTGAGCTATAATTGGCCACAGGCATCCTGCCTGTGGCCAATTATTGCTCTCCTCGCTGCTGGCCCTATGATTGGCCAAGCATGCAGGGTCACAGTGCATGCTTGGCCAATTATCAGGCAGCAATGCACTGCAACTGGCGCAGTGCATTGTGGGGCGTTCGTATCACATGAATTTGATGCGAATGGCCCGCATAGTTCTGGACTCGATGAACGCCCGATGTTCAATTCGAACATGGGTTCGAATCGAACACCGGGCTCATCCCTAGTGCTTAATGCTGTGTGTATGGCTAATAGCAGTGAGGGGGCCAGGACTCCCTCTTTCTTGTGGATTGGATCATACCTTTTTGCCACTGCCACAGTTGTTTCTGCATATGTCTGTTCCCGCGCAACCGCTTCCACCACCACTTAATGAAAAGAGATTGTGGGTTGTGCTCTGATTTGCTCCTGCGGGGCCCTCATGACTGTTCCAACCTTCAGTCCTACCACAAACTGGTCCATCAATGGTTGAACTGAGTCAGTGAGATCAGTACAGCCTTGTGCATCCCTTTTCTCCAGCCATTTTCAAAGGTTCTGGAGTGCTACCGCAAAGTGGGTGAGGCTCTCGTCCTCCTGTTGCCTCAGAACAAAGAATCTGAGCCTCATCTCTGGGAATTTCATAGTCTCTCCGAACTGGCCCTTCAGACATATCCTAATTTGTTCCAAGGTGGCACAGTCCTCTTCCAGCAGTCCCACCACTGAGTTAAAACCCAGGTCCACAATTAGCCAGATGGGAACCTGACAAAGGCATGCAGCACTTTCAAGTCTCTCCTCCCTCTCAGCCAAAGTAACATTGGAGCCATTAAAATTGGGCACCAGAGCAAGAGTCTATCCTAGCAATGCCATGATGGTACCTGTTTCTCCTTCCACACCAGTTTCAAGAAGAGACATATCCTGCTGACTGCCGCCAAGTGTGGGGAGGATCAGTGTGGTGTGGCAGCAATAGACACTTAGAGTCCAGGTGTAGACTGTAATAAGTCCAATAATTCACAGCAAGCCTGGTGGGAAGGTGCCCGACCAGGAACACTCACAGATTGTAACAGCACTGTGTAGCGGAGCAGGTCTCAGATGTGCCAACAGAGTTTGTCTTGAGGGGTAGAATGTGACCTGGTCGGTCTTTACCTAAATGGGGATGTTTCCCCAGGAAGGATGGCATGTCATTATCCTTTTCCCTACCTGTGGAACCTCTCCCTGCTGCTAATTACTGTCCCTGTCAGATGGGTGACCTGTTCCTACACTACCCACATGCAAAATGCACACACAAACCTGGGAGCCAGGGCCTTAAATAGGCTCTGTCTGACCCAAGATGGCTGCCAAAGTAACATGGGGCAGCAGCATCTGATTGGATATCTTCTCCAGTGACCCAGGAAACCATAGAGGAACCATGTTCCTCTTGACTTTCTCTCCCTCTGCACTGCTGCTGCGGTTGAGCATGGTTGAGCACCACCTACAGTGAAAAAAATAGACTGCACCAGCCTACAAGCCCAAAACTAAAAATGTAATAAACTGTATTGCGGCTTCGCAATCATTAAAAGTAGTGCCTGCATTTTATTTTTTTTGGCTTTTCACCTGGTGATCTGGCCAGTAACACACCTTCTGTATTAGAGCGCCCCCACTCTGGATGAAGAAGCACAGGAGGCATTGCAGGCAACAGCATTGTCAGTCTGGGGGTAGGGGAGTCTTAGATGGACTAGCAGATTTAGATACACTATCAAACTGAAGTCAAGCTCAAGCTCAAGCAGTTATGGCAAACAATTGGTGCAAAATGTGAACAATTCATTTCAAGCAAGAAAACACCCCCATTAATATGAGGTGTGACCACTTCTGTAGATGTTTTTGATTTGATTTTTTTTTTTTTTAAGGATTTGTTCCGCTTGGGATAATGTGACAGTTCAGTACGAGTCTCACCATCCTCTCCCTCTCTCTCTCAGGCTCTGCTGGTCTATTGTGCGGTAAAAACTGGACGTTCTATAAACTCAGTTGTTACTACCAGTCTACCATTAAAACATCATGGAATTCCGCCAAAGAAGACTGTGAGAAAAAGATGTCCCACCTGGCGATCATTAATGGGGATGTTGAGATGGTAAGAGTATCAGGCACCTCAAACATGTCTCCAATGTTTAACCACTTCAATACTAGGCACTTATGCACCTTCCCGCCCAGACCAATTTTTAGCTTTCAGTGCTCTCACATTTTGAATGACAATTACTCAGTCATGCTACACTGTATCCAAACAAAATGTTTATAATTTTCTTCTCACAAATAGAGCTTTCTTTTGGTGGTATTTAATCACCACTGGATTTTTTTATTTTTTGCGATATAAGCGAAAAAACAGCGTCAATTTTGAAAAAAACACCCTTTTTTTTGTTTCTAGCGTAAAATTTTGCAAATACCGTATTTATCGGCGTATAACACGCGCCGGCGTATAACACGCACCCCAAGTTTAGGAGGGAATATTAAGGAAAAAAACTTTAAGGAGGGAAGTTTAAGGAAAAAAAACTTACATTTAAATGCCCATCATTGCAGCCTTGTCCAGTGTCCATCTGCAGCCTTGTCCATCCTTGCAGCTTTGCCCAGTGCAGCCTTGTCCATCCTTGCCCAGTGCAGCCTTGCCCAGTGCATTTGCAGCCTTGCCCAGTGCCAGTGCAGCCTTGTCCAGTGCTATTGCAGCCTTGCCCAGTGCAGCCTTGCCCAGTGCAGCCTTGCCCAGTGCCTTTGCAGGCTTGACCAGTACATTTGCAGCGTTGCCCAGTATATTTGCAGCGTTGCCCATTTAAAATTGGCGCCGAGGATGAGCGCCGCGTGACATAATGAAAGCCGCATGTATTTTCGGCTATTTTCGGCTCCTCTCGCAGTTCCGCCCACCTCCACTGATTGCGAGAGGAGCCGAGCGCTGACAACATACAGAAATCCGAGTTCGGCTAGTCTCGGCTCTGCTCGCTCTGCATGCGGCTTTCGGAATATCGGCTCCGCTCGCTCCCCTAACGAAAAAACCAGCGGGAGATCGGCGGGTATCGGCGTATAACACGCACCCACGATTTTCCCCTGATTTTAAGGGGAAAAAAGTGCGTGTTATACGCCGATAAATACGGTAAGTAATTTTTCTTCATAAATTTGTGCCAGAATTTATACTGCTACATATCTTTGGTAAAAACTGCTACATATCTTTGGTAAAAATAAGTTAGAGAGTCTACAAACTATGGTGCCAATCACTGAAAATTGATCACATCTGATCACACCTGATGTACTGAAGGCCTATCTCGATTCTTGAGACACTAACAAGCCAGGAAAATACAAATACCCCCCAAATGACCCCTTTTTGGAAAGTTGTAATTTTTTCCCACAATTCTTGGGAAAATTAAGATTTTTTTTTTGATTTTTTTTTACACCAACTGGTCATATTAACAGGTTATTTTTCTCACACAGCATATGCATAATTGCAACTACACCCCAAAATACATTCCTCTACTCCTCCTGAGTATGGTGATACCACATGTGTAAGACTTTTACACAGCCTGGCCACATACAAAGGCCCAACATTGAAGTAGCACTTTCAGACGTTCTACAAGCATAAATTGCATCAACATGGGGACAAGGTGCTTTGGGAGGCTACCCCATAGCACCCTCCCCATGTTGAGGGCATGTGGCCTGGTACGGTTCAGGAGAGGGGGGCGCTCTCTCATCCCCCCTCTTTTCCTGAGGCCTGCCAGGTTGCATACTCGGATAAGGGTCTGGTATGGATTTTGGGGGGACCCCTACGCCATTTCTTTTTAAATTTGGGGCAGGGTTCCCCTTCATTTCCATATCAGAGCTGAAGGGCCTGGTATGGATTTTAGGCGGGCCCCATGCAATTTTTTTTGGTTCAGGGTTTCCCTTAATATTCATACCAGACCCTAAGGGCCTGGTAATGGATGGGGGGATCCCATGCTCCTTTTTTTAATTATCTGTATCTATATTGCCGAGACCTGACAATTCATTACAGTTTTAAATTACTTTTTTTCCTTTAGAAATGTAATTTTGTGCAGGGACTGTTCTAAACACAGGAAAATGTGCCACTTTACAGGCATACTATAGACACCCCCCAGGCACAATATTTAAAGGAATATTTAATTTTTATTGTTTCACTTTAAGCATTAAAAAAATCACTGCTCCCGAAAAAAGACATTTTTGAAAAAAAAAATTGAATCAATACATGTCCCCTGGGGCAGGACCGGGGTCCCCAAACACTTTTTATGGCAATAACTTGCATATAAGCCTTTAAAATTAGCACTTTTGATTATTCATGTTCGTGTCCCATAGACTTTAACGGTGTTCGTGTGTTCTGCCAATTCTTTTGCCTGTTCACATGTTCTGCTGCGAACCGAACCGGGGGTGTTCAGCTCATCTCTAGTGGGGATACTTTTTTATTTATCTCCCCCCTGAGCTGCCCACCCGATGTGACCCCCTCATCCCAGCCAGAGCCCCAGCATAGGTTTTATTTGCAGAATCTGATGTTCCAGACCTCAGATCTGCACTCAGCCCATTGGTTGCAGAAGCAAAAGCCCCATAACCCCCATTCTGCAAATCACCATCAGAGGTGGCAGCAGCAGCTGTCACTCCATTCACTAACACACATGCATTACCCATTCCAGCATTTAAAGCTGCTTTATCCTTAACATTATTTCTTTCACTTGTGGCACTACTTACATAGTTAGGTTGAAAAAAGACATAAGTCCATCTAGTTCAACCAAAAAAAAAAATACAATCCCATATACTCAATCCTTCACCCACAGTTGATCCAGAGAAATGCGAAAACCCCCAGCAAAGCATGATCCAATTTGCTACAGCAGGCGAAAAAATGCATTCCTGATCCCAGAGAAGCAATCGGATTTCCCTGGATCAACTTTACCCATAAATGTCAGTACCCAGTTATATTATGTACATTTTAGGAAAGAATCCAGGCCTTTTTAACGCAATCTACTGAGCTGACCAGAACCACCTCTTGAAGGAGTCTATTCCATATTTTCACAGCTAGTAAGAGCTAGTCAAGAAACCTATCCGTATTTGAAGATTAAATCTTTTTTCCTCTAGACGTAAAGAGTGCCCCCTTGTCCTCTGTGATGATCCTAAAGTTAATAACTCAACACCAAGTTCACGATATGCACTACTTATGTATTTATACATGTTGATCATATCCCCCCTTAATCTCCTCTTATCAAGGGTTGTTGTGCTTTTTAACCACTTGACCACTGGGCAGTTAAACCCCCTTCCTAACCAGACCAATTTTCAGCTTTCGGTGCTCTCACACTTTGAATGACAATTACTCCGTCATGCAACACTGTACCCAAATGAATTTTGTCTCCTTTTTTTCACACAAATAGAGCTTTCTTTTGGTGGTATTTAATCACCGCTGGGTTTTTTATTTTTTGCGCTATAAATCAAAAAATACTGAAAATTCGGTAAAAAAAAAAAAATTCTTTGTTTCTATTAAAAATTATTGACGAGTATTGGCGAGTATTGGCAGAGTATTGGCAGAGTATTGGCAGAGTATTGGCGAGTATTGGCAAGTATTGGTAGAGTATTACAGTGTTGCACAGTATTGGTAGAGTATTGCATAGTGGTTGCAGAGTATTGCATAGTGGTGGCAGATCATTGCATAGTGGTGGCAGATCATTGCACAGTGGTGGCAGAGCATTGCAGTGGTGGCAGAGCATTGCACAGTGGTGGCAGAGTATTGCACAGTGGTGGCAGAGCATTGCACAGTGGGGGCAGAGCATTGCAGTGGTGGCAGAGCATTGCACAGTGGTGGCAGAGTATTGCACAGTGGTGGCAGAGCATTGCACAGTGGTGGCAGAGCATTGCACAGTGGTGGCAGAGCATTGCACAGTGGTGGCAGTGTATTGCACAGTGGTGGCAGTGTATTGCACAGTGGTGGCAGTGTATTGACCAGCGCTGTGGGCACTACACATCCAGCCCACAGCGCTGGTCCCGTCTCTCCCCCTCTCCGCTTCTCCCTTCTCTGTACCGATCGGTACAGAGAGGGGAGGGAGGAACCGGCGTCATGACGTGACGCCGGTTTGTGTACATGTGATCGCTCCGTCATTTGATGGAGCGATCACGTGGTAAACGGCCGCTATCAGCGGCTGTTTACCGTGATCCGTGATGCGCCGGGTCCTCGGGACCCGGCGGTCACGGATGTTCCCGAGTGCGCGCCCCAGGGGGCGCGCGGGAGCAAGTTTCTGGGAGGACGTCCGTAGGACGTCCACTCAGGGAAACCCGACCGCGCTGTAGACGTCTTTCGACTATAGCGCGGTCGGCAGGTCGATATTTATTAAGCAATTTTTAACGAAGATATTTTTAAGATACAAAATCAATCTCTATGACACAGTCTATATATGTGAAACTTATTCACGGAGACAAGTGATCATACGAAATAGTTACATTTATTGGTTGACAGAAAACAAATATTTACATGAAATTAAAATACAGATTGCATTACTTGAACATTTTGACAATTAATGGAAACACCCTCAAAATGGGCGTAGTAGTACCTTGGACACAATATCACCATGATAACTTCTTCAGTAGAATTAATAACCTTATGATACTTGACAATTTAACAGAATGTCTGTATTTCACACACCCAGCCGTTACTATGCTGCAGGTAAGTCACGTTGAACAATGTGAAATAAATTAGACATTTGTTTGTCAATAAAATTGGCAAATATGCAAAAAGAAATATATAATGAAAAATTTAATTTTAGAGAAAAAATCTAAAAGGCGGTTATTGATTCTGGAGAACGATTATCAATAGTAGAATGTTCAATACATCAATAGTTAAGAGAACATACCAGATTAAATCAACATGACATATTTACCCATTCCAAAATGGCTATTTGTCTGGATTGCTGGTTACCAGGATTTAAGATGGCTGCCGTGGCTTTCAAAGGAGCAGGGTCTTAATGAATGTTACATTAGGTATTCATGCATGGTGCCCAATGTCCCTTCTCAGGGTAGGTCACTGAGCTTCCTCTCAGGGTGGATCCCTGAGCTCTCATCCCTATGGTATCTTTCTTTCTTCTTAAATACCCTCTTAAACAATAAGATTATAAAACTTATAATATGTTCAGCCCAAAAGGTATGTGTTCCTTTTCTATTGGTAGGCAAAATGTGATGATTACCTTTCCCAGGAGTCTAATGATTTTAAGGTAATAGCACCTTCAACCACCAGGTGTCTCACATGTGTTTGGGGTTTATCTCTTTAAGTAATATATTTATTTTTATATTGTGTATTATTTGTATCTTAGTGAAAATAATCTATATCTTTAGAATTTGGGGATCCTACTAACCAACATACTATAAAATACGTTTAGCATAATTATTGATTAATCACTTGCATAAAATGGTTATATATATGTATATCAATGTATATCTATAAAAAATGTGTCCATTTAAAAAGGACACAGGTTATATATATATTAATTTAAAATCACATACAATTATTATCTATATGGATACATGTATAATTCTGATATATCCAATTAATATTTGTTTTATCTAGACATAGGTTAAATTCTTATACAATTATAATCATGATTATATGTTTTTCATAATACTAATTTGTTGCTAAAACACTTCTACTTATAATCATACTTTCATATATATTTTCTTTATGATATGTTCTTTATAACAGATTTCATCAAATACTAAAATTATAATTATCTTTTGTGACCTACACATATCACATATAATTTCTATGACTTATATTAACCGTATAAGTACTTTTAAAATATTTCTGACTGCACATATTTCAAATCTTTTCCTTCCCGTTAGACAATTTAGTCACATATTATTCAAAGATTTCAGTTTGTGCGTGTCAGTTATGCCGCGTACACACGAGCAGACTTTCCCGCGAGATTGTCCGCCGGACTAGAGTCCGCCGGACAGTCCGATCGTGTGTGGGCCTTCGACTGATTTTTTTCCCCAAAAGTCCGGCGGACTAGGTTTTAAGTTTTGTTTTAAAATTGTCCGCTGAATTTGGCAGTCTGGTGGACAATATGGCCATCTGTATGATGGTCCGGCGGACCAAAAAGGACGCATGCTCAGTAGCAAGTATGTCACGGAATCGCTCGGTCTGGTAAAACTAGCGTTCGTATTGAAGCTTAGCACATTCGTCACGCTGCTGATTCTTTGATATTTTAATAGAGCGCAATTTGTATTTTATCGTGCTTGAAGAATGAGGTTGCCTTGCTGCTTATATTCACGCAGAGTCCTCCCGAACGTTTTTCTTCATCATTAATTTGTGAAATTAGTTTTCTTAACCGCAGAAAACTAGCGAATTAAGCTGAATTCTGAGAAGCGCGAATCGTCTCTAACCAAACGTCTACTAACACGAGATACACACGAGATTAGCAGAACGAGCCCAAAGGGTGTCGTTTTGGATCTTGAGCTTCCTTTTTTTAGTCTCGTCGTACGTGCTGTACGTCATTGTGTGAACCGCGGGACTTTTAGCGTGATCGTGTGTGGTCAAGTCCGTTCGCTTTCAAGTCCGGCGAAGCCCCGCTGGAAGGTCCGGCGGTTTGTCCGCCGGACTAGGTCCAGCGGACATTCCCGCGGCAAAGTCTGATCGTGTGTACGAGGCATTAGTGTAATATTAACACTGTCTCTCAGCCATTGATGAACAATGATGTGACAATGGCGTATTTCCTATTCCAACACATGTAATATGTAGATTTTTGTATGTCTTATTATTATCAATTATTTTAATTTGTACTATATTAAAATATCATAACCCTACTTCTAATATACGTGTATTTATGATAACATAAAAGAATATACACAGGTATTCAATGTTTTCTCACAGTGTCTCAAATGAACTTTGAACATTTGGGGGAACAATCCCATGTTTACTCTCATTATTTGTCCTGTTGGGAGAAACCTTCACTTCGTATCCTAGTCATTGTCTTATTGGCATCTGAGTCCATATTGAGGTTGACTTTAGGATATCTGTTCATTCGCTGATACAATAGGTTTATTTACTCAAACTTCCCTTGAATTAAAAGTTTTTGTGGCTTCAATCTTAGTCAACCTGAGACATTGTTGCAGGCCAGCTTTCCAATGGGTCATATAAATTAGTCACCTAATTCTGATGGGAGGGGGAAGTGTTCTTTTTGGAATTGCTGACTTTACCAGACTAAAACAAGAATAACAAAATATGATTTTTTGAGGTATCTCTGTTATGACAACATCTCCCTTTTGAATTTCGGGTATGTCCTGGAAAACATGACATCTAACCCCACAGTTCATCTACTTTTTGAGGTCTATTTGAAATGATACATTTCTGCCAGTGAATATTAAATGCATTTCTTCATAAATTCACAACAGGGTGAATAGATTCAGTTCCTCTAATCTTTCCTCATAGCTGAGCTCATCCATGCCTCTTATCACTTTGGTTGCCCTTCTCTGTACTTTCTCCAGTTCCCCCGATATCCTTTTTGAGAACCAGAGCCCAAAACTGCATATTCCAGATGAGGTCTTACTAATGATTTGAACAGGGGCAAAATTATATCTCTCTCTGGAGTCCATACCTCTCTTAATACAAGAAAGGGCTTTGCTCGCTTTGGAAACCGCATCTTGGCATTGCATGTTATTATTGAGCTTATGATCTACCAAAACCCCCAGATCCTTCTCCACCATTGATTCCCCCAGCTGTACTCCCCCTAGTATTTACGATGCATACTTTTAGCCCCCAAGTGCATAACTTTACATTTATCAACATTAAACCTCATTTGCCACTTAGTTGCCCAATTAGACAGAGAATTGAGGTCGGCTTGTAAGTTGGAGACATCCTGTAAGGACGTTATTCCATTGCATAGCTTGGTGTCACCTGCAAAGACTGAAATGTTACTTTTAATCCCAGACCTAACAACATTTATAAATATATTAAAAAGTAAGGGTCCCAGCACTGAACCTTGGGGTACACCACTGATAACCTTAGACCATTCAGACTAATGCCCTTTACACACGGTCGGATATTCCGATGGAAAAAGTCTGATCGGATTATGTTATCGGAAAATGTGTGGGCTCTAGCAGGCTTTTTCCGCCGGAAAAAAATTTGAGAGCAGGATCTAAAATTTTGCTACAAAAAATCTGATCTGACTTCCGTTCGTGTGTAGAGAATTCCGACGCACAAAGTGCCATGCATGCTCAGAAGAAATTTGGAGACGAAAGCTATTGGCTACTGGCCTCTATGTAGTCCCGTCGTACGTTTTATACGTCACCTCATTGGGAACGATTGGATTTTCCGTCAACTTTGTCTGACCGTGTGTGTGCAACACAAGTTTCGTGCAATGTGGTCGCAATGTCCGACTGTGTGTACGGGGCATAAGAATTATTAACCACTACTCTCTGAATTCTGTCTTTTAGCCAGTTTTCTATCGATTTACAAACTGATATTTCCAACCCTGTAGACTTTACCTTACACATGAGCCGTGTGTGGGGAACTGTCTCAAGCGCTTTTGCAAAATACAAGTATACCACATCCACAGCCACACCTCTGTCCAAGTATACCACGTCCACAGCCACCCCTCTGTCCACGTATACCACATCCACAGCCACCCCTCTGTCCAAGTATACCACGTCCACAGCCACCCCTCTGTCCACGTATACCACATCCACAGCCACCCCTCTGTCCAAGTATACCAGGTCCAAATCCACCCCACTGTCCAAGGTTTTACTTACCTCCTCATAAAAAGAAATCGGGTTTGTTTAAAATATTTTTTCCAGAAAGAACTCGTCTATGTGGTCTTTTATTAAACTCTCCAGTATCTTCCTGACTATAGAAGTTACACTAACAGGTCTATAGTTACATGGTAAAGACTTTGATCCCTTTTTAAATATGGGCACCACAATGGCCCTGCGCCAATCCAGTGGTACCATTCCAATCATTAACGAATCCCTAAATATTAGAAACAATAGCCTTGAAATTACGGAGCTCAATTATTTTAGGATCCGTGGGTAGATGCCATCTGGTCCTGGTGCTTTATCCACCTTTATTATGTCTAAATATTTCTGGACCATATCACTTTTGAGCCATTGTGGATCATTTGGGGCTGTGTCACTACCACCCCCATTATGGACATGAGCTCCCCCATGCTCCTTTATATACACAGAACTGAAGAAAGTATTTAATAAAATTGATTTCTCTTTATCCCCAGTCACCCACTCCATTTTATTTTGTAAAGGGCCTACATGCTCAGACCTGACCTTTTTACTATTACTATATAGCAGACACATTCACACCAGATGCTGCTGTCTTCACATTTTCCTCCCCCAACATCCCCCAACATTTCGTCGGACCTTTGCTGTCGAAAAGTCTGCTCGTGTGTACGCGGCATAAGATGAGTATCATCTTATGCCGCGTACACACGAGCAGACTTTTCGACAGCAAAGGTCCGACGAAACGAATCCTTCGGACAATTCGATTGTGTGTGGGCCTTTGCTGTCCAAAAATCTGACGGATTTTAGAAATAGAACATGTTTCTAATTTTTCCGCCGGAACTCCGCCAGACCCAGTTCCTATCGAGAAATTTGTTCATCTGTATGCTAGTCCAACGGACAAACAACGACGAAAGGGCAGCTATTGGCTACTGGCTATGAACTTTCTTATTCTAGTCTGGTCGTAGGTCATCATGTTCAAATCGTGTGTGGCCAAGTCCGTTCATTCGGAAAGTCCGTCGGAACTCTGCCGAAAGTGCGTCGGAAAGACTGTTGGACCTAGTCCGTCAAACTCCGGTCAAGTGTACGCGGCATTAGGCAAAAGTCTTCCACTCCTTGTTACTATTCCATGGATTTCAGTAACATCTTTCATAGTCCAGTTGCCATTTCCCTTTCCACCATATTCTGCTGTATTTGCAGATACCAGTGGGGATTGTTCAGAAAAAAATGTCAGATCCCAACTTTCCCTTCCTCCCAGCAGAGTCACAGATTGTTTACTAGCATTGTCAAGATCAAGAGTCACAGGTTTCATAACATCAGTAGAATCCAGTCCTGCAGCCATCTTTACTGCAGAGCTCTGTGCAGACACAGAAGGTTTACCCTCCAAAGCTCTGCTGTGCACACTGCTCTCCATGCTGGTGTCCATACTGACATTTTTAACAAAGCATGGATTTTCAATGTTTTACCTTTACAGGACCGGGTATAGAGTCCTCACCATCATTGTCGTCAGCAGAATCCGACAAAAAGCTCTTCCACTTAAGGGGGACGCCATCTCATTAATAAAACTTAGCAGCCCTCCGCCATTTTCCTCTACCTCCTGTGCTTTTCCTCCAGCTTGCTGGGGAGGAAGGGAGACAAGGGCCATCATGTCCTCCAGTGTAACAGATCCTGAGGTGGAAGGGATAACCGGGGCAGCATCCAGGACCCCCTCCTCACTCTCCACCCATACTGCCACCACTGATGCTTTTCCATGATTGGTGTCACACCTCATTTCCCAGAACCTCTCCTCATTCTGGAACTTCTCCTTGAATGCTCTGCTCTTTTGCTTTATCGATTTCACCAGATTCTGCTGCTTCTTGAGGGGGTCCTCCAAAACTTAAAGCTCTGGTTTCAAACTCTGTCTCTTGCTGCTCTATACCTTATTGCGTGAAACTCTCTTTTTCCTTTAGTCCTTTTTCAGGCTCACCAGCTTTTCCTCCTCCTCCTTAATTCTCCCAAAATGGTCGGTAACCCACTCTCTGAAAGCAGGGGTAGATTCCCATATATGCAGACTTTTTTTGAAAATCTGATCATAAAAAAATCTAGGGGACGTGAAAAGCCGCACACCCAGAGACTGACAGCAGCTATGGGGACCTGGCATTTCTCCACTCCTTTGTCCAGGCCCTTGGCCACCACTGGTCCTTCTCTAGACCTCACCCAGAATGTTGTTTACCGCCACCTCAACAGGAAGGACTTTTTTCTGGAGTGTAAACCTGACACAGTGCATTCCACATGATGTAACAGACTACTAAACTAGCTAGAAAACGTGTCTCAAAATCAGAATCCCGGTGAGTCTCAAAGGCCCCATATGACCACTCCACATAATACAATTGGGAAAGGAAAGGGATACCCAGAGCTTCACCCACTTATAGGCTTCTACATTGAAGGGGCACTTAAGAAATAAATGGTCGATTGTCTCCTCCAAACTGCCACACTCCACTGTTGGACAACCAGGGTTCTCCACAGAGCGATGCTTCGAGTTGCTCTTCACATCCCCGCAGTCTGCCATGGAATGAGTGCCAGGCCAATCCTGCAAATTTAAAGGGATTCCCTCCATATTCAGGACATTTGAGTGTAAGCTGTTCTGGCACAGAGACTGATGTGACTGGCTCGGTGTTCTCTGTACAGCACTGCGGTATATGTCAGAGCTATATGAATGTATAATAATAATAGTGTGTGATTATGGGAGGACATTAGAGTGTAAGCTGCTCTGGTACAGAGACTGATGTGTCTGGTTCTGTGTATTGCTGAATATGTCACAAATATAACAATCATAATTAAACGT